>CM056049.1:205645675-206276427 GCA_029574335.1 Rana kukunoris | reverse complement strand
TCTTTCCACCTCCCAATCGCCAAGCAAAAAGGATTATCCTACCATAGAAGGTATACCTGCCATGACATATACCCTGATAGGCCAAATCTGAGGGACCAACTTTTCAAAATTTCACCAAGATCGTCCAGGGTTTCTTAAAAGACAAATAGTTTCCTGAAAAATCCAGTCTAAAGTCTATTTTATTCACAATGATAATGATAGTTTAATAAGCAACATAAATATTTTATTTGTTTGGTAACGGTCTTTGAAATCCGAATTTTTTTTTCTTATATCCTAACAGTTTTGCAAGACATGAGGAAAACTCAGGAGCTCCTCAGGAAGGCCCAAGAAAAGATTATGGCCAACACTGAAGTCATCCAGGCCAACACTAAAGTAATTCTTGAAAACTCAAAAATCATCCAGTACAAAACTGCGCAAAATAAGGAGCTACAAATTGTAGTCGAAAAAAATACTGAAAAAATTAGACCAGTTGCATCATGACATGCAAGCCACATTTATTTTTTCTTTTATAATAAATAATGTTATTCTTTGGAAATGTTTCCTTTCTTATTGAGATTGTAGATTTTATAATATATTTTATTTAACACAAACTGAAGACAAACTGATAAAAAAAACGCACACATCCACTACTAAAAGAGCGTAAACTGCTGAAAAAAACAGGGTTTACACAAAGTTCAGTGTTTAAGTCACACTGCTGTAACGATCTGGTTTGGTATCTTTTAGTTGAGGCTGTTGGTGGATACGCTGTGCCAGAGGTCATGAAGCATGGGGAGGGTTTCTCTGCACAGTTACGTGGTGAGGCTTCTCTTGTGCCGAGTGAGGTGACCCGGAAACGGCGTGCTGTGGCGTCTAGATTTGCCATAGAGGAGCAGTGCGGGAGGGGTGACGGCTGTCTACTACGCCGCCTGACCGTTTGATTGCTCAATCCACACATTGGTCCCAGGGAGACCGCCACTTACCCTGCGCGCTCTATGAGACTGCTGCCAAACAGTCTTTTCATCTGGTAAGCAGTTGATTAAACTCACGGGTGCGGTGTGGAGAACTTCCTTGCTTGGCAGCATGTCTGATGTGATTTGAACACCTAGCAACTTATTTATATTGGTAATCCTTCTTCTCACAAGAACTTTTCCCCTGAACTTTTATTTTTATTCACATTCATTTATGTAGTCACGATTCACTTTCGATGTTTTCTTCAGTTTGTCACAAATTTTTTGTTATATCAATTAATTAGATGTTGATAGACATATTATGCCTTGTTAAAATTTGTTTTTTAACCCTTAATCATTCATCAGCGCTGCACCATTTTTTTTATTTTTTGTCTTAAGTAGCTGTAGCCTGACTATACCATAGTGCCTCAGGATTTAAAAGTTTGATTCACGTTATTGATGCTATACGTGACTTTTTAAATTCGTGATGAGCATTCAGCAATTACATTTAAAAAAATGTGGCAGCAGCCTTATATTACTCCTTACAGTGGCTTAATGACACAGCATGTGAACATTTATGCCCTGAACAACACTACCTGCCCACTCTGACTTTCAAAGGTAAAAATACATCAAAGAGGTAATGTATGACAATGGACCATTCAGCGCCCTGAGCCCCATTAGGTCCCGCCAGCTCGGCTGTTGCTTGCTGCTGCTGCTGCTGGTGGATTCAGCCATCTGCTGTGTGAGATGACGGGGGACAACTGGAGGCCGGGGAGTTGCCTTGCTCCAAACGGCTCACTAATAGGAAGGAGGAACAGACAGCAAGCAGCACCACGGTCACGTGGATAAAAGTTTTCTGAGCCCAGTAGAAAGTGTTGCTGTCTGTCTTATATAATGAGATTGTGTATTAAATATATTGACAATGACATGCAATTTTGAAATGTTGTGTGTGTATATGTATATTCACTTAACTACTAAATGACTAGTATGTACCGAGGCCCCCCCCCAACACCCGGCAGTGGTGAGAATGTATTTGATGGGCACAGGTGAGAAGGAATACAGGGGCACAGCGAGACTGTATTAGATGGGCACAGGTGAGACAGAATGGAGAGGCACAGCTGAGACTGTATTTGATGAGCACAGCCGAGACTGGTTTTGATGGGCACAGGTGAGACAGAATGGAGAGGCACAGCTGAGACTGTATTTGATGGGCACAGGTGAGGCGGGAATAGAGGGCACAGGTGAGGCGGAATAGAGGGGCACAGGTGAGACTGTATTTGGTGGGCACAGGTGAGACTGAATGGAGAGGCACAGCTGAGACTGTATTTGATGAGCACAGCTGAGACTGGTTTTGATGGGCCCACGTGAGACAGATGGAGAGGCACAGCTGAGACAGCATTTGATGGGCACAGGTGCGGCGTAATAGAGGGGCACAGGTGAGGCAGAATAGAGGGCACAGGTGAGACTGTATTTGGTGGGCACAGGTGAGGGGAATCGAGAGGTACAGCCAAGACTGTATTTGATGGGCACAGTTGAGACTGTATTTGATTGGGCACAGATGAGACTGTATTTTGATATGTGCTGGTGAGGGTGCATTTGATGGGCATGGGCACTTCATTTAAAAGGTAGGTTATACATGGGCAGGGAAAAGGGGTGGGGTCAGGGGAGGAGGCAATGGGGTGGCAAAAATAGGTTTCGCCTAGGGTGTTAAAAATTAATGCAAGAAGGAACATTCAGCGCCCTGAACCGACGGCGGGTGCAAGAAAGTCACCGCCGATCCAGGACTCATTCATCTTTATGAATGTGATCTTGTCCACGGACTCAGTGGACAGACGGGTCCTCTTGTCTGTGACCACCCCCACCTGCCGCGCTGAATGTCCGCTCAGATAGTACACTGGAGGGGGGGCCAAGACAGTAACTCCAGCGCATACTGAGTCGAGCTCGCGCCAGGTGTCCAATCTGGCTACCCAGTACTCCATGGGGTCGTCTGTGCTCATAGCATACTGTCAGAAGCACCAAGGACCCCATGTAGTCTGCCACCATGTGGGCCAGCCGCTGGTGTGACTGCTGCTACTGCTGCTGGTACTGGGTCGCTCAGCTTGGAAGAAAAGCCTCATCTCACCCATTAGGTCCCCTGCTCGGGTGCTACTGCTGCTGCTGGGTGCAGCCACCTGCTGGGTGACATGACGAGGGACAACTGTAGGCCGGGGAGTTGCCAGCTCCAACTGGCTCACTATGTGTGCCTGCAGTTCCTCCATCCGGCGCTGCCTCTGACTGGCTGGGAGGAACTGCTCCACTTTCCCCTTACACCTTGGATCTAAAAGGGTGGCCACCCAAAAATCATCCCTCTCCTTAATACTCTTCACCCGGGGGTCCCTCCTGAGGCATCTCAGCATGTGGGCAGCCATGGGGAAGGCCTCAGCCCGATGTGACTCCTCATCGCTGCCCGGGTCCAGGACGTCCGACTCCTCATCATCGAGGCGCTGCTGCTCACGCGCGCAGAGATGCCCAACCCCCGGACTATCGGTGCCCCCAACACCGGCTCTCCCTCCTGACCAGGCCCTGACTCCAGGACGTCACCCCCAGTAACCTCATCATCCTCCTCCTCCTCGTCCTGGTCTTGGTGGAGCAGTCTTGCCTCCTGCTCCACCAAGGCCCTCTCCCCATCTTCGAGCAGGCGATCTAGTGCCCTTTCCAGCAGGAACACTATAGGGAGCACGTCGTTGAGGCCGACATGCTCCCTGCTCACCATCTTGGTCGCCTGCTCAAAAGGGACCAACACATGGCAGACCTGCTGTATCTGCCCCCACTCCGCACTGGTGATGTACGGTAGGGATTGTGATGGCCCGCCAGTGCCTTGCTCCAGCAGGTACTCCATCACCGCCCTTCGCTGCTCCCACAACCTCTCCAGCATGTAGAGGGTGGAGTTCCACCGCGTCACACTGTCCACAATCAGCCTGTGAGGGGGCAGGCTTTTGTCCCGCTGCAACTTGGACAGGGACGCGGTAGCAGTTGGGGAGCGCCTGAAGTGGCTGGCAATCCTGCGTACCTTTAGCACAATGTCACTCAACCCGGGATAGGTGCGCAGGAACTTCTGCACCACAAGGTTGAGGACATGTGCACAACAGGGCACGTGGGGAAGACTGCCAGACAGGAGGGCGGAGATGAGGTTGCTGCCATTGTCACAGACAACCATACCTGGCTGGAGCTTTCGGGGGGTCAGCCACTTCTGCACCTGAGCCTGAAGTGCGTTCAGCACTTCTTTGCCGGTGTGTCTCCGTTCCCCTAAACTAACAAGCTGGAGCACGGCCTGGCAACGCACGTGCCCCACACCTGAGTAGCTACGGGGGCGCTTGCTGGGAGGCTCAGCAGCTGCGGAGACAGTGTCTTGAGGGAGACCAGCAGTTCTCCCCTGGACACCCCGGGGCGGCACCACAAACTCTGATGGCGCCAATCCCTCCCCGGCGCCTCGGAGGGAAACCCAATGGGCCGTGAAGCTAATGTAGCGTCCCTGCCCATGCCTGCTGGTCCACCCATCCATCGTGAGATGCACCCTGTTGCTGACAGCGTGATCCAGCGACAGGGTTACATTCTTCACAATGTGCTGGTGTAGAGCAGGGACACCAGTCCTGGCAAAGAAATGGCGGCTGGGGACACGCCATTGGGGTTGGGCCTGCTCCAACATCTGCCTGAAGGGTTGGAATCAACAATGTTGAAGGGAAGCAGATGTTGGGCAATAACCCTTGCCAGGAGCCCATTGAGGGAACGCACACGTCGGTCTCCGGGGGGAAGGGAGTGGTGCGTTCAAAGGCGTCGGAAATCGTCGCCTGGCGCGGGACGGTTATGCGGGACACGGAAGATGAGGGTGCTGTTGATGTAGAGATCTGGCTGCCAGTAACAGTAACTCTACTAGAGGGAGCGGGGGGGCATGACCTGCTGGTGGCAGATGAAGTTGTGGCAGGGGCTGCTCTACCCTGCACACTTGTGGTTGTGGCGCTGCTACCACCACCACCCTTTCTCATCTGGTCATGCACCTGCCAATGATTGATTCGGAGGTGCTGGTTGAGTGCTGTGGTACCCACCCGAGCCAAGCACTTCCCTCTCTTCACCCTGACATGACAGATCTTGCAGATGGCTACGGTGTGGTCATCTGCTACCAGGGTGAAGAAGGTCCAGACAGGTGACTTCAACACCACCCTCCTGTCAGATGGGGTGACGCTGGCTTGCACCTGCTGGGACTCAGTGCGCACAGGTGGAGCTGCCTGCTGCTGCTGCTGAGACCTCCTGCTGCCATCACCAGTGGAGACCCTGACGCTGGTCTCCCTGCTGACCTGGCGCACCGTTTCCCCAGGGTGCCTACCTTCCTCGTCGTCACTGCTGCTTGCAATCGACACGGTAGGTGGCACCCATGTTGGGTCACCCTCCTCTTCACCCCCAGATATATCAGACTCAGGGCTGATCTGTGTTGTGAAGGTAACAGCATGGCTACGCTGTCCCCTCACCGACGCCTGGGTCTGACTAGGTGCTGGTGTTTCCTGCACAACAACAGCACCACTTACAGCATGGCTACGCTGTCCCCTCACCGACGCCTGGGTCTGACTAGGTGCTGGTGTTTCCTGCACAAGAACACCAGCATCACTTTGAGGGGATGACTCTGGGCTAATGCAAGCAGGTACCCCATCCTCCTCCATCAACCCTTCATCCTCCTCCATCGACCCTTCTAAAAGTTCCTGAGCATCAGGACAGAACTGCATGTCTGCCTGATGCGGGGCCTCCCCCAAGATATCGCTCTCAATGTCGCTGTCCTCAAACATTAAGACGCTGGAATCTTGGGGGGTGGGGTGGGTACTAAAGGCACCGTTGTGATGGTGGTGCTACCCTGAGTCGGGACTGATGATGACTCAGTGGTACTGCTGTGCCCCATATACTCCACCACAAGTGGAGCCTGCGAATCCGATATAGGGCGGCTGCCCGCGGGAAAATAATGACGGATCAGGCGGACTCCACTTCCACTAGTACCAACAGTAGGGGCGCGAGAGGTACCCCGTGCTGGCAGCGACCCAGCACTGGGAGTAACTCCCCTACCCCTGCTGCCACGGCCACGGCCGCGCATGCTGGACATACTTGCTGATGTGTGTTTGTGTGTGTGGGGGGGGGGGTTAAACTTTATTGGGGGGGGGGGGGAAATGTGTCAACGGTGTATATGATCTTTTTTTTATAATAAGGAGCGCACAAAAAGATAAACTACACAGTTATCAATCTAGGATAAAACTACAATTTTTTTTACACTAAAGTCACTAAAGGACTCAGACAAGGACTACAACAATATGCACTAAACAATAAATCTAATTAAAGAAACGTAGATGACTAATCTAATATCTATGCAAAAAACTGCTTAAAGAAAAATAGAATACTAAACTAAAGGAAAAATTTTTTGGTTTTTTTTTTTGGACACTAAAAAGAGAAACTAAAAACAGAATAAACTAAGCAAGTTTAAAGAACTGTACACTTACACTAATTTAGCACTAGTTGTAAGCACACAGAAATCTATCTAACACTTTGAAAAAACAGTTTATAGAAGATATAAGTGCAAATATAAAATGACACTAACCACAGAACTTATAGAACTATGCAGACAGTATACCAAGCACAGTACTGACTGCAAAACACTACAATTAAAGAAATAAGCTAAGTTACAGAAATTTGCACTTACACTAGCTGGAAGTACACACAGAAAACTATGTAACACTAAGCTAAACTAAACTGGAAAACCACAGCAATAAGAACTTTGAAAACAACTGTCAGGAACAAGAAAAGCTGATAGAAGTATGCAGTAGCAAGGGCAAAACTGGTGCTAACACAGTACAACTATAAGCTACAACTATAAGCAAATATAAGCTACAGTACTTAACAGAACTCTGCACTTACACTAAAAACTAGCTGTAAACAACACTAGCTGTGAGCAAGCACACAGAAAACTATCTAAGACTGAGCTAAACTCAACTGGAAAACCACAGGAACAGGTAGCTTTTAAAAAAACTATTTGGTGTGTTGCTTTTAAAAAAGCAGTTTGTAGAACATACAATTGCAGCTATAAGCTGCCAGGAACAAGAGCAATGATAGATAAATGCAGTATTAGCAAGGGCAATACTGTTGATGCACTATCACAGAGCACACAGAAACACTCCACTCTCCTCAAAGAACTGGTGAATCTGCAATGAAATCCTGCTGGCACCTTACTTATATAATGCCCAAGAAGGCAGATTCCTATTGGCTGCTGTGGAGGTTGCTAACCTCTGACAACTGTGGGAAGAGAACTGTGATTGGCTGTGTTGAAAAAGAAGGGCGCGAAAGTAATCGCGCGATATCGCAGTTTTCCCAAATAATCGCATAGCGATTATTCTGTAAAATAAAGAGCACGCATCAGCTACTCAGCCCAGTGTAGGCATAGGCAGGCAGGTTCATCTTGGCTGCTATGGAGGTTGCTAACCTCTGCAAAATGTGGTAGGAGCACTGTGTTGCCAAAATAACAAAGAATGAAAAAATCGCGTTATATCTCTCCTTTGCCGATTAATCGCAGTGCGATTGTTTGGCAAGATACGACGCGCATCAGCTAAGCTATTAACTGATGCGCGTCCTATGTTGCCAAATAATCGCACTGCGATTAATCGGCAAAGGAGAGATATAACGCGATTTTATTCTGCTAACTTACTCTACTACTATGCATGAGAGCCAATCAGAAAATCTCGAATATTCGGCAAAAGGAATATCGCGCAATATTGCTATTGCCGAATATTCGAGATTTTCTGATTGGCTCTGATGCGCCAATCAGAATTCATGCAATATCGCGCAATATTGCTATTGCCGAATATTCGAGATTTTCTGATTGGCTCTGATGCGCCAATCAGAAAATCTCGAATATTCGGCAATAGCAATATTGCGCGATATTGCATGAATTCTGATTGGCGCATCAGAGCCAATCAGAAAATCTCGAATATTCGGCAATAGCAATATTGCGCGATATTCGAGATTTCTGATTGGCTCTGATGCGCCAATCAGAAATCTCGAATATCGCGCAATATTGCTATTGCCGAATATTCGAGATTTTCTGATTGGCGCATCAGAGCCAATCAGAAAATCTCGAATATTCGGCAATAGCAATATTGCGCGATATTCGAGATTTCTGATTGGCTCTGATGCAAAAGAAGGGCCGAGTAGCTGATGCAATTATTTTATGTTGCCGAAAAAGCGCAATGCGTTTTTTCGGCCGAAAAAACGCAATGCGATTTTTCGGAAAATAAAAGAATTGCATCAGCTACTCGGCCCAGGGTCTCTCTGTAATCATACCAGCATGCTTTTAGACCTTGAAGGCGATCATTGATCACTAGGATGTGATCTGTTTTAAAAATAAATTTGAAAAAAATAACAATATTCGAAATAGCGAATATTCGCCGCTATATTCGAGTTATATCGCGAATACTCGAATATGCAATATTCGCAGCGAATATTCGCGATTCGAATATTCGCGAGCAACACTATTAAAGATATGAAGGTGGGTAAAGCCCCGGGACCAGACGGTCTAACCCTATTGTACTACAAGACCTTCACTGATATATTGAAGCCCAGATTTCTAAAAACCTTCCGGGCCCTACACTCTGAACAAAACCCACCAGCTCAGCTTTTAGAAGCCCACATATCTGTAATCCCCAAGGAAGGAAAGGATCTTACCCAGGTTACAAACTATAGGCCGATATCCCTGATCAACGTGGATGTTAAAATATACGCTAAAATATTAGCAAACAGACTTATCCCTTTGCTGCCCTCCCTCATTTCTCTCGATCAGGTAGGGTTTATCCCAGGTAGGGAGGGGCGGGAAAAAACACGATTAAAGCTTTAAATATACACCATTGGCTTACCTCTAACAAATTCAAAGGTTTTTTTTTGTCACTAGACGCTGAGAAGGCGTTTGACAGGGTGGCCTGGGACTATATGGATGCAGTATTGAACCATGTTGGTATCCCAGCCTTAATGAGATCATATATTCGGGCCCTCTATGCAAATCCGGTTGCAAAAGTACGAGTCAATGGCCACCTGTCGAACGCCTTCAAACTACGTAATGGAACAAGACAAGGCTGTCCCCTTTCCCCTCTATTGTATGTACTAACACTGGAACCTTTGTTGAATAGAATAAGAGACAACACAGGGATCAAGGGAATCCAAATAAATGAAAAAATGTACAAAATAGCCGCTTTCGCGGATGATATGCTTCTTTTCCTGTCAGCTCCCCATATATCCCTACCTAATCTACTACATGACTTAGAACAATTCCAAACTATATCCAACTTAAAAATTAACCATTCAAAATCAACCGCGCTGAATGTTACGCTATCCCCGGGGGAGATCGAGCTTTGTAAGAAAAACTTTCCCTTCACCTGGGCAGAAAACTCCTTTACCTATTTGGGCATTGAAATTCCTAAAACCCTGTCAGACTTATTCAAACTCAACTTTACCCCAATTCTAAAACAATCTAGAGAGGATCTCAAGAGATGGAACTCCTTGAATGTCTCTTGGTTTGGTAGGGCCTCACTAATTAAGATGACAATTCTACCCCGCTTTCTCTATGTTATGCAAACTATTCCTATTAAACTTCCCCCTGCCTTCTTTGTCTCATTCCGACAGACCTGCTCCTCATTCATATGGAGAGGCAAATCTCCGAGATTGAAATTCACAAAACTGAACTTACCCAAACACAAGGGAGGGATTGCACTTCCTGATCTGCGTAAATACCACCAAGCAGCCCTTTTGGCAAGGATAGTTGATTGGAACAATCACCACTTATTAAAAGATTGGGTTTCACTAGAACATTCACTATTTATCCTACCAGTCAAGAATCTTCCTTGGATCCACCCGAAACACCACCCTCCAGCTGCCAAGCATCACCCTCTCATTGGCCCCACCCTAGAAATATTCCGTACCACATTCAAGGCATCATGCCCATCACCGTGGCTAGGCCCACTTACTCCACTAGACAACAATCCAGATTTTCCTCCTGGGCTAGAACGAAACTTCTTCCCCAAAACTTGGCCCCACAGAGACAAATCGTTTCTGCACTTTTTTAAGACTGGTACCTTACTAACTAGAAGTGAACTAAACAGAGACTTGGAACCAAATGTCTTTTCACACTGGCAATACTTGCAACTCAAACACTTCTTGACTCAGAAGGAGCATCTCCGTATCTGGTCAAGACGCCCCACAATTTTAGAATCCTTAGCATTACAAAAACAACCTCACAGACACACCATCTCTGTTTTGTATAACTCATTATTTGATGCGGGTGCGGACTTCTCCAGTGCGTCATGTCTGGCATGGGAAAAAGATCTCAACTTGAACTTATCGCAAACAGAATGGGAAACCGTCTTTATGCACGCACACAAGGGATCTCTAAACGTTGCCACCCAGGAGTGTGGCTTTAAGATTCTTACCAGATGGTACAGGACTCCCACTTTGCTCCATAAGTTTTCACCCAAATTTCTAACAAGTGTTGGAGATGCGGAGTAGAGGAAGGCTCGATGCTCCACATATGGTGGTCATGCCCATTGATCCAGTCTTTCTGGGGGATGGTTCATGAGACTATCGCTTCAATCACCTCAGATGATCTCAGACTTGAACCGGCACAATACTTGCTACACCACACTTCAATCCCCAGAGGGAGATACAGGAAATCTCTCACAATGTTCATGATAAACGCTGCTAGACACTGTATTCCATGCCATTGGCGATCAACTGTCACACCAACAAAGATAGAATGGTTTCGCAGACTAATCAATATCGAGAGAACCGAAGAACTTATCAGCATTGCTCAGGAACGGATTATTGCATTCAATGCGACATGGTACAAATGGCTCGAATTTAAAAACACCCCAGATTACAAAGCCTACAACTTGTAAGTACCTGTAACTCAGGTCTGTCCGCATTTAGATAGCTGGCTTTGCTGTTTTCCACATCATACACACAACATATGTCTTTTCTTACCGCTCAGTCTTTTTTTTTTTTTTTCTCTCTTTCTCTCCCCCCCCCCCCCCTCCCTATATGTCACTCCTTTCCCTTCCCCTTCCCAAATCCTAAATACGTATACAAGAATAAAGGGAAAACTATATCCCATGCCAACTCCTCAAGCAAACTTTAGTCTGTTCCATATGTATATTGCACACACCATTTCTGCTGTACTGTTCAGACTTTCGAAAGCCTCTGTACTAAATTGTGTATTGCCTTTCTTTTTTGTACACAAAATGTATATTCTTGTTGTATTTCGCATTATTTTTACTCAATAAAAACTTATGAAACAAAAAAAAAAAAGAAATCACTGACCAAAAATAACCTGCTGAACCTTGGTCTGTATAGATGTCCTGCACTTACCATGTTGACCACTAGATGTCGTTGTGTACACTGTGTTGTATAGGGAACGTTTGTTCTGTGGAACATTTTGTTCCAGGCATGTGTTCCCCGGTTCATTGATCAGGTTGCGCACACAGTGTGTGTGATCGATGTGAGTTGTTCCCCGGTGATAGGTCAGTGTGAGGCGGGTGGGGCTTATTGTATCCATGGCTCCTTGCGATTGGGAATTTTCAAAATGCTGTGACAGGCCATCACAGCGGTCACATGATTCTAAAGCGGAGTTCCACCCATATTTATGTTCCCAGCGCCGGCAGAAGCAATTAATCTACATCTAGTGGCGGTAGATGTAATTGCGGTAATGCCGCCCAAGTAATGGGAACTGCGTTACTGTGAGGGGAAGAGTAATCGGGTAGATTACTTGTTACCCTCAAAAGGGGCTGCGTTAGGTAACTGCGTTTATTGTAACTCCGTTACTTACAACACTGGTCCTGGGAAACTCTTCTCCACCAAAATTGAGGGTGACACCCTTTTCCCGCAGGAATGTCACCCCCACATTCCCAAATCATACACAAACAGAACCAAAAAAAAATAAAAATGACAAGCAAAAATAAAAAATGGCCAGCAAAAATATAATTTAACCACTTCAATACCCAGCCATAGACAATTGACGGCCTGGGATGGGATTTACCATCCTAAGTGGCCGTCAATTGACGGCCTGGGTATTGCAGGCGAATATCTGGACGATGCCTGCAGCCAGAGGCATCATCCAGATATCCATCTCTTCAGCCGGCGATTCTGCACAAAGTAAGAACGATCATAGCGGCGGTTCCGCCGCTTGATCGTTCTTACAGGCCGCGGGAGGGAACATCCCCCCCCTCCCGCCGCCATCCGGTGCTTCTCCGGGCTTACCTGTACCTTCGGGGGCCCGGAGAACGAATCGTCGGCGGCGGCAGGAAGCATAGAGATGACTGGTGACCAGATGGTCACCAGTCATCTCTATGACCGTCGGAGGACCCGGGCGCGATCTGATGACGTCACGCCCGGGCCCCGTATGTAAACAAAGCCGCGATTGCGGCTGTAAGTCACCATTCATGGGATCGGTGAATTTTTTTTCACCGATCTCATGGTTTCCAGCCTGGAGGTGAGATGTGAGGTCTTATTGACCCCACATCTCTCCATAAAGAGGACCTGTCACACACATTTCCTATTACAAGGGATGTTTACATTCCTTGTAATAGGAATAAAAGTGAAAAAAAAAAAAAAAAATGAAAAAAAGTGTAAAAATAAATAAAATATAAGTAAAAAAAAATAATAAAAGATAAAAAAAAAATGAAAACGCCCCTGTCCCCGATAGCTCGCGTGCAGAAGCGAACGCACACGCAAGTCCCGCCGACATATGTAAACGCCGTTTAAACCACACATGTGAGGTATCGCCGCGTGCGTTAGAGTGCCAGCAACTAATCTAGCACTAGATCTCCTCTGTAAATCTAAACTGTAACCTGTAAAAAATAAATAAAGCGTTGCCTATGGAGATTTTTAAGTACCGAAGTTTGGCGCCATTCCATGAGTGTGCGCATAATTAAAGCGTGACATGTTGGGTCTCTATTTACTCGGTGTAACATAATCTTTCACATAATACAAAAAAATTGGGCTAACTTTAGTGTTTTGTTATTTTTTTAATTCATAAAACAATTTTTTTTACAAAAAAAAGCGTTTGAAAAATAATTGCGTAAATACCGTGCAAGATAAAACTTTGGAATGACCGTCATTTTATTCCCTAGGGTGTCTGCTAAAAAAAACATATATAATGTTTGGGGGTACTGTGTAATTTTCTAGCAAAAGAATGATGATTATTACATGTAGGAGAGAAGTGTCAGAATAGGCCCGGTATGGAGGTGGTATAAAGCCTAGTATTGAAGCGGTTAAACAAAACAAACAAACGCTAATAAACAACAGAACAAAAGCACCTTGCTGTATAGGGAGGGATAGAAAGGGATGTACTTTTGCAATGGAAGTGCGTTTGTCTCTGTCTATTTATGCTGTTTGCGTAGTTCACTAATTTGCCCTAGTCCACTTCCAATTTCACTGATTGCGCCGTTCCCGAATTGTGAGCATGCGCACAGAGGTGCTGACCATGGTCAGCTTCAAGCGCGCATGCGCGAGCCGGCCGGCCCTTCATTTGCATGGGGTCACGGCTCATTTCAATGTAACACGCCCACGTCCTTCCCAATTTGTATTACTCCGCCTTGCGCCTCTGAAATAACGTTGCGCAGGCGCAAATTTCTGCGTAAAAGCGACGAGAATAGGGTGATTGCGCCGCTACATTGCGCCAGTCTAACGTAAAGAAGGTGCGCTACGCCGGTCCAATAATGCGCATATGTACCTGAATCTGGCCCATAGATCCTTAGCTTGGCCCCATCCCCTGCTCTCTCCTCTTTGGCTTCCACTCTCAGCCATTGAGGAGAGGGAGACCCAGGATAACCAAGGTTCTTGTGCACATTGCTGGATCGAAAGGGAGCTCAGGGGGTATTAGTGGGCTGAGGGGGAGCACGAAGGTAAAAAAAAACAGCCTTTAAACCACTTTAAAGTAGAACTATAGGCAATATTGTATTTTATCTTGGATAGAGTAATGTAGGGTTATAACCTCATATATAAGTAAAAGCAAACATAATACAGTCTACTTAGTGATGAGACAACTCAACCACTATAGGGGGAGGGATACCGGTTCATCCAGTAGGATGGCTTACTTCCAAAGCTTGATGATCACTAAAGACAATTTGGGTGGTGGAGCAAAGGAATTCCCCTAGGGAGCAATCAGGAGGATCAGCCACATTATACCTTACCTGAAAATATCGTTTAGATTTATTAATGTATCAATAGTAGGTTAAAAATCCACTAAATGTAAAACAGCGACATTGATGTGGAGTTATTCCTCAACACACCCAATAATAAAAAACACACATACAAGTGTAGCACTACCCTGAAGGAGCTGCTGGTTTGTTTTGGGCTTGTTACTCTGGCTATCTCTGATGTATCTCTGAGCATGGTAGTAGTGAGCTAGTCTAGTACTGTCGTCCATAGACTGGTGCCCCGGACTAGGATGTAAGCCAATCAGGATAAGGTTAATGACCTGTTTAGACACAGTAGTTCATGCACTTTCAGACCTCATTATCATATAACTTCATTAACATAGCCGACAATGCACAGTTTGTGTAGGTACACTCAGTATTCACTTCATATATGAGGGGGAACGGATAGGAAGGTAAAATTATAACACAGCCCGAAGGCTCTCACCGCTCCACGGTAATGGCTGAAACTGCAGTGATACTGTCCGGTCCGTGCTTGCCAAAAAGTGTCACTGAAGTGGGTATAGATGTTGCCGCATTTATTAGGCATAAAGAGTGTCCATTCGGTACAGTGCAATCGCAGTCCGATAAGTCTCGGCTATGTACGGAGGGTTCCGATAAGCTTTCCGGGAGGTTGACTACGGTGGCTCGTAAGTCAATACAGGGCAGACTTATCCAAGCAGACCAATGAAAAATTGGCGGTGCGGGGGAAACCACGCACATTAACTGGGGTGTAGTCCTGAAGAAGCCCACAGTATCCAGAACTATTGTCTCCAATTTAAATATTTCCCCTCTATTACTTTCCTGGGGACAACCCAAAATGTAAGATTGTCTTTACTTTAAATGATAATGGGAAACAGGACAAATCGCGAGAGCAAACCTCCCTGATGGGGGTAAACACAGCTAAATTTTTTTTACAGGTGTCCTAATCTCTCACCACTTTATCCAAAACGAGAAAAAAATGGCCTTTAGATATACTTTACTGCAGGTAATACATTAAAGGGTAGAAAGGGGGTGCAATCAGCGCAAACAAATGAGGAAAACTTATATAATAAAAATTATGTTGAAATTAACTCTAAAGTTAAAATTTCGCATGAATGCCAGCTGAACACAAAAGAAACTTTCACAATATTCCCAAAAATACATACAACATAAAAATAGTGCAGCGCAAACAATATAATAAAATAAGATATGGTATGTTATTGGTGCTTGTCATACACCATTAATCAGTGAAACTTGTGTAACAGAAACACAGTAAAAGGTGATATCACCCACCAGTGATAAAACAATTGTGCATAGGTGAATAAATGACTAAAACAAATGTCCATAAAATAGTGTAATAAGTCCAATCCTTCAGTTGGTGTGGTAGATCAGAATCCACCAAGTGCGAAGTGTTAATGGTATACAGTGATCCCACCACCACACGAATATTGTACTATTACCTCCGAATTAGACCACTGTTTCACCAGATGGTCAAACTGCGCATAGAATCCGCCAGGTAGCCCAAGGGAGAGATGTTGTACTGGGTCCTCTCACATCAATCATAATACATATCAAAAAATGAGGGATGAGAAAAAACAAACATCTAAGAGCTTCCGTAAAATAAAGGATTTATTGCAGCAAAAAACTCACAGCTTACTCACATTTGGTGAGAGAATAATGGGCATCAAAACAGAACCATAGGACCAGACAGAGATCACATCAGAGTAAGGTTCAGACACTGTACGAGCGACTGTGTGGTAGTTCCTGTCCCCGGACGCGTTGCGTAAAGAATACTTCCTCAGCAGGGCAGGAATCCAAAAGGTCGCGCGTTGTTTAAATATGCCGATTAGCCGGAAGGGATTCTCACATGAAAAATAATGGCGCGCCCTGTGACGTTCACCGTCACGTGGGATCCCTATGGCTAGAGGTATAGTGATATGCCGTCCTTCAAACGTGATGACGCAGAGCGGCACGTCTGCGCGTCATTACACGTTGCGATAACTTTATTGTTCCGTGACAGGACAGTCAAGGCGACATAAAAATAAATAATAAATATATGTCGCCATCTAGTGGATAAAAGGCATATTCGTATTCAAAATAAATACAACAGTCAAGACGACATAAAGAGTCGCCATCTAGTGGATGAAAAGCATATTTGCATTCAAAACAAATATAACAGCGCTCGAACCGATCGGAACCTCTCTGATATGCAAACAAATTGCTATACAGTTCCTACATCGAATATGCACCATCCCAATCATAAAGGCATATATATATGTAGAATAAAAAGCCCATATATTATAGTGATCCATTTATTAATCCTAAACAAAATAAAATTATATTAAAATTGTATTAAAATAACTAAAAAATATATAAAAAATAACTAAAAAATATTATTTGTTAGATATAAAACAATTCAAATCAAATTCTACATTGAGGCCCTCTGGAGTGAGCACCTTGGTCTCATGTATCCAGAAGGACTCTCTTTGGCTGATTTGACGAATGTAGTTCCCACCCCTCCAATGTTTATCTACCCTCTCGAGTCCCCAGAATTTTAAACATTTAGGATTTCTGTCATGGTGTTGACGGAAATGTTTAGAGACACTATGGGACCGTTTACCCTGCCTAATGTTACTGACATGCTCTCCTACACGGACAGAGAGAGCACGGGATGTGCGGCCTACATATTGGAGCCCGCAATCACATTCCAACATGTAGACCACACCCACAGTTTGGCAAGTGATAAGATTTTTAATGGTATAACTTTTGCCGGTGGAGAAGGAAGTGAAATTTTTCCGCTTCTTCACATTGTGTCTACATTGTTTACAGGCCTGGCATCTTCCACAGGCATAGAAGCCTGAAAGAAAAGAAAAGATTTGGTTTTCCTTAAAGGCCGGTGGATCAATAGCTCCAGGGGCTACTATATCCCTTACAGTAGGCGCTTTTTTGTATATAAAACGTGGGCGTAAAGGGAGAAGAGGCCCCAGGGTTTTATCCTTTTTTAACACCTCCCAGTGTTTATTAACAATCTTTTCGAATTGTCGGTATTGGATATTGTAGTCTAAGATGATTTTGAATTCAAAATTCTCTCCATTATTTACTTTTGTCGAGTCAGCTACTAAATCAGCTCTATTAAGATTACCAACTCGTGCTAACTCGCTAGAAATATTCTCTTGATCATATCCTTTTTGACGAAATTTACCAACTAAAGTCTTAGATTGTGAGAAAAAATCCGTATCAGACGTACAGTTCCGTCTGAGACGAATGAATTGGCCCCTTGGTATATTGCACAACCAGTTTTTGTGGTGACAACTATCTAAAGGTATGAAGCCATTTCTATCAGAGGGTTTGAAATGATTACGGGTACTGAAAGAATCTCCATCTTTATAGATCTCTAGATCAAGAAAGGAAATTTTTTCTTCGTCAATGTTCCAAGTCAGAGTAATATTATGAGAGTTGTTATTCAAATTCAACAAAAAGTATTCTAGACTGGGTAGATCACCATCCCAAATCATAAGTAAATCATCAATGTACCTTTTGTAGCATTTAAGCTGTATAGGAGGGTCTTTGTAAATGGCCTCTTCTTCCCATAGTGCCATAAAAAGGTTGGCGACGCTGGGGGCAAATTTGGCCCCCATCGCGACGCCCATTATTTGCAAATAAAAATTTCTACCGTACCAAAAATAATTTTTGGTTAAACAAAATTCCAGGCACTGTAACAGAAACTTAGTATGTTTAGTCGAAAGGTCAGATTGTGCCAAACCCCATTTTACAGCCGAGATAGCATCGGCATGTCCTATGATGGTGTATAAGGAACTAACGTCTGCTGTGATAAGAAGACTGTTCGGAGTACTAGTTAAGGATTCAAGAGTTTGAATACAATGCTTGGTATCTCTAAGGTAAGATTTAGTCTTAGAGACAATAGGTTTCAAGAAGAAGTCAATGTATTGGCCCAATCTCGAGGACACTGACTCGATACCATTAACTATAGGTCGTCCGGGTGGGTGTGTGGCATTTTTGTGTACTTTCGGTAGGAAGTACATAAAAGGTGTTCTACATGCACTAGGGTCTAAGAATTCTGCCTCTTTTTTAGAGAGAATCTTTCTTTTTGACCCTTTCTTGACTAGAGATGATAATTCACCTTTAAATTCAAAGATTGGATCGATTTTCAGTAGTTTGTAGGTGTCGGTATCACTCAGGAGGCGATTCATTTCCCCCTTGTAATACTCTTTAGACATCACTACCAATCCCCCTCCTTTGTCCGCAGGGCGTATTATCACGTCTTTTTTATTTTCTAACGACGTTATACCATTTTTGACATAGAGAGGGTCTCTGATTTTTTTGACTTTCATAGACTCCAAATCACTTAAGACCATGTTTTTAAACACGTCTATGTGTTTGGTGTCTATATTAGAGGGATTAAATACACTTTTAGTTTTCAGGTTAGAGTGAGAACCTATAGGGATCAAAGAAGACCTTTCGGCTGGTTTTGATAAAAAATATTTTTTGATATTCAAAGTTCTTACAAATTTAGAAATACCAATATAAGTCTGAAACTTATTAAAATTCCTGATGGGGGCGAATTTTAGTCCTTTGTCTAGAACTCTCAATTCGTCCTCAGTCAAAACGGTCCCACTGATATTAAAAATACCCGTGCCTAATGGGATTTTGTCCTTTTTGCCTGTTCTGCGTCCGGCCCGTTTCCCTCTCTTTCTCTTCTTTTGTTCCCTTTGTTGCCAGTGGGAGTTGTTGAAGGAGGGCCCCACCATGATGGAGGGGGTTCCCTAAAAAACCACTTTCCAATTCATCACGGTTGGATAGGGGTGCAAAGCGGTTCTGTGTGGGTGCAGTATAGCCCTGATAATAATTATCCTCACCCCATCCATTATTTTGAGAAAAACTTCCTCTAGATGACTGTGGATGGTTAGATTTGCCCCTATGGTTATTGATAGGCAGAAAATTGCCTTGGGATTGGATCATGTGTGGGGGTGTAGAATAATTTCCTCTCCCTCTGTTGCCCCGACCCCTCCCACGACCCCTAGGGTGGGGATAATTGGGTTGTTGATCGAAATATGGTGTCTGATTCCTGACACCATTGGAGGGAGTTTTGGGAAATGGTGGTATATTCTCCCCAGAGGTTGATTTCAAGGCATGATCAGCAGATCTAGCTGTAGTTTGCCATTTGAAAACTTCCTTTCTTGCATAATCCCCAGAGTCCCTGATGAATTTACCTTTTTTCTTATTCTGTGTATCAATATCCCATTTAGTCAGTTTGATTTTTAATTCCCCTGATAATTTGGGAAAATCTGAATGATTTTTCAAAACATCCATTTTACCTTTAATATCTGCAATTTGAGTCTCAATAATTTTCATTTTTCTCTGTTTGCGTAACAAAAGGAATTCCATCAGGTCTTGGCCCTTTTTATTAAAAAAATTATACCATT
Source organism: Rana kukunoris (assembly GCA_029574335.1). Taxonomy (NCBI): domain Eukaryota; kingdom Metazoa; phylum Chordata; class Amphibia; order Anura; family Ranidae; genus Rana; species Rana kukunoris. Next base: position 206,256,834 of record CM056049.1, on the reverse strand, counting down.
CCAGGAGGGACTCGTCATCATCTAAACCGTCACTAGGTGGAATATCCCACCTGAGACGTCTCGGTATGAGACCATCCCGGATGTACTGTTCGAAAGATGTGACATCCCACCAGGCTTTAATTTTCTTTTCAAACAAAAAACCTAGTTTCTTGAAAAGAAAGGAGATATCATCCGGACCTACTGAGGGTGCCGAATTGGAAAACACCTCACTAAGTTTAACCTCTCGGGTTTCCAAATACTGGAAAACCTCCATGATGCAGCTAAAAGGCAATAGCAAAAAGCAATAGATACAAAGTAGAAAGGGGGTGCAATCAGCGCAAACAAATGAGGAAAACTTATATAATAAAAATTATGTTGAAATTAACTCTAAAGTTAAAATTTCGCATGAATGCCAGCTGAACACAAAAGAAACTTTCACAATATTCCCAAAAATACATACAACATAAAAATAGTGCAGCGCAAACAATATAATAAAATAAGATATGGTATGTTATTGGTGCTTGTCATACACCATTAATCAGTGAAACTTGTGTAACAGAAACACAGTAAAAGGTGATATCACCCACCAGTGATAAAACAATTGTGCATAGGTGAATAAATGACTAAAACAAATGTCCATAAAATAGTGTAATAAGTCCAATCCTTCAGTTGGTGTGGTAGATCAGAATCCACCAAGTGCGAAGTGTTAATGGTATACAGTGATCCCACCACCACACGAATATTGTACTATTACCTCCTGTGGGTGTGGTCTACATGTTGGAATGTGATTGCGGGCTCCAATATGTAGGCCGCACATCCCGTGCTCTCTCTGTCCGTGTAGGAGAGCATGTCAGTAACATTAGGCAGGGTAAACGGTCCCATAGTGTCTCTAAACATTTCCGTCAACACCATGACAGAAATCCTAAATGTTTAAAATTCTGGGGACTCGAGAGGGTAGATAAACATTGGAGGGGTGGGAACTACATTCGTCAAATCAGCCAAAGAGAGTCCTTCTGGATACATGAGACCAAGGTGCTCACTCCAGAGGGCCTCAATGTAGAATTTGATTTGAATTGTTTTATATCTAACAAATAATATTTTTTAGTTATTTTTTATATATTTTTTAGTTATTTTAATACAATTTTAATATAATTTTATTTTGTTTAGGATTAATAAATGGATCACTATAATATATGGGCTTTTTATTCTACATATATATATGCCTTTATGATTGGGATGGTGCATATTCGATGTAGGAACTGTATAGCAATTTGTTTGCATATCAGAGAGGTTCCGATCGGTACGAGCGCTGTTATATTTGTTTTGAATGCAAATATGCTTTTCATCCACTAGATGGCGACTCTTTATGTCGTCTTGACTGTTGTATTTATTTTGAATACGAATATGCCTTTTATCCACTAGATGGCGACATATATTTATTATTTATTTTTATGTCGCCTTGACTGTCCTGTCACGGAACAATAAAGTTATCGCAACGTGTAATGACGCGCAGACGTGCCGCTCTGCGTCATCACGTTTGAAGGACGGCATATCACTATACCTCTAGCCATAGGGATCCCACGTGACGGTGAACGTCACAGGGCGCGCCATTATTTTTCATGTGAGAATCCCTTCCGGCTAATCGGCATATTTAAACAACGCGCGACCTTTTGGATTCCTGCCCTGCTGAGGAAGTATTCTTTACGCAACGCGTCCGGGGACAGGAACTACCACACAGTCGCTCGTACAGTGTCTGAACCTTACTCTGATGTGATCTCTGTCTGGTCCTATGGTTCTGTTTTGATGCCCATTATTCTCTCACCAAATGTGAGTAAGCTGTGAGTTTTTTGCTGCAATAAATCCTTTATTTTACGGAAGCTCTTAGATGTTTGTTTTTTCTCATCCCTCATTTTTTGATATGTATTATGATTGATGTGAGAGGACCCAGTACAACATCTCTCCCTTGGGCTACCTGGCGGATTCTATGCGCAGTTTGACCATCTGGTGAAACAGTGGTCTAATTCGGAGGTAATAGTACAATATTCGTGTGGTGGTGGGATCACTGTATACCATTAACACTTCGCACTTGGTGGATTCTGATCTACCACACCAACTGAAGGATTGGACTTATTACACTATTTTATGGACATTTGTTTTAGTCATTTATTCACCTATGCACAATTGTTTTATCACTGGTGGGTGATATCACCTTTTACTGTGTTTCTGTTACACAAGTTTCACTGATTAATGGTGTATGACAAGCACCAATAACATACCATATCTTATTTTATTATATTGTTTGCGCTGCACTATTTTTATGTTGTGTGAATACATTAAAGGGGTTGTAAAGACAAAAATATTTTCCTCTTAAATTAAAGTCTGACAGTAGCTGATAAAGTAAAAAGTAATGTTTTGCATTATAACTAGTTTGATACCTGTTGAAATCGAGCTGTTTTATTCACCTCCGTCACTCCTGAATTGTTATTCTCATTGACTTCCTGGTTTGTGGTGCACATTCATTCTTGCTACATCACGGCCTAATGGAAACTACAGTTCCCATTAGGCTTAGCCTCCATGCCTGTGATCGATAAGAGAGCATCTGCACGCAGTCATAGGGAGGAGGTGAGCACATTCTGCTTTCCACCATGCAAAACAGCTCAGGTGCTGGTGGAAAGCAAGAAGAGGAGAGACAGAAAATGGCATTTTCAAACCTGGATTACTGTATTTTGGAGGTCAAACAGTTTACTGTCCTTCAGACTTTAGGGGGGCCGGACTGTGGTCATTGGGAGTGGAAAAGGGCCGAAGGCAGTGGGGAAAAAACAATGCCCTATCGTTGGTGTCAGCGGGAGGAATTGTGTCATCATTGGTGTTAGGGTTGTCCCGATACCACTTTTTTAGGACCGAGTACAAGTACTGATACTTTTTTCATGTACTCGCCGATACTGAATACCGATACTTTTTTTAAATGTGTCCCCAAATGCAGCCATGTCCCCCCACATATTGCAGCCATGTCCCCCCACATATTGCACCCATGTCCCCCCACATATATTGCAGCCATGTCCCCCCACATATATTGCGGCCATGTCCCCCCACATATATCCAGCCCCACATATATCCAGCCATGTTCCCCCACATGATGCAGCCATGTCCCCCACAGATGCAGCCATGTCCCCCACAGATGCAGCCATGTCCCCCACAGATGCAGCCATGTCCTGTCCCCCATATTGCAGCCATGTCCTGTCCCCCATATTGCAGCCATGTCCTGTCCCCCATATTGCAGCCATGTCCTGTCCCCCATATTGCAGCCATGTCCTGTCCCCCATATTGCAGCCATGTCCTGTCCCCCATAGATGCAGCCATGTCCTGTCCCCCATATTGCAGCCATGTCCTGTCCCCCATATTGCAGCCATGTCCTGTCCCCCATAGATGCAGCCATGTCCTGTCCCCCATATTGCAGCCATGTCCTGTCCCCCATATTGCAGCCATGTCCCTCATACCTTGTAGTAGTAGATGATGCTGCTGCCGCGTTAATCCCCGTGCATCACAGCACGCATTACAGGCAGCTTTCGTTTGAATTCTTCTAATGCCTGCCGCGCCATGTATAGACACTCCCCTTCTCGGGATTGGACAGATCCGTCCAATCCCGAGCAAGGGGGAGTGTCTATACACGGCTCCGTCAATAGACACTCCCCTTTGCTCGGGATTGGACAGATCTGTCCAATCCCGAGAAGGGGAGTGTCTATACATGGCGCGGCGGGCATTAGAAGAATTCAAACGAAAGGTGCCTGTAATGCGTGCTGTGATGCACGGGGATTAACGCGTCGGCTTTTTGCGGTATGCGGCGGCGGCTTTTGCGGTATGCGGCGGCGGCGTCGGGGGGGGGGGAAGTATTCTATTTAGGTATCGGGGGTATTTGCGGGAGTACAAGTACTCCCGCAAATACTCGGTATCGGTCCCGATACAGATACTGGTATCGGTATCGGGACAACCCTAATTGGTGTCATTGGTCACTATTGTTAATGGTATTGGGAGGAATTGTTCCCCATTAATGGCGTCATTGGGAGGAATTGTTCCCCATTATTGGTGTCATTGGGAGGAATTGTGCCCCTTCATTGGTGTCAGTGAGGGGGAATTACATCCCATTGTTGGTATCAGTGGATAAAAAAGTGCCCCAAGGGCCTGATAAAAGCAAGCAAAGGGCCACATATGGCCCCCGGGCCACAGTTTGGAGACCCCTGGTTTAAGGTGAAAAGTCTGACTTTAGAAGCACTTTAATGAACTGCAATATGTAATCTCTATAAGTGACCTGGCCTTCTTTGCCTTGCAGAGCAAAGCCATTGGCAGACTCCTAACATTTGACACATATCTAGATTAGATATAGTCCTGCATTACACATCCTCCATCCTAGGTTTGATCTCAGGGCCGATCCGCCCTATAGGCTCACTACGCAAGCCGCTTAGGGCCCCCTGCAAAGCTGCGAAGGGCCCCCCAAACTACTAGAGGTGAGAAGTCATTTTCGCCCCCTCACCCTCGCTTCTCAATTCGCTGGCTGCATGGGAGAAGAGGTAAAAAGTCAGCACCCCCCGCTTCTCATTTTTAATGTGCCTTGTCATTTTGCTTAGGGCCCCAGGGAGGTCAGGATCGGCACTGTTTGATCTGCTTGCCCCTATGTCACTACTGTGTTCCTATCTGCATACTTGTTGCAGGCTGGTGACTCAAAGTACTGAAGTATCATAGCCAGGCAATCAACTAGCCTTTTCACAAGGAGAGATCAGCAAAGGCAACCCTCTCAAATAATGGATTTTCTTTAAAAGACTAACAAACCACCATAAGAATTTATGGCAAACGCTTGTAATTTAAAAGTTTATTGGTGTTTTAAAGTTTCCAATTAAAAAGTAAAGGTAAGAACTCCCTTGCCTATGTCTGGAGCAGTGTTTTACTTTTGATTGTGCAGAAGGCACGCAACAATTTATCACCTCATTTACTATTCTATTTGAAGCTATTGCAAGTTACTAAATGTAAATTTTATCACCAAGTGCTACTCCCTCTGCAGACAATCAATGTGATCTCTATCAAATATATTTCATTGCAGGAGGTGTTTTAAATGAACACTATTTGGAGAGAAAACAATTAGGTTTCAATACACCTGATATGGCTATGCTGCCACCGGGGTCCCATAAAACGTCACTCTAAATCCCACTTCTCCAGTCAGAGAAACATAATATGATAAGTTTCTGTAAGTGGTTTGAAGCATGTAAACAATGTTGCAGCACTTAAATTATTTTTTATCAGTTAAAGCCTATGTAAATTCTAACATTAAAGTTATTTTATTTGCTACCTTTTAGTCTGTTGAATATACTATTGAAGGGGGATTTTTATATTTGTTCGATAAGTGCAAAAGAATACCAGAAAGGCCAGCAATGCAGTACTTTACTGTGTTCTGGGAATACTGCATTATTATCTCAGGACTGTGTTATAATCCCTTGCCTGTTCACCTCTATGGATTACAGAACAACTCCCATTTTGCTATAGGAATGTGGAAAGGGGAAAGTGTAAAAAATATAAAAATATGTTTGATTCATATAACCAAAATACACTAATCCAAAGTAAAGACAATTCTTTTTACTCCGTCAGTATCACCAGCAAAGCAGCTTTTAGTATTATCACATTATAAAGAGGAAGAAGAGAATGTGCGCTGCTTTTCTTGATTTCAGAACTTGCCACGTCAGGAATGTGCTCTTTCAAATACGAACGCTAGTTGTACTAGACAGAACACTTCCGGCTGGTCTTTGCTTCTGAGCATGCGTGTTTGTACTTTGTACAAAAGTCTGATTGCTTGCTGTACACATGGTCGGACAAGGCACCATCGGACTCTTGTTGACGTAAAGTTTGTTTGTTTGTTTGCAGACCGAACTTTTTGTCCGATGAAACTTGACAAAGTTTGTTTTGGAGCGTACACACTGTCGGACTATTTTTAAAACTTGCTAATTTTGAAGTTTGTTGGCAAAAAGTCCGACCGTGTGTATGGGCCTGTAGGATCATCTAGTGATAAAGGAAAATAAAACAAAAGCTATGCAACCACCATATTTAAGGACTTGCAAGCTGTATATTTTGTTTTCGGATTCATATGTACTTCAAGTATGCAGGCTGGGAAGAAAGAATACATTTCGATCATTATATGGTGATCTGTACCCGTGTCTCCTTCTGCAATGTCAACACAACCATTGTAGAGTTGAGTACCACCTATGCCATGAGTGCTGTAGTAGTATAATTTAGGGTTGCACCAATACCACTTTTTTAAGACCGAGTACAAGTACCGATACCTTTTTCAAGTACTTGCCGATACCGATACTTTTTTTAAGGTCATGTGACAGTTTTCAAAGCACAATACCAACTGGTACTGATGAGCACTGACTGATGGGCACTGATTTGCAGCACTGATAAGCACCGATGGGTGGGACTGACTGATGGGCACTGATATGTCGCACTGATGAGCACCGATAAGTGGCACTGACTGATGGGCACTTATATGCACAACTGATGGCTGGCACTTATGGGCACTGATAGGTGGCACTTATGAGCAATGATAGGTGGTGTAACGGAATGACCCGTGACAACCAGAGACTTTGGAAGGATGAGAGATACTCCTGTGCCAGGGACACTAATAACTCCTGGGTCTAAGTCCACCCTGTGCCCTTGTAGGCGTAGGGTGGCTAATAAAAATCATAATTCATGTATTAAATGAGATGGGACATTAATAATAATTCATGTTTGCAGGATGTCTTGAGATATCACAAGTTGTTGTCTATTCAATGTGGGCACACATGCTTTTGAAAGGTGTTAATTGCATCTACTCCTAGACATTACATTGTCCAGGGTATAAAGGTGTTAATTCAGGTCTGCTGCTAGACCTTTCAATTGTCTGATAACACGGTTTAAAGCCTATTGATGCCCAGGTGTCAAGACCCTTTAGAGACAGTACATCTGTCTAGATATGTGGATTGAGGTCAAGGCATTGTGTAATTGTATTTTGGAATGTGATAGATCTCGTAAGTATCGGTGCCGAAATGTCTAGCTACTGATTAGATAATTAGCTCACCTGATAGTCATTAGCAAAGGAATGTGTGGGTGGAGAGTTCATTGTTTCTGTGATTAACTTCAACATGCTGTACTTTATATAAGCAAGCTAAGAAACCAATAAAGTATTCATTCATTTTTTGAAACCAGAAAGAACGCAGCTTGTGTCTCGTCCTTATTCTGGGAAATGGAATGGGTCGTGTCTGCCGGATTGTGGAGTGTTGGAAGCTGTCGTGGGTGGATTGAAGGTCGTAAACGGTGGTGACCGTTACAGGTGGCACTTATGGGCAATGATAGGTGGAACTGGCAGTGGGACCGAAATAAGTGAGACAAACTTGCAGGATTTTGCAGCTCTAGTACAAATGCTGAGATGCCCATCTTGGTACACCCTGCACTCGGGCGCAGAAAGTCTACAGTCAAAGGGCAGCAGCAGACATCTTGTTACATCCAGCCCATATAGTTAATGAACTATATGGGCTGGGTATAACAAGATGTCTGCTGCAGCCTTGTGACTGCAGGCTTACTGCGGCCAAGTGCAGGGTGTACCAAGATGGGCGTTACGGTGTTCAATCTCTGAAGGAGACATGGGACGTCACTTCTGTTAACGAATGTGGCGGCCCAGGTCACCGATCCAGACTAAATATGCGGCTGCGAGTGAAACCCACACCCCTGTGCCTGCCAGCTTAACTTACTAGTATCGGTATCTATGCAACCCTAGGACAATTCACCAATACTGCTGTAGCCCAGCATTGAATTAATGGTGCTGGCTCTTACAACTAAGTTTTGTTCAGAAATGAATTCATAAACTCCATAGCACTCCTTATCTACTTGAACTTTTCTGACTTACATCCACCCCATGACAATTTGAAGACTGGCAGCATTCCACCCTTAAACAGAAAAGGCTCACTGCATAACACTGCTAAAAGTGGCATTTTCAGTGTTATTATCACATGTGATTTACTAGCTAAAAAGTCTAATTTTGCATTTTAGAATTAGAAGCAGATGAAAATCAAATGATTCAGTAGCTGATTCAGTAGCAGTACTATATTACAGGGCATAAAAAAAGTTTATTGTTAAAAAACATATTTCATGCAATTTTTATCTAAGCCTTTTATCCCAAAGCTTTTTTACACTTACTAGCATCAGCTTTTTTTGCTGTTTTCTGCATTTAGTAAATTATATTTTAGAACTGCAAATTAAGTTAAAGCTTAAAGATTCTGTGCCAGATGTAGTTCTGAATGGAGTGTAGGTAGCTACAATACATAATATCCACCATTTGTCAATTAATGCAGATCCCTTTCTAAATAATATCTGAATGGTGAAATATTTCTACTAAGGGACTACAGCTGAACATATAATTATTACTGTTCTGGAGGAGGCCATCCTAGTCTACTACAGTACTTCCCCCATTGTATATATAAATATTTTCTGCATGTGTATTATTGAATTACCTCAAGTGTTTAAAGGATTTAAAAACATTTGGGAACCAAGAGAGTATAGACCACTGGTGCTTTGCATGCTGCCCTTTGGCATCATTTGTGTGATATCCAGGACCTCTACCAAGAGTATTTTCCTTTAGCTAGGTTCTTACTCAGGCCAATGAAAACAATGGGCCAGATTCACGTACATTGGCGCATATTTTGACCGGCGTAGCGCACCTCCTTTACGTTAGACCGGCGCAATGTAGAGGCGCAATCACCGTATCCTCGTAGTATTTGCGCAGAAATTTGCGCCGGTGTAACGTAAATTCCGAGGCGTAAGGCGGAGTAATTCAAGTTGGGAAGGACGTGGGCGTGTTTCATTGAAATGAGCCGTGACCCCATGCAAATGAAGGGCCGGCCGTATCGCGCATGCGCACATGAAGCAGACCGTGGTCAGCACCTCTGTGCGCATGCTCACAACTCGGGAACGGCGCAATCAGTGAAATTGGAAGTGGACCCGGGCAACTTAGTGAACTACGCAGAGAGCTTAAATAGACAGACACAAACGCCCTTCCTTTGCAAAAGTACATTCCTTTGTATCCCTTCCTATACAGCAAGGTGCTTTTGTTCTGTTGTGTGTTCGCGTTTGTTGCGTTGTGACTTGTCTTTGTGATATTTGTTGACTGTTTGATCTAGTGTTTTGTAGAATATATTTGATAGTGTTTTTTGGTGACTGGTTGTGAGACTTTTTGGTTGATAGATTTTGTTTGTTTGTTTTGTTGCTTGATTTTTCCTGCTTGTTTTTGTGTGTGTTTTTTGGTGATTGTTTGGGAGAGAGTTGTTGTATGAGTATGACTGAGAGGAAGCACAAGAGCAATTTTACTTTGGGGGAGAAACAAATTATTGCCCGGGCCCTTACCCAATATGGCCGTTTCCTTCACGGCCCGGAGAGTGCCAACACCACCCCGGCCAGGAAGAAGGAGATTTTGCAGAACATTACCGACCAGGTAAATTCATTGGGGGGGGGAGACCAGGACACGCGAGGGGATCGTAAAGAAGATCAATGATCTCCGGCGTCTGGTCCGAAAGAAGCTGGCCAAAATGGCAGCCCATGACAGGGGCACTGGAGGCTGACAGTGGAGGAGCGTGCGGTGGCCCAGACCTTTAATAGGCAACAAGTGGAGGGCCTGCCTGGCTATGACTCCAGTCGGGAGCATGTGATGACAGGTAAGGTTTTTTGTGTCCTATCTGGTCCTATCTGGTGTGTAGCATGTGTGGGGGGGAATATGTGGCAAGTGTGTGGATCCTCCAACCTGTGAATGTTTTGTGTCATCCACAGATGTGCAGGAGGGTGCTGGGCCATCTGGCCTAACTGCACCATCCCCGGGACACCAGCCTGATGAGGACCCCCAGACAAGGCCGGAGTCCTCGGAGGAGTTTGAGGAGGAGGAGTTTGAGGAGGAGGAGTTTGAGGAGGAGGTCATGTCAGCCAGTGGATTGTTATTTTTGGAGGAGTCTTCCCCTCTGGCTGTCAGCAGCCAGCCCTCCATAAGGGGTAGCCCCTCCCACTCCTCCCCCAACAGGGCTCCCCTCCCAAGGGCCTCCCCTTCTCCCCTGCCACAAGCATCAGCTGGAGGCAGGAAGTCGTCCCAGAAGACCAGGGGGGTGGCCGAGGTTCTGCCCGCCAATCTCAGAAGGGACTTCAGACCCACCATCTGGGACATGTCAGCCAGACTTTGGTGCGGATGGAGGAGAGCCTGTCCTCCATAAAGGATACGCTTGGGGACCTGGACTGCCACTCCCCGGCTCTTACAAACTGCCTAAACGAACTGCAGACTACTACAGCAGACGTTGGGCAGGATGTGAGGGCCCTCACCCAGGCTATCCAGGCCAATACGGCAACACTAAGTGCTGGCCTGACCAGAATTGCCGTGGCCTTGGAGGGCAGGCAGCCAGTTGGGCAGAGACCAGGGACTGCTCCTCCTTCCCTGGATTACCCCCCCCCATGAGTCTCCCCTGAGGAGCCGGGGCCGTGGCCGTGGGCACCCCAGGCGTGGGTCACGCCAGCGGCATTAATTTGGTTTCCCCCTTTTTTTGTTCTTTTTCTGGACTTTTTTTTTTTTTTACTTTTTTTTGTTTTGCTGGAATTTTTTATTTATTTTTTGCTGGACAATTTTTTTATTTTTATTTTTTGTGAATGATTTCGGAATGTGGGGGTGTCATTCCTGCCGGAAAAGGGGTGTCACCCTCATTTGTGGTGGAGAAGGGTTCCCCAGGACCAGGGAGAAGTGATCCCCAGGTCCGTGTGAATGGTGTATGAATGTACAGTGACATAATTGGAGCCGTGGCGTGGCGTTGCTGCTCACAAGTCCTGCATGGTGGGCTTGTGTTAATCCAATTTGATGAGGATGTGATGTGTCTGTGCTAGGGACCACAGTGGTGTGCATGCATGCATTCTCATTGTGCCATGATTAATGTGTGTGTTTAACGTGCAAAGATGCCTAATGTGAGCTGTCTCCTGGCGGGGTATCCTCGGTTAGGGGGGATTGTCTAGTTCAGGGGTCAGGTCATCACGTATGTCAATCTTCAGGCCCTTTCTTACTGCGAAGTTGTGGAGCAGGCAACATGCACCGATGATCTGGCAAACAAAGTTTGGGGAATACAACAGGGTCCCCCCAGACTTATCCAGGCATCGGAAACGTGACTTCAGGAGGCCAAAGGTGCGCTCCACCAATGCACGTGTTTGGGCGTGGGCTTCATTGTATCTTTCCTCTCCTGGGGTTTGGGGGTTCCGGATAGGAGTCATGAGATGGGGTCCCAGTGCATATGCAGAGTCACCTGTAAGGGAAAAGACAGGAGGATGTTAGTCATGCATGTGCCCCTTGTGATGTGTGCATCATGGGGGAGGGACAGTCATGCCTGCCACCCATGTCACTCACCAACCAGCCATGTGTCCCCATATACGTTCTGTTCGAATTCCATTGGGATGGGGCTCTGATTGTATATGAAGCTCTCATGGCTGGATCCGGGGTGTTTGGCACGGATGTGCCATATGAGGCCTTGGGCATCGACTATCACCTGTACGTTGATGGAATGCCAATGCTTCCGATTGCAGTATATGTGCTCTGTCCCATGGGGGGGCTGGAGTGCCCCATGTGTGCAATCAATGGCCCCCACGGTGCGTGGGAATCTGGCAATTCTGTAGAAATCTGTCATTGCCTTCAGCCGCAGGTCCTCAGTGGTTGGTTTGATGATTTGGTTGGCCATGCGTCTGAGGATTGCAGGGACAACCTGGTGCACACATCTGCTCATGGAGGATTGTGACATCCCAGCCACCACTCCACTTGTTCTTTGAAAAGAGTCACTGGCAAGGAAATGGAGTGTTGCCATGACCTTGACCAGTGGCTGCACTGCATGTGAGCGGTGTGTTGGGCTGGTGATGTCCTCCTGCAAGGTTGTGGTTAATTCCAGGATGGCATGAGGGGTGAATCTGAAGATGCGATACACCTCAGAATCACTCATGCCAAAGAGGTCTATGCGTGTGCGGTATATCCTCTCCCGTGCCTTCCTCCGTGCCCTTCTCCGTGCCCTTCTCCTTCTTTGCTCCTCTAAAGTCATTAGTATAGCTATGAGCAAGGATGCCCCTGGCATGTTGGCATACAGATTGTTGTCCAGCAAGTGTGACTGCTCAGCTCCTCACTAACAGTGTTGCTTTAGCTGACATGTAGACGGATTGTCTAATTTTATTCCACCTTTTGTATGGTCTAATGTTAGACAGGACGTGCAGCTGTTGCGCACATCGCGTAGCCTGCGCTGCACCAACTTACTTTTGTGGATCCCCGTAACTCCCTCATTTTCATATTTGAACAGCAAATCAATGGTGTGTTTAGCGCAGTTTTGCGCGGACGGATACGCCGGTCTATCGAAATTAGGCTGGTCCAAAAAAAGTAGATTTCATGTGTATATCGTTTTGGGGATGCGGCACATCGATACGCATGCGCAAATTTAGACTTACGCCGTGCATCTCCTGTAACGCCGGCGTAATGGCTCTGTGAATCTGGCCCAATATTCTTTGGTCTGGGTTCTAGTAATTAAATGGCTTATTTTTTACACTATACTACTTTTTTCTAGCTGTCCTTTTTCCTTTATTTATTTCTCTGATCTTTTATAAATTGATCCAACTGAGATAAATATCAAATATGGCACAGGTAAATAAAACAGGCAGTCATAGCAGTAGTCTCTAGCAGTCAGTCATGTTTACAATCTCTGAACACCTGTTGCATCTCTATTATTACATTCACTGAATATTATTTGTTACCCTTTAGTGATGTCATCAGCTGCACTTAAGGCCCCTTATATCAAGAAAGTTGACCAGTACTGAAATTGACACTAGTAAATCCATTACAGATTCACCAACTGAATCACAATAAGGCCGCGTACACATGATCAAATCTGTCTGCTGGAAACCGTCTGCCAGACCGTTTCAGCAGACAGTTTTGATCGTGTGTACGGGCAAACAGACGGATTTGGCCACCCGACAGATTTAAAAGCATGCTTTCAAATCTGTCGGCTGGGAACCCGTCCCCCCGACATGTCTGCTGGTTAGTATGCTAACCAGCAGACATATCTGCTCGCACACGCGTCGAATGGTTTCGACGCATGCGCGGAAGTGTTTAACTTCCTGGTGCGGTGACGTGGCGGCGGGGATTTTGGTTTGATCGTGTGTACACGATCTGTCCGACCGATTTGAACAAATCTATTTGCTCGTGTGTACGGGCCTAAGTCCTCCTAGTCTTGAGAAAATAGAGGCAAATTACCCAATACAATCACAGAAAAATTAGGTAATCATACAGTGTGAAAAGACTTCAGAAAGGTGAAAAATTTAGAACATGCTCTAATTTTTAGTGTCGTTTTTCACGTCGTAAAAAACAGTCGTATGTAGGCTTTAACTACAGGAAAAAAACGTGCATGCTCAGAAGCAAGTTATGAGATGGCAGCACTCGTTCTGGTAAAACTAGCATTTGTAATGGAGATAGCACATTTGTCACGCTGTAACAGACTAAAAAGCACAAATCATCTCTCACCAAACTTTTACTAACACAAAATCAGCAAAAGCAGTCCAAAGGGTGGTGCCATCCGAATGGAACTTCCCCTTTATAGTGCCATCATACGTGTTGTACGTCACCGCGCTTTGCTCAAGTATTTTTTTTTTTTTCACGATCGAGTGTATGCAAGGCAGGCTTGACAAGAATCACGTCGAGAAAAACTTTTTTTTCATGACATTAAAAACGGTCATGTGTAAACGGCATGAGGGTTCACACAAAAAATGGGTACAAACTGTAGTGGCCTGTACACACGATCGGTCAATTCGATGAGAACGGTCTGATGGATTTTTCCATCAGTTAACCGATAAAGCTGACTGATGGTCAGTCGTGCCTACACACCATCGGTTAAAAAAATGATTGTTTCAGAACGCGGTGACATAAAACACAATGACGTGCTGAAAAAATGAAGTTCAATGCTTCTAAGCATGCGTCGACTTGATTCTGAGCATGCGCAGAAGTTTCAAATTTTTTAACCGATGGATAAATAACCGATGGGGCGCACACGATCAGTTTGGTCTGATGAAAACGGTCCATCAGACTGTTCTCATCAGATTGACCAATCGTGTGTATGCGGCATAATAGTTTTGAGATGAAAATAATAATACAAGCGCTCATCCACTAATGAGAACATGACACATTCAAAGAAAAAATGTAAAAGTGCTAAAAAAAAATTGATAAAAACCCTTTGTTTTTCACGTCATGAAAAACGGTCGTGTCTGGGCTTTAACAACGGGGAAAAAAACGCTCATGCTCAGAAGCAAGTTATGAGACAGGAGCACTCATTATGGTAAAACTAGCATTTGTAATGGAGATAGCACATTAGTCACGCTGTAACAGACTGAAAAGCACAAATCATCTCTCACCAAACTTTTACTAACACAAAATCAGCAAAAGCAGTCCAAAGGGTGGCACCATCCGAATGGAACTTCCCCTTTATAGTGCCGTCGTGTTGAATGTCACCGCGCTTTGCTCAAGCATTTTTTTTTTCACGGTCGAGTGTATGCAAGGCAGGCTTGACAAGAATCACGTCGAGAAAAACATTGTTTTTTCCATGACATTAAAAATGGTCGTGTGTAAGGCGGCGTACACACGACCGAGGTTCTCGCTGGAAACCAGCGAGAACCTCGCTGAAAGCTGCATTCCAGCGAGGACCTCGGCCATGTGTACACTCTCGGCGAGCTTCCCGTCGGGAAGCCCGTCGAGCAGAAATAGAGAGCACGCTCTCTATTTGCTCGACGGCCCGCCTGGAAGAATGTCTGGTTGCCATTCCCGACGGGCGGGTCGCCGATTTCGACGGCCGGCCGAGAGCCTCGACGGGCGTGGAACGATGTGTTCCGCCCGTCGAGGTTCTCGTACGTGTGTACGCCGCCTGAGCGGCATGAGAGTTAACCATTTAAGGACCCCCGCACGCACATATACGGCCACAGAATGGCTCGTACAGGCACAAGGGCGTAAATTTACGTCCCCGCCTTCGTGCGGTTCGGGGGTCCCATCGGGAGCGATCGCCGACGAGCGGGCGGATGTCCGTGTTTTCCGCCCCTCCCGCGATCGCTCCCAGCCAATGGGAGCGCTCCCCCTTCGTTTCAGTTCCTCCTCCTGTGTTTACACAGGAAGGAGGAAATGATGTCACCTCTCATCGCAGCGGTGTTTCCCACCGCTGCTGATGAGAGAAGACATCCACAGTAAGTGTGCACCAACACAACACTGACACACACTCACATAGGCACATTAACCCCTTGTGATCGCCCCCCCCCCACCCCCCTGTCATAGTGTCACTGAATGCAGTGATCTAATCACTGCATTTAGTGTCAGTGTGACAGGCAGTGTAAAATCAGTTAGTGTTAGGTCCAGGATAGCCCCCCCACCCCCCTAATAAAGTTTTAACCCCCTGATCACTGCCCTAGTTAACCCTTTCACTCCCTATTGCCAGCATCACTAAGCGATCATTTTTCTGATCGCTGTATTAGTGTCGCTGTTCCCGCTAGGTAGCTATTTTTTTTATTGCGATTTTTTTTTTTACTAAAGACATGTGGCTGAATTAATTTTGGCCTAAATGTTTTACTAAAATTTAGTTTATTTGATTTTTTTTATAACAAAAAGTAAAAAAATAGTGATTTTTTTCAAAATTGTCGCTCTATTTTAGTTTATAGCGCAAAAAATAAAAATCGCAGAGGCGATCAAATACCACCAAAAGAAAGCTCTATTTGTGGGAAGAAAAGGACGCAAATTTTGTTTGGGAGCCACGTCGCACGACCGCGCAATTGTCTGTTAAATCGACGCAGCGCCGAATTGTAAAAACACCTTGGGTCATTTAGCAGCGTATGTGTCCGGGTCTTAAGTGGTTAAAGGTGCATATAAATGATCACACAAAAAAAGGGTTCAAACTGTAAGTAATAATCAAAAACATAATATATGTACACATGTACACATAAGATCATATAAATATAAAGTCCACTTGAATTCCAAAGGGAGCATTTCTTCCAATACTCTGGTATCAGAAATTGAAAAAGTCAGTGTCGCTTACCAGATCCGTAGGATCTCATATTATAGAGATACAAAAAACGCCTCTGCAAAAACCTGCCGGCAGGAATATTCTCCCCCTCAGATTCCTCTCAGGGGAAAAGGCCTTGTCTGGTGCAGCGGGATATAGAATTACAGTAGATGGAAAACTGGGAGAAAAAGATAATCCTTTCCCAGATAATCCTAGGTGGTCTTGTTAGCAGGGGGTGAAAGAAAAGGACTTCATGGTGTAGTATTCCAGAAAAATGTATTGAAAAAACAATTAGTAACACTTACATCTGAGAAAACAGTAGAGAGTGAACGTTCAAAACAGCCGTGGCTCTGACCAGCTGGCTGATATGTGGTGACATCAAGGATTAGTGCACCACCCTACGCGTTTCCGCATACAAGGCTTCAACTGGGAATGGAGGCTCTGTTCCCAGTTTACTCTCTACCGTTTTCTAAGATGTAAGTGTTGCTATATATTTGTTCAATACGTTTTTCTTGAATACTACACCATGAGGTCCTTTTCTTTCATCCTCTGCTAACGAGACCACCTAGGAGTATGTCTCCAAGGCCTTGTAGAAGAAGTTGTACCTTCCAAGGCCCATAGAACTCTACTCAACATTTTATTATTTTATGCTAGAGAAGCTATTCTTTTACGTTGGAAAAAGCAATGTGCACCCACGTTGCCCTTATGGAAGGGTCTTTTGAATTCTATGATGCCACTCTACAGGGCTACTTATGCTTCTCGAGGTTGTGGGAAAAAGTTTGACAAGGTCTGGTAAGTCTAGTTTATTTCATCTTCTACTGAGGGGTGATGTAGTTGCCTAATCCCTGGTAGAACTGGAATCCGGTGCTCGATCAGGTGTTGATTCAACTCCATTTCCACATGGAAATACCATTGTTCTATGTTTCATTCTCATTATACAAGCCCTGATAGTTTGCTCCTGACATATAGTGACATTATTACCTTTGGTTTAATAAACTGGTGCATGCATCATCCTGGCATAGATGCCTTACAGGTTACTGGAATGAGCTGGTGTTTGGGGGGGGGGGGTATGATGTTAAAGATAGCAATGGTTTTGTGGCTGTACTGCATATTAGCAATTACATCTGTGCCAACAGGTTAAAGGGGAAGTTCGGGAATGCAAAAAAAGCATTTATACACACCATGTTGGATGCAGCATTGGTCTGATACTGCATCTGCCCCAACGACTTCTAAGACTGAGAACTGAGCGATTAAAGACAGCTGATTGCTCAGGTCTTGGTCTGACTGTCAGTCATTGGCTCTCTGCTCTGTGCCTCCTGCGCTCACTGGAGCACCTGGCGTACAGGGGATGGGAGCAGCTGGCTGAGTAACCCAGCGGCTTGCTAAGAGTCTAAGTGAGCTGCCGCTCTAGACCGTCAGACCGGTTTCAACAGATAAATGCTATCGTGTGTACGCGGCCTTAGTGATGTCAGCCAACGGTGGACTTTAGCATGCAGTTGGCTGAAAGCAGATCACAGGAGTGCAGAACGAAGTTCACTTCTGTAATCCATAGGTAAAATAGGGCTAAAAGAGCTTTGGCCCTACTTTTCCTTTAAAGTAATGTATGAGATCAAGGTTTGATCACTATATTCTAAAGCAATGTTTATCAGATTCTACCAACTGAAATTCTTCTATACTCAGTTTGAAGATTTTAGCAATTCTCAACCAGAGTTCTGTGGAATACTAAGGCTTCATTTCCACTGGCGTTTTTACAGCCACTTTTCTGAGCGTTTTTTACAGCTTAAAAACACCTGCCCATGTTTATTTTAGAAAAAAAAAAACGTGTTTTTGAGCGTTTTTGAGCGTTTTTTAATGTCTGGCGTTTTTACAGCTCTATTGCTGGAGCTTCAGAAAGCACTGTTCCCGCGTTTTTTTTTGCAGCTTAAAAACGTCTCAGCCATCTACAGCTCAAAAACGTCATGGTGGGCATGAGGCCATAGACTAACATGGACAGGCGTTTTTAAGCTGCAAAAAACGCCCAGAAAAGTGGCTGTAAAAACGCCAGTGGAAATGAGCCCTAAAGGTTCCACCAGAGGTTGCTATGGGTCTTTGAGCTGTGGCTGATTAACCTCTTATTTTATGCTGCCTGTGTAGTTCTAAGGCCAATACCACTTGACAGATAGAGCGGAATAACACCAATGATTTTTTTAGCTGACTGTAATGGTGGCATTCTGACCAAAACTGTCAGGGGGCAGTCGTCCTTCTGACCACCAATGTAAGGGGCATTTTCCCCACTGACACTCAATTAATTGTTTTTAAAATTATTTTAAGGGTTCCTGCGGGGAAAAAATGGGGCTGGTCTACATGTTAACTGTCTGATCTGTAATAATTATATATATCAACAATACCCACTAACACACCCATTGACATGTTGCGTGGTCGCTTCAGTCACCCTAAGTTTGTAGATTCTCGTCTAAGGAAAGCCTTCGCTTGAAGATATCCAACTCAACACAGACAAACATGAAGCCATTGTGACTTCCATAATAGCCACTATAATGCTCTGTAATAAACACATCAAGTCCTTGCTTGAATGCTCAGGTCCCTCTAATGTCTAAAAGCTGTTACAGTCAGTATACTCTAAAACAGGGGTGGCCAACCAGTGGCCCGGGGGCCACATGTGGTCCGTGGAGCCCTCTGATATGGCCCGCGACCTCCAGCTCTGGAATGGGGGTTGGCAAGCCCAGATCGCAGGTTGCCGACCATCCATACCACAGCATTAGTGTTGTGAATGAAGCTGGTGGTAGAGAAAGAAAGTGTCTGCAGAGCAAAGCCCTATAAGCCAATGTTTCCTGTACAGCGCAGGCTTCTGCCACAGGTGGAGTCTATGGCAAAGTTCAACTAACCTGCAGGATAGACACAGGTGCAGTACGCTGCACCCGCGGTGTGGGCAAACTGCAGCACATCAGTGTGAAAACAGTCTTAGGCCCTTTTCACACGATCGGCCTGACCCAATCGGATCCTCAATTCACCTCTATAGAACAGCAGATGTTAAAAGACTTTTAACCGCTTATGCCCGCCTACCTCCAATCCGCAAAAAAAAAAAAAAAACAGAAGGGAATTTGTCCCCTACTTCCATCTAGGTGGATCAGATTGGAGGGCATAGAATATCTGTGACCTGTCATCCGGGCAATCCGCTCATTGTGGCGCACGACTGGTTACCAAGTTGCTTAAGTGGCCCTCACTCTTCAAAAGGTTGGGCACCCCTGCTCTAAAACATAGAATAATAAATATCACTGAGATGTCTGCCTGCCAGTAGGTGGAATATCCTGTGTCATGTAGATGTGTCATCTTATATGGGTTCCATCCAGAGTGAGGAACTACACATTCCTCAGTGCCGTGCTGGGTATTGGGTCCTATTTGTCCTGCTAAAAAGACTGCATCCTATAATGTAATTTATTTTTTTCTCCCATGGTTTCTGCATCAACTTTTTCAGCAACCCTTTGTAACACTCATTTAGGTGACTAAATACTCCTAGGCCTTATTGTGTTGTTTTCAGAACCATTAGAAACAGGGTCATACTTTAAAAGCCTTCAATTCATTCCTCTGCCACGGTATTATAATCAGTGGAAAGCACATTGTGAAATTAGCAGTCAAATTTACTGTAAACAATTTCTACTATGTGAACAACATGATTCTATGAATTATTAAGATTAAAATATGCAGTATGACATACAATAGAAAATAGAGGAAAATTACACTGACACAGCCGCATATCTAAAGTACACGTAATTTCTATTTTGCACAAAATAACCATCAGTGATAGAGGCTAGCACACAGCTGGAAACCTTATAAGCAATTCACAGAAAGAAGAATAAAGATAGAGACAAGACTTTCCCTACCAAGTCAGATAGGTAATAGATACACAGAGGATATAAATGTGGTCTGCATAGAATTGGCACTGCAAAAGTTTAAGAAAGTATCTGCAGTCATATAGAAAAAAATCAAGCAGTGCATTTTAATACACACTAGATCACTTTTAAAAAGCATGTTAAAGATAAATTCAATGCAAACATATAATGTGTATACAGAGGTCAGATATCTACAAAGGAGGTGTCTTACCTGACATAGGATTTTTTTTTTTTTCAGTCCCACAGCTCCATCACTAAGCATAGCTATAGTAATGACACTACTTTCTCTGTTACAGTTAACGTGGACCTAAACTCAAAAAGTGAAGATTTGCCATGCATAAGGCTCTATAGAAAAGTTATTTATACCCATGCACACGATCAGACTTTAAGACAAAACAGTCCGAAGGACATGTTTTATCGAACAATCCGATCGTCTGCATGCTCCATCGGACAATTGTTATCAGAATTTCCACGGACAAATGTTCGCTATGAATTCTCTCAAACTTTTTGACGACAAATGTGTTACATCAGATTATCCCATCGCGTGTACACAAGTCCATCAGACTAAAATCCAAAGTACAAAGATGCATGCTCAGAACCAATGCTAATCATCAGACAATAATAGCTGAAGTTGCCCAAAGGGTGGCGGTAAAGAACTGAAAAACCAAAAACTGAAAAACCACGTGGTTTTGGAATGTTGGCTGAAAATGTTCTGCCATGTGTATGCAGAACAATCCACGGAAAAGTCCGATGGAAGTCCGATCGTGTGTACAAAGCTTAAGCCACACACTGAAAGATTTACAGTTTTTCTTGAATTTCTCCCCAAAAACAGCAGTGCACTTCCTAGCATGTGACTGTGGCACTCCTGTTCTGTAGCCTTATAGACATAAATCTGCAGTGTAAGGTCTAAAGCACTGCTGCCTCTAACTGTTAAGCTGGCCAGATTCCAGTATTTTGTACCCAGTTGATTGAAAACAGGCACTGTTCAGTTGAAAAATATAAAATCTGCTCCTTCAGTTTTTCATTTGAGGGGCGTCAGGCAAGATTTGTTGTGTGTCATATTTAGTCATATTTAAGGAGAGAGATTTGGGGATGTCACTATTGATTTGCTCATTGTTCTCCTTGATGGAGAAATAGTTGTACCTGAGGAGCTACAATGAAAGCATCTCCTTGCTTCTGCTTCATCCATTCTGTGAATCTGTGATTCATCACCTCTCCTGATGCTTCGTGAATATTCCACCCCTAGTCATCAGTTAACCCCTCATCAAGAGAGCAGCTCTGACATGAAAAAACAAAGCCCATCTTCTACCAAGGTGGCCAACTCCACAGAGAGACACAGTTTGGAACCAGGCATAGTAAGCCAAAAGATCTAAACAAGAAAACATCATCTGAGTGGAGCTCACAAGTAATACTAATGACTAGTCCTTTGTCCTACTTTTTTGACACAACTTCCCCGATTCAGGTCCTCTAAATGTGTACAGAAGTGTCATCCCCCTACTCCCCCTACTCCAGGCCTTCTGGACAATGAAAGAACACAAGCATAGCTCTCCCTGCTCACTTTTCCCTGTCCCCGGGCCTCCTGGACAATGAAAGAAAACAAGCATAGCTTTCCCTGCTTACACCTTTCTTGTCTCTGGGCCTCATGGACCATAAAAGACCACAAGCATAGCTCCTTCATCTCACTCCCCTCCTGCCCCAGGCCTTTAGCACAATAAAAGAACACAAGCATAGCTTGTATGCTTAATCCCTTCCTGTCCAAGGGCCTTATGGACCATAAAAGAACACAAGCATAGCTCCCCCTGCTAACTCCCCTCCTGTCCCTGGACCTTCTGCACAATGAAAGGACACAAGCATAGCGCTCCCTGCTCACTCCCTTCCTGTCCTTAGGCCTTCTGGACAATAAAAGTACACAAGCATAGCACTCCCTGCTCACTCCCTTCCTGTCCCCAGGCCTTCTGGACAATGAAAGAGCACAAGCATAGCGCTCCCTGCTCACTCCCTTCCTGTCCCCAGGCCTTCTGGACAATGAAAGAACACAAGCATAGCGCTCCCTGCTCACTCCCTTCCTGTCCCCAGGCCTTCTGGACAATGAAAGAGCACAAGCATAGCGCTCCCTGCTCACTCCCTTCCTGTCCCCAGGCCTTCTGGACAATGAAAGAGCACAAGCATAGCGCTCCCTGCTCACTCCCTTCCTGTCCCCAGGCCTTCTGGACAATGAAAGAGCACAAGCATAGCGCTCCCTGCTCACTCCCTTCCTGTCCCCAGGCCTTCTGGACAATGAAAGAGCACAAGCATAGCGCTCCCTGCTCACTCCCTTCCTGTCCCCAGGCCTTCTGGACAATGAAAGAGCACAAGCATAGCGCTCCCTGCTCACTCCCTTCCTGTCCCCAGGCCTTCTGGACAATGAAAAAACACAAGAATGGCTCTCCCTGTTGCTGTTCCAAGTGCTGACACGTTCAGGTTTAGTGCTACGATAAAAAGAAAAGCAGGTCAAGCTAAAGTACCAACACTAGCTGTAATTTATATATCTACCAGACTGGTGAGGCCTTTCTGAGTCTGTACAATGTTAGAATGGTAGGAGAGGCATATGATAACAGACTTGAGGATGAGCTAGTATATTAAGAGAGAACTGTGTTCCAGTAGCAAATATGGTATATAGGTTTGTGCATTATGTGTAAGAGATGGAGTTTACCCATATTGTAAATATGACACTGCCATTTTTACTTAGAATTGTATAGCAGTCTAGAACCACACAGGAGCACACTAGTTGGTTTGCATCTGCTACTTTTTTTCCTAGAAGCCCCTAGATGGCGACAAAGCTCAAAAATGACAACCCCCTTCCCTTACAGTGAGAAGTTATTTCAAATATATTCATATTCTGAATTCTGATCCATTCAAATCAGTTCCTGATTTGAAACAAACAAAATTATTACATTTTTAAGGCTCAATTCATACCTGGGCGTTCTGAATCGTGGGCGGAATTGCAGTAATTTTGCCCACCATTCAGAATCGCTGCAAAATGTGCAACACGTTTGCGATGCCATTACTTCTCCATTTCACCCTAATTTTCCGTGATTGTCAAATGCTGTCGGCCAAAAGAAGCCCCTGTTTTTTGAGCATTGCGATTTGCTGTGTGATTTATTGTGTGACAATTGCAGCAAAATCGCGTTGTGATAAGGGTGCCAATCCTGCACGTTTTGCAGGATTTGTGGCAATTCCGCCCGCGATTCAGAATGCCCAGGTGTGAATGGAGCCTAAATTAATGGATTATGTTTTATTTATTTATTTTGTGATATTATTTTCTACAATGGAAATGTGAGACCTTGTGCATGAGTAATATTTTATGAAAAATTACACTACTTTACATGCATACTGCACTTTCTTACCTAACTGCAAAGATTTTTTACAAAACAGTTATTCATGCTTACTTTCCAAACATTTGTTTCTTTAATCAGTTTAACATTTGACATATTCTGCAGTTATTAACTGAATACACAGACAAGTCACAATATAAAGTTTACACTTTAATACCTCTGTTATGTTAATGGTACAAGTACACATTTAGAAGGGCCATTTTTTGGGTTCCCCCAGGGGAAGATATGGGGGGTGAAATCAAAGCAGGCCTAAACACACTCACCAAAATCTCATGTAGATTTCAACATGTTAATTCAATTTCAAAAGTAATTTTGAATATTTTTAAATCTGTTTTTTTTTTATAAAATAACATCAAGTGATCCTGCCATAAAGGTCCTCGTTCAGACACTTTCTGTTCCAAGGTGACAACTGTCTCCCAAATGTGCTCCTGCTTTTTATCAGTATGTCACATATGCGCCTGTCGAACACTAAAGCCGCATACACACTTCCCAAAAGAAGCCTTATAGCGCTGTATAGAGCCGACCCAACATTCGGCTTCTTTCGGAAAGTCGTGACGCGCTGTATGCGCCGGTGGGAAGCATGTCAATCAATTTGCATGTGAATAGGAATGCCCAGTCCCGCACGATTACCTACCCGGAAGCCGCGGTGAAAATATAGATAAATCGCTATGTACGAAAAAAAAGGTCAGCATAATTTCATTATCACAACTCGGCTCAATGTAATGTTAGAATTTTTTAGGGTTAAAACTCCTTTTTCAAAATGCATATATAAAACATACATGGACCTGGTAACCTCATGGACACTAATTTGAGCTAGACGATTGGACTTTAAACAGCACACAGGTAGTTAATGTAATCTAAAGGTTTTTATTATAGAAATCTATATAAAAGTACATTCATAGGTAACAGTATAGTAATCATAGTATAGCATAGCATAGTATAGTAATGCCAGGGCAGCACACAGAAAAGGCTCCCTACAGGATTCTCCACCACCCCAACTACGCCAGACTTCTAGAACCTGGCTACGGTACTCTCTTTGGGCTAGTTTTTAGACAGATTATTCCTGCCCAGCCCACACACCAGATTCATATCAGTGTGTAACTTTTGGCATTCAGAGTTAAATACACCTGGAAGGAATCCTCTTTTTTCTGCTTACCAGCAGACTGTGCTTTGTTCCATATCCTGCTGTCTTTTATTATGATTTCTACAAACCTAACTGGCCATCTGCTTTAGATATAGGTCAGTGTGTTGGCATCCAGGTTTGTGTTACTCTACTCAATACGACCTATTTACCATCATGCCCCTGAAGAAGCGTTTCAAAAACTCGAAACATGTAGAGCAGAGCAAAAGAAAAAATTCTGCATACTGGACCCATGGTTAAGGCTATATACTTCATATACACACTGTTTAACCAATATTGTTTGTTGGATATGCACTTCTTGCAATTTAAGTTTATTTATATCATTGTAACCCTTTGGAAGTGATATTTTAGCATTACTATGGGCCATATATTGATGATTACTATACTGTTACCTATGAATGTACTTTTATTTAGATTTCTATAATAAAAACCTTTAGATTTTTACATTAACTACCTGTGTGCCGTTTAAAGTCGCCTAGTTCAAATTAGTGTCCATTTCAAATATATCGGGACGTTGTCACATGTATACTAGTGTATTCACAGTGTCACCCTTTGAGGATGCACATTTAAGCATTTTCCTTTAAAAACTGGTAATTCTCCAGAAGTGAGATTGCTTTGGAAAAATATGTAAATTGAGTTAGGTGCATGCAACTAAAGAAAAAAGAGTCCCTAAATTGTAAGTTCACCTTTACAGAAAAATCTGTAAGGTGAACTTACACAGGTCCCCCTCCAAACCCCCCCCGGTCCCACTGACCTGGACTGCAGTATTCTCCAGTTCTAAGCCCCTGTACCAGGAATCCAGGGCTTAAAAGTCCTCTCTGCATTCATGTGTCTTCTGCATAGCTGACAGGACAGGCTATGCAGGTGCTGATTGGTAGACACGTGCATTCGTTTTCGCTAGAATGCATTTTCATCCAAAAATCTGTTTTTTTTCGTTATCGTTTTAACAAACGATAACGAAAGCGCAAGAAACGAAAACCGAAAGATCCGATATTAAAAAATGCTTTATTTTAGTTTCCGTTGTGGTAAAAATTCGATATAGAGAGATTCGCCATTATAGGGAAAAGATTCGACACTATAGAAATAATAGATTCGACATTACAGAGATTAGATTTCGATTTATGAGAAAATAGATTCGACATTATTAATAGTCATACAACATTAGAATTCTTGTAGGCGGAATATTCGAACGGAAATGTACGATTCGTCGTAAAGATTAGACGTTCCGTCGAATATTCTTTTGACCATTCGACAGAAACCAAGTATTATTGGATTTTCGGACGAAAGCTATTCTCCAACAAAAACAAAATAAATCAAAACGATTTTAGGGAGTAACTAAATTAATTTATTTTCCAAAACGAAAACGAAAAAACGAAACAAAATATTCCAGTCTGCACATGTCTACTGATTGGTCGGTGCCACGTGACAGTGCTGACCAATTAGAATGCTTCAGAACATCCCTCCTGATGAGGGACGTTTTGGACATTCAGCTTAAAGGATTTCTAAGCCCTGGCGCTGATATACCGGGGCTTTGAACCAGAGATTGCCACAGTCCAGGTCAGTGGGACCAGGGGGCGGGACGAGAAGGGGAACCTGTGGAAGTTCACCTTATAGATTTTTCTGTAAAGGTGAACTTGCCCTTTAAAGTTTCAGAAAAATACATTAACAAAAACCATCCCCTATAGATCAAATGTTTTTCTATATGTATTACTTTAGTGGTAGTGCTGGATTATCTATAAAGTGGGTGGTTTTTGTTATGTAATATTTTTTTTTTTCAGTGATGAGTCTAAACCACATTTTTTTTTTTTACATTTGTTTGGGAACCTTTGCAAAACTATACGTCTTCTGTTTACAGCTTTGAACATCTTGTTTTATACCCTTAAAAGTCACGGTTGCATTTCTGAAATGTGATGTGTCACCAAATTGGGAAAGGGTTGGCAAACAGAAGACGAGGCAAAGGAGTTGAACATATTCAGTAATTGGCTACTTCCTTATAAACATGCCTATATATTTCACAATGCACTGCAGACTGACTTACTGATTCATTGAGCAAAAACAGAGACTAAAGTCTTGTGTGTTCAAAGTCATGAAATCACCAAGGTCACAGTCAGTAAATGTTACTGGTAATCCACTGGTCCATGTTTCTTGGTGTAAGTGACCTCAGTCTAACAGTGTTTCTTTACTAAACAGTTCTAACCTTCCTGTTAGGAGTTTATATTTCTGCATATGGATTGAAATTGCTGCTAAATTTAGAAAAGAGCTACAAGTTCCTCATCCTCATTATTATCTCCCATGAGTCATCCGATATTTCTAAGCTTTACATTAATAGCAAGGCTGGTTATTACATTTCTTGCTGTGGATAATAAGTGCAATTTCTGCTAGTTTGCTCTGGATGTATTTTGTAGCCTAATATAAATATTGCTCAAGCTGATTAAAATTTCTGAGGTTCTTTTATCTTTTCAGGCAGATATACACAAATTATTATTGGAAAAAATGTACACAAGTTTTTATACAAATGGATTTTACTTATTGATGGAATTTTATATTCGGACAGGATTTTTTTTTTTCTGTTCTGTCAAAACTCAGCATATTCATTATATTATATTTACAGGTTTGCTTTGTTTACAATCAATATCTACTTGAGTAAAATGCTGGAAACAGCCCAAAGGGGTTTATTTCATGAATAGTAATTTATCCAATGTTTTGTTCTCCTGGTAAAATCATTTTCAGCACCACAGAAGCAAGACTTGGGCCACAGATTGGACATGGAACACCTAACATAGTACCATACCAATGTCATCCAAATATAATAAGGAAGATACCTAGTGAGACTAATGGTACAGTAAAACCTTGGTTTGCGCGCCAAATTCATTCCAGAAACATGCTTGTAATCCAATTTTTTACAGGGCATAAAAGTGAAGAGAGGCACCTCTAAGTAGCAATAAGTTGCTAAATGTTGTACCTTCATTAAATGTAACCATATTGCTACAGTTAGGCCCTGTACACACAATCAGTCCAAACTGATGAAAACGGACTGAAGTTCAGTTTCATCAGTCCAAACCTACCGTGTGTATGGCCCATCAGACTTTTGTCCCTCAGACCAAAGTTTTAAAACTTGCTTTAAAATCGGACTGATGACCGATCGGTCAAAACCGATGGTTAGTACGCAAAAGCATCGCTTCAAAACCTGCGCATGCTCAGAATCAAGTCGACGCATGCTTGGAAGCATTGAACTTCAATTTTTTAGCATGTCGTTGTGTTTTACGTCACCGCGTTGGACTCGATCGGATTTTGAACTGATGGTGTGTAGGCACATCAGACCATCAGACCATCAGTCCATCAGACTTAAGCCTTCATTCCATTTTCATCAGTTTGGACTGATCATGTGTACAAGGCCTTAGAGGCTCCTCTCTTCTTTTTTATACACAGTTGTGACATGACACTACTCTTATATCAAGACATTGCTTGTACATCAAGGCAAACTGTATTAAAACATTTTGCTTGTCTTGCAAAATGCTCTTAAACCAAATAATTCTCAAACCAAGGTTTTACTGTATATGAATACACCACTAAAGACTATAGGACTCAAGTGCTTACAGGTCTTGGTTTTTAGCCCTTGTTGACAGATGCAACATGGAAAATCAATGATTGCAATCATTGGTATTTATCAGTAGGTGGTTAAATCATATCCTTATAAGATATGGGTGATAGATGAGTAACTGAATTATTTTTAATCTACAGCAGCCACCTTCTTAGTATGCTGGGTGTGAGTGGTCTGCTATGCAGGTACTTCCAGAAGCTTATACAGTAGATAATGGTATTTGGGTAGATGTAATCCAAATGGGACAATGAAGAAAAACTGAGTGGCCAAGCAATCTGAAGTCAAACTAAAATTTGTAAAGCTATGCCCAGAAGCAATAAGGTTCTGTTAACATGATACATTTTATACCAACATGGGCAACTTTGTATAAGAGTGTAGGCAGATTCAGGTTTTCTCCCTCCAAGAGGTGACACTGTACCACTGTACAGATAAAGTGGAGTCTTGAGAGGGAATTGTCACCTCAGGGACTCTGTATCTAAGAGGTATCAGCTGTCTGATTGGATGCTGCAATATCTGGTTAACTTTGGCAGTCATCTAGGTGTGGGGCCTTATAAATAAGGGTACCCGCATCGTTCGGGCACTCCTAGAGCGATTGGAAGGACAGGGACAGAGAACCTGCTTGATAGGAAGTAAAAAGAGAGTAAATAGTACAGGTAGAGGTACCCGGGGAGTAGAGTCAGTGCACGAACAACACCTAATCAGAGGAAATGTTCCAGTCACCAGACCAGCATAGTGGGACTCCCTTCAGCAGCATTGCAGTACTGTCTTAGTGCCTATTAATCTACCTTTATTCATTACTGATAGTCTATTTACAATATATGAGATAAATTGCAATATCCAACTGTGTGTGGTTTCACCTTGATTGGGTACCCTGGGTGTAGGTCCCACCTACAACAGAAAAGAAGGCTCTTTTACCAGTTGCCCTTTGGATGGCTAACACAGCAATGTTCAGGTTAAAAATAAAAGGCAATGTTTTGGTTCTAGTACCATGGCATTGATTTACCTTTCAAATGTTTTTTAACATATCAAAACACCTTATTGTGCTTAAATTTCAGAGGTTTCTTTCTTGTTCTTTGTAATAGAAGTTGAAGGTGGTTGTAGTAGGGGTAACAATGGTGGGTTTTACAAACAGCACTGTGAAACCTAATGCCAATCTAAAGCCAGGTAAACACTATATTGTGTATATTTCCGATCAACCGAGTGATTTAAATGAAAAAAACTGTCAGATCCAGTCAGGCCATTGTACCAACAATCCAACGTTAGTACAGCGATCTCCCCCACTGAGCTGTTGTGACCTGACAGGGGGACAGCCCCCCACCAGAACCCTCTGATCAGCGCTCCCAGCCATTGGCGCCGATCGGAAGCTGGTCAGCTGCTGGTTTTCCAGCCGGCTTCTGTCGGACTGGCTGGCATACACATGGCCGAATAACGTCCAGTTTCTATTGAACCGACCAATGTCGGCCAGCATTCGGCCCATGTGTACAGGGCTTTAGGCAGCCCATAGATAAGTTACATAGTTAGTCAGGTTGAAAAAAGACACAAGTCCATCATTTAAACCAGCTGGTTTAAAATATTACTTGACACCCTGCTGAGCTATTGTATTCTCACAGCAGGGAGACTTTCCCACCATCAGAATACTTTGATCAGCATTGCAGGCTATACACTGCAATGCTGATCTAGCAGGGAAAATCCAACCGGAAAGTTGCCCATACATGGATCAAAATTCTACCCAAGTATGTCCGGCTTTAGAAATATTATTTGTGCATTATGGATGTGCTGGTTGATGTCCGTAGCTAATATCTGTCATAGGTAAGGGTAAACAAATACAGTATGCATAAATAATAGACAGTGGACCTACCCTAACGATTTGAAATTCCAAATGTACAGTAACTGGTAAACTGAAAAATTTGTTGATAATGTTATTTTGGATTGTTCTCTACTCATTTGCAGTATCTGTGTCAACCAGGTAGTTTCAGGGATGTTTTTTATTCACGTGAAAGTATCTGCTATTGTAACAGCAGGAGAATGTTCCAGATAAAACCTCATAGTGTAGATAGCAATCAATCTCTAATGTGTTCTAATCACATAATAAAGATATATCTATGGACAATCTGCACTCAAAGCCATAAAAAAAACAATAGCATTATTCTCAAGATGTTTTCGTCACCAACTGGTTTTAACAGGAGTTGTCATTGTAATAAGTGTATTATGTTAAAAAATTATGGATTAATGAGAACATGTTTTGACACATCAGGGTGAAACTAAAGAATCATTTGGTAACACTGCGGAATTAAAAGGTCTTAAAGAATACTTTATCTGCACAGTTTGTCCAACATTTATAAGTTTTAAGCGCAACTTCAGAGAAATGTTTTAGAATGGGAAAAAGTAAAAACATCTGTTTTATTTTTAAGTTGTTTTGGTACATTAAGAGATTTCCCATTGCTTCCTGTCCTAGCGACAGTCAGGGCATTGTTATAAGCTCTATCTATGAAACTGCTGCAAAATGAGACAGCAAATGAACATTTTTAACCTTCTGGAGCCTGGCAGTGGGTGGTGACTAGGGATGAGCTTTGCGTTCGATACGAACATATGTTCGACTCGAACATTGTCTGTTCGTACGTTCGACGAAATTCGAACAAAAGCGGTCGTTCGCACCAAATTCGAGTGACGCAAAACGGCCCATAATTCACTGCGGCATTGCTCGCTGATTAATGGCCAAGCATGCTGTATGTCCCGCATGCTTGGCCAATCACAGCGCGCAAAAAACGAAGAGCCATAATTGGCCAAAGCCTGGGTGGCTTTGGCCAATTATGGCTCAGGGCTTTAGCACACGCCCCACACTATATAAGGCCGCCTGCTGGGCGGCCTCGTGTAGTGTGTTGCGGTTGTTAATTAAAGCAGTCAGAGAGACAGAGAGATTGTCTTTTTAGATAGCTAGATAGAGCAGGCAGGCTAGTCAGTTTAGCTTAATTTACAGTGTTTAGAGAATATATATACATCCCTAGGAGCTGTATATATATTTATACACTGTATAGCTTAGCTAGATCAGTTCTTCCTAATTTACTGGCAGGCAAGTGATTGTGCTATTTAAAGACTTTCACAGGTATAGACACCCAGCAGGAACAATATTTAAAGGAATTTTTATTTTTAATTTTTATTTTATTTAGGCATCAATAAAATCACTGCTCCTGGAGCAGTGATGTTAATGATGCTTAACTTAAAAAAAAAAAAATGAAAAATTCCTTTAAATATTGTACCTGCTGGGTGTCTATAGTTTGCCTGTGAAAGCGTCTTTGAGAACCGGGTCTTGCCCGAGGGAACATGTATCAATGGAAAAAAAAGTCCTGCTCCTGAAAAAACAACAGTTTTTTAAACTTTTTTCTATTGATACATGTTCCCTGGGGAAAGACCCGGGTTCTCAAAGACATTTTCCAACAATAACTTGAATATTGGTCTTTGAAATGATTTTTTGAATTCGAACGTTCGAGTCCCATAGACTTCAATGGGGTTCTAAATGTTCGCGCGAACGGTCGGTCTGTTCGACGGTTCTGGTGCGAACCGAATGCGGGGGTGTTCGGCTCATCCCTAGTGGTAACCAATGGCTCACTGGAATCCTTTAACATGGGGCTTTTGGAATTCAATTTGTGGGATGATCCTCCATTGGCTCTTTCCTTTTTGGAAGCCCCTGAATTAACCTGACACACGTGTCTAAGGAACCCACATCCCCGAGGTGCACAGAAAAGTTCCAATGGAAGTTCTTACTGTCAGGAATAACACATTGTTTAGACTGATACAGATCCTTTGTTTTCTTTACTTTCAATAAATAAAGTTCTGTACATTCAGCTACTCCTTATGCGGCAGGTACAATGGCTTAGTATTATAATGCAAGTAAAGTTGTAGTAGTGTGTTGCTGCGAGTTACTAACATCCACGCATAATCATCCTACTGCCAGACATCCATACGTCACACTTGTAGACAATGACAAGTATTTTTCTTTGTTTTATTGTTTTATTTGGGGGATTGAACTTGGTTGGGGGAAGGGACATGGGATGCCCACAGGATAAATTGGTATTTGCAAAGTTATAGCTGTGCCGGCTTTACATTGAAAATGTAATTGAGATTTACTCATTACCTTTGCAAATGTTATAGCGGTTATGCTTTACATTTCCTTGGATAGACAAAAATGGTGGACTGTAATCTTGACAGCATTACTTCAACCCTTTCTCCTCCTCTGCACTCTCTCAACAGACATTTACCTCCAGGACACTTCTCCTGCACATCAGTTTCCTGTCACAGCATTAGACATCCTGTCCCAACATCTTGAGCTGATTAGGCCTCACTCTGAACAAGTCCTAGGAGTAGTTTCACGTGATGATTCCTAATCTGGGCATTACATCTTCTTAATGGCCCTGAACATTTAATCAGACAGAATATTTGACGATGGACTACTGATCCCAGCAAGCCCGACTTGCAAATCCTGCGCCCTCAGACTGCAATGATTTTGCACCTAACCCCACAGTCTCTCCTCTGGCTCTGCACCCAGCTCCACTGGTATGCATCTTTCGCCACTGTGCTTCACTCACTGACTCATGCCCTGAGTCCTTCCTGAAGGATTTACCCGGACCATGCGGACCAACTGCTTCTCCAGTTCCCATTTCAGGATACCTCTCCTCTGCCGGATCCGCATTCCCCACAGATGGGGGTGTTTCTCCTGCACGCAAGTCTAGCACTCTGTCCTTCAGTTCACCCAGCCGACAACTACCCCCAGCAGACTGACCATGAGTATATGTAAGAGGCCTGCCCCCCTGCCAATCCTAGTTGGGGTTTGGTCAGGGCTCCTCACATGTACTCCATGCCACTCCAAATCTCAGCCATGCCCCTCTTCCAGAAAATTCTCACTGAAAGCAGGTGAGGCACCCAAAAGCTGAAGTACATGTCAGTCACACCCACAGCTACACTAACCACTCCCTGCTACCAGATCAAAAACAAACAGACCTAGCTCACAGCATAGGCCTGCTTAAATTTACCTGCACTGACAGAACCTACAAACATCACACCTCTAGCACCTACCTATAGTAGAGGGTGCCAAATAGTTATAAAGAAATCCTTAAAGAGAGAACACATAAATGACTGGCAGGAAGCCTGCTCAGAAACCTGGGGGTGGGATGAATTAGTAAAGGGTTGTTGAACAGTACAAGGGTGTCTCACACTAACATACAGTGATAAATAATGGGACTCTGAGGAGCTTACTGTCTAATCTTCTGGCCTACCACAGAAGGGAAGTAGACCTAGGCCACTTCCTATAGACTAGGGGAGCCCCCAGTAGCCTATTTTGAGGCCACATGACCGTTATACACAACTTTCACCAATTGCCCAAATGTATATTTATGAATAATTATAAAGCTAACCATAAGATTTCCTCCTTCCATATTTCAGACAATATCTGATTGTCTTGAGTTTTTTCATAAAGATATGTCATGCTCACTAAATAGTATATTTAATTAGTCATATTTTCTTAATAGGAAAGTTAAAAGCTTTTTTGGTAAAATTTTCACTTCATTTTGTAAATCCCATTAGTTTATAAACTGATTTTATTTTAGTTGTTTCATTACAATCTTAATTTTAGAAATAAACATTTACAGGGTGCCCAAACTTTCAAAAAAGTTTTTCTTCGTTTCTAAGAGTAAATTATGTAAATAAGTAATGAGGTGGCACTTATGGGCACTGAAAGGCACTGATTAGGTGGCACGAATATGCCGCACTGATGAACACTGATAGGCAGCACTAATGGGCATTGATAGATGGCACTGGTGGGCACTTATAGGTTGCTCTGATGGGCACTGATAGGACATGAATAGGCAGCACTGATGGGTGGCATGGATGGGCAGCACCAATCAGCACTGACAGGTGGCATTTATGGACATTGATGAGCAGCACTGATTAGCCGTTGAGGCTATGTGCTCTCTTGTGGTTCAGGAAGGGGTTGCATGCATTAGAAAAAAGATTCATTGCCAAAAGCAGAATAGCAAACATGTAACATCAGAGTACAGTCTAATTTGCCTTGTTGTAGTCATATAGACGTTACAATATCATACATTTCTTAGCAATAAACTAGCGAAAGGAGGTCATTGAGGCGCTAAGCCATCGATATACACCTTCAGTCCAAAGCAGCTACATTTAAAGGGAATATACAAGAGATACCTCACAACATTCCATTGTAAGACACTTGAATACCCTCCATTTAATCAATGGCCTTGTGTACCTTCAACCTCAAAGACATTGAAAAGTCTCATCTTAACCAGCTCATTAGGACTCATACCATTAAAGGAGGAGGGTCTTGTTGTATTTATTAAGTGACAATATAGGATTCGTTGAGCATCATTCAAGGAACAGTACAGAGGGAAAGGAGGATAAGAGGAACATTGGTCAGAGCAGAGCAGCAGTGGTCTGATTGGATGCTGCAACATTGGTTGACCACAGTGGCCATCTTTAGTGAGGGCAATGATTGTAAATAGCAATGCCCTACTGCAGTTGGTGCACAGTTGCACAGTGGATAGTGTAGGGAAAGGATTCACACTGAATAGGGACAGCTCATTTAGCCTAGGGAAAGGTTCCTGACAGGGAGAGACAGAATAGGGCACCACTGCCAGCACTGGTAATATCAGAACTCCAGAACTGTGATTCACCACAATATCACTTCTATCGGTAGCAGGAGAGGGGCATCCCCCTCCAATAAAAGAAAGGATTTCTTATGGACAGCAAAAAATTGCCTTTATTGTAAAAAGTCAAAAAACAGCACTACAAGTCACAGCATGTCGGCAGAGCTGACGCGTTTCACACTATACTTTAGTGTTTAGTTTATCACGTAACGACGTGATAAACTAAGAATCTATGCACATATATTAGCAATCTCCATCTCATAAAATCCTGAGGTCTGGAAAACTAGGTTGTGCATAATGTCATAGAGTAACATAAATGAAAAAGTGTATATGTATATTTTTATATATTGTTGTTTGTTATTTATTCATTTATTTATTGAAGTGTCAAAAGGAAGAAATACAATTAAAATTAAAGTGTGTGTGAAGATAAGTACGCAAATGTATTATGATTGATGCTAATAATACTAGTGTGGTCCAAAAACATATATATATAAAAGTCTTGGTCATCTGAAACATCCATATGTCACCATTAGGAAAATAGACATATTACACAAACATATATACAAATGTAGCAAAATGCCAACATGTACAGCATCTGCAATATCCAAAAATCCAAGGATGACAATAATAAAGTCTGGGTAATGAAACCTCTTGAAGCTAAATTTGCTGATGTGACCAAAATTAGTAATGCTGAATTAAATGGACCAGCACGTATATAACATCAAAGAGTGGTATATATTGAAAATGTTTTTGTGTGTTCATTAGCTATGACTAAACACGAAGTATAGTGTCAGCTGACATGCTGTGACTTGTACACACGGCCGAGGTTCTCGCTGAAAACCAGCGAGAACCTCGCTGGAATGCACATTCCAGCGAGGACCTCGGCCGTGTGTACGGTCTCGGCGAGCTTCCCGTCGGGAAGCCCGTCGAGCCGAAATAGAGAGCACGCTCTCTATTTCCTCGACGGCCCGCCCGGAAGAATGGCTGGTTGCCATTCCCGGGGCGGGTCACCGATTTCGACGGCCGGCAGGGAACCTCGATGGGCGGAACGATGTGTTCTGCCCGTCGAGGTTCTCTGCCGTGTGTACACGGCCATAGTGTGTTTTTTTGACTTTTTACAATAAAGGCAATTTTTGGTTTGGAGTGCGGCTGTCCAGAAGAAATCCTCTCTCTTGTTTTGCAATCTCATATGCATTGCCTGTACCTGTAGTCCTGGGGGAAGCACTCACTTGGAAGATCTTCACACCTGAGCGGTCTTTTTTCTTTGGCTCATTCTGGACCCTCCACCGCTTACCGGACCTGCCGGTGGAGGTGAACGGTTCCGCTCTCCTCTGTGGTATGGAACTGAGTAAGGGGAAGATGGCCCCCCACCCAGCTCCATACCATTTCAGGGTGGAAGCAACATAAACACGTCACTTCTGCTATAGCTCTTAAAGGGAATTTTTTTTAATTTTTCTTTCAAATTACATTTTTTTTATTGCATTTTAATATAAATATGAGATCTTTTTGATCCCA
This sequence comes from Rana kukunoris, assembly GCA_029574335.1. NCBI lineage: Eukaryota > Metazoa > Chordata > Amphibia > Anura > Ranidae > Rana > Rana kukunoris. Next base: position 206,220,584 of record CM056049.1, on the reverse strand, counting down.
GATCTCATATTAATGAGGTCCTGTCATACTTTTTTTCTATTACAGGGGATGTTTACATTTAAAAAGTGTAAAAGTGTAAAAATAAAAAAATAAAAAGTAAAACAAATAAGAAAAAAAAGATATATTATTTGACGCGCCCCGTCCCGCCGAGCTTGCGCACAGAAGCGAACGCATACTCGAGTAGCGCCCGCATATGAAAACGGTATTCAAACCACACATGTGAGGTATCACCACGATCGTCAGAGCAATATAAATAATTCTAGCCCTAGACATCCTCTATAATTCAAAACATGTAACCTGTAAAAAAATGTAAACGTCGCCTATGGAGATTTTTAAGGGTAAATGTTTGTCGCCATTCCACGAGCGGGCGCAATTTTGAGGTGTGACATGTTGGGTATTAATTTACTCAGCGTAACATTATCTTTTACAATATAATTTTTTTACAAAAAAAGTGCGCTTGTAAGACCGCTGCTCAAATACAGTGACAGAAAGTATTGCAACAACCACCATTTTATTCTCTAGGTTGTTAGAAAAAATATATATAATTTATGGGGGTTCAAAGCAATTTTCTAGCAAAAAAATAACAATTTTAAACCAGTAAAAAACAAATCTCAAAACGAGCCTCGGTCCTTAAAGTGGAGTTCCACCCATTTTTTTATGTTTGTCTGTGCTGCATGCCCTAATCTCATAGGGCCAGATTCTCGTAGATGCGTGCCTAATTATGCAGGCGTTGCGCATCTCAGATGCACTACGCCGACGTAACGCAGAGTGGCAAGTACCGTATTCCCTAAGTAAATGCGATCCAAGATGCACCTGCGTCGCGTAAAATCATCGGCGTAATCCGGCGCAACAACAAAGTAGGAGGGAAGTGGGCGTGTTGCATTGTAATGAAGCGTGACCCCATGCAAATGCAGGCTGGGACGAACGGAGCATGCGCCGTGACGTGAATGACCCGCGCTGTGACGTGGTTGACCCGCGCCGTGACGTGGATGCCTTCTGCGCACGCGCAAAGCCTCCCTACGATTCGCCGACGCAGGGTATATAATGCGGCCACACATGCGCCCGTGCAGCGCAAACGTCTCCCATTTTATTGATTGTCACGGCAAAACGTTGTTCAGGACCATGACTACTGTTTGTAAGAAGAGGAGGAAGAAAAATTTCTCCCCAGAGGAGAGGGCCATTGTTGTCAGGGCAATGGAAAAATATGATTCACGCCTCCATGGTGTTGACAGTGCCCGGACCAGCAAGTCCCGGAGGGATAAGATCCTCATGAAGGTCGCTAGCCAAGTAAATGCCCTTTCTCACGAGGTCCGGACACCGCAGGACATTCAAAAAAAAAATTAATGACCTGCGGCGTCTTGTGAAGGGCAAGCTGGCTGCGATTGCTCGGCATGCCAGGGGCACTGGAGGGGGCCCATCCTGCACCGTCCGCCTGACTGAGGAGGAGAAGGTGGTCGCCCGCTGCCTGCAGAGGGAGCAGGTTGAGGGAGTTGGGGGCTACGAGTCCGAAAAGCCAGCCCTGAAGACAGGTAAGTGTGTTTTATATTCTATCTGTTGTGTAGCATGTGAGGGGGGTAGAAGGGAACATGTGCCAAGTGTGTGGGTCCACCAACATGGGCATCTTTTGTGTCATCCACAGATGTGCAGGAGGGAGCGGGGCCATCTGTGGCTGCCAGGGCCCATCCAGATCCACCCCCCGAGCATCCAGTCCCTCTGGCTGCCCCCCTGGAAGAGGACTTGGAGGGAAGTGGGCACACGTCTACGGAGGAGGTGGTTGAGGAGGAGCTGGTCGACCAGGAGCTCTACCTTGTTTTGGAGGAGGACCATGGTTTGCCCGGACCAGCCCAGGCTATCCCCCCATCTTTTTCAAGCCCCTAAGTGTCCCCCCCAACCTCTCCAGTCCCTCTGTTTCCCCCCCCCTCATCTCCGGCCCCTCAACATCCTCCCCTTATGCCCGGTCCCCTGCCACTCCCCGGAAGGCGACGTGCAAGACCAGGGGTGTTCACAAGGTCCTGCCGGAACAGCTGGCCAGACAGCAGGACCAGCAAAATCGGCACCTGTCAGAGGTCGTGGAGGAGATGAGGCGCCTGGCCGACAGCCTGGCCTCCTCGGGACACCTTACGGATGCCATACAAGACATTGCTGGCAACAGCGCAGTGACACTGACCAGCCTGGGGGAGCTGCAGGAGACCACCTCTGACCTTGTAGGGGAGGTTCATGCCCTGCGCCTTGCAGTCGTGGAGCAGACTGCTGTGCAGACCCGCATAGTGGTTCCCCTGGAGGGCATGCAGGCAGCCAGGGAGTGACATGGGGATGCTTCTCCTCCACCTGCTACCCCACTCCCCCCACCTGTGGCTGCCCCCACTCCTGCCAGGCGGAGCCCCCGCCAGGCCCATAATTTTTTTTGTTATTATTATTTTGGGTGTTTTTATTTATTTTTATTTAATGCTCTGGTTAAGAGCTTTTTATTTATTTTTTATTTAATGCCTGGTTAAGAGCTTATTTTTTATTTTATTTAATGCTCTGGTTAAGAGCCGTTGCACACGGGAGAAGTTATGTGAGGGGGTGGCCCCAGTAAGGGGTGTCACCCTCGGCTGGGGAGAAGTTATCCCCACGTGAATGGTGTATGAATGGACAACGACATCATTGGGGCCTTGACGCGGCGTTGCTGCTCCAAAGTCCTACATGCTGGACTTGGGCTAATCCAATGTGATGTGGATGTGGGGTGTGTGATCTAGGGACCACAGTGGTGTACACGCGTGCATTGTATGTGTGCCATGATGAATGTGTGTGTTTAACGGTCAAAGATTCGTAACACGAGGACCCTCCTGACTGCTCTTCCATGAGCAGACGGGGGCTCCTCTGGCCCTTTCTCATGGCAAAGTTGTGCAGAATGCAACATGCACCGATGATCTGACCCACAAAGTTGGGGGAATACAAGAGGGCCCCCCCGGACTTATCCAGGCATCAGAAACGGGAGGCCAAATGTGCGCTTCACCACTGCACGGGTTTTGATGTGTGCTTCATTGTATCTTCTCTCTCCTCTGGTTTCGGGATTCCGGAAAGGAGTCATGAGATGGGGTCCAAGTACATATGCAGAGTCACCTGGAAGGGAAAAGACAGGAGGATGTTAGCCATGCATGTGCCCCTTGTGATGTCTGCATCATGGGGGGGACAGTCATGCCTGCCACCCATGTCACTCACCAATCAGCCAGCTGTCCCCATACATGTCCTGCTCAAAATCTTCTGGGATGGTGCTTTGACGGTATATGTAGCTGTCATGGCTGGACCCGGGGTCTTTGGCACGGACGTGCCATATGAGGTATTTGGCATCAGCTATCACCTGTACGTTGATGGAATGCCAATGCTTCCGATTGCGGTAAATGTGCTCTGTAGCACTGGGGGGCTGTAGTGCCACATGTGTGCAATCAATGGCCCCGATGATGCGTGGGAATCCATCAATTCTGTATAAATCTGTCATTTCCTTCTGCCGCAGTTGCTCAGTGGTGGGTCTGATGATTTGGTTGGCCATGCGTCTGAGGATTGCGGGGATAACCTGGTGCAGACATCTGCTTATGCTGGTTTGTGACATCCCAGCCACCACTCCACTTGTACGCTGGAATGAACCATTGGCCAGGAAATGGAGTGTTGCCAGTACCTTCACCAGTGGCTGCAGTGCATGTGAGCGGTGTGTCTGGCTGGTGATGTCATCCTGCAGGGCTCTGGTTATTTCCAGGATGGCAGCAGGGCTGAATCTGAAGATGTGATACACCTTCTCATCACCCATGCCAAAGAGGCTCATGCGCGCTCGGTAGATCCTCTCACGTGCCCCCCTCCTCCTACTCCTCCTTCTATGCTCCTCTTCCTCTGCATACATTAGTAGTGATAAGACCATGGCTGCCCCTGGCATGTTGGCATACGAATGTGTTGTCCAGTAAGTGTGATTGCTCAGCTCGTCCGTTATGGTGCTGCTGTAGTTGCTCTCCAGCTGACTTGCACACGGTCTTGAGCAAAGTTACCCCTGCTTTTATGAGGGGTATGTTTACTCAAGGCTTTCGTGTTACGCGCACCACGAGTAGCCAACGCCGAACGCGCGTAGTTTCGGGAATCTGCGGATCTCCCTCATTTGCATATTTGCATGCTAATTCAATGGGAGCTGAATATTTACGATGCGTAACTATGCGCCTACGCCGCGCTAGCTTAAAGCATTTTCGCTGCACAGACGAAAAAGATTTTCTCGCGTATGTGGTTCTGTGTTTACCGCGCAACGATACGCAGGCGCACATTTACAATTACGCCACGCATATCCATTTACGCAGGCGTAGCTTGAGCTGAGAATCTGGCCCATAGTGTTCAGAATAGACAATTTTTATTTATTTTGTTGCTTGTAAATACCTTTATTTTGTAGTCCTTCATTACTTTCTCCTCCTTATTAGCCTAGGCTATTAAGTCACAAGGCTATTTGCAAGGGTTTCTGGGATAGGCATCATGTTTTCCAGTAGTCCTTGCAAACCTGACTGAAACCTATAACATTGCTTGTGCGGCACTGAGCATGTGCGAGATATGCAAAGCTGAAATCCAGGAAGTCATACAGTCTGGCTTCATGATGCCCACACTTAAGATGGCCACGGCCTATTTCTAGATTATAAACTATAATCTAAATGCTGTAACAACCTAACAAAACGGACCTTAGTTTACAGACTAACTTTACTAGAATACATTAAGCTTGTGTATTACAGGGGTATTTATATTTAAAAAGTGAAATTGTGGGTGGAACTCCCCTTTAAGTGGTTAATAAAAAATAATCTCTCCACTCCTCCTACTGCACAATGCCTATTTGGATCTATAGTATAAGGAGTCTATGCATCCCATTATATTGCTGCCATTTCAAACTCTTAGGAATCTCAGCGCTCTGCATAGAGTCTTGGGGCTTGCTTGGCTTTAACACTGGAGCGATGCGCTGGCAGAACACTCAAAAAAAGTCCTGCCAGCCGCATCTTTGAGGCGCCGTAGTAGTGGCGAATACACCGCACCCAAAGCGCCCAGTTCCTCAGAATCTGACTTGCAGCGGCACTTTGCGAGCGGTTTTAACAATTTTTTTTAAAATCGCCCCGTTATCGGCCAAAAAGTGCCACAAAAACGATGGTAAAGTGCCGCTTAAAATATCGGCGCTTTACGGCCAACACCCGCAACGCCCAGTGTGAAAATAGCCTTGAAATTGTTGCTAATTTTCCAGCTAATTCTATGTATTAAAGAAGAACTTGTTTCAACTATTAAACTAAAATGTAAATATATAAAAATAAAATTTGCAATCAAAAGGGTGAATATGGTAATTCTCGTTTCCCTATTAAAAAAAAATCACCTGTTCTTTATAAATGCTAGAGATCTTTAATTTCTTTTACATGACTGACTTCTAAATCAAGTCATAATCATTTACTAAGAAATGTGTAATCTTAACGCAAAACTCAAAAATAAAAGACTTTGAATTAATTAAGCTCTGTGTATATTCATGTGTAAGTACCTGTATCTGACTTGGTATTAGCCTTGTGTATTCCCTGTTATTCAGAGCTCAGACTAAAGGAGGTAAAAGCAGTACAAGCAGACAGTCAATTCCTCCTGTGCTAAGAAGGGGCATGCTGATAGAAGAAGAGATCGGTGTGACAAAGAGATGAGCTCATCAGTCTGCTGTCTTTCTTTTCACTGTCCAATCACAGGCTAGTCAAGAGACAAGACCTGTAATTATTATTTAAAGATCCAATCCCCTAGAGCAGGGTCCCCAACCACCGGGCCGGCCCGCGAGTGTGGCGGCCGGTGGGCAGACGAGCGTGTGGGTCACCACAGTTCTGCCCTCACTGTGCAGCCATGAGCAGCAGAGAGATTACATCATGTCTCACTGCCCACCTTCACTCTGGGAGCCATGTGCCAGATCTGCTGTCACTATTGCCTGCCACCAAATTGCCTTTATATTTAAAAAATGACAAGCTGCATCTGGTGTTTTTGGTGGCAGGTAACAGAAGCTGCAGTTGGTGGCAGGATAGTGACAATTGGCATCTGATGGCAGGCAACATGGCAAGTGACAATCTGCATCTGGTGACAGGCAACATGGCAAGTGATTATTGGCATCTGGTGGCAAGTGACAAGCGGCATCTGGTGGCAGGTGACAAGACAAGGAACAAGCTGCATCTGGTGGCAGGCGACGTGGAAAGTGACAAGCTGCATCTGAAGGCAGGTGATGTTACAAGTGACAAGCTGCATCTGAAGGCAGGTTGACGTGACAATATGCATCTGGTGGCAGGTGACGTAGCTAGTGACAAGCTGCATCTGAAGGCAGGTTACATAGTTACATAGTAGGTGAGGTTAAAAAAAGACAAGTCCATCAAGACCAACCTATGTGACATTCCAAGTGATAAGCTACACCTGAAGGTAGGTGATGTGATAAGCTGCATCTGAAGGCAGGCGATGTTACAAGTGACAAGCTGCATCTGGTGGCAGGCGATGTGGCAAGTGACAAGCTGCATCTGAAGGCAGACGATGTTACAAGTGACAAGCTGCATCTGGTGGCAGGTGACGTGGCAAGAGACAAGCTGCATCTGGTGGTCGGTGATGCGGCAAGAGATAAGCTGCATCTGGTGGCAGGCGATGTGGCAAGTGACAAGCTGCATCTGAAGGCAGACGATGTTACAAGTGAAAAGCTGCATCTGGTGGCAGGTGACGTGGCAAGAAACAAGCTGCATCTGGTGGCAGGCGATGTGGCAAGTGACAAGCTGCATCTGGTGGCAGGCGATGTGGCAAGTGACAAGCTGCATCTGAAGGTAGACGATGTTACAAGTGACAAGCTGCATCTAGTGGCAGGCGACATGCCAAGTGACAAGCTGCATCTGAAGGCAGACAATGTTACAAGTGACAAGCTGCATCTGGTAGCAGGCGATGTGGCAAGTGACAAGCTGCATCTGAAGGTAGACGATGTTACAAGTGACAAGCTGCATCTAGTGGCAGGCGACATGCCAAGTGACAAGCTGCATCTGAAGGCAGACAATGTTACAAGTGACAAGCTGCATCTGGTAGCAGGTGACGTGGCAAGAGACAAGCTGCATTTGGTGGTCGGTGATGCGGCAAGAGACAAGCTGCATCTGGTGGCAGGCGACAGTGGCAAGTGACATATTCAGGGCTCCCACTGATTCTGCATTATTGTGAGTTGAACCATTTCATTTTATATTACAATGTAATAATAGAAATAATGTGCTTCAATCATCCTGACACCATATCAACCATGGTACCGTGATGATTGAAGCACCAACACTAGCCATTGCCTGGCAAATTGCCCACAAAAAAAAAAACTCATCCCCTCTGGGCCTTGGCATCACTTTCTCCCATGTAGCCTGTCTGCTGTGCCAAAAGAGTTGAGGACCGCTGCCCTAGAGTACAAAGTACATTATATCACTTTGTCCCATTTATCTAGGAACTATAGAAGCTGAGATCCAGTATATCATGGTGTTCCCCAAGAACTATCAGTCAGATACAGAAAAAACTCAAGTCTACCAGACAGAGCTGGGTAAATAAAAGGACTAGATGTCAGAAATACAAATCCCTTGACAGGTGAAACATCTCCATGAATGCATTTCATCTAAGGTGTCAGCAAATGCAGCATGACACTTTGCTATAGCGGAAATGTTCATGTGTATACAGTATGCTGGAAGATTATAATGTGTTATTATACTCTCTATTTAAAAAAAGAAATGTAGCAGTATTACTCTGCACTTACTATGTTTGTCTTCTGTTTTAAGCCTGTCACCTCTTGGCAATGTGTCTTCAAAATGTCTTTGTTCTCCGTTTCCTTTTTAGAGTAACCACATTTATTGGCAGGGTCCCCTGGAACCCTGCCATAGCCACCATTTCAGAGTGCAAATCATTGCAGTCTATCGCTTATGCGCTAAGACACACAGGCAACTTGGAACCCCAAGAATGTAAGCCACTCCTCAACTTCCCATCTAGAATTGTTAGCTGTGTGAGGAGCCACCAGCTATAAGTCTATGCTGATAATGAAAGTGCTTTACATTGAAGGCTCTAAGGATGATGGGCTCTTTGCGGCATGTCTACAGTGCATGCTCCCCTTAACTGGAAGTTTGAGGAAGCAGCACTGGGAGATGAGCAAGCAGCTTTTATGAAAGCAATGTGAAATAGATTAAGGACAACAAAAAACAAAAACATTGTGGTGTAAGTTTGCATGATAGATAGGAATGCTTTTTTCAGAAAAAGAAGGGGGTTTAATACAACTTTAAGGCCTCATTTCCACTGGCGTTTTTACAGCCACTTTTCTGAGCGTTTTTTGCAGCTTAAAAACGCCTGTCCATGTTTATTTTAGAAAAAAAAAAAAACGCTGCGGCCGCGTTTTTGTGCGTTTTTTAATGTCTGCCGTTTTTACAGCTCTATTGCTGGAGCTTCAGAACGCACTGGTCCCGCGTTTTTTTTGCAGCTTAGCCATCTACAGCTCAAAAACGTCATGGTGGGCATGAGGCCATAGACTAACATGGACAGGCGTTTTTAAGCTGCAAAAAACGCTCAGAAAAGTGTCTGTAAAAACGCCAGTGGAAATGAGCCCTAAAAGAAAAGTAATGTTTTTTATTGCTAGTTATACTTACCTTGGTGGATGCAGAATCAGACCGATGCTGAATCTGTCCCCCGGTGCCTCTGCACTGAGAACCAAGCCACCGAACACCGCCGATGGCTCAGTTCTCACTCCTCCCCAAGCAGGGCGATGCTGACTGTCAGTCAACATCGCTTCTGCTCTACTTCTCTGCGCTCATTGGAGCGCTGAGCCGTGGAGGGTCAGGGAGTGGCCGTCTCAGCATCTCAGCGGCTCGCTGAGACAGTGAGACTGCTATCAATCAAGACAGCTGGTGGATCCAGACTTGTTGATGTCGGGATGATGCGCTACCTCGACTGATGGCATTGACGTCAGCGGAGAGCGGACTTCAGACTGCTCTCCACTGAAAACTGGTCACAGGAGTGCAAAACGAATTGCAGTCTTGTGACCCAGAGGAAAAGCACAGCCTAAAAAGCTCAGGCTGGACTTCTCCTTTAAGTCTAAAATTGGCCATAAACAGCTCTTTTAGATTGACAAGTTTTACCAACTAAAAAGTAATGTGAATGTTGACCTCAGTGTGTATGACGTGAATCCTTAGATAGGTCTTTAACACATCAAGGATTTCTTTTTATCCAGTTTCATTTGCATTGACAGAGGAAATATGCAGTTTTTCATCTACAAAAAGCATTTAGATGACAGAACTATTATATTTAATTATCATTTCTACATTTGCTCTTTGTTTGCAGATGCCTTGAAAGACTCAAGCGATAAGCGAAGGTGCTTGACTGGGAGAATTCTAGCACATTTCAGAATGAGTTAACATGTTGACCTTTGCAGTTTACAGACAATTCTTTATCTATATTAGGCATTGGTCTAAAGGAAATGGCCTTCTAGGACATGTGAAAAGGTTTGAATGCACAGAGAAGGCATAAAAATGTAGTTTGCCTGTTTTCACAAGCCTAAGGCCCGCGTACACACGATCAAATCTATCTGCTGGAAAAGGTCTGACAGACCGTTTCAGCAGACGGATTTGATCGTGTGTACGGGCGGACAGACAGATTTTTCCAGCAGACAGATTTTAAAGCATGCTTTAAAATCTGTCTGCTGGGAATCCGTCCGTCCGATATATCTGCTGGTTAGTACGCTAACCAGCAGACATATCTGCTCGCACATGCGTCGAATGGATTCGACGCATGCGCGGAAGTGTTTTACTTCCTGGCGCGGTGACGTGGCGGCGTCAACGTCACCGCCATGTCACTGCGCTGTCTGGCGGCGGGGATTTTGGTTTGATCGTGTGTACAGTGATCAAACCAAAACAGCCCAGCAGACCGATTTGAACAGATTTATTTGGTCGTGTGTACGCGGCCTCAAAGAGATACTGTAACCTTGCCTACTGGGGGGAAATGATGGTGTCTGTGTAAAGGGGGCTCCCTGTCACACTGATACTTGCCAATGCTTCCCTGCCTCTCCTTCAATAATGCCCAGCGTCAGCTGACACTAAGGGGCACAGTAAGATCCTTCCTTATGTCATATGACATTGCTCAGGCCTAGCAATTGAATGATAGACTCAAGCACTGTCCCATGGGAGGAGATCACATGTTCACTCATACCAGAAAGCACTGGGTATTTATACCAAACAATGAAGCAAAAGAAGCAGCGTAAAAGTGCTAGCAATATGAGTAGCAGTAGGTAGGGAGAAGGGCTTTATACAGATACTGCTAATTTGCCTGACTGAGTCTCTTTAATGTATATCTAAAGCCAAACATTTTTAGTTCTGGATAATAAGGTGAGGGGGTAAACCTGTGTCAGATTTTTTTTTTTAATAATCAGGAGTGCTTTATTGAAGGAAGAATAAACATACAATACTTCAGCAATACAGATAGTTCGTCATACAAATAAAATAGTGCAGTGCATACCAAACATGTGTTTTACATACAATGAAGTTTAACAGCACAGTCAGGCGCTCACTTAGAATAAATAGCAGACAGGAGAAAGAGGGTATAGTCTAGGGAACTAGAGCAGGCACCACCAATCCCAGGAAACTAAACCCCACCAGAACAGTTAGTGTTCCATCCAGGGCAGCCACACCTTATCATACTTCCAGGGGCATCCCCGACTAATATACGTTAATTTATACAGAGGCAATGCTGCATTAACCCTGCCTTCCCAGGAGGATACAGAAGGAGGTGTGGAAGAAGTCCAGTTGACTAGTATTTATTTTTTGGCATAAAACAGGAGGTATGAAATCAGTAATTTAGTGTGATGGGACCTTTGTTCGTCGTCAACGACACCCAGCAAGGCCAGTGCGGGCGTCACGGTGTGTCAGATTTTTATTGCCGTTTCTGTTCCTGGTGGGCAGATTTACCCTCTCTATTGATTGTAAGGACCATTTTCACAGAGACATAAAATTATTGCAAATCGTCAGTTGTCACTAGAACAGAGTAAAGTGAAAAATCTTCTACTGGGGACACCTGTTCTAGTGACATATAGGCACTGACCCTTATTTTTCTTCAAAGTTCCTTATTTCAATTTTTTTTTACAGCAACGGGGACCCAGTGAGTGACTATTGGTGAGTGACTATGAGGAGTATTCCATGCCCTAACCTGTTTAAAGTTCTTTAAGCAATAAATATTGAAAAATACATCCCTGATGCCCCGTACACACGGCCAAGGTTCTCGGCAGAAACCAGTGAGAACCTCGCTGGGAGCCGCATTCTGCCGAGAACCTTGGCCGTGTGTATGCTCTTGGCAAACCCCGCCCGTCGGGAAACCTGTCGAGCAAATAGAGAACAGGTTCTCTATTTGCTCGACGGCCCGTCGGGATGAATGGCTGGTTGCCTTTCCCGACGGGCGGGTCGCCGATTCTGACGGCCGGCAGAGAACCTCGACGGGCGGAACGATGTGTTCCGCCCGTCGAGGTTCTCTGCCGTGTGTACACGGCATGAGTGTGAGTTATTGGAGCTAGTGTTTATGGACTGGTGCTTGTGGGCAATGGCAATTAGGGATGAGCCGAACACCCCTGGGTTCGGTTCGCACCAGAACCTGCGAACAGACCAAAAGTTTGTGTGAACTTTAGAACCCTGTCAAAGTCTATGGGACTCGAACGTTTGAAATCTATAGTACTAATTTTAAAGGCTAATATGCAAGTTATTGTCCTAAAAAGTGTTTTGGGGCACGGGTCCTGCCCCAGGGGAGTGTTTGGGGACCTGGGTCCGGCCCCAGGGGACATGTATCAATGCAAAAAAAGTTTTAAAAAACTGACGTTTTTTCAGGAGCAGTGATTTTAATAATGCTTAAAGTGAAACAATAAAATTTAAAAATTCCTTTAAATTTCGTACCTAGGAGGGTTCATAGTATGCCTGTAAAGTAGCGCTTGTTTCCTGTGCTTAGACCTGTCCCTGCACAAAGTGTAATTTCTGAAGGAAAAAAGTAATTTAAAATTACTCACCTTGGGGTCTGGTATGGATATTAGGGGGAACCCTGCGTCAAATTAAAAATAAATTATGTGGGGTTCCCCCCAAATATCCATTCCAGACCCTTCAGGTCTGGTATGGATTTTAAGGGGAACTCCACCCCAAATTAAAAAAAAATGCTGTGGACCCCCACACATTTTTTTTTTATGAATGACTTTTCTCTGTATTGCCGGGAGCCGACAATTCATTATAGCCGCGAGTGATTTTAAATTACTTTTTTTCCTTCAGAAATGACACTTTGTGCAGGAACAGTTCTAAGCAACAAGCGCTACTTTACAGGCATACTATACACCCCTCTAGGTATGAAATTTAAAGGAATATTTCACTTTTATTGTTTCACCTAAAGGAATTATTAAAATCACTGCTGCCAAAAAAACTGCAGTTTTTAAAACTTTTTTTGCATTGACACATGTCCCCTGGGGCAGGATCCAGGTCTCCAAACACTTGTTATTACAATAACTTGCATATTAGCCTTTAAAATTAGCACTTTAGATTTCAAACGTTCGAGTCCCATAGACTTTAACAGGGTTCTAAAGTTCACACGAACTTGCCGCGAACACCAAAAATAGTTCGCTGTTCGGCGAACATGCAATGTTCGAGTCGAACATAAGTTCTACTCGAACTCGAAGCTCATCCCTAATGGCAATGTACTAATTTGGGAGAACCAGCTATTAACAGCATCCCCTACGGGAGTAGCACTACTTATTTATACAGTATATATAGAGATGATGGTACATCGCCTCATGTACCAGATCACAAATCAATATTGGAGTGAGTCACTACTGATAATCATTCACTTGTATGTGTTGACCACAGAGATTTTTCAACAAGCAGTAAAGAGAGACTTATACCGCGTGGACACTTCATCGCTTCATCGCCGCTTCATCGCCACGACCTGCCAGCTGCACATCAATCCCCCCCTGGACACCAGCAGGCCCCCCCCACGTCCCTAGGGCTAGAACTGCATCGGCAGCTACCGGCGCACGCTTCCTAGGAGTAGGACGTGTGGCCCACGGGATGTAGATAGGTAGGGCCCCCCCCCGCTTCATCGCCGCGACCGAGTGGCCCCCCGCACCTCCCCTCCAGATACCAGCCTGCTACCCCCTTGTAATTGGGTCACCTACTACCCTCTCCTGACTCAATAACTACCAGTTGGCAATCCCCCCCCTACCCCCCCCCCCTCGAGGTCACCACCTTGGCTCTTTGCAGCCGGAGTGGTGGACTTCTTGAAACACCCAAGCCCCACTCCCCCTTTCTCAATACCATTTGAACTTGATCCAGGGTTCGCCCAATCGCCTCTCAAGGGGTCAGGAAGAATTTGTTTCCCTGTCGTAGCATATTGGCGTAGCACGGCCAGGGTTTTTTTTGCCTTCCTCTGGACCAAGCCAGGATCGAGGATTAAGTTAATCCTTGAAAATCCTCCCCTCCCTCCTCCCCCTGGTGTTTGGCGACTATGGTTAATCTGCAATATTCCTCAGAAACCATTGGGGATCTGAGGCAATTTGCCGCAATACTACCAGCCATCACTAAAAAAGCCCTAAGAACTGAGCGATTTTTGAAAATCGATCGACGATCGACTATCAAAAATCTCAGCCGTTTACCCCAGCCTAAGCATATATCATGTGCTCTGATCAACACAAGATCGGCAGTAAAACACCGACTGGAAATCCATGATTTCATTCTACAATACGATTTAGACTGCCTCTTTATTACAGAGAGCTGGCTCACAGCCGACTGCAACACCATTGTAGGAGAACTGGTGCCAGAAAACTATCATATTATAACTGAAAACAGAATAGGGCAAAGAGGAGGAGGACTGGCGGTGATCCACAAGACCCATCTTAAGATCACTAAACCAGTCCTTCAAAACCCTCTTCCATTCATGGAAACCCTTACCCTGCAACTGCAAACAAACTCCCAGGAGACCGTCCGGATTCTACTCTGCTATAGACCACCTGGCCCAAAATCGCAGCTTCTCCCATCATTGACGGACTTTATCTCCACCTATACCCTTAACAGCAAACACCTTTTGCTGCTCGGGATTTCAACCTCTGGGCCAACTCCCCGCCAGACCCCGTTGCCGACGCCTGCATTGATCACTTAGAAGGATTAGGGCTACAACAACTAATATGTGGGCCCACACATGCTTCAGGTCACACACTCGATCTTATTTTCAGACAAGATCTGGAAATAAAAATCTTGGAAAATGAACCATTGCCATGGACAGATCACCATGCAATTAAATTCACTATTTCCGAATTCCCACCCTTAACTAAAACATCAAATCCTGTGACAACACACTGGATTAGATGTCAGAAGAAGCTCCACTCAGAACTCTTCAAAGCCACGTTAATGAAAAAAATAGAAACAATTCAGCCGCATCAAACGGCTGAAGAAACACTGGATACCATAAACACAGCCCTATTACATAATAGCGCCGAAACGTAAAACCCATATCCGGAAAAATAACTCCAGCTGGTTCAACAACCAACTGGCGTTACTGAAACAAGCGTGCAGAAGGGCGAAGCCGCCTGGAAAAGAAGCTCTTCAGATGAGAACCTCATCGTCTACAAAGCAACAACAAGAAAATACCACAAAGAAATCTTCAAAGCCAAGAAAAACTATTTTTCTGAGGCTATCAACAGCGCCATTAATCGTCCATGCGAACTCTTCAAACTGGTCACTCAGACCATGAATCCAGGATGTCTTGAAGCCCCCAATTCGGACTCACAAGAATTTTGCAATGAATTGTCGGATTACTTCATTAATAAAATCGAGGGAATCCGGCAAAGCATTCAGAAAACAACTCCCCCCCGTAGCTCCCCCCTGTAATTATTTACACAACACCTGCAGTAATTCACCACAACCAGGTAAGTTCACGCTGGAACCTATCTCTATCCATGCTACTAAAAATATCATCGGTACTTTGCGTAACAGCACTGCGCCGAATGATATCATCCCCACTAAACTGTTGAAGGAATGCGCCGACATCCTGGCACCTCCTATCATGCAGCTTATCCACCAATCTTTTAGGGAGGGCTTGGTGCCCTCCCAGTTGAAGGAGGGTATGATTCGACCCATCTTGAAGAAACCCAACCTGGACCCCAAGGACCCACTCCACCGTCGTCCAATAACAGGCCTAAATGTACTCTCAAAGGTAATGGAAAAAGTAGTGGTACAACAGCTGCAACAGCATCTAGATACCCACAACCTACTTGATTCATTTCAATCGGGATTCCGCCCCGAACACGGGACGGAAACAGCATTGCTCAAAATATGGGACGACGCTCTCGAGGCCGCAGACGAAGGAGAATCATGTCTGCTGGTTCTGCTGGACCTAAGCGCAGCCTTCGACACAGTAGACCACAAGCTTTTATTGACTCGGCTAGCTGAAGTAGCCAGAGTCGCAGAAGGCGATTTATCTTGATTCTCCTCTTTTTTGGAAAACCGATCGCAAATAGTGAAGTTAGAACTTTTCACTTCTGAGAAACGCACATTATCATGCGGAGTCCCTCAAGGATCCCCCTATTCAACATCTATCTTCGCCCTCTTTTTGAGATTATTAGCAGCCTAAAACTGCTTTACCACTCATATGCAGACGACACGCAACTGTATTTCCGCATTTGCAATAAAAAGGATCATCCCCTCAATCTAGAGACATGCCTCTCTTTGATAGAGGACTGGATGACAAAGAGTTATCTTAAACTCAACGGTACGAAAACAGAACTTCTCCTGTTTTACGCCAAGCGTATTAATCAACCTGCAACAACTTGGACCCCCCCCCCCCCCGCCCATTCTGGGCAAAATCATCACCCCTAGCGCCAAAGTCAAAAGTCTTGGGGTCATCTTCGACTCCTATATGACAATGGACGCACAAATAGGATCAGTAGTCAGCGGATCTCACCATCTGCTGCGCCTACTACGCAGACTTACTCTTTTTATTCCCAAAGAAGACATAGCGGTCGTGGTGGGAGCAATTGTAAACTCAAGATTGGACTATGCAAATGCCCTTTACCTCGGACTCCCCAAGTACCAAATCGCTCGTTCAAAATACGGGCGCTAGACTTGTGACAGGGAAAAAACCTTGGGAATCAATCTCACCTTCACTGAGAACCCGTCACTGGTTACCAGTAAAAGACAGAATCGCTTTTAAAGCACTCTGTCTAACGCATAGATGTATCCATGGGAATGCTCCCCATTATCTATGCGAAAAAATAAAATCTCATAATCCCAATCGCGTTTTGCGATCCACCAATCAAAATCTCCTCCAGATACCGAAAGCCAACTACAAGTCCAAAGGAGAAAGGAGATTCGCAGTCCAAGGTCCTAGACTATGGAACGCTTTACCAACCAGCATTCGGTTGGAGGAGAACCACTTAGCAATCAGGAGAAAGATCAAGACTCATCTCTTTTGATACCAAAGGAGACAGGAACAACAAGCGCCCAGAGGCGATTAGGTTCGCATGTGCTGCGCTATATAAGTTTTTCATTCATTCAATTATTCATCACTTTTCGGCATGAAAAAAATGTTGTTTTTCAGCATGTAGAAAAAACGAAGTTCATCATTAAAAACTATGTTGCCCACACACCATCATTTTAAAAAAAATGATGAGCAAAGCGCAGTGTAGTACAACACGTACGACCACACTCTAAAGGGGAAGTTCCATTCAAACTCCCATCTTATAACTTGCTTCTGAGCATGCGCGGGTTTAAAACGTAATTTTTAACATCGTTTTAGCCCACACACAATTGAAGCATGTTCGAATTTTTTTTTTTGTCGTTTTTTCAGAAGACAAAAAACGATGTGAAGCCCACACACGATAATTTTAAATGACATTTTTAAAAATGTCATTTTATTTCCTCACAAAAAACGACTGTATGTACACGGCATAAGATACAAGTGACAACCTGCTAGCTTCATACAAAAATTTAAGTATTCATATTCAATTTTTTATATTACTTAAATGCTTCATATTTTTCTTTTAATCCTGAACAATAATAAAGTAAATGTTTACAAAATCACTACATGTTCCTATAATTTGTCTGTTGCAGATCTCCCTGTGCAAACTATGAAGCATACTATACTTGAAACTTTTAAATAAATTATTTACAGTTATTTTGTATAATCAAATTTGTCGTTAAAGTTCATTAAACTTCGGAGGTAGGAACAATTCAATTAGTCATTAGCACATATAATCTGATTTTTAAAGAACACCATGTCTTTTGTACATAACAAGTGGAAGTATTTATGTTATTGGGCTATTTAAGGAAATACACCTATTATTTTAGCTCTTTCGATCGCAATGCTAAAAACTGTGAACAACTAGCAGGGTTGTACTATATGTGCTTGTTTTGTAAATGTCAGATTTTCTCTTTAGAACTGTACTTTAATTCATTGGGTTTATGTTTATTTTCCTCTTGCAAACGATGGAGTTAATCTGTCTAGGGTCATGCATACAGCTGTTACCTTCAGAAATGTGCTTAGAAAAAAAAAACCACGGCTGAAACGTGAACATCTGTTGTAAAAAACTAAAAAAAATAAGCTAAGTGGATTTCAATGATTATAATATATGCAGTTCACAGGGAGTGTATACCACATTAACCACATACTTTGAAAGTTAAAAATTGAACACGACTATTTATAGCGCATGATAACACAAAATGTAAAAGCTTCTCATTTGGTAAGTCTAAAATGTTTGCAAGTCACAGTCAGATAGAACCTGGGGTTGTATCCTCAAGAGACCTTTGTTAATAAAAATGTTTAACTATTTTATGGAAAGATTTTGACTTTATTTCTAGAATAAATCTACAAAGGCATTGCCAGGTTGCTAAGTGCCACCAGTACAACTAGTGTGGGACTGGCCTTGTAGATTATTCAACTGGCTTGGCAACAGGGCAAATCTAAGGAATTAGTAAAGTGGGACAGCCTTAAGGCCCGTGCACACAGTCAGACTTTTTGCCAACAAACTTCAAAATCTGCAAGTTTTCAAATTTGTCCGATTGTGTGTACGCTCCATCGGACCAACTTTTCGGGTTTCATCGGACAAAAAGTTTGGTCTGCAAACAGACAAACTTTACATCAACAAAAGTCTGATGGTGCCTAGTCCGACCGTGTGTACAGCAAGCAATCAGGCTTTTGTACAAAGTACAAACGTGTATGCTCAGAAGCAAAGACCAGCCGGAAGCATTCTGTTTAGTACAACTAGTGTTCGTATTTGAAAGAGCACATTCGTGACGCGGCAAGTTCTGAAATCAAGAAAAGCAGCGCACATTCTCTTCTTCTTTATAATGTGATAATACTAAAAGCTGCTTTGCTGGTGATACTGACGGAGTAAAAAGAATTGTCTTTACTTTGGATTAGTGTATTTTGGTTAAATGAATCAAGCATATTTCTATATTTTTTTGTGGGTTAAGTTAGCACAACCCCATTGCGCAACATGTCTGCTTGACGAACGGACGTTCAGAAATGAACAAAATTGCACAAAACTGAAAATCGCGAATGCACACAGGTGAAACCTCTACTAACTCTTGATTAGCAGAAGGAGCCCAAAGGGTAACGCCGGAGAATTGAAATTCCTCTTTTAAACTTTTGTCAGTACGTTGAAACGACACTACGTTCGTGTTTGTTGCCGAAAAAGTCAGAGCGTGTGTATGCTATGGGTGTGACCGGATAACTCCCTTCGGACAAAAATCCAAGGGAAAGTTTGTTTGATGTCCGATCGTGTGTACGAGGCTTTAGGCTGGCTATACATTAAATGTTTTTTTTGTTCAATTTCCTTTAGATTTACCTTCAACTATGTAGTACAAGGGCCTGCCTGAGTGCATCCAAAATTGTAAGTGTTTAGGTCTAACCTCATATTATATGGTTTTGGTATATCTAAAGGAAAGTTGTAGAAGAAAATTGTATAATGTATGGCTAGCCTAACACACAAACACACACACAATATACATCCCTCCACCATTTCCTATACCACCAGAGGCTTCCAGGCTGTGCAATAAGCCAATAACCCCAGGAGATTTCCTGCAGTTTACAGCAAGCTCTCTAAGCAAGTATATCTGAAACCTAACATCTTGGTCAGCATATCAGTCACTCGCTTTAATGAAAACAACATTACTCTGGTTATTGCAGCATGTACTGTCTACAAGACTTTCTAAGTAAAAGTCTATAGGTGGGGAGGGGGGACACTGCTCACTTCATATTTCCTAGAGCAGGGGTGCCCAACCAGTGGCCCGGGGCCACATGTGGCCCGCGGAGCCCTCTAATGTGGCCCGCTGAGCCCTCTGATGTGGCCCGTGACCTCCTCCTCTGGGATACCTGGTTGGCAAGCCCAGATTGCAGGTTGCTGACCTGCCATCCAAAAGCATCAGTGTTGTAAATGAACCCGGCAGTAGAGGAAGCAAGCAGCTTTTCAGAATAGTGCACCACACCTGCAGAATATAATAGACGGCGGAAAAACCACAGGTACACTGCATCGCAATAGACCGCAGACCATCAGTATAAAATCTGCCTTAGGCCCCTTTCAAATGGTTGGTCCGGCCCAATCGGACCCTCCATTCACCTCTATGGAGCGGCAGATGTAAAGAGACTTTTGGCCGTTTTCACCCGCCTGCCTCCAATCCGATCTGCTAAAAAAAACAGAAGTGGATCTGCCCACTTCCATCTGATTGGATCGGAGGGCCCTTAAAAGTAGATTGGGCTGTGTCTGTGTCTGCTGCGTTGCATATGCAGACTGGACACAGACCTGTCATCTGCCCACTTTGCTCATTGTGGCCTGCGACTTGTTACAAAGTCCCTTAAGTGGCCCTCTGCCTTCAAAAGGTTGGGCACCCCTGTCCTAGAGGAAAAGTCCACCAAGGGTCCACTTAGTGAGCCTGGGTGTTTCCTGTTCACAGAAAAATGTGTTACTCCAACTTGAACTTCCATAGAATGACCTTTATCACTCAGCTGCCAGCACCCTTTATCCTGATTAGAGGATCTTTTTGAGGGTCAAAAACAACAGAATAGAAGGTGGTACTAGTATAAAATTTGGTATATACCGTATTTATCGCACACGCACCTTCACTTTAGGAGGGAAATTTCAGGAAAAAAAAAATTGAAATAAGGAACTTTGAAGAAAAATAAGGGTCAGTGCCCATATGCAGCCTGACCAATGCCTATCTTCAGCCCCACAATTGCCATTGATGCAACCTCACCAGTCCACATCAATGCAGCCTCACAAGTGCCATCAGTGCAGCAGCCTCACCATTGCCATCAATGCAGCAGCCGCACCATTGCCATCAATGGAGCAACCTCAACATTGCCATCAGTGCAGCCTGATTGATGCTCATCTTCAGCCTTTGAGGGGACATAGAGGTGGCAGGACAAGCGCTGACAGATTACATACAGTGAGAATCTCCTATGATAGACAGAACAGTGGTTCAATGGCGGCCCAGGAGACAGGACTTCCTATTACAGAGGCCATCAAATAAACAGGAGATTCTCTCTGTATGTTATCTGATGACCCTCGTCCCGCTCCCCCCCCCCTGTCCCCTCCGAGGCAGATAAAATGTAAGTATCGGCGTATAACACGCACACGCTATTTGCACCGGATTGTCAGGGTGAACAAGTGAGTGTTATACGCTAATAAATACAGTAATTTAGTAACACCTGGGCTGTCCCCAGTTTGTAAAAAAAATTAAAAATCACATTTCACCTTAATGTACCCATACTTTGACAAACCTTGCCCACCTCTCCAGTAAGTTCTATTCTCAGTATGTAGCCAAAAATGTGTGCAGCTGGAAGTTTGAATGAAACGTATGAAAAGTGGAGATGTAGTGGAGATTAATATTGCATCATCAGGACTATTATAATAATAATGCATCACTGGTTTCTATGTACAGTATGTGAATCAAGCACATCTCTCACATCACATGCAATGTATCATGATATCTACCTGTAAATAAAACCATGAATTGATTAAGTGCTTGGACCTTCATTTTAGATTCAATTACGAATTCCATGCAATTTAGGGTACTCACATAATGGGCCAATCATAAAAAAGCACACACACCATAAAAGACTTACCCCGTGTTTTACAGTGGAGAAGAAGGATTAATGCAAACTATATAAAATATTCATCAATGTTATATTTTCTGCTATCAACCTATTGTCCTCATGTAGCCCTACTTATGTCTATTTGTATTTTCAGCACCACCAAAGCTAACACACAGCAAAGACATGGGGTGTGTGGTAGCCTTCACCAACCAATCAGAAAACAGCCTTAATAACAGATTACAAGTGGAAGTACTTCATTGGCTAAATTACTGAGCTTTACCTTTAATGTTCTTTGCACATTGCTACCTGATAAGTTCAGTAATACAAAGCTAGTAGAGAATTTCAATTTTTTTCCTGGATAGTTTGTTGCTATGGTATGTAAGTGGAAAGATGCTATGGTAGTGACTGATAGGGTTTTCATGCAGCACCTGGGCCTGGTTTATATTATTCTAATGGGAGTTTCTGAAGAAAGGAATTTAGATAAATTAAACTAATTCTTTAGTATGCCACAGCCTTGCTGTATTGTCGTTTTGGAAGTGGACCCATCGTCACTCGTCTGAATGGGCAGCTTTCAAATCAAAGCGTCCCACAATGCAAGAGCGCCCATTTGGCTCCCTTCCACTCGAGCCCTGATGAAGTAATGCTGTCCAGAGGCCAGTACAGTGCTACAGATGCGTTCTTTATTACAAACAAATGAATAAGGTGCCCTGGGAGCAGTTGCCTTAATGCACTAAACAGATTGCACTCTGCTCAGCCATAAGCCAGAGACAGGCTGTGGAAAGGAAAGCTTTATATGCACAAATCTCTCTCTCTCGGCTGCTCTCTGCAGAGAATGTCCCAGTGACAGACATAGTTCCAGTACAGATGGGTCTGAGTTTAGGGACTAATTTCAGATCTTCATTAATAACTTAGTTAAGAAAAAGCATTTCCTGTGTGGAGGAGGCTGATGACAAAATGTTACACAATTGCAGAACTAGAGTACTGTTACAATATTAAGTGCATAGCCTCAATTGAAAAAAAAGTAATAGCCAGTTGTATGCAATGAACTTCATTCGCTAGATTGTCATGCTCTAAAATAGTCATCATAGTCTGCCTTGTAAACAAATTGCAAATGGCAATAAAATGAAAGTCCCAAAGATATAAAATGCATTTGTAGTAAACAGGTCATTAAAAAAAAAACATGATGGCTGCCTCTTCTACAAAAGAATGGTTGAGTGGGTGTAGTAAAGTCAATGTTGTAAAATAAGCATGCTGTAAGGACTTTTGGTAGTTCTCAAATTTTCCCGATCTGTGTACTTGCTCCAGGTTAGTGGCTTAGAAAGTGCTGCAGTCAGTGGATCAGCAGGATAGCCAGGAAACTAGTATTTTTCAGCAAGCAATGGTCACATTTAATGGTAAAGCTGTAACACAAATGCAAACCCTAGCTATTATAAAAAGAAATTAGGACTGTGCCCCTTAGGCCCCATACACACGAGCGGACAGATTTGTTCAAATCTGTCCGTCCGACAGATTTGAACAAATCTGTCTGCTGGGATTTTGGTTTGCTCGCGTGTACACACAAGCAAACCAAAATCCCCGCCAGCAGAGAGCGCGCTGACGTGTCGGTGACGTGGCGGTGATGTTGACGCCGCCACGTCACCGCACCAGGAAGTAAAACACTTCCGCGCATGCGCCGAATCCATTCGGCGGCGGTGCGGCGGCGGTGCGGGACGACATGGTAAGTGTACTAACCAGCAGACATGTCGGGCGGACAGATTCCCACCCGATAGATTTCAAAGCATGCTTTGAAATCTGTCGGGTGGACAAATCTGTCTGCTCGGCCGTACACACGATCGAATCTGTCTGCTGAAACGGTCCAGCGGACCGTTTCCAGCGGACAGATTTGATCGTGTATACGAGGCCTTAGAGTTGAAGCCCATGAAATTGAATTCTTTTTGTGTCCCATTTGGGGTAATTTCCCTTTATTTCCAGTCCTGCAAACAAAACACAAACTGAGTGGAAAATTCTTGAAAGTGAAGGAAAATCCCCTCTTAGCTAGTGTCCCCATTTTACAACTGTAACATTTTGGATCTCTTTACTTCCTGTACCAGTGACAATGGTCACCAGGACAGGCTCTTCAACATTGACCTTGATAGCAAAGTGTTTCATGTGTTGTACATTGCAGATGCAGGCAATAAAATGCATGGGCCAGATTCAGGTACAATTGCCCTGGCGCAGAGTATCAGAGATACACTACGCCGCCGTATTTTACCTGGCTCTAATGCCGCGTACACACGGTCGTTTTTTGCGATGAAAAAAACACGACGTTTTTTGTGAAGTAAAAAACGACGTTTTTGAAACGTCACTTTCAAAGACGATGTTGCATACACACCATCGTTTTTTTCACAAAAAACGAGGTTACGTTCACCACACTTTTCCATTGAAGCTCGCTTCATAACTAGCTTCTGGGCATGCGCGGGTTGAAAAACGTCGTTTTAAACAACGTTTTTGCTACACACGGTGACTTTTTGTGAAACAAAAAACGACGTTTTGAAAAACGACACAAAAAATTCAAGCATGTTGGAATTTTTTTTTTGTAGTTTTTTTTAAGACAAAAAACGACGTTTTGCCCACACACGATCAATTTAAATGACGTTTTAAAAAACAAAGTTTTTTTTCATCGCAAAAAACGACCGTGTGTACGCGGCATAAGACGAATTCAGGTAGATTTCGGCCCGTAAGGTACGGTGGCGTAGTGTATTTCTCGTGGCGGAATCAAAATATGCGATTAGTGGGCGTGAAGCATTTAAATTAGGCGCGTCCCCGCGCCGATCGAACTGCACATGCTCCGTTCAGAAATTTCCCGCCGTGCATTGTGCAAAATGTTGTTGTTACGTCAGGTTTTTTTTGAGTAGCGTCGTTTATGTACATTCCTATTCCCGGACGAATTTGAAATTTGACGCGGGAACGACGGCCATACTTAACATGGGCTGTCTAACTATAGACAAGATTTTTGCTTCCCTAACTTTATGCAGCAAAAAATGACTACAGATGCCGTAAGAGAAAGCGACGGACGATCGTAACTTCGTGGATCGCCAGAAAAAGCAAATTTGCATACCCCGACGCTGAAAACGACGCAAACTCCACCCAGCGGGCAGAAAAAGATTGCAGCGTAGATCTGATGGCGTACGAAGGCGAAAGCCTATCGGAAATTGATATGGAAAAATCTAATGCACTACTGTGAGTAAACAATAGTGAAAAACTGGATAGCAACCACAGATCTGAGGCAGCTCAATCTATAGTGTCCACAAAACACAAAAATATATAAAGGTGAAATAAAATAAGTGATGAGCGCTTCAAATGGTGATGCGTGAGCACTAAAAAAACACACAATACATAAATGTCAAAAAAAAAAAAAATCAGATAAAAAAAAACACTATATAGCTATATGTGTATGCAAACACTCATGCATCCAAAATGTGCATGCAAAATCAAAATTCCATGTGTCAAAACACAGCAAAAAGGCAAACAGTGCTATTTGCCAGTGAGAGACGTGCTGGGCTATGGACAGTTGCACCGGGCAGTCTATGGTTGGTGTCTACGGGGAAGGAAAGTCGAGATCACGTGACACCCGCACTAGCCAGAGGCCAGCAGAATACTGGCGGCAGAACGATCGCTCCGCCTCTATACTATTGATCGTCATTTTTTGATTCTGTCGGATTTTACTTTGTTGGATCTTATTTCTGTTTTTCTTCAATAAACCCCGTTGGTTCATATTTACTTCACCATTGGAGATTCTTTTTTCCCTTTCTATATCCACTACCATCACTCTGTGGACTGCTGAGCCAGGAACAGCACCATCACCTGCATACACCAGAGGGAATCCATCTGGGATAGCGAGATCTCCATATCTGGACGGACCTTACTATATGCTCACATATAGCACCCTGAAGGAACAGCACCATCACCTGCATACACCAGAGGGAATCCATCTGGGATAGCGAGATCTCCATATCTGGACGGACCTTACTATATGCTCACATATAGCACCCTGAAGGAACAGCACCATCACCTGCATACACCAGAGGGAATCCATCCGGGATAGCGAGATCTCCATATCTGGACGGACCTTACTATATGCTCACATATAGCACCCTGAAGGAACAGCACCATCACCTGCATACACCAGAGGGAATCCATCCGGGATAGCGAGGTCTCCATATCTGGACGGACCTTACTATATGCTCACATATAGCACCCTGAAGGAACAGCACCATCACCTGCATACACCAGAGGGAATCCATCCGGGATAGCGAGATCTCCATATCTGGACGGACCTTACTATATGCTCACATATAGCACCCTGAAGGAACAGCACCATCACCTGCATACACCAGAGGGAATCCATCCGGGATAGCGAGATCTCCATATCTGGACGGACCTTACTTTATGCTCACATATAGCACCCTGAAGGTAAGGGAACTACAACACCTGTTGGTGATGTCCAGTATTTATCAACATCTAGAGTGAAGTTCCTTCACCACACAATCATCCAACCCACCAGCAGACACCAACCATAGACTGCCCGGTGCAACTGTCCATAGCCCAGCACGTCTCTCACTGGCAAATATGACCTCACTGCTTGCCTTTTTGCTGTGTTTTGACACATGGAATTTTGGTTTTGCATGCACATTTTGGATGCATGAGTGTTTGCATACACATATAGCTATATAGTGTTTTTTTGATCTGATTTTTTATTTTTTTGACATTTATGTATTGTGTGTTTTTGTAGTGCTCACGCATCACCATTTGAAGCGCTCATCACGTAAGCCTATCGGATCGAAGCCAGAAGCCGCCGTATCATGGTTTGAGGATTCAAACTAATGATACGACGTGGGTAATTTGAAATTACTCCGGTCTAACAGGAGATAGACCAGAGTAATGGCTCTGTGAATCTGGCCCCATGTTTTTAGTGCATATTACCACAACATACTGGCGAAGTCTTCCCAAGTGTAAAAAAAAAAAATACACACACTACAAAACAAAGTAAAAAAAAATGGCAATTTAATAACACTCTTGAAAGAAAATGGCCTTATTTCACTCAATACAGGTTTTTTAATCTGGGTTCACACTTGTCCGACAAACGCTCCGACATTGGGAGCTCATGTCGCATGACGTATGAAAAATCAATGTTTCCCTATGGGAGCCGTCTTAACTGGACTTGATTTTGAAAAAAGTTCCTGCACTACTTTGGTCCGACTTTGATCCTACTCCAGCCCATTGAATATCATTGAAGTTGGATCAAAGTAGGATCCTTGTCCTAACCATCCGACTTGTGGCATCCGGCATAGTGATTACAGCAGCAGTAAAAGGAATTTATCTCACACCTGGATTGTTTTGATTAGTGAAAGAAGTCAGACTATCACAAAGTCGGATCAAAGTAGTATCCTGTTCATGAAAGTCGGATGGATGTAGGACCAATGTAGGACCAATGTAGGACTGATGTCACAGAGCAAAGTAGGATGAAAGTTGTATGACTGTCATGTCGTAACAGTGTGAACCCGGACTGAGGCTGGGTTCACACTGATACTACATGACATTCATACGACTTTCATCCTACTTTGCTCTGCGACATCAGTCCTACATGGGTCCTACATTGGACTTTCATGAACAGGATACTACTTTGATCCGACATTGTGATAATCTGACTTGTTCTTTGACCAATCAAAACAATCCCAGAGTGAGATAAATTCCCTTTACTGCTGCGGTAATCAACATGTCAGATGTCAAAAGTCGGATGACAAGGACAAGGATCATACTTTGATCCGACTTTAATGATATTCAATGGTCTGAATTAGGATCAATGTCGGACCAAAGTAGTGCAGGGAGTATTTTCAAAGTCGGACCGACTTGTGTCGGACCAGTTAAGACGGCTCCCATAGGGAAACATTGATTTTCACACGTCAGGCGACATGAGCTCCCAATGTCGGAGCGTTTGTCGGACCAGTGTGAACCTAGCCTAAGGCAGTAGTCCGTTGCGTTGTCGTTCACCATATTAAGGTCCAATTTCAGCCTGAATTTTTGGCTGAATCTGGACCTGAAACAGACCAAAAGATTCACAGGGCTCCTGTGCAAATCACACCGGAGCCACTGCAGAGATATGTTTAATAGCTCCATAAAGAGCCAGTCACAATCTCCTGCTGTGTGAATTAGATCAGGGGAGAGATCCATATCCAATTTGCACTAGTGTTGACACAGTATAAGGCCTTATGCACACTGGACGTTTTTACAGTTGCTGTTTTTTTGGCTTCTGCCATTTTTCTCTACAGCCAGTAAACTCCCTATCATGGTATCCTATGTGTCCATGCACACATTGGCTATTATCAGTGTTTTTTGTCTGGGGTGTTTTCTGGCTGAAAAAAAAAAACAGAACTAGTTGGTTTTGAGAGGAGATTTTGAGCTGTAAAAATGCTCTAAAACAGTAAAATATGGTAAAAGGTGGCAAAATGGCATGTTTGATACCATAGCTTTACCATAGCTTTTTTTTAGTGTTTTCTCAATAAAAACAAAAAAAAAATCTAAATGCCAATGCAAAAAAGCAGAGAAACAAGGAAAAGCTCTTTTTTTTAATTTGGCAATGGCAGTGGCGTTTTTAGAATGTCCAGCATGCATGAAGCCTTATACAGATTAAGCACCATTATTATAGCACAGTAATCTCTAAACAATCGTTTAGCAACCATATAGCCAATCATCCTTTTATTATGAGCTCAGTCAGTGTACTTTCATTAAATATATTAATATATATTAGCATTACTATGTTGTTTCCATATTCATGCTTACATTTTAATATACCAAGAAAAAGATGTCTCAGAAATATGTGGAAGATAGCAGTGTAATTCCTGCAATTATGTATGTGCATTCCGAAAACATTTAGCATTTTCTCAATGTATGCAAATTGTTCTACGATTGGACAAGGTGGAGATCCTGACGTCATTGCCCTGCTTCTCCCTTTTGTTCAATCAGAAACTGCTTTACATTAATTGGAAAAGTTCACAGTGTTTCCTAAATGGCGCCTGCACCAAGCAAATGGCTTTCTGTATTCAAAATGCAGCATTGCAGCTGCTTAGCACGGGACCCCTAAAGCTAGAGGAGATCACTGTAGTAGAGGTAGCTAATACAATGATTTACAGCTTCCAGGGGGATTCCATAGGTATCTCATATGCATACTTATGCCCCATACATACTAGCAGAATTTCCGCCAGCAAAAATCTGAACTTTTTATCCGAAATTCCGTCCGTGTATTCTCCATCAAACTTTTACTGTCGGAATTTTTGCCAGCAAAAGTTTGAGAGCAGGTTCTCAATTTTTCTGACGGAAAAAAATCCTATCAGAAAATCTGTTCGTCTGTATGGAAAAACATGCATGCTCGGAAACAATTTGACGCATGCTCGAAAGCTTTGAACTTCTTTTTCTTGTCTCCTCGTAGTGTTGTACATCACAGCGTTCTTAATGCTCGAAAGTTCAAACATAAAGTTCAGAGAACTTTTGTGCGACTGTGTGTATGCAAGCCAAGCTTGAGAGGAATTCAGTCGGAAAAAACATCCAACTTTTTTCAGACGGAAATACCGCTCATGTGTACGGGGCATAAGACAAATTCTCATACCTTGAATTCATTCTTACATGACTTATTGTGCAAATCTGACCAGAGATTTACATTCATTCACTCCAGTATATCTAATTAAGCCTCTTCTCCATATGCAACAAGATAAATAAAATGTATATGAGTGAGTGCTGAAAATCCAGTTGTGAGTACTACTCATCTTTGTACATGAGTTTTTAACATCCTGCCGACCACTCACAGTAAATATATTGCGAGTAGATGGCAGATGCAGGCACAGCAACGTACATGTACATTGTCAGCTTGCTTCTGGGTTTGGGGAGCGCATGTGCGTGCCCCCTGCCGACCCATGCTATAATTGGACACAGGGCTTGGCAGCAGATTTCAGCCAATGATTTCAGCTGAAACCTGCTGATTGGCTGTGTCCAATCACACAGAACTCTGTGTTCAGTGAACAGTGATCTGGGTGTTTATTCTCCCAGAAAAAAACTGCCAGATTAGTAAGTAAATGTATTCATATATTGTCATTAGTACAGTGTCAATGTACAGTATTATCACTTATCACTGTATTAGTGTCACTAGCGATATCAGGGTCAGTTAGTGACCCTCCCAGCCAGTGCCAGATTGCCACCCTTTCACAGTCCCACTATAAGTCGCTGATATACCCTAGTTTGTACACGTATAACTTTCACACAAATCAATTAATATACACTTATTGGAATACATGGGATACATTTTAGTAGAAAATATAATTTATTTTTTATTTTTTTCAAAATTAATGGTCTTTTCCATTTATATGTATAAAAAAAAAACAGTGGTGATCAATTACCACCAAAAAAAAATCTCTATTTTTGTGATAAAAAAGTATATACAATTTATTTTCGTGCAGATGTTACATGACCGCACAATTGGCAGTTAAAGTAGCACAGTGCTTAGTAGCAAAAAATGCCTTGGTCATGAAGGGGGCAAAGCCTTCCAGAGCTCAAGTGGTTTGCGAAGATGAACCAACTGGACAACTAGGTAAAGCAGCAGCAAAGAAATCCATTACATAAGCTAGTACTCTTAAGGCTGGGTTCACGCTAGCTTTGCATGTGCAAATTCGCACTGGAGATGCATCGGAGAAATAGAGATATAGAGAGCTAGTATTGCGAATTGGATGCCGGGAACCAGGGCTGGAGTGGGACTCATTTTCAGCCCTGGAGTTTCATGCCTTAGACCAGCCCACTTTAGTTCACGACTATTAAAATAATGTAATTAAAACCTCAAAATATAAGTTTGCAATGGTGCACTGTTCTCTGGCACAGTGGCTGCGTTTGGTGGCACAGTGGCTGCGTGTGATGAGCACAGTGGCAACAATTGATGAGCACAGTATCTGCGTTTGATGGGCACAGTGGCTGCGTTTGATTGGTACAGTGGCTGTGTTTGATGGGCACAGTGGCTGCATGTGATGGCACAGTGGCTGCGTTTGTTGGCACAGTGGCTGTGTGTGATGAGCACAGTGGCAACAATTGATGAGCACAGTCTCTGCGTTTGATGGGCACAGTGGCTGCGTTTGATTGGTACAGTGGCTGTGTTTCTTTTTTTTTTTCTTTTCTTTTCTTTTTCACCAGACGTCAATCATCTAACCTCTGCATAGGAACACCCACTCCCCCGGGAGCTAGAACCCGGAAAGGCGGGGGGACAACAACAATAAGACGGTATGTACGGCAAAAAAAATAAAAACACCAAAGTGTAAATGTTGGACTTATGCTAAATGGAATGTTAAATACTTGTTTTTAGGGTGAACCTCCGCTTTAAAGTATATGGCCATAAACAAACTCAAAGTGAGTAGTGTTGTTCCAACTCAAAGTGTTACTGGATCATTGAGCAGACCTTGGTGTAAAGTCAAATTCCAACAACAAAGATATAAACACTGATACCCTTCTTCCAGTTTCCACAGTCTGCGATGAGGCAGCACAAGCTATGGAAAGCACCTACAACATGGATCTTCAAACTACGGCCCTCCAGTTGTTCAGTAACTACAATTCCCATCATGTCTGTGAATATCAGTGTGTTACAATGCCTCATGGGATTTGTAGTTCTACAACAGCTGGAGGGCTGTAGTTTGGGGATCCCTGACCTACACGCTCAAGCTATCATCATCTCAGAATCTTTTACTTGTCTGGCAGAAATCCAATACAGCTCACATCCAAATAACACCATTCCTACAGTAAAGCATGGAGGTGGTAATATTCTGTTATGGGGGTGTTTATCTGCAGCAGCCACTGGAGCACTTGTCAGGATAGAAAAAAAATGGATGGGGCAAAATACCATCAAATTCTTGAGGAAAATCTGCTGCCCTCTGCCACAAAGTTGTCAATGGGAAGAAGGTTATCTTCCAACATGACAATGACCCAAAGCACACAGCAAAAATTACCACACAATGGTTGAAGGAGAAAAGGGTGAATGTCCTTGCATGGCCTAGTCAGAGCCCAGACTAAAATCCCATTGAAAATCTGTAGAATGACTTGAAGATTGCAGTCCACAAACGGTCACCATCAAATTTAACTGAACTTGAGCAGTTCTGCAAAAAAGAGTGGGCAAATATTGCAGTCGGGATGTGCAAAGTTAGTAGAGATATATCTCAACAGACTACAGCCTGCAATTAAAGCAAAAGGTGACCCTTTTTCCAACTCGGTGATTCCGTTTTTTGATTATTTTTTTTCTGACATGTTGGTGTTATATCTTTCAATTGGATGTTATAATTTTTACTAGTAAATACAGCTGGATAAAACAAAAACTGTATCTGTCTTCATTTCAGGCCGCAAAGCAACAAAAAGATGGATATTCTCTTCTATACCCACTGTATATTCTCCAACTGTTTTTAAGTTTGTAGTTGCTCTATGGTAAACTCAATGTCTGCTCTCTGTATAAGAAATTTCCTGTCTGCAGTTAAGCAGCAAAGCCCACGTGGACTGTGTATGGTTAATACAGAATTTCTAACAAGTTAATATGGTGGGGGGAAGTTTTTGGGGCTCACAACACTAAATGATCTAAATATGAAAAGATGATCTGCCTTTTGGTACAAAATTGATTTGGTAACTAAATTTCTGCCTTAAGCTTCTATTGTCGGAGACTCAGAGTTATGCTGCGTACACACGATCGGAATTTCTGACAACAAAACCGTGGATTTTTTTCTGACAGAATGTTGGCTCAAACTTGTGTTGCATACACACGGTCACACAAATGTTGTCTGAAATTCCGAACATCAAGAACAAGGTGACGTACAACACTACGACAAGCCGAGAAAAAGTTCAATGATTCCGAGCATGCATCGAATTTATTCCGAGCATGCGTAGGATTTTCGGAATTGCATACAGACAATTGGAATTTTCAGCAAGAACTTTTGTCTATATTTACAGTTCCATGACCAAATTACCCCCTTGTCCGCCGCGGGGAAACCTTAGTAATTTGCTCACTGGGTAAGCTTATTGTTCTTATGCTTTACTTACCGTATTTATCGGGGTATTGCGCGCTCCCGCATATAGCGCGCACCCCTAATGTGCACCTGTAAAAAAAATGTTTTTGTATTTTTAGTACTTACAGTTTTGGTGTCTTGGGCGGCGTCCATCGGCGGCCTTGTCCAGGCCGGTGTCCGTCTTCGGCATCAGTGGTGTCCTCCCGGCTTTTCCAGTGCGTGCCTCGAGTCGAATCCCTGCTTCCCGCGCTGTGTTCGAACCACTCGGCCGACATATACCGAGCGCAGTACACTCGGGTATAGTCGGGTAGGCTCGGCTCCTCTCACGTAAAGGACGTACAGGACGTGACCGCGAGTGGAGCTGTGCCTGCCCCGACTATACCCGAGTGTACTGCGCTCGGTATATGTCGGTGCAGTGGTTCAAACACAGCGCGGGAAGCGGGGATCGGCGTATATCGCGCACCCACGATTTTGCCCTGATTTTCAGGGCAAAAAAGTGTGCGATATACGCCGATAAATACGATACCTTATTGCTGAATTATATTACATGTTCTTATTGTATTATTCAATTTCTTAGATTGGTTCTTCCCGAAAACTTGGACCAATCGTTGATGTGTACATCTGCTTGTTTTGCAATTTTATGTATAATAAATCTTTTAATACAATTATGTTTATTGTGTTCTATCAGTACCGAGATAGTCCCTTTTTCCAATTGGAAATTCCGACAGCAAATGTCTGATGGAGCATACACACGGTCGGAATATCCGACCAAAAGCTCACATCGAACATTTGTTGTCGGAAATTCTGATTGTGTGTACGGGGGCATAAGAGTTGTGTATTTTTTAACTTGATGCAATGCTTTTTTATCACCATAATGATCTAAATGCTTTCTTTGAAATTGTCATTCTTTTCAACATACAACTTTCTTCTACTAAGCTCTCTGAAAGCAAACTACTTTTTGGCACCCTGTGTGGTAGCACAGGACCTAATTCCTTAAGTTCACAGTACATCAGTAAGTGAATCAGTTTGTCTCATGAGTCAGTCTTTTGATAGCTTTGCTGTTGTCTAGAAACAAAGCAAATCATTTGAGCAGTTATTATTCACTGTCTTCCCCTTTCCAGCTCTGACATTTACTCTACAGGTCATTACAATGTGTCTGTGTTCCAGGAAAATGTTATGGTTAAAAAAAAAAAGAAAGAATCAAAGCAGAAGCACAGTGGGTTTTCATTTACCCCTGTAACCTTTTAGAATGACTAAGAGCAACACTTTAGTACCTTTATGTCTAGTGCTACATCTAGGGCACCCATGAGACCAGATGGACAAGCTTGTTAAATAATGACAACTTAACGTGTTGCAAGGGGGAGCAAAAACAATACATTACACTGAGGTAAAAGCAAGTATTTCTGATCATTGGTGATACAGTAAATCGTCCTAGAAAAAGAGAGAGAGTTTATAACACTGTGTTACAATATACGGGTGCTCAGGCATGGCATAATTTTTCAGTCAAAAAGTCATTCTAGGCATACTCTTCTATTATCAATAACTGGGGTGTGCATGGCCCAAAACAATATTTAAGACCAAGAGGTATCTGAAATTAGTACTGAATGGTCAAAGTGCAAGTGCTTCAGTGCCTGGCAATTATGGAATGTTCCATCGTTATCCTCAGATCTGTATATGAATAATAAGAATTAAACTGGTTGTAAAGTCAGAAGGTTTTTCATCTTAATGCATTCTATGCATTAATATAACCAAGGCCTCCTGTGTGTAGCAGCCCCCCTAATACTTACCTGAGCCCATCTCAAAACAGAGATGTTGCACAAGAGACTCAGTTTTCTGGGACACTCCCTTCTCATTTGCTGAGGCAGCAGCGAATTGCCACTGGATCCCGCTGCTGTCAAAGTCAGTGCACCAATGAGAAGAGAGATGGGCAGGGTCGGCCGCGGCCCAGTGTCTGAACTGACACTGGAACCTACAGCTCGGCTCGGGTGCCCCCATAGCAAGCTGCTTTTTTGTGGGGGCACTAAACAGGATTGACGGGCCAGGAGCGCCGGTGAGGGATCCAAGAAGAGAAGGATCTGGGCTGCTCTGTGGAAAACCACTGCATTAAAACAGAAGTATTTTTAACTAAAAAAGACAAGACTTTGGTATCACTTTAATTGCATTTTGTTTATGTTCACTCTTTAAAGTGGAAGTAAACCCTTCTATCATTTTCAGCCAAGGAAGCTGCCATATTGGCCTCTGTTTAATCTTCAACTGCCATGGTGCTGCACATGTGATCAGTTATGACACCAGCCATTGGATGGTTTGACAGTTTGGTTGAGAGCACAACCAATGTGACAGTAGGCAATCCCGGCATGCCAGAAATGTAACTGCTTTTTGAAACTGTTAAATCGATGGGTTTACTTCCGCTTTAATCCTAAAGTTTATGGCCCAGATTCACAAAGACTTACGCCGACGTATCTACTGATACGCCGTCGTAAGTCCAAATGTGCGCCGTCGTATCTATGTGCTGATTCTTTAAATCAGATACGCCTGAATTTTGCCAAGATACGACCGACGTAAGTCTCCTACG
Source organism: Rana kukunoris (assembly GCA_029574335.1). Taxonomy (NCBI): domain Eukaryota; kingdom Metazoa; phylum Chordata; class Amphibia; order Anura; family Ranidae; genus Rana; species Rana kukunoris. The sequence goes on along the minus strand of CM056049.1, from coordinate 206,185,868 downwards.
CCGTCGTATCTTGGGTGCATATTTACGCTGGACGCATTTGGCGTTCCCATTATAAATATGCAAATGAGCAAGATACGCCAATTTACGAACGTACGCACTCCCGACGCAGTAATCTACGCCGTTTACGTAAGACGTTTTTCAGGCATAAAGATAAACCACCAAAAAGGTGGCGCATCCCATGCAAAGGTATGGACGTCCTCATCATAGGCAGTGTTCGACGTGTATCTTAGGCATTCTATTTGACGTGATTCTGAGCATGCGCACTGGGATACGTCCATGGACGGCGCATGCGCCCATCATTTGCATGGGGTCACGGTTCATTATAATACAACACGCTCACTGCCTTGCTACTTTAAATTACGTGAGCTTACGCCGGCCCATTTACGCTACGCCGCCGTAACTTAGGGAGCAAGTGCTTTGTGAATACAGCACTTGCCTCTCTAAGTTGCGGCGGCATAGCGTAAAGAAGATACGCTACACCTGCACAAAGATACGCCTCTCTACGTGAATCCAGGCCTATGTCTATGTAAATTTTACTGTCATTATTATTATTATTATACAGGATTTATACATCGCAAACAGTTTGCACAGCACTTTCAGTTCAGTTACAATACAATTCAATACAGGAGAAATCAGAGGGCCCTGCTTGTTAAGGCTTACAATCTAAAAGGGGGGACCAAGTGATACAAAAGGTAATACCTATGGGGAATGAGCTGATGGAGAAAATAAAGTACAATTATAGGGTAGAGGCAGGATAGGCTTATCTGAAAAGATGGATTTTCAGGGTGTACTCCTCTTTATTCAACAGAATCCAGACTAACAAACGTTTTTTTGTCAAACAGTCTTGATGGAAAACCAGCATTTGATCAGTGCTTATAGCCAAAGTCTGCAGCGCTAAACAAAGGGCACGACTCTCCCTTGTAGGGTCACAAACAAAGCAACCAACAAAATGTGTAATGCGTGTTCACACGATCAGAAATTCCAACAAGAAAAGTCCGATGTGAGCTTTTGGTTGGAAATTCCAACCGTGTGTATGCTCGGAATTTCCACCAACAAAATATTGAGAGCAGGTTCTTTATTTTTCCAACGAAAAAAGTTCCTATCGGAAAATCTGCTCGACGGTATGCAATTCCGACGTGCAAAAAGAAACACGCGTGCTCAGGATCAAGCAGAACACTGCCTATTGAACTTCATTGATCTCGGCTCGTCGTACGTCTTGTATGTCACCACGTTCTTAATGGCCGGAATTTCCAACAAGATTTGTGTGACCGTGTGCATGCAACACGAGTTTGAGCCAATATTCCGTCAGAAAAAAATCCACGGTTTTCTTGTCGGAATTACGATCGTGTGCACGGTTGTGCATTAGGGTTTAACCCAAAAAGGAATCTTCAGGCTAATGGCAGACACCATATTTACTTAGCTGCATTTGTGAAGATGACAACTGACTAGCACAGCTTGTAGTTTCAAAGCTAAATATTTACTGGAGGAGCACGAATCTTTCTTTGCCCAGGCATAGTGACGGAGGCAAGGAAACAAACATGCTTTCAATGCTCCTTCATGTACTGGAAACAGTTATGATTTAGAGTCATGTGTCTTTCAGTCTCTATGCATACTTTAGTGTCCTTATCATTGTGTGTTTACTTTGCTCCCTTAATCCTACATAGAATCACTAAACATTGACATTCTAGATAAGAGATGAAAATACAATTAGTATAGCTTCCCACTCAGGTGAGGGATTAATGGCTTGCTAGTGCATTTCCTTTATCTCCCTCACTACATGTCAGCTATTCAGCATGTAAAACGTGTGCTGGAAATATGTTTATGATGATCAGCAAGACAACACTACCATTTATAGACATTTTATCATTCCATGAGTTCATCGAAGGACATTAAAATAATTTCATATGCCACAGAAAATCATTAGCAAGCCATAAATACACAGTATCAAGGTTACATATATCCAGCCTGCAACAACCAGGAGTAATAATGTTCTTTATCTCATCATTTAACTTCAGAAACCACAGCAAAGATCGCCATAAAAGTTTTGAATAGGAATATATGCAAAAAGCTAATACTATGCATCTAGACTTACCCTGGTATATAACTTTCCTGCTCTCTTTTTTAGATATTGGTATCCCCTGCACCTGGCTGCTCCATTATGTACGGCCAGCCATAGACAGAGTGGTTTCCTTTCCTGCAATCACGGGTTGCAGGAAAGAAAATCGCTCGCTCCCTCATCAACACAGACAGTGTTGACAGGGGAATCCCTCTCGCAGAGCCATTGTGTTCTGCCAGTGGGGGAGTTTATAACAGCCACTAGCAATATTCACATGCAAAATCCGGCAGGCTAGTTGTACCCAACTTGATCAATTGATCAACTTGGGTATATTCAGCCTGCACATATGTGGTTCAAATCTTGGCCGGTTCAGCAGGCACTGTCTATGCCAGATTAAAGGGGTTGTAAAGGTTCGTCTTTTATTTTCTAAATTGGTTCCTTAAAGCGGATGGTCCACAAAATTATTTAATATTAGGACACTTACCTGTCCTGGAGTCCAGCGGCGTCCGCAGCAGAGGACGAGCGATCGCTCGTCTCTCTGCTGCTCCCCCCTCCATCCACGTTGAGGGAAGCAGGAAGTGAAGCCCTCCGGCTTCACTGCCCGGTTCCCTACGGCGCATGCGCGAGTCACGCTGCGCCCACCGATTGGCTCCCGCTGTGTGCTGGGAGCCAAGTGTTCCCAGCACACAACGGGAAAAACCCGTCTTTTGCCCGAGACTGCGGGCCGGAAGTGGGTGCAAATACCTGTCTTTAGACAGGTATCTGCACCCCCCTCCCCCTGAAAGGTGTCAAATGTGACACCGGAGGGGGGGGAAGGGTTCCGATCAGCGGATCTTCACTTTAGGGTGGAGATCCGCTTTAAAGCTAGTGCATTGTTGGTTCACTTACCTTTTCCTTCGATTTCCCTTCTAAATGATTTTTTTCTTTGTTTGAATTTATCACTTCCTGTTTTACCTCAGTAAGCTTTCCACCATCATCCGAGTGGTGGAAAGTCATTTAGAACAGCTTACTGAACAGCTTACTGAGGAGGAACAGGAAGTGAGAAATTCAGACAAAGAAAACGAAAGAAGGGAAATTGAAGGAAAAGGTAAGTAATTCAACAATGCACTAGCTTAAAGGAACCTATTTAGAAAATCAAAAACAAACCTTTACAACCCCTTTAAGTCTCTGTAGTTGTCCATACCCTTATCTTCTAATTTAAGCCTGTATACGTTCTTGGTAGTGTGCTTACAAGGAATAAGCAAGTTCACCTGGGTTCAGTTGGTAGATAGGAGCAGAAGATCCCGGGAGCCGCACACCAGAACAAGACCTGCTGTGTATAGACAAGTGGCCGTCTCAGCCTGGACCCTCGCCAGACCACTCCTCAAACGTGTTTCACTATACCCACTGGTGCTTAATCATGGGGATGGGTTCAGTTGATAGGCCATTTGTCGAAATAATCTCAACCCTACTAAAGTTAATGGGGGTGAATCTTGAAAATCAAGTCTGCCAATTATCAAAGCTAATAGACAAGGGAGTGCCAAACAAGGGCATGAGAAGCCAGACATTGCAACAGGAGAGTTGTTCCAATACAGAAAAAACATTCAGCAGGGATAGGGTATTTTCTTTTATGTAACTTCAAGGGAAATATAGGAAAACACTATTCCTTTCTAATACATGCTTGGGAAATGCCTTCAAGGCATACTTTGTAATTGTGTCACTGGTACATTAATTGTTTTGGCTTAAATACATAATTAGTACAGTAATCAAATTTATTTCAACTTGTAAAAAGGGGCATTCTTAGATGGTTTTGAATGTGACACCTGATTTTTTTTGAAGCAGAAATAGGCTTAAAGGAGATGTAAAGGAATTTTTTTTTTTGCTGAAATGACTGTTTACAGGGTATAGAGACATAGGGCCAGATTCAGGTAGAGTTAGGCTGGAGTATCAGTGATACTCCAGCCTAACTTTCACTTTGAGCCGGCATTTCTGTTTTCTTTAGTCAGAAAACAAGAAACGCCGGGTTGGAGTTACTATACGGGCGGCGTAATTGTATTTCGCCATCGTATCGTAACTTCAATTTTAAAAATGGCGCTCGGGGCGTTCCCGCTGATTAACGCCGAGAATATGTTAATCAGCGGGAATCGGAAATTCACGATCGTATTCGGGCGCGACACAGTGACTTTCCGACGTTTCCGTAAGAGATACGCGGCGTAAAGAAATACATGCCCCCTAGGTGGAGTATCCTATGTTAAGTATGGCCGTCGTCATCGCGTCGAAAAAAAAAAATTTGAGTCATCCGTGAATGGGGATTGACGTCATTGACGTTCACTGACAGAATTTGGAGCATGCGCACTGACAGTCGACGCATGCGCAGTACGTTCACCGCGGGATTGCACCTAGTTATAATAATACACGCTCCCTACCCGCCCAATTTGAATTCCGCCGGCTCATTTTCGATACGCCGCCGCAACTTTAGGCGCAAGTGCTATGTGAATAACAGTACTTGCTCCTAAAATTTCGCGGGAGTAACGTAAATGAGAAACGTTACTCCAACTTAAAGATTCGCCCATCTACCTGAATCTGGCCCATAATACTTAACTTTTAAAAATGAATAAAATAGATAAAAAATCAATCATATAATGTACCTGCAGTTTCAGTTTAGTTTTTGCATGCTTTTTCATGCTTCTGTGATGTACAGAGACACAGAGCCAATAGGGCAGTGATGGTTTGTAAAACGAAAGTGATTGGTTCTGACGGGTTTTAGACACACAGTAATCACACCTCTTTGATTAGTGACCACATAGAGAAAGCTCCCATGACTTTTTTCATCAGGAAACAGACAACCAGGAAGTGTCCAGAACAGAGAAGGATTACAGCAACATCATAGCAAAAACGAACAATGACGACATGAAAACAGGACTGCAGTAAGGTAAAGGAAGCTATTTAGCTTAAAAAAAAAATTCCTTTAGTGACCCTTTAAATAGAGCAGTGGAAGTAGATGCCACCATAGACTAGAGCCATGTACACATGGCCCAGAATCTCGCCAGGAAAAAATGTTGTTTTTCCTGACGATATTCTTGGCAAGATTCTCTTGCCAGCCGAGTGTACACATGGGCCATTCAAAAGAACCGCCTATGATGAGAATGCGTTTGTCACATTCGATGCCATCACCGCCATCTTGCTACACCCTACCATTGCTTTGCAAGCTACTGCACATGCGTCAAAGTCATTTCGAGCATGCGTGTGTTTCTATGGAGAGGTAAGTATACACACGCTCGGGCAGGAAAACACTACCGTGCGTGTATACGAGGCTTAAAAGGCTACATAAAAGTATACTCTTATAAAAAACATAGTGATGGAGACTTCCCTCTCTATTGCGATTCACCATTCTGGGTACCTCTTCAGGTGTCACAAGATGGTACATACATCCTAAAGGAGCCACTGGCATGATAAAAGATCTCAAGTGACCATCCTCATCCAATTCTCACACAAATACTCATTGATGGCACTCTGCTAAAATGCAGATAGAATCTCTGGGCCAGTGGGGCTCCTGTTCCTCAGGCATACCAGCTGCAGTTACAGCAGCAAAACAGTGTGGCAATGTTTTGCCTGGGCCATTGCATAGACTCTTGGTTCCTTTGGGGTGGATCAATGGTTCTGATAAGTGTCCACTGACCAGATAAGTTCATTGACAAAGAGGGTGTAGAGGTGACTTAGTTGATGTTATGTGGACCCTGCCACATGAACTGTGTGGCCCAGCAACATAAAGACATTACCTTCCACATACTGACAGAGGGCAGGGATGACCTTTGGGGAAAAAACTTACAGCTGGGTTCTTTCCACTGTGGGGCAGCAAAGGCCCAAAAAAAAAAAAAAAACCTCTCTGGCAATACACACCAAACTGAGCATGCGCACAGTGATCCCAAGGCTCTGTACTATTAGGAGATGGATGGGGGACTGTGGATGAAGGGGAGGATCAGAGAAGATAGGGTTAAACAGACTTTTTACACAAGGCTCAGGGATAACCCCTTAGGTTCCACAGTGAGTATAACAAGCATGCTTTACTGCATATACAGACTGATTTTACTGTTGTGGGTTTAAGTGATCTGTGTGCCAATAACAAATTATCTCTCCAGCACAACAGATCAGTGTAAAGCAGTATCAAGTTCAAAGCATTAACATGTTGCCCATGTACATCAGGTCAAGCACATTTAAAGTGGTGTTCCGCCCCCAAAAAATAATACATACTGCAGCTGCTGGCTTTTAATAAATGGGCACTTACCTGTCCTGGAGTCCAGCGATGTCAGCACCTCCAGCTGATGTTTCTATCAGCTGTCGGGTGTTCCGTCGCCATTACGGGTACAGGAATCCAGCAGTGTAGCCTTTGGGCCTAACGCCGGGAACCCTACTGCGCATGTGCGAGGCCCCGCTCCTCTTTCCTATTGGCTCGGCGGCCAAGGCAGGAGGAGGGAGCCCTGGGTGATGTCACGGCTCTGCGGCAGGGACTCCCAGGAAGTGAGAAAGGATACCCTGTTTCCCCTTCCCCCCAAAAGGTGCCAATTGTGGCATCGGGGGGGGGGGGGAATAAGATGAGCGGAAGTTCCACTTTTGGGTGGAACTCCACTTTAAGGGCATATGCTGGAGGAGGTACTAATGATCTATAAGTTCGATGACACCACTGAACTTCTGTTTTATTGAGAATTATAAGTCCTCTTATCATGGTCGTTTTAAAAAAAAAATGACTGTGAATGAATGAAGCAGCTGTGCTGGCACTGGCAGAGCCAAGCACAGTCATGACAAATTCAAAAGTCAGGAAACGACAGGGAGAAGAACCCCAGCTCAGGGTTTTGGGGTGAGGGGCTGCAGACTCTGACAATGTTTTATGTTACACCCTAAAGTAGTTGTAAAGGCAAAAGGTTTTTTATCTTAATGCATTCTATGCAGTGCCGATCCTGACCTCCCCGGGGCCCTAAGCAAATTCTGTTAAGGGGCCCTCTACCTGACACCAGCGGAGTGCTTCCTTACATCTCAGGTGTCACTAGCGGAGTGCTTCCTTACATCTCAGGTGTCCCCAGCGGAGTGCTTCCTTACATCTCAGGTGTCCCCAGCCAGCGGAGTGCCTCCTTACATCTCAGGTGACCCCAGCCAGCGGAGTACTTCCTCACATCTCAGGTGTCCCCAGCGGAGTGCTTCCTTACATCTCAGGTGTCCCCAGCAGAGTGCTTCCTTACATCTCAGGTGTCCCCAGCGGAGTGCTTCCTTACATCTCAGGTGTCCCCAGTGGAGTGCTTCCTTACATCTCAGGTGTCCCCAGCGGAGTGCTTCCTTACATCTCAGGTGTCCCCAGTGGAGTGCTTCCTTACATCTCAGGTGTCCCCAGTGGAGTGCTTCCTTACATCTCAGGTGTCCCCAGCAGAGTGCTTCCTTACATCTCAGGTGTCCCCAGCCAGCGGAGTGCTTCCTTACATCTCAGGTGTCCCCAGCCAGCGGAGTGCTTCCTTACATCTCAGGTGTCCCCAGCCAGCGGAGTGCTGCCTTACATCTCAGGTGTCCCCAGCCAGCGGAGTGCTTCCTTACATCTCAGGTGTCCCCAGCAGAGTGCCTCCTTACATCTCAGGTGTCCCCAGCGGAGTGCTTCCTTACATCTCAGGTGTCCCCAGCGGAGTGCTGTCTTACATCTCAGGTGTCCCCAGCGGAGTGCTGCCTTACATCTCAGGTGTCCCCAGTGGAGTGCTGTCTTACATCTCAGGTGTCCCCAGCCAACAAAGTGCTTCCTTACATCTCAGGTTTCCCCAGCCAGAAGACTGCTTCCTTACATCTCAGGTGTCCCCAGCAGAGTGCTTCCTTACATCTCAGGTGTCCCCAGCAGAGTGCTTCCTTACATCTCAGGTGTCCCCAGCAGAGTGCTTCCTTACATCTCAGGTGTCCCCAGCAGAGTGCTTCCTTACATCTCAGGTGTCCCCAGCGGAGTGCTGTCTTACATCTCAGGTGTCCCCAGCGGAGTGCTGCCTTACATCTCAGGTGTCCCCAGCGGAGTGCTGCCTTACATCTCAGGTGTCCCCAGTGGAGTGCTGTCTTACATCTCAGGTGTCCCCAGCCAACAAAGTGCTTCCTTACATCTCAGGTTTCCCCAGCCAGAAGACTGCTTCCTTACATCACAGGTGTCCCCAGCGGAGTGCTTCCTTACATCTCAGGTGTCCCCAGCAGAGTGCTTCCTTACATCTCAGGTGTCCCCAGCGGAGTGTCTCCTTACATCTCAGGTACCTGAGATGTAAGGAGGCACTCTGCTGGGGACCCGAGTATTACTCGGGGCCCTACGCAGCTTGCGTAGTCCGCGTATAGGGTGAATCGGCCCTGATTCTATGCAATAAGATAAAAAAAACTTGTGTAGCAGCCTCCCTCAGCCGCTCTAATACTTACCTGAGCCCTATCAATTCAGCAATATGCACGAGTGTCTCAGCAATCCAGGACACTTCCTCCTGATTAGCTGAGACACAGCAGCGGTGCCATTGGATGCTGCTGCTGTCAAAGTCAGTTAGCCAATCAGGAGAGAGAAGGGGCAGGGGCAAACCACTTTAGTATCACATTAACCACTTAAGCCCCAGACCAATATGCTGCTAAATGCCCAGAGGCGTTTTTACAATTCGGCATTTAGGCCAAAATTTATTCAGCCACATGTCTTTAGTAAAAAAAATCACAATAAAAAAAAATTAGCTACCTAGCGGCAACAGCGACACTAATACAGCGATCAGAAAAAAGATCGCTTAGTGACGCTGGTAATAGGGGGTGAAAGGGTTAATTAGGACGGTGATCAAGGGGTTAAAACTTTATTAGGGGGGTACAGGGCTACCCTGGACCTAACACTAACTGCCTGTCACACTAACTGTCACACTGACACTAAATGCAGTGATCAGTTTATATATGATCACTGCAATCAGTGACAGTGTGACAGGGGGGTGGGGGATTGATCGGAAGGGGTTAAATGTGCCTATGTGTACTGGTGTCAGTGTAGTGTTGGTGTGACTTACTGTGATGTCTTCTCTCCTCTCGGCTGATTGAAAATACCGCCGAGAGGAGAGCTGCATCACTTCCTCTGCCAGTGTTTACATTACACAGGCAGATGAAGTGACACGGCGGAGGCTCAGGGGATTGGCTGGGAGCGATCATGAGGGGGCGGACAGAAAGGAACAGCCGCCCCCTCGTCCCGGATCGCTCCCGGAGGTAAGCGGCCCGCCGCACGCGATGGGACCCTCGACCCGCTAGAAGGCAGGGACGTATATATACGCCCATCTGCCTGTACGTGCCATTCTGTGGACGTACATAGTCGTGCGGCGGGCGTTAAGCGGTTAAACATGGGTGTAGCATGAAACACGTTCAAAAAGATGGACTTCTTTTTTAAAGATGGAAAAAAAACGATGCAATTAAAGATGAACTGCAGTATGCTCGCATAATTTCTAATAATAACATTTTTGTCATTCTGAAGCTTCCCTCCAACCACTTTGTATATACTGTGATTCTGTACTTGCCAAATATGCTGCCTCCCTTAAGTCTGGCTGCAGCCATTTTAACTGTGGGCAGCTGAAGCTGCTGCCTGTTCTCTTCCTGGATTTACACAGACACTCAGAGGCACACCCCCAGCCCTGCAGCTCTCATTGGCCATCTTATGGCTCACCCCCCCCCTCCTGGCCAACTCTCATGAGCAGGAGAGCGAGAGCTGTGCATGATGTCATAAGCCTAGGCAAATGACCAGACAAGAAACAGGAAGTGGGCTGTATAAGGTATTTACTGGCAGAAACAATTTATTTTATTATCCAAAGTTAAAACAACAAGGACAGTAGATTTAATAGATAGAAAGATGAAAAATTACTACTGCGATGAGATGTATTGATCCATTTTTTTGTCCTGTGTGGGGTACGATTTTCCCTTGCGTTTTGAGGTGGAAATCGAATTTATTGTAATTTTACTTCAAATTTCAGGAGGCAGACAGTGAACAATTCGCAGAGATGTGAACTGTGTGCTGCGAGTTTACTGCAAGTTCAATTGAAGCCTATGAAGATAAAATTCACACTGCACCATAGGAATTTGCATCGCACCCGCAGTCAACACGCACAGGACCCATTTTTTTTTTGCACCAAATTCCCAAGATGTGAACCAAAGCCATGGAATACTATGCTTTTTTAACATGGCCTGCGAATCTGTGTTCCAAAACGGATCAAACCCACTGTAAATTTGCATCAGTGTGAACCCAGGCTTCAGCTGAACTCGCATGATTTCACTCCTGCTGGCAGTCCCGAAATTGCTAAAAAAGTAGTACAGGAACTACTTTTTGAAATCGGTGCAGCGCCGCAGATGCTGCGTCGCACAGATTAGGATGGTGTCATTGCTGACAATTGCCGTCAAATGCCGCCGATTTGAGATGCGATTTGACATGTGAAATCGCATCTCAAATCGTACCCAGTGTAAACCTGGGCTTAAGGTCTGCTTTAAAATGAACAATATAAAAAAAAAAAAAAACTTAAGTAAGCTTTACTATTGCATTTTGTCTGAAAACTGGGCACTGCTTCAGTGTTTAGAAGTGTTACATTTTAGGAATCATATATTTACAATGTGACAACTGAGCATACAAATTACAAGGAGACGGAAAAACCAAATAATTTACTTTTTTTCCCACAAAATCCTAATTTTAGGTCCAGGTCTGTTCCATTTTTGCCTGTTCTCTTAGCTGGTATTTAAGGATCAGACTATGATTGACATTTGAAAGTTATCATTTCTTTGCCCACACAGAAAAAAAAAATGCATTCCTCTAAAACGTTTACATTGCTAAGAAAGTTAAAATTAGACACTGGCAATGCAGCATGTCATTTTGATTCAACTTTAAATTATTACTTTTCTTTCACTAATATGAACTGAGTTAAACTGAAAGGGTGGTTCCAGCTGTGCTTTAAAGATGCATATGAGCTTCTATGATATGTAGTTGGGCCACTGAAAAGTATAGAGAACCTGCTTTCTATTTTCCAACCGGGATTCCTGGCGGTTTTAAACCCGGCAGTTTTCCTATGGGGAAACACTACGGGGGAGCACACACATGGCCGGGATTCCAGGCCAAAGCTCTCCCCACAGTTTTCCAAACGGGAAACCCGGCCATGTGTACACAGGGAAACTTACCGTGTGTACAGGGCTTCAGAGCTGTTTTGTAACAGGGCCAGCTCTCTGTTAATCTATTTTAGCAACCTCCCCTGACATAAATGTCAGGCTGCTTTTATCTGATGTGTCAGAGAATTTGTCAGGAGTTATCAGTCTGATAACAGAGGAACAGTTAAGGAGAGAGCTACTGGACCTAGCTCTTTGAAGAGAGATAACAAAACACTGCAGATATATGTGCCCAGCTCAAATTTCATGAATCGGGTTTACATCCACTTTAAACCTACAGGTGTCTACTAAAAATTATAATCCCCTATTTATTTTAGCTTTTAAAATATGTTCCCTAGTTAAAAGCATATAGGGCCATAACAAAGACAAAACGCATAGACAACTATGCCCTTGGTGCAGTTTTCTTGCAAGAATGATGCTTCTTGTTACTATTTGCATAAAGTACTTAGCTTAAAAGGATTTGTATTCTTGTTCAACCCCATTGATATGCTTGGGGATAGAGGTTATTGGAAATGCAATATAAATGGGCAAAAGAAAAGCAAACTTCGTTCTTAGCTTCTGCTAGGGCACAGAAAGAACATGACAGAGTTGGGCTTTATTTTCTGAGGCCTCGTACACACGACCTGTTTCCTCAACAGAATCCGTCAAGAAACTTGGTGGCAGCGCTTTTTTGCAGAGGAAAACGGTCGTGTTTATGCTATTTATCGAGAAAACTGTCGATGAACTCGACGAGGAAAAAACAGAGCAAGTTCTCTTTTTCCTCAACAAGAGTCTCAATTTCCTCGTCGTATTCCTCGCCGGGCTGGTTTTTGACGAGAAACACGTTGGTGTGTATGCCTAGAAACCCGCGCACCTTCGGTAAAAGTAGTTTGTAATGGAAATAGCACATTTGTCACGCTGTAACAGACTGAAAAGTGCAAATGTCTCTTACCAAACTTTTTCCTAACACGCAGTAACATGAGATTAGCAAAAGCAGCCCCAAGGGTTGTGCCAGTGGAATCGAACTCCCCCTGCTGTTGTATGTGTTGAAGTCATCGAGTTTGAGAACGAGGAGATTTGGTCTTGACTGTGTGTACGCAAAGACAGCTTGGCAAGTTTCTCGACAAGCCTAACAAGGAACTCGATGAGGAAAACGATGTGTCTTTTCCGACGAGTTCCTCGGTCGTGTGTACGAGGCCTGAAGGATGCTTCTTTGCCCTAGAAATACAGTATACTGTATGTTCAGTAAATAGTAATGGAAAACCGATTTAAAAGCCAACACATACAGAAGAGTATGCTCTCAAAGTCACTAATAATGAGCTATGCCGTTATGTGATCCTCAGTTCCCATATATTCCAATAACACATAAAGGTAAATGACCTGTGCGTCTAACACTACTGTTTATAGCAATTTTCCAAAACCTAAATAGTACAAGGCTGTTTTTCCCAGCACTGTTTGACATAAGTTATTCAGGTTTTGGCTATGGCAGAGTGAAAAAACCCCCACAGAAACCTATTCTAAACTCCCATAACATTTGCTCTTGCTCAAGCCAAAAGTCCTTGGAAATGAATAGTTATTTATAGGGAAACGTGTCCAAATATTATGTTTTTCTTAACAATTCTATGGCATATTTTTAAGATTTATTTGTGGCCCATTGGTCATATGTGTAATGGTAATAAGCACAGAAGAAAGACAAATGTAGATATAGCAATTGCTTTATTCTAAGTTAAAAAAAAGTCCAAAATCTTTATAAAGCTTATAACACTAAAATTTCAGGGCGATACATAAGAGAGGGACATTAAAGAAACAATCCACACAGAAGCGAGCCCCAGACAGGAGCTATGCTGTGGCCCCATAAACTTCCATATATCATACACTATATGTAACCTATATTAGTTTGTGATCTACAACCTAAAAAAATGTTGGAAACCTATAGCAGCAATCATTAACCGGAGGGTACTTATAACTTATTTTATTGTTGTGCTGTTATAATAGCAGCTCCCGTATTTATCTATGATTGCAAAAAAAATACAAATTTTGACACCCACAAAATAAATTAATTTGTTCCCTAAATGATAAATACCATATAACTTGTAGTGTTCATTAGTCTGGATACTATTCATTTTATAATAATTTTTTATTTTTTTATTCTGTTATTCACTTTTTCTATGACAATCTTAGTAGGGCTGTAGAGAGAACATGTGAAGGTAGAAATATGGCAACTGCCATTATGGACTTAGCTTTTAAAGAGTAGTCTTCAGTGCTCTTATTTTGATCCTGGTTTCACTACTTAGCAAGTAAAGAACATGGAGAGTTCACTTATGAAATGTAGTAACAATCTAATTTAGATATATGGACTGTATGGATATTGTACTATGTATAACTAAGGGCCACTGATAATCAATCATCAAGGTGGTAGGCTATATGTGCCCACTGTACATGGATTGGACTTCACTGATGTGCAAGGGAGGTCTCTATAGTGTTTGTGCCTGCACTTTGACCATTCAATATGGGTATGGATCCCTGCTTATAAAGCTGAGAGATACAGGTGTGTAGGTACCACGTGGGTAGGTAGCACGTGATACCTACCGGAGCATGATGGGACTGCGACGTCACAAGACAGGCCTATATAAATCGCTGAGAGCCGCGCGCCCGCCATAACAGCGGAAGGAAGCGTCGCATCAACATCTGGAGAAGAGAAGAAGAAGACGACGTCACAGAAGAGGGGACTCGCCGCCGCTAGTAATTGAGCTAACACACGAAGATAGCGGCGGCGAGTCCTGAAGAAGAAGAAGACACCGGAGAGCGGAGAAGAACCCTGGAGAGTGGAGAACACCCCTGGAGAGCCGGAGAAGATCCCCGGAGAGCCGGAGAAGAAACCGGAGAGTGGGAGAAGACCCCCCCGCCGCCGAAGATGTCGAAGGAAGCCCGCCGGGTGGTGGGCGCTTTTATCAAAGCGCCCCCCCGGCGGCGGAAGAGAACCAGATGGCGGCGAAGAACAGCGGTACCCACCCCCCTGCAGAAGCCCGCCGGAGGGGGGCGCTTTTATAAAAGCGATCAACTAATAAAATATTTCAATACCCTGTGTTGTTTATTTGTGTTAACACTTTTGTTGCAGGTGAATGGGTAGGGGTACGATGTTCACTTAGGGTGGGGGGCCGGTATTCCGATAAGCCTCCCGCCCGCATACCCCAACAACCAATGGCCAGGGTTGTCGGGAAGGGGCCCTGTCCTCATCAACATGGGGACAGGGTGCTCTGGGGTGGGGGGCCGCAGTGCGCCCCCTGCCCCAGAGCACCTGACCCCCCCATGTTGAGGGCATGCTGCCCGGTATGGCTCAGGAGGGGGGGCGCTCGCTCACCCCCACTCCCTTCCTGACCGGCCGGCCGGCGTGCTTTGGATACGGGTCTGGTATGGATTGTGGGGGGACCCCCACGCTGTTTTTTCGGCGTAGGGGGGGTCTCCTTACAACCCATACCAGACCTAAGGGCCTGTTATGCTCCTGAGGGGGGAACCCATGCCGGATTTTTATTTAAAATCCGGCGGGGACTTCCTTCTCAGGATTCATAACAAACTCCGCCCACGTGTAGAATTGGCGGGAATCCGCGTCGGATCCCCGTCGCTTCTATGACGGCTTTGTCTCCATCGCGGCAAGCCAGCTTGGCGCTGGCTCCCGCGATGGGGCTCGCAAGTGCTCAATCTCGCCGAGAAAGGGAGCGAGATTGACACAATATCCCAGTCACCTACTGTAGGTGTAGGCCTTGAACAAGTATCCTCCTCTGGACCACAGTGCCCCTTGAATTATTCTTTGTGGGGCACAACCAGTTTATTACAGCACAAGACTATTTTATTTTTCAATATTATTTATTGAAATTTTATATGTAGACAAATAAAACAATAATAACTGTTATTACAATAAAACAGATATTTAGATATATATTAAAGAAAAGGTTATGCTTTCGAGTTTCCTTAATAGTATCATAAATTGTCAGTAGCCATATTCATGTCTGACTTTAGAATCTTAGCACTAAATCTCAATAAGATCTTAAGGACCATCCTAATAAAAACAGATCTAAAATAAAAAAAATAAAAAAAAAGGGAAAGAAGGAAATAAAGATGATACAGGAGAAAGAGAGAGGTAGAGAGAGTGCTCTCTAACTCAAAAAAGAAATTCCAACATTAAGTAGTCTTAAGATAATTAATCCAGGATTCCCATACTGTATTAAACCAAGCAATGTTGTTGTCTCTTAAAGCCGATAATCGCTCATTAATCATTATCCAAAATAGCTTGGCTTTTAATAGATAAAACGGAATTATAGGGGTTTTCCAGGATTTGGCAATGGTTATTCTAGCTGCAATAAATCTAAAAGTAATTAGTCTTTTCATCTGTTTCGACGTTTCCTCTACCAGGCGTCTCAATAGTGCATTCAGTGGCAATTTTTGAGGTTAAGGAATATATAAAATTATAGGTACGTATCCAGAATGTTCTCACTTTTTGGCAGGTCCACCAAATGTGGTACATGGTTCCTTTAGTAAAGTGTTTCTCAACTCCAGTCCTCAAGGCCCCCCAACAGGTCAGGTTTTCAGGATTTCCATTATTTTGCACAGGTGATTTGATCAGTTTCACTGCCTTAGTAATTCCCACAGCCTTTTCATCTGAGGGAAATCCTGAAAACATGACCTGTTGGGGGGGCTTGAGGACTGGAGTTGAGAAACACTGCTTTAGTATTACATCCTCTAAAACAATGTGATGATTCCCTCTTGGACAAAAGAAGCTATTCAGACTGGAACCATCTACCACCTCAGCAAGATATAATTTGCTTCGATGTTTTAATGATCGATTTAGAAGCACTAATGACTATTTTACTCTATTCTTTAATTTCTATAGAAGAACCAATATCCTGTTCCCATTGTTTCATGTAAAATGGTTTTTGGGTGATCAATGATATATGGCCTGAGTGTCTATCGAGAGACCTACAAAGATTATCCATAGGAGTGAACGTTGATAAATTTGAAATTTGGTTTAATTTGGTTAAGAAATTTTTAATGAGAGTGTAATGGTAGCATTCCGAATCGGGCAAATTAAAATGTTTCTGTAGGGTTGATTTTGACAAGGCACCCATTTGATCACATAGGTCCGCTATCCTTAATAAACCCTTATTAGTCCACCATGAAAAATCTTGTGGGCGTAGACCTGGGAGAAAAGAGGGATTTTTAAGCAATGGTGCCAAGGGTGCATGTAAAGATTTAAATTTATAAGTTGTATTTGACCCCCCGCGTTCGGTTCGCACCAGAACATTCGAACAGACCGACCGTTTGGGCGAACATTTAGAACCCCATTGAAGTCTATGGGACTCGAACGTTCGAATTCGTTCGTTCGAATTCAAAAGTGCTCATTTTAAAGCCCAAGATTCAAGTTATTGTTGGAAAACGTCTTTGAGAACCCGGGTCTTGCCCCAGGGAACATGTATCAATGGAAAAAAGTTTTAAAAACGGTCGTTTTTTCAGGAGCAGGACTCCTGAAAAAAAGACCGTTTTTAAAACTTGTTTCCATTGATACATGTTCCCTCGGGCAAGACCCGGGTTCTCAAAGATGTTTTCACAGGCAAACTATAGACACCCAGCAGGTACAATATTTAAAGGAATTTTTATTTTTATTTTAATTTAAGCATCATTAAAATCACTGCTCCAGGAGCAGTAATTTTAATGATGCTTAAATAAAAAATAAAAAAATGAAAAATTCCTTTAACCACTTGACTACTGGGCACTTAAACCCACTTAATAACCAGACCAATTTTCAGCTTTCGGTGCTCTCACATTTTGAATGACAATAACTCAGTCATACAACACTATAACCAAATGAAATTTTTGTCCTTTTTTTCCCACAAATAGAGCTTTCTTTTGGTGGTATTTTATCACCTCTGCGGTTTTTATTTTTTTCACTATAAATGAAAAAAGAACGAAAATTTTGTAAAAAAATGAATTTTTCTTCATTTCTATTATAACATTTTGCAAAAAATTAATTTTTCTTCATAAACTTGGCCTAAAATGTATACTGCTACATATCTTTGGTAACAAAACAAAAAAAATTTAGATATTATTTAGTCTGGGTGAAAGTTATAGGGTCTAAAAGCTATGGTACCAATTACTGAAAATTGATCAATTTGATCACATCTGATGTACTGACAGCCTCTCTCATTTCTTGAGACCCTAACATGCCAGAAAAGTACAAATACCCCCCAAATGACCCCTTTTTGGAAAGAAGACATTCCAAGGTATTTAGAAAGAGGCATTGTGAGTTTTTTGAAGTTGTAATTTTTCCCACAATTCTTTGCAAAATCAAGATTTTTTTCATTTTTATTTTCTTTCCACAAAATTTTCATATTAGCAGGTTATTTCTCACACACAGCATATGCATACCACAAATTACACCCCAAAACACATTCTGCTATTCCTCCCGAGTATGGCGATACCCCATGTGTGGGACTTTTACACAGCGTGGCCACATGGAATGGCGCCAAACTTTGCGACTTAAAAATCCCCATAGGTGACGCTTTAAATATTTTTACTGGTTACATCATTTTAATTGGAGAAGAGGTCTAGGGCCAAAATTATTGCTCTCGCTCTAACGTTCGCAGCGATACCTCACATGTGTGGTTTGAACACCGTTTTCATATGTGGGCGGGACTTGCTTATGCGTTCGCTTCTGCATGCGAGCTCACGGGGACAGGGGCGCTGTATGCCCAGAGTATTGCAGAGTATGCCCAGAGTATTGCAGAGTATGCCCAGAGTATATTGCAGAGTATGCCCAGAGTATATTGCAGAGTATGCCCAGAGTATATTGCAGAGTATGCCCAGAGTATATTGCAGAGTATGCCCAGAGTATATTGCAGAGTATGCCCAGAGTATATTGCAGAGTATGCCCAGAGTATATTGCAGAGTATGCCCAGAGTATATTGCAGAGTATGCCCAGAGTATATTGCAGAGTATGCCCAGAGTATATTGCAGAGTATGCCCAGAGTATATTGCAGAGTATGCCCAGAGTATATTGCAGAGTATGCCCAGAGTATATTGCAGAGTATGCCCAGAGTATATTGCAGAGTATGCCCAGAGTATATTGCAGAGTATGCCCAGAGTATATTGCAGAGTATGCCCAGAGTATATTGCAGAGTATGCCCAGAGTATATTGCAGAGTATGCCCAGAGTATATTGCAGAGTATGCCCAGAGTATATTGCAGAGTATGCCCAGAGTATATTGCAGAGTATTTCCCCCCAGAGTATGCCCAGAGTATTTCCCCCCAGAGTATTTCCCCCCAGAGTATTGCCCCCCAGAGTATTGCCCCCCAGAGTATTGCCCCCCAGAGTATTGCCCCCCAGAGTATTTCCCCCCAGAGTATTTCCCCCCAGAGTATTTCCCCCCAGAGTATTTCCCCCAGAGTATTTCCCCCCAGAGTATTGCCCCCCAGAGTATTGCCCCCCAGAGTATTGCCCCCCAGAGTGTTGCCCCCCAGAGTGTTGCCCCCCAGAGTGTTGCCCCCCAGAGTGTTGCCCCCCCAGAGTGTTGCCCCCCCAGAGTGTTGCCCAGCATTGCAGAGTATATGCAGCAGGGATGGCTGAGCAGGGAGGGATGGATGGATGGATCTGTGACTACATTTGTCACAGATCCAGCCCGCAGCACTGGCGCTGCCATCCGCTCCCTCCCCTCTCCTCTCACACTGTACCGATCGGTACAGAGAGAGGAGGGAGGAACCGGCGTCATCAAATGACGCCGGTCTGTTTACATCTGATCGCGCCGTCATTGGACGGCGCGATCACGTGGTAAACCGCCGCTATCAGCGGCGATTTACCGTGATCCGTGACCCGCCGGGTCCTCTGGACCCGGCGGTCACGGACATTCCCGTGTGCGCGCCCCAGGGGGCGCGCGGGAGCGCGACTCTGGAATCACGTTATATAACGTGATCCCAGAGTTAAGCAACCACCTTGCCGCCGTTATTTTTCGGCAGGTGGTTGTTAAGTGGTTAAATATTGTACCTGCTGGGTGTCTATACCTGTGATAACGTCTTTAAATAGCACAATCACCTGCCTGCCAGTAAATTAGGAATAGCTGATCTAGCTAAGCTATACTGTGTATAAATATATGTACAACTCCTAGGGATGTATATATATCCTCTACACACTGTAAATTAAGCTAAACTGATTAGCCTGCCTGCTCTATCTAGCTATATAAAAAGACTATGGGCCAGATTCACGTAGTCCAGAGCATCTTTGCTCTGGAGTAACGCTTCTCATTTGCGTTGCGCTGCCGATTTTTTAGGAGCAAGTGCTGTCATTCATGAAGCACTTGCTCCTAAAGTTGCGGCAGCGCATCACAAATGAGCCGGCGGAATTCAAATTGGGCGGGTACGGGGCGTGTAGTATGCTAACTACGCGCGATCCCGCCGCCGACGTACTGCGCATGCGTCGAGTGTCAAAACATCCCCGTGCGCATGCTCCAAAATCTGTGAATGAACGTCAATGACGTCACATTCCCATTCATGACCGTTTTACGCAAGCGACGTTTTTTTTTTTTTTTCCCGACGCGATGACGACGCCTATACCTAACATAGGATACGCCAGCCCCATGTAGGTATAACTATGCGCCGCGTATCCCGTCCGGAAACGTCGTAACGTCACTGCGTCGCGCCGGATTTCGATCGTGAATTGCCGATTTCCGCTCATTAACATATTTTTTGAGCGTAAATCGGCGGGAACGCCCCCGGCGCCATTTTTAAGTTGAAGTAACGATGCGATGGCGAAACTCAGTTACGCTCACCGCATCGGAACTTCAACCCGGCGTTTCTTGTTTTCTGGTTACAGAAAACAGAAACGCCGGCTCAAAGCCACTGTTACGCTGGCGGATCACTCGATCCGCCAGCGTAACCTTTGCTGAATCTGGCCCTATCTCTCGTTCTCTCTGACTGATCAGCGCTGTAACACACTATAAAGGCTGTCCAGCAGGAGGCCTTATATAGTGTGGGGCGTGTGCTAAAGCAATGAGTCATAATTGGCCAAAGCCACCCTGGCTTTGGCCAATTATGGCTCTCCGTTTTTTACGCACTGTGATTGGCCAAACATGCAGGGTCATAGTGCATGTTTGGCCAATCATCAGCGCGCAATGCCACGGTGAATTATGGGCCATTGCGCGTCACTCGAATTTGGCGCGAACGACCCGTTTTGTTCGAATTTCGTCTAATGTACATACAGACAATGTGCAAGTCGAACATACGTTCGAATCGAGGCGGAGCTCACCCCTAGTTGTAGTTAGTCTATCCCATAAATGAAGGGAAAAGGACAAAGACGGTCATAAAATAGTTGGTCTGTCTTTCCCTTTTATCCACATTAAGTGACTAATGTTGGGATACAGAGAGGATTCCAACTTCATCCACAACAGTTTAGATCGCTCAGTATGAAAACTAACCAATTGAGATAGTTGTGTCGCCTGAAAATATTTGAATAGATTGGGCATACTCAAACCCCCTTTAGCTTTAGGGGTATATAATGTCTGTTTGTTCACTCTAGATTTGTTTCCACCCCATATGTAAGTGAGCAATTTCACCTGAAATTTTTTTCAAATCTGAACCCATTATTGATATTGGAAGGCATCTGAATAAGTACAATATTTTTTGTAGAATTACCATTTTGACTGAGTACAGTCTACCGAACCATGAAGGGTTATTATACCAACTTTGGAGATTCTCTAATAATTTACTATAGAGGGAGGGATAATTTTGTTTGTATAGAGTAGTTAGAGTGGGGGTCAGATTAATTCCCAGATAAAGTAGTGATTCATTTTTCCAAGTAAAGGGGAAATATTCACGTAAAGTTTCTACTATGGTAGGTTGTAAAGATATATTGAGAGCTTGCTTACGTAATATCACATTCAGATTTGGTAAAGATATGATCGGGGAGGAAAGAAGTAACAGAATATCATCAGCGAACAACGCGCATTTATGTTCTCTATCTCCGCAAATGACTCCCTTTATGTCTGGATGTTCCCTTATTTTGATGGCCAATGGTTCTAATGCTAAAATAAACAATAAAGGAGAAAGGGGACAACCTTGGTGGGTACCTCTACCTATACTTTAAATTTGTAACCTTTCATTATTAATTTTGCTGTATGGGGCATTATATATCATTTTAAGCGTTGTGAGGAAGTTTGAGCCAAATCTGTATCGTTCCAATATGAAGAATAAATAATCCCAGGTCAGGGAGTCAAATGCTTTATGTAAATCTAAGGACAACAATAATGTTCCCCTTTGACCTCCTCCATCCCAGCCTGAGTTTAATACTGAAATAATATCTATGATGCGTCGCGTCTGGTCCAGGGCTTGTCGATTAGGTACAAATCCTGCCTGATCTGGGTGGATATATTTGATATAAATGAGTTCATACGGGTGGCTAAGATTTTCGTTAGAAGTTTAAGGTCAACGTTAATTAATGATATTGGACAATAGTTTGTGCAGTCACTGTGGTCTTTATTTAGTTTAGGAATTAAATGGTTAAAAGCTGTGTTTTCATGTTTTGGAAGAGGTGAGCCCTTCCTTAAAGCGGAGGTTCACCCTAAATATAGTCTCTCTCATGTGATCCAGCATACTGGCGTCAGCGCCAGTATGCTGTTTTTTTTTTTTTTTTTAAATCCCCCACTTACTGTATTATCTTCAATTTTAATTTCTTTCCCCCACGGTGGACGGCTCTAGTATAGCGCGTCACATCTTACGAAAATACCCGAATAAGGACTCGGGTATCCTCGGCGAAATGCGGCGCCTGCGCACAGACCTAGGAGCTGACTGCGCAGGCGCCGTGTTTCTCCGAGTTCAATTCCGGCTTTTTTCGGAGGGCGTGACGCGCCATAGCCGTAGGACTCGGAGAAATACGGCGCCTGCGCAGTCAGCTCCTAGGTCTGTGCACAGGCGCCGCATTTCGCCGAGGATATCCGAGTCCTTAATCGGGTATTTTCGTAAGATGTGACGCGCTATACTGGCGCCGTCCACCACGGGGGTAAGAAATTAAAATTGACGATAATACAGTAAGTGGGGGATTTAAAAAAAAAAAACAGCATACTGGCGCTGACGCCAGTATGCTGGATCACATGGGAGAGATATTTAGGGTGAACCACCTCTTTAAGTCATTATAGAACTTACAAAGATGTGGGGCCAAAATGTCAGCATATTTACGGTAGTAATGACCAGAGAATCCTTCCGGTCCCGGGGATTTGGACGGATTTATAGATTTAATAGCTGTTAATATTTCATTTATTGTAAATTCCTCTTTCATCAATGTTCATTGGATAATGTAGGGAGGTTTAAAGCATGTAAAAAACTCTCCGCTTTGGTCTTATCAAAACTTTTTGGACCTTCATACAATTTAGAATAACAATTAAAGAATTCTTGTAAAATTAGCTGGGGGTTCTGAGTAAAGTGACCATTTTTGTAAATATAGTTTAGAAAGTGTAGGGTTAAATAACCTAGGAGAGAGTTTTCTTGCTAATAATTTGTTAGGTTTATCTGCCATAGTGTAATATGTATGTCTAGTCCATCTAATGTATTTCTCTGCTTTAGTAGTCAGGTTCAAGTTCAGTGTTGTTCTGGCTGCATCAATATGGGACCTAAGGTCAATATGTGGATTTTTCTTTTGTTCTTGTGTAAGATGAAGCAGCTTATTCTCTTGTTGGCATATAATTTGATCCCATTCTCACTTAATTCTGGAGGCACATTGTAGCAATTTACCGCGAATAGTTGCCTTATGAGCCGCCCATATCATCATAGGGGAAGAAATTGATGGGGAATTAACTCTAAAATATTCTTCAATTACTAATTCAATTCCCTTTTCAATGACAGTATCGTTCAATAAGGATTTGTTTAATCTCCATGATGATGGGTATGTTTTGGACCAGAGATTCGTCAATATAATTTGATAATTTGAACCGAGGAGTGGTCTGACCATGCTATAGGGATTATTTAAGATGAGATGTATGGAAGTAAGGGGGACAGAGTAAAGAAAACATCACAAGACTTTTTTCATACCTACATTTACAACCCTTGAAATCCACATGTGGCATCCTTTACCAGGGTTGGGGGATGGTTGAAGGAAAGGGAATATGGGATGCCCATATTCCCTCTACATTATTCTATTTATGTTTGATGGACATACGCGCATTCATGGTGTTATCAACTGTGTCTACACCAGCTTTATCCCTGGGGAGCATTAAATCAATTTTTTGACCACTCATAGGATTACCGGATTAACCATTCTATGAACTATTTTACTACTTGCCTAGTTCACTTAATATATTGTCATGTGTTTAGTATGGGTATACAGTAAGTTATAGTCACATTTTTGTGTATGTGTATATAGGTCTGTGTCAAGGTTATATGTTGTTATATGCAATAAAATAATTATTCTACTTAGTCCAGTGAGTTGATAATAGTGCCTTTTCCCCAAATAATATATTGATTCATTTATCTTTATAGAGGTGGTTGAGCCAAATCAGGTTTTTATTCAATTTTGTTTTTCAAGCAACAGTGCAATAACTGTAATTAAAGTAAAATGTACTTAGCAAATTAACCCAGCACTTGGTACTGTGGAGAGTAAGTTTAATCTGAGGTCTTATGCCGTGTACACAGGATCAGATTTTCCGTCCGAAAAACCTTGGATGGTTTTTCCAACGGAATTCCGCTCAAGCTTGGCTTGCATACGCACGGTCACACAAAAGTTCTCTGAACTTTCGTCCGCCAAGAACGCGTGACGTACAACACTATGACGAGCCAAGAAAATTAAGTTCAATGCTTCCGAGCATGCGTCCAATTGTTTCCGAGCATGCATCGGAATTTTGTGAGCCGGAATTGCTACAGACGATCGGATTTGAGAATCTTTTGTTGGCGGAAATTTCCGACAGCAAAAGTCTTATGGAGCACACACAATTTCCGTTCAAAAGCTTGCATCAGACTTTTGCTGTCAGAATTTCAGATCGGGTGTACGGAGCTTTAGAGTCACTGGTTCTCTTAGCATTCCTGTAAAGTTTCGATGGTTCACAAATGCAGCCATCTTTTTGGTCACCGAAGAGGGGATTTTATAGAAACAACATAACCAATTAAAGGGTCTGAGCAGTGTGCCGAGGATTGTTGAAGTGTATTTATTATGTTCTCCTCCATGCCAATTTTTCTAAATGCATATATAATTCCATCTGATAAGGGGGTTGATTTACTAAAGGGAAATCCACTCTGCACAACAAATGCACTTGTAAGTGCAGTTTCTGTAGATTGCTGTAGATCTGAGGGGAAGCTCTGAAATTAGGGGAAGCTCTGCTGATTTTATTATCCAATCATGTGCAGGCAAAAATGCTGTTTTTGATTTTCATTGCATGTCCCCCTCAGATCTACAGCGAGTGCACTTGTAATGCACTTGTTGTGCAAAGTGGATTTGCCTTTCATAAATAACCCCCACTGTGTTGCAATCTAACAATCAACATATTATTACACAGAAAGAATGTGATTCTTTTGAAGCCAAACATGATACAGACTAAATGTATATATTGCCCGGAATAGGGGCTGATTGGCTTCTAAAATCAGCTTCTAGCTTCAGCTTGGTCTATTAACCCCTTCTGCCTCTGAAGATTTGGCCCCTTAATGACCAGGCCATTTTTTGCAATACGGCACTGCGTTGTTTTAACTGACAACTGAGCGGTCGTGCGACTTGGCGCAAAAAACAAAATTGACGTCCTTTTTTTTCCCACAAATATACCTTTCTTTCGGTGGTATTTGATCACCTCTGCAATTAATTTTTTTTACGCTATAAACAAAAAATAGCGTCAATTTAAAAAATATATATATCTTTTTTGCTTTTTGCTATAATAAATATACCCCAATTAAAAAATAAAATAAATGTCTTACTCAATTTAGGCTGATATGTATTCTTTTACATATTTTTGGTAAAAGAAATTGCAATAAGCGTATATTTATTGGTTTGCGCAAAAGTTATAGCGTCTAGAAAACAGGGGATAGATGTATGGCATTTTCTTGTATTAATTTGTTTTTTACTAGTAATGGCAGTGATCTATTTGGGACCATTGACATTTATACAGTAATCAGAGCTAAAAATAGCCACTGAATACTGTATAAATGTCACTGGCAGGGAAGGGTTTAACACTAGGTGCGATCAAGGGGTTAACTGTATTCCTAGATGTGTTCTAACAGTGGGGGGGAATGTGGCTGACTAGAAGAGGAGACACGCAATCTGTCTCCTCTCTCCTGACAGAACCAGGATCTGTGTGTTTAAAAACCACAGATCCCGTTTCTCACTCAGTCACAAGCGATCACGGGTCATCACACCCACCGAGCATGCACATCGGCTTCAGAGACACGCTGCGGGCTACAGCATCTTAACCTCCTTGGCGGTATAATTATTTCAGATTTTAGGTGCTGAAAGCGGTACCATTATTTTGCATGGAAATTTGGCGTTTTATATTGTAGGCCTGCAATTTTTAGGAATAACTCAGTAAAATCTGTCCAAACAAGAGTCTAGTATACATCCCGGGTATAATAAAATTTGAAACACAAAATTATAATATAATAAATAAATATAAATAATTATAACAAATAATATAATAATCATAAAAATTATTACTTTTAATTTTTTGATGACGAATTTCCCCACAAATTACTATCACTCAATTCTGCAAGCAATTCTAATTTATTATCGCTGTTTTCTAGCTGCTCTAAAATCACTTTGACATACAGGGACACTTTTTGGTTGCTATTGACAATCTCCAGTTTCCAGGCAGAAAGAACAGTTTTTATTATATAAAAGTGCATGCAGGACACTGGGCAGACCACTAAGGACACAGGGGGTTTGGATTTTTTTTCACACAGTACTGTAATCTATAAGATTACAGTATACTGTATGTATTGTGTTTATATACTTTTTTAAATTTGGCGCCGATCTCCACCCCCGTGCGTCGTAACATAGCATGGAACGGAGCTCGGCGGCACACAGGCACTGTGAATCGAGCGAGAAGACACAGCTCAATCACACAGCGGATCCAGGGACAAGGTAAGTAAACCCTGCCGGTGGACACTGCGAGGCGATCCTGAGTCTGGCTCGGGGTTACCGCTTTTGGTCCTGAAATTCCACCCCGAGCCTGACTCGGGAATACCACTCAGGGTGTTAAAGAGCCAAGGTACAGTTATGACAGCTTGACAACGGGAGCCATCATGCCACAGTATAACTGCGACGGCTGGTCAGGAAGGGGTTAAGCTTTGACAAAAAATCGGGAGGATAATTGGTTTCTATGCAGAGCTGCACCAGATTTTTCACTCAGTTTTAGTAAATCAACCCCGATTATGTTCCATTAGCCCTCTGTTCATTGTGTTATAGGTGCGTTTGGTGTCTGACTGTTATTTTCCATATATTAGGGTAATCACATTTAATGAAAATAACTCTATCACACCTCGTTTGCCCATCCCATTAATTTGTTCAGATCTATTTGCAAGGTTTCCACATCCTGCAGAGAAGTTATTGCCCTTCTTAAGCCTCGTACACATGGCCGGACTAGGCATCCTCTGACTTTTTTTGCCAAAAAGTTTGTCCATTTGCAGAGCGAACTTTTGTCTGATGAAAACCGAAAACGTTTGTCCGATGGAGAGTACACACAGTTTTTTTGCAAACTTGCTCATTTTGAAGTTTGTTGGCAAAAAGTCAGACCGTGTGTATGGGCCTTTAGCTTAGTATTGTCCGCAAATACAGAGATTTAACTGTTTGCCCCATCCTCCAGGTCATTTATGAACAAATTAAATAGTATTGATCCCAGCACAGAACCCTGGGGGACCCCACTACTCACCCCTGACCATTCCGAGTATTCCATATTTATCACCACTTTTCAATCCATTTACTCACCCTATGGTATGGTTTTTGGCTTGGATGATAAAAAAAGACAAAGACAGAATGTATATTTGCTTTAAACCAATCTCCCAGATTATTTATGACATTGCAATTTTACAACACCCAGCTATGCTTCTAGCCTGAACTGTTTTAATGAGATTTACAATGGCTCTGTTTTCCTTTTAACTTTTTCTGCTTTGAGTCTTTATTTGAGATGTGTAGTATTGAAGGGTTATATAAAATGTGTCACCTCTCCACCACGTACATAATAACATTTAATTCTGACCGTTTTTTTGTCACCAACCCAGTCTGGGGATAGCTCATTATCAACTGTCTTTATTGTCACAAGTATCATAATAACTCCTTTTCTATAACACCATATCATTGTGAACATGAAACTGGTACTGCTGGGGCATGCTTTTCCTGAATGCTATAATCAGATGAAGAAACAGCCCACATATTGTGAGTGGAAAGGAAAACTTCTGCATAAGAGACTCAACTAGCACTTTTATGTTTCCATAATATTGAATTTGAAATCTGTTTAATTAGAAAAGCATTGCTCAGTGACAGTTATACTTGTCATGTGTGATAAATCAATTCTCTTAGTAAACCACAGAAGTACTAAACATTTCCAATTACAAGACTGTGAACAATGTTCTTGTAAATAAACATTACTCAAGTACAAACAAATGTCCTTCATAATTTAACAAAAAATTGAGTGTTGTAATTAATTATTCACAGGTTTAAATGCATCATTCTCTTATGAACTGCAAGAAACTATTCTGTACTTGAGGGAACACATCATTTGTTTATTTAGAAATTAATGACATTAGACTAATGCTTTGTTATACAATACGGCAGAGATAAAAGTGGTATTGTTTTATTGGAGTCAATGTCATTATGAATCACAAGAATGCTGGACAGTTCCAAAACAATTCTCCCTTCTACTTTTCTTTTAAATAGCTGGCCTGTTTTCAAAATAAGCATTTACACTTTTCCTAGAGTTTGCTGGAAATTAGAAGTTTTAGGTCTAAAAGTACATATTCAAGGTTCCATTTGGAAAATGTTTTCTGATATTCATAAAACATCTCAATATTATAAATATGTATAATATAGGCATACCCCACTTATGGGCTTTATTTACTAAAGCTGGAAAGCGCAAAATCAGGCTCACTTCTGCATAGAAACCAATGAGAAACCAATTTTACTCACAAACACTTCTGCATAGAAACCAATCAGCTTCTAACCCAGCGTTTCTCAACTCCAGTCCTCAAGGCGCCCCAACAGTTCATGTTTTCAGGAAACGACAGTGGTAATTACTAAGGCGGTGAAACTGATCAAATCACCTGTGCAAAATAATGGAAAGCCTGAAACATGACCTGTTGGGGGGGGGGGGGGGGGGGCGTGAGGACTGGAGTTGAGAAACATTGTTCTAACCTCAGCTTGTTCAATTATGTTTTGGTAATAAAATCTGGAAGCTCATTGGTTTCTATGCAGAAGTGAGCCTGATTTTGTGCTTTCCAGCTTTAGTAAATAAACCCCATTGTGTACTTAATAGTGGGGTATGCCTGTATTAACCAATTCAATATAGGGCATCATTGCCCCCTTCCTGCCTAGGCCAATTTTCATATTTCAGCACTGGCACACTTTAAATGACAATTGTGCAATACTGTACGATTAATCGACCGATTATTTTTTCGATTAATCGATTAATCGGATAAAATCAATAAAAAATGTGGATTTTTTTTGTTTATTTAACAGTAACAATGAAAAAACTGAGTGTTACACTCAAACGGCAGATTAAAAAACTTTTAACATTACACAACTTTGCAGCAGTACTATTCCTCCCAGAAACACCAATGCTGGGGCACTATTCCTCCCAGAAACACCAATGCTGGGGCATTATTCCTCCCAGAAACACCAATGTTGGGGCACTATTCCTCCCAGAAACACCAAATGATGGGGCACTATTCCTCCCAGGAACACTAATGCTGGGGCACTATTCCTCCCAGAAACACCGATGCTGGGGGCACTATTCCTCCCAGAAACACCAATGCTGGGGCACTATTCCTCCCAGAAACACCAATGCTGGGGCACTATTCCTCCCAGAAACACCAAATGATGGGGCACTATTCCTCCCAGGAACACCAATGCTGGGGCACTATTCCTCCCAGAAACACCGATGCTGGGGGCACTATTCCTCCCAGAAACACCGATGCTGGGGCACTATTCCTCCCAGAAACACCAATGCTGAGACACTATTCCTCCCAGAAACACCAAATGATGGGGCACTATTCCTCCCGGGAACACCAATGCTGGGGCACTATTGCTCCCAGAAACACCAATGCTGGGGCACTATTCCTCCCTGAAACACCGATGCTGGGGCACTATTCCTCCCAGAAACACCAATGCTGAGACACTATTCCTCCCAGAAACACCAAATGATGGGGCACTATTCCTTCCGGGAACACCAATGCTGGGGCACTATTCCTCCCAGAAACACCAATGCTGGGGCACTATTCCTCCCAGGAACACCAATGATGGGGCATTATTCCTCCCGGAATACAAATTATGGGGCACTATTCCCCTCCCAGGAACACCAACGGGGCACTATTCTCTCCCCCACCCAGGAACACCAATGGGGCACTATTCCCCCCCCCCCCAATGATGGGGCACTACTATACCACCCACCCCCCAGAACACTAATGATGGGAGTTAGGAGGATGGGGAATTGTTATAGGAATGCATGTACTCATTGTACTGTCACTTTGTTAGTGTATGCAAGTGTAAACTAAAGGGTAGGTTTCTCTACCTTTCACAGATCGTGCAGCTCGGCTCTCCTCACTGCTGCTTCTAGCCTCTGTTCCCTCGAGGCACCAGCGGGCGGGGCTGAGATCAGTGGGGAGCTGACGTCAGAGGAGAGCCGTGGACATGCGGCGCAGACGTGCCTCGTAATACGGCGGCGCCTTGTACAAATACGAGGCACGTCTGCGCTGCATGTCCTGTGTAATACAGTGCTGCCTGTTATAACGGGACAGGAGGATTTTTTGAATGGGCAGACGGGTGGGCAGACGGACGGAAGATGCGGACCAACTAATCGATAATGAAAATCGTTGACAACGATTTTCATTATTGAATATTATCGATAATATTGATTAATCGTTTCAGCCCTACTGTACCCATATAAAATGTTTACCTTTTCTTTTTTCTTTTTTTTTAGAGCATTCATTTAGTGGAATTTAACAATTTATTTTAGACATATAGAGCATTCTTTTTATGGTATTCACCACTGGGTTTTACATTTTTGCTAAACAAATTAAAAAAGACTGAATATTTTGAAAAAAAAAAATGCTTCGTAGTTTATGCTTAAAAATTTAGCAAATAAGTGTTTTTTTCTTCTTCACTGATTTACACTGATGTCTACTGATGGGCACTGATGAAGCTGCACTGATGCACATTTATAAGGAAGCACTGACGAGGTGGCACTGATGAGCTCTGATGAGGCTGCACTGATGGGCATTGATAGGGAGGCACTGATGCACATTTACGAGGAAGCACTAATGAGGCGGCACTGATTGGTGACAGTGATGGACACTGATAATGGGCACTTATTGGCACTGATGGGGCTACACTGATAATGTGTCCTGATTATCACTGTAAACAATATACAGAGACAGCATGTGAGGAAAGGATTGCAGATAATCGGCAAGTCTGTTTACATGAGCCCAGCTGTGATTGGACAGAGCTGATGGTAAAAGGCCGATGATATTGACCCTTTACCGTGATCTGTGATCAGCTATGTCTAAAGGACACAGTGGTCAGAGAGAGCACCCAATGCGTACCCCATGGACATCCTCCCAGAACTGGAGAGCCGCGATGTAGCCGTCTTTCGGCTGTCGCGTGGGCAGAAACAGGTTAAACCAACTGGCAAGGATATATTTGTGTTTCTAATGTCTATCTATTTGATCCTGATATTTTAGCCAGTGCTACATTAAGTATATTCAAAGAACTTTATTTGAAGTGAAGCTAATTGACTATTTCTTTTTCCACAGACAATTGCACAGCACTTTAAAGGGCATGTTCGTTAGAGGCGACTAGTGACATTAAATGGCAATTTCTGAATTCATGAAAATTATACTTTGTTGGCCAATATAATTCTACCTGCCTGAATGGCATTTTCTTTAAAGTGAACCTGAACTCAAATAGTAACGATTGTTACATTATAGGAGAAATGTTAATTGCATCTAAGAAGTCCTGAATAATGTTCCCTTTGTCTGGAATTCCTGATAAAAATAGCAGTGCATTTCTTGGTATGTGAGTGTGCCTAGGTATGCCTCATGCTGCCTCTGACCGCTAGTCTCAGGAGATCTTGAATGAGATTTGGTGATGCTGTTCTGTTCACTGTTCTTCTTGCTGGAGGATCTAACATGCAGAAGCAAAGCCAAGATAGTCCCCTCCACACAGAGACACATTGCAGAACAAGGCATGGAAATTCAATGGGGAAAGACTGGCTGGGGAGGCCAAAGGTAATACTGATGACTAGTCCTTTGCCCTCTGCCTGTCTTTTCTGAGCACAGGTTGGTTCCTCTTTAACCACTTAACCCCCGGACCATATTTCTGGTCAAAGACCAAAGCACTTTTTGCGATTTGGCACTGCTTTGCTTTAACTGACAATTGCGCGGTCGTGCGACGTGGTTTCCAAACAAAATAGGTGTCCTTTTTTTCTCACAAATAAAGCTTTCATTTGGTGGTAATTGATCACCCTTGCGGTTTTTAGTTTTTGCGCTATAAACAAAAATAGAGCGACAATTATGAAAAAAAATGAATATTTTTTACTTTTTGCTATAACTATCCCCCAAAAATATATATAAAAAACTAGTTGCGCAAAAGTTATAGCGTTTACAAAATAGGGGGTAGTTTTATGGCATTTTTATTAATATTTTTTTCTTTACTAGTAATGGCGGCGATCAGCGTTTTTTTTAGGTACTGCGACATTATGGCGGACACTTCGGACACTTTTGACACATTTTTGGGACCATTGGCATTTTTATAGCGATCAGTGCTATAAAAATGGATTGCATTACTATAAAAATGCCACTGGCAGGGAAGGGGTTAACACTAGGGGGCGGGGAAGGGGTTAAGTATGTTAAGTATGTTACCTGGGTGTGTTCAACTGTAGGGGGGGTGGAATCACTAGGGGAAATGACTGATCGCTGTTCATATATTGTATGAACAGACGGTCAGGCAGTTCTCCCCTGACATGACTGGGAGCTCTGTAACGAGCGATCGCGGGTGCCCGGCGGCAATCGCACCCACCAGGCACGTGCATGGGAGACGGGGCGAGCGCGCCCCTATTGGCTGCTGGGCGAGGTGACATAGAGCTTCGGCGGCTGGTCAGCAAGCAGTTAAAGGTTCATCAGGAGAGGGATCTGCAGAGGTCTGAAGGTACCAGTCACCAAATAACTACACACTGTCAAGAGGTAGTGGCAACATTTTATGACTTTAGGTGCTCCAATAAATGTTAACCAGACTT
This sequence comes from Rana kukunoris, assembly GCA_029574335.1. NCBI lineage: Eukaryota > Metazoa > Chordata > Amphibia > Anura > Ranidae > Rana > Rana kukunoris. Next base: position 206,153,253 of record CM056049.1, on the reverse strand, counting down.
TGCATGAAGGATTCATATGACACACCAGTCTCAATTCACAAAGGATAAGTATTTTTATTTTCAGCCATGTGACTGTCATTTCCAAATATCATTGGACTGTTTTACCTTTTGTGATTTGAGCCTATTGTATGTACATTTTTACGGCAATATGGAGGGCTGATTTATAGTTTTATTGCTTTATTCATGAGTCCTTTATTTCAGCAGACAGACTTGGCCAGACATTTGAGGGGAAAAGTTAGTTTGCTCAAATAGTACATATAATCACTACATTTTATCATACTGAACAATGAGCATAATAGGCATGAGTCCATATAATATGAGCAATAACCATATACGATTCAACTATAGCAAAAGATCTCTACATAGAAAGTCTATCCATTAACAATTTATATACTTACTTACTTTTGTGTTAGGCCGCGTACACACGATCTGTCCAAACCAATGAAAACGGTCCAAACCATGGACGTGTGTACGCCCCATCAGTCTGTTGTCCTTCAGTCCAAAAATTTAGAACTTGCTTTAAAATCGGACTGATGGTTGCCTAACGATCGGTCAAAACCTATGGTTAGTACGCAAAAGCATTGGTTCAAAACCCGCGCATGCTCAGAATCAAGTCGACGCATGCTTGAAAGCATGGAACTTCATTTTTTTCTGCACGTCGTTGTGTTTTACGTCACAGCGTTCTGACACGATCGGTTTTTGAACTGATGGTGTGTACGCACATCAGACCATCAGTCTGTGAACCGATGAAACTGAACTTTAGTCAGTTTTCAGCGGTTTGGACTGATCGTGTGTACAGGGCATTACTGTATGTTCCTGTCAGTGTGTAGATGTTTTGAATGGATATAATTTGTAGCACAATGTGATTGCAGTCTAATTTCTATGATCAGATTAAAGAGAGACATTCAAAGCTAGGCTTATGAAAGAACCTGAATGCCTACAGCTAAAGTCAAGACACAAAAAAATTGTATTAAATATTTTCCCATAAAGAATATACATCCACTCTGTGTGCACCAAATATTAAAGTAATACCTTGTAAAAGTAGCATTGATAATATCACAGTGCTGGACAGCCTGTGCAGAGAGCTGAGAAGTGGGAGGGGCCGAGTAGTCTGCAGAAAATTACAGGAGGAGGAGGAGGAGGAGGATAGAAGACCAGTCACCCTGCACAAGAAGCGAGAGCAGAAGAGACCGGTCTTTATTAAAAACACAAAGCACAAAGGCAAAGTTTCATGCAGGATTACTGCACAGATCTGCAAAAAATACACAAAGCAATAGTAAGCCCGTCTCTAGACAGTTTTGTTTATCCCAGAGTTCAACTACTAATGGTATTTAAGTGCACAAGCTTATTTGTGGAAGAATTATAAGTGCTTCTTTATTTAGATTTACATCATCAGGCTGGTTTACTAAAGCAGTTAGTAAAATCCTGTTTACTTATTTCATCCACACACAACTAGATAACTGAATTAGTAAATATTCGCACAATTTATATTTTGTAGATACTCAAATGCTTTAGTAAATCAGGAAAACTGTATTTGATCCTGGACATCAGCTTGTGCATAAAGGTCAGATGTCACCAAAGTCAAACATTTATTGCCTGGTCAAAAGCCTGATTTTATACATTATACAGAAAGGGAACCGAGTTTGAGGTCATATATCTATCATGCAGCAAGTGGCCCAGGCACAATTCTCAGACTTGGACAAGTAAAGCTAAAAAGAGGAAAAAACGATTGTGTGTACAAGGCATAACTGCTGTATAAGCTGTATAAGAATAAACTCTGCCGGGAATTCCGCTCAAGCTGTCTTGCATACACACGGTCACACCAAATTCTGACCGTCAAAAACGTGGTAGCGTACAACACTACAACAAGCCTAGAAAAATGAAGTTCATTGCTCCCGAGCATGCGTCAAATTGACGGAGTTCTCTTTCTAATTCTGTCGGAATTTCAAACAGTAAAAGTCAGATGGGGCATACACATGGTCGGAATATCCGATGAAAAAATTCCATCTGACTTTTTCCATCGGAATATTTTGATTCTGTTTAACCACTTCCCTACCCATCCATAGTCATATGACGTCCACAGATGGCCCACAATCAAAGCAGGACTGTGTCCTGTTAGAGGTGAGGAGACCGATGTGTGTTCCCAGTACATAGGAACACACATCGGTCTCCTCCCCTTGTAGGTCCCCTCCCCCTACAGTTAGAATCACACACTAGGGAACATATTAACCCCTTCAGCGCCCCTAGTGTTAACCCCTTCCCTGCCCTTCACATTTATACAGTAATCAGTGCAGTTTTATAGCACTAATCTCTTTATAAATGTGAATGGTCCCAAAAATGTGTCAAAAGTGTCCGAAATGTCTGTCGCAATGTCAATGTCACAATAAAAATCGCAGATCGCTGCCATTACTTGTAAAGAAAAAAAATGCAATAAATCTATCCCCTATTTTGTAGACGCTATAACTTTTGCTCAAACCAATAAATAAACGCTTATTGTGTTGTTTTTTTTTGCAAAAATATGTAGAAGAATACATATCGGCCTAAACTGAGGAAAAAAATGTTTTTTTTATGGATTGTTTGGAGCTATTTATTATAGCAAAAAGTTAAAAATATATTTTTTTTTTAAAATTGTCGCTCTGTTTTTGTTTATAGCGCAAAAAATAAAAATCGCAGAGGTGATCAAATACCACTAAAAGAAAGCTCTATTTGTGGGAAAAAAAGGACGTCAATTTTGTTTGGGAGCCACGTCGCACGACCGCGCAATTGTCAGTATAAAATGATGCAGTGCCGAATCCCAAAAAGTGCTCTGGTAAGGAAGGGGGTAAGATAAAAAAGCACTCTGCATGCTTAAAGCGGAGTTCCACCCAAAATTGGAACTTCCGCTTTAAGCATCCCTCACACTTTTTGTAGCTGCTGATTTTTAATAAACTAAAAAACAAGTATAACTCTGCTTTAAAGCTCAACTCCAGATAATCAGAAAATTAATGCCGCACTGCAAGGGTTACCTGCTCATTTCGGTCCCTCATTTAGGTGCCATCACATCCAATCCAGGGCTATGGACTCTGCATCAATCTTGATGATGTTGGTGTCTTAAGTTGCTCTAGCATGGGGAAGGATACTCTCTAGTGATCGGTCTACCAGCTTAAAGGTGCCGAGGATTATGTATGTTTTTTTTGTTTGTTTTTTATGCCCCCTAGACCTAAACTTGCAGCCTCATTGAAAGGGAAACTGTTAACGTTTCCTGCATCCGGACTTTAAATGTAAAGACCTGCAATTTTAAGAAAGAAATGCAATATGCATCAGGTTGTGACTAAGCACAGGAATCTGTTTCAACATTGTGGACTGGTGACAATGGAAGCTGCCTTTCATTTACCATGATTTTTGAAGTGTCACCAGTGCTAAAAGACACCAAAACTGTCAAAATGCCCTATCTTTGGTGTTTAATTCCTAGATGTCTATATCATTTCCATTTAAAATGTAACCAGTTCCTGTCCGCCCTTTGACTACAATGACTGCAGGGTGGGATAATCATCATGCCGTGTGGACGTCATATGATGTCCTCCTGGAATGCGACTCACGCGCACCCCGCCAGCCCATGCTACGGCGCGATCTGTCATTGGACATAGCCCGCTGCTGGCACCATGTGAGCAGTGTGACAAATCGCAGCAGATCACATGACAATTGTAAACAATGGATAGCTTTTATTCATGCCATTCATTGTGTACCATTGTGTTGCTAGCTGTGATTGGTCACAGTGATCACATGGTACAGACAGGGTGAATCACAGCGCATCCGTACCATGTTAATAGCTGTTGCCAATCACAGCTAATCACAAAACACACTGAATGAATCAAGTTCATTCAGTAAAAATGGTTTCTAATAACAGTGAAAGTCACAGACTTTGTTTGCTGTACATCTATATAATTAAAAATCATTTGAGTAGAGTAGAGTAGAGTAGGGCCGCTTACACACGATCAAATCTATCTGCCAAAAACAGACAGATTTGGCCAGCCGACAGATTTTAAAGCATGCTTTAAAATCTGTCTGCTGGGAATCCGTCCGTCCGACATGTCTGCTAGTTAGTACGCTAACCAGCAGACATATCTGCTCGCACAGGCGTCGAATGGATTTAACGCATGCGCGGAAGTGTTTTACTTCCTGGAGCGGTGACGTGGCGGCGTCAACGTCACCGCCACGTCACCGCGCTGTCTGCCGGCGGGGATTTTGGTTTGATCGTGTGTACACGATCAAACCAATACATCCCAGCAGACAAATCTGTTCAAATCGGTCTGCAAGACCGATTTGAACAGATGTATTTGGGCATGTGTACGCGGCCTAAGACAGTCTCTTCACAAAACAAACAAACAAAAATCACTGCATCTAGCGCTGATGGTTGCTAAATCATCCTAGTACGTTATTCTATGTGGATTCTGCATGTCTCTATGATATAGTAGTGTAAGTATGGAAACCATTCACATCACAGGAATGTCTAGACCCGCCAATGCTAAGCAGAAAAGAAGCTTCAGACTTTAATGTGAAAAGTACTAGCTGCTTCAGCCAATCAAATACACATAATAGCACCTTCACCAGCTAGAGAAGCACATGTTTTCCATTAATAAAGTGTCGAAAATCCGTGTTGTTACTCTGATGATGTGACTCATGCTACTGCTGCTAACACACACCTTCCTCTACAGTGAAGAATGGTCCTTCTTGGCTGTTACTGTTTAGCAGATGTGGTTATAGCAATAAATGTATCAAAATGTCACTATTGAATTCCTTTAAACAATAATGTGATATCAAGTTTGTATTTAGAGAAAGCCAGAAAGCTCGGAATAGTATCTGTTAGACCGGACCTAATGCTCTGCGGAACTGTGGAATGCACTGAAAGCTAAACTATAGAAAAATTGGGAAAAGTTGTAACTTAAATATATTTGCCGTAAAACTGTTTAAAAGGCATGTGTTTGGGGAAATGTGTTTAGGGCAGAGAAACTTGTCATGAAAATAAAAATATGAAACTATTCTAACTGCCTAAGTGCAGCAACCAAGTGGTGCCTGTTTAATAATTTAGTTTTCTGGAAAGCCTCCTTCCAGGAGGAGCCCCCAAGCAAATGCATGCAGTTCTGGGCTTAGCATGCTTGTTTAATCTCATTATGAAAATAATTTGCCTCAGTTACCAATACAGAACTATGTACATTGCACTGTGGGAATCCTGGATGGATGGTGCCAGAGCTCTTGGAAGGATTTTGTTTAAAATGTGCCTGGCATCAGAGGCTCCCTAAGTATACAGGGAAAGTTTTCCTGAGTATTTAATATATGTTGTTGGTTATATATTTTTATATAGTATATATTTTTTAAGATAAGTTCCTTATATGCATCAAAAAGCACCAGGAATAATAATCATGTCATACCAATGAAGCATACCATTGTCTTTTCCTGCTATAGCTTTATAGCATATGGCATGGGAGTATACGTTCTTGCTATGCCACCCCTTAGTCACCTAAAGTGAGCTCTATGGAGAATTTATCTTTTATCAACATTTAGCAGTGTGAAACATCCGAACTGCAATCTTTGTGTTTGTTAGACATGAAACAACATGTTATAGACATCAAGTGAGGCAAAATATCAAACCAACTCGCCCAGCCAAACTTTGTAAAACATGCAAACTTAAGTAACATGTGTGCTCAGTCCAAGGTGAGTAAGAGGCTAAAGCCAGGACAGGATAAAACATGCCAACAAAATTCAGAAAACAACCCAAAGTCACGGGAAACATGAACATTATATAAAAGGACCTGAACTAGAATACCAAATAAGACCATAAGGAAGATTTTTGGTTAGGTCTTGATCCAGCCTTTTGAGGAGAATTTATATGTATGACTTTTGTAAACTGTTGTATTCTGTAAACACAGTTGCCAAGAGAAACTCAAAAATAATCCACCAGAAACATACCAAGCCCACTAGTGTAGTATCACTAGTTTAGTGGAAAGGTATTCTGCACCCAATGGTTTATCACAACATGCTCATGTAATGGAAAGTCTAAACAAGTACATGAACAAATGTCGTATGACTCCTATGCAGGGCTTTATCTCAGTTAAGTCATTTGAGGCCCAGTGCTCAGAAAAGAAGGGGGTACAGTATTCCCCTTTGTAAGTAGTGTAATTTCTTTGTCTGGACAAATTTGTGGTCATTTGGACAAATCCAGTATTAGCACTTATATGTTATAAGGCTGAAAAAAAGCACAAGTCTATCCAGTTCTATGTGTGTGTGTGTGTGTGTGTTTATTTAACTCTCTAAAAATTCCCATAACCTTGTATACTCTGCTTCCCGAGGAAGACCTCTAAAAGTTTTTTTTTAAGTTTTATTTCCAAGAGGGAGTTCCACATTTTTGGTGCTCTAACAGTAAAGAGTGTTTCCTCAATTTAGGTGTAAACATTATTTTCTTTAACCTCAAGTTGTAGAGTGTTTCATCTTCCGTGACCTTAAATTAAACAGTTTATTTAAGTTACCAAAGTCTCTGTTAATATATTTGTATATTGTAATCATTTGCCCTCTTAAGCTTCTCTGAATAACTTAAATCTATGTATTTAATCCTAATAGCAGAGTTCCTCCATCCCTTTTTTTAAATTTGCTTAATGCTTTTTAATTCAACAACATCAAGTCATTCCTGAGGACTGGTGATCAAAACTGAACTGCATATTCAAGACGAGGCCAAACCAGTGTTTTGTAACGGGTAGAATTATTGATTTAGCTCTTGAATGATTTAGCTCTAGCTTTGCTAACTGTGGTTTGGCATGGTATTCTATTGCTACGTCTGATTTACAACCACTCCCAGATCCTTTTCCATCACTGATTCTCCCAGAGTAGCTCCTTCTAAAGTGTATTTTTGAAGTATACTTTTGGCATAATTACATTTCTTATTATTGAACCTCATCTGCCATGTAGCTGCCCAGCCATACAATTTCATGAACTCCAACTGATCCTTATTTTTAGAATAAATGTACATGAGGTACAGTATCAAATTCTTTAATAAAACCTATATAAACTATATCCACTGGACTTCCACCATTCAACTTCTCACTTACTTACAGGTTGGTCACTTATAATACCTATATCAGAGACACATTTCTGAATACAGCCCTTTACCATTCCTTTAAATACCTTACATACTTTTGATGTTAGGCTGACTGGTCTGTAGTTCCCTGATATAGATCTCAATTCGTTTTTGTAAATTGGTACCACATTTGCAATACACCAATCAGTTAGTACAATTCCAGTTAGTAATGTGTCTTTAAAAAATGAGAAATAGTGGCTTGGCTATAACTGAGCTAAGTTCCCTAATGACTTAAAGATGTAAGCTCTTTTATACCTAGTTTTTAGTCAACCACAGAGGTACCTTTGGTGAAACATTGATATTACAGTTGAAACCTGTCCTTTTCATTTGTAAAAACTGAAGAGAAAAAAAATATTAAATACATCTGCCTTTTCCCTGTCAGTTGTGACCAGCACCCTGTGTTCATCTGTTATGAAGCATTCTATTCTTTCATAACATTTTTACTACCGATATATTTGAAAACAGTTTTGTGATTTGTTATAACTGCTGTAGCAATGGGTTTCCCATATTTATTTGTATTTATTTGTGTCACCCTGATTGTTCTCTTGTATTTGTTGTTGTTTTTCCTGTAAATCTAAAATGCCAAGGGTGTCCATTCTACTTCTGTACTTTTAAAGACTTTTTTTTTTGTGATTTAATTATTTTTATACACTAAAATGTGTCCCCATAGGTTTTTAATTTTGTTAAAGTATGCTTGTGACACAATGGAATACAGTGACAAATGCACTTGTTTACAGTAATTCTTTAAACACTCCCACTTGCCCTGTGTGCTTCTTGTTGCATATATTTTGTCCGATTTAGTGCTTTGCAGTAAGTATCACATCTTAGTTAGACATTTTTTTAAATTTAGAGTTCTTGTCATGCCAACATGCTTCTTTTTCCTGTAACTTATGGCAAATGTGATTACATTATGGTCAATATTACCCATGCTGTCTCTAACTTGCACATCTGTAATAAGCTCTGTGTTGTTTGGAATTAATGGATCCACATTGAAATCCACTTGAGGGGTGCCCTTGCTTAACCACTTGGCTGCTCTATGACCAGGCCATGTTTTGCGATAAGGCACTGCGTCGCTTTAACTGACAATTGCGCGGTCGCACGGCGCTGTATCCAAACATTTTTTTCCCATAAATAGAGCTTTCGTTTAGTGGTATTTGAACATCTCTGCGTTTTTTTTTTTTTTTGAGGAATAAACAAAAAAAGAGCGACAATTTAAAAAAAACTCAATATTTTGTACTTTTTGCTGTAATAAATAGCCCAATATTTTTTTTTAAAAGCACATTTTTTCCTCAGTTTAGGCCGATATGTATTCTTCTACATATTTTTGGTAATAAGAATAGAAAAAAGCATATATTCATTGGTTTGCGCAAAAGTTATAGCGTCTACAAAATAGGGGATATATTTTTTACTAGTAATGGCAGCGATCTGCAATTTTTAACAGGACTGCGACATTATGGCGGACATATCGGACACTTTTGACACATTTTTGGGACCATTGGCATTTATACAGCGATCCCTGTTATAAAAATGCATTGATTCCTGTAAAAATTTCACTGGCAGGGAAAGGGTTAACATTGTGGCGCGATTAAAGAGTTAACTGTGTTGCCTAATCCCTATGTGTGTGTTCTAACTGTTGGGAATGAGACTCACTATAGGAGATGAGAGATTGTGGTTCCCAGCTTTTAGGAACTCAAGATCTCTCTCCTCTCCTCACAGAACTGGGATGTGTGTGTTTACACACGCACGTCCCTCTCTGCCTCATGAGCATCGGCACCCTCCGCTGTGCAGGGGGCGCGTGGGTGCTATCCCGCTTAAAGGGATCGACGTACAGCTATGACAGGTTGCAGGATTTTGCCGACTTGCCGCAGTATAAAGACGGCGGCTGGTCAGCAAGAGGTTAAAGAGCAACATGTATAATTCATGCACAAAGGCATCATTTTGAATGTCATACCAATAATACCAATAATCACAAAATATGGTTGCTGAAAGGGGGCTTGTGTACCAAAGGACATAATCATTTGTTTGCTTAGGCCAATTCTGTGAACTAAAGACAGCTCTATACTGTATCTTAGTAGTATCACTCGGGTCATAGCTCCAGCCCTATCCAGTCTTAAAGACCCAGCTGTGTTTAAGCCTAATGGAACCTCACATTTTCCATCACAAACAAGTAAATAAACATATGACATCTGTGTTTCCATATGCTAGAAGTGATGTTTTCTGTTTTTGTATAAGCAGAGTGTAAGAGAAATAATGGCTATGAAAAAATAGGTGTGCCTTCAGCAGAAAGAACCATGTTTTGGGTAGTTTGGAATTTAGTATGCCAGTCAGGAAGAAAATGCAACATATTCAATATCAGATGGTGTATAGTTGATCCCTCTTATGGCCGTACACACGATCCGAATATCGGACGAAAAATGTCTTCCCAGGAAAAATCTTACGATTTTCGGATCGTGTGTACACTACTTTCAAGAGCCGATTACGACAGTTCATCCGATATTATTAGATTGGACAAGCACAAAAAATTTCCTCGTAGGATACCAGATCGTACGATTTTCATTTAGTCAGTATAGTTGTCATCCGAAAATACAATACAAATATATTACAACACATGACCTCACTTCCGTTTTTTTTTCTGTCGTACGAAAATTTTCTTGACTTTAGTAACCTACTCAATTTCTACTTGCAACTATTAAGCGGAAAAAGTTCTACGATCTGTCGTACGATATTCGGATCATGTGTACGGGCTATCATTCTCAGTGTGATCTGTAGCAATAATTACAATCAATTGTAACTTAAGTATGTGAATTATGTGAAGTATGTGAATCAAGGAGCTCAGTGCTGAATTAAAGCCCACTGTGAGTAAGCAACTGGAACCCACAGAAGCAGGATGTTGTATGAAAAAGGTATAATCCCCAATTTTTTATCAAAATCTTTAATGATTATTACTTAGGGAAAAACCCTGGTATTTTGTGCAGCACTTTAAAGGTCAAGGCTAATCACATGGTTCAGATGGGCTGCGATTGGCCCTGTCTGTACCATGTGATCAAATTGACCAATCACATCTAGCGACCCGATTGTACACATATGAAAGTACCGCTAGTGAGCCGGTACTCTGATCAGTGGACACGGCTGGCGACAGATTGCGCTGCTTTATGGCCTGCGATCGATGCATCCTGAGAGGACATCGTATGGTGTCCACTCAGGATAACAGAACCACTGCCTGGTTGCCATTTGTCTATAGGTCGGGTGGGAAGTGGTTAAATGGCGGTCCATGTGGTAGTGGTTTTGTTTTAACACATGAAGTCGATACACGTGTTGAAAGCAAGGTAGAAGAAAAAGCCTACATATTTATGAACTTTCATTTGTGCCCAGCTTTGTTTGATATGCACATATATAGTACATCTACTTGTAACATTTTTATTGCTAGGTTTTGTAATTTGTCTTTCTTATCTAAATCCCAACCCCAGACTCTGACCATCAGTGTGTTGGCATCGCTTTGCCAGTGCCTCTGTGCACCAATAATAAAAAAAAAAAAGGTGGATTGTTTGTTCTCCTATTTTGCTTTCATTTAGGCATCATAATCTTTTTACTAAATGTGAAAAAAGTTATTGTAGCACTAGGGCTTGGTTCTACATGTAGACAGCCCATTTATTTCAAAGGGCTGTCCTACCCATAGACACTAAGGGGAAGAAGTCCACGCCACACCGAGCCACATGGGGCTGTGTTTGATGATGCATGGGGGTGCCATTATGACCCTACGTGTCTGCTAAAGGGCAGCATGTTTTGCCTGTGGGTCTGGAACAAGCATATCTGTGCGAGTGTTCCCAACCTAAAATAATGTGAACATAGCCTAAAGACCCCTGTACGTCTAAACAAGTAGTAAATCCAGTTACTATGAAATGCACAAGTTTCATCCAGTAAACAAAAACTTCCTTTACCTTTAGGGTTGAGCAAACACGAACTGTAAAGTTCGGGTTCATACCGGATTTTTGGATTTTTTGTACCCGGACACGAACCCGAACAATTTACTGTAAGTTCGGGTTCGGGTTCGGTGTTCAGCAATGTAATGGCACGCTGCAGGGCAGCCAATCACCATTTGTTTTACTCATGTGACCTAGAAGCCATCACAGCCATGCCTACTAATGTCAAAGCTGTGATTGGCCAGTGCAGCATGTGACCCAGCATGTGACCCAGCCTCTATATAACCTAGAGGCAGATAGCACAGCTCGTCACTCTGCTTTAGATAGGGTAGGGAAAGGAAAGGCTGCTGCTCTTCTGAGGTAGAGAATTAGATAGGAGTCAGACTGTCCTGCTTCAGAAATCACATTACTCAGCGATCTACATAGCACAGCAAGTCACTCTGCTTTAGATAGTTACTTTAGGGAAAGGTCCCTGCCTGCTTTTGCTTTTAGGAAGAGAAATAGGAGTCAGTCCTGCTTCAGAAATCAAATTATACCAGTACTGCATATGTTTCTGTGAGATACACCCTTTATATAATTTAAGGAAAGGTTTCCACCTGCTTTTGCTTTTAAGGAGAGAAATAGGAGTCACTCTTGCTTCAGAAATCAAATTATACCAGCACTTCATATGTTTCTGTGAGATACACCCTTTAGATACTTTTCTTTTATTGTGCTATTCAAAAAACATCCATTTAGGGAAAAATAAAAATTTGCAGTGTTTCCTCCATATCTGTACGTGTGAGATAAACACTTTCGCTACTGTTTTTCTATTGTTCGATTTAAAAAACACCCATTTAGGGCAAAAAAAAATATTTTGCAGTGTTTCCTCCAGTGTTTGCAGTGTTTCCTCCATATCTGTATGTGTGAGATAAACACTTTAGCTACCGTTCTTCTATTTTGCTATTCAAAAAACACCCATTTAGGGCAAAAAAAATATTTTGCAGTGTTTCCTCCAGTGTTTGCAGTGTTTCCTCCAGTGTTTGCAGTGTTTCCTCCATATCTGTATGTGTGAGATAAACACTTTAGCTTCTGTTCTTCTATTTTGCTATTCAAAAAACACCCATTTAGGGCAAAAAAATATTTTGCAGTGTTTCCTCCAGTGTTTCCTCCAGTGTTTGCAGTGTTTCCTCCATATCTGTACGTGTGAGATAAACACTTTAGCTACTGTTCTTCTATTGTTCTATTCAAAAAACACCCATTTATGGCAAAATAATATATTTTGCAGTGTTTCCTCCAGTGTTTGCAGTGTTTCTTCCATATCTGTACGTGTGAGATAAACACTTTAGCTACTGTTCTTTTTTGCTATTCAAAAAACACCCATTTAGGGCAAAAACATATATTTTGCAGTGTTTCCTCCAGTGTTTGCAGTGTTTCCTCCACCACCGCTTCCACCTACACCGCCACATCCACCGCCACCTCAACCTCCTACTCCATATGGACCTCGTCCTCCTAGGTTTTATTTTTATGTATTTTATATTATTTTAAATTATTTCCCTATCCATACTTGTTTGCAGAGTACTTGCCATGCTCTTACCAACATTTTGCTGCCATTTGCAGCCCTTTCCATTAGTTTTTAGAGACATTTTAGTACTGAAAATCCGGGTCCCCATTGACTTCAATGGGGTTCGGGTTCAAGTTCGGGTCAAGTTTGGGTCCCGAACCCGGCCAACCCCGTCGAACCCGAACATCCAGGTGTCCGCTCAACTCCATATATCTTCCCTGACTGAACATAGTCCTTTTGTATTTGTTTTCACATGCTCCCTCTTCCAGACACTGCAGCTTGCAGTGGGAAGGTTTCAACAACAGAGAAAGTGCTGTCAATACATAAAGCAGTAGTCAGAAATACAATGGGTATGGCCAATTGTCTATTTACAAGCTAAAAGCTTGTGAATCAATGACAATCAATGACAATGCTGCAACATCCTTTCATCCCACTGTAGCACAAGCAAGCAAAGCCTGCATGAGAGTGACAGCTCGAGAACATTCTTCCCCAATCATAGCATAACCTTTTTTAAGTACACTCAGTATGTCATGTAATAAGTATTTTTCATATGACATCATTTTGTCATTATGTATACATTACAAATTTGAATGAGATTGCTCCCACCGAGATCAAACCAAACCATATGTCCCAGCTCCAGACCAAAATTTCACCATCAGTCTCAGATCTAATTGGCATAGTCAACATATACAATGCCTTTCCTATAACTGATATGATCTGTGTGACTGAATCCATCTAAGCTCTTGTACACTAATGTAGTAGTTATGTACGTGGTATGATGGGTAATGTTTAAAACGTAATTGTCTACATTAAACATCACTGTTCTGTCACTGTCTGGTGCTGTGGAACTACAAGTCGCAGCATACCTTGTCCAGCAGAAACCTGTGGTAAGTCAGTAAGTCAGTGAGTGAGGTAGGAGGACTAGCAGCAGGAGTTACAAGCGGCGCTCGTTCCTAGGAGTAGGAACGGGTGAGTCATAGCTCCAGGCAGGCGTAGCAGGTAGTCAGACAGGCAGGGTTCTTCCTAGCCCAGCCCTCCCCTTGCTCCAGCTCCAGCCTGCTTCTGCACCTTGCCTCCCCTCCAGCTTCCAGCTTCCAGTTCTAGCCTCTCTCCAGCATTTCTCCCCTCCTTTGGAAGGTAAGCGCTACCTGTCTCCCTGGCACTGTGGGCGGCCGTCCTTCTCAGGACAAGCCGCAGCACTCGATCCCAGGAGGCAGACAAGGGCCCCCTCCCCCCGCCACCACCTTGCGGTTATTTCCGCCGTTCCGGGGCTCATTCGGGAGCACCGCGCCAGGCCGTTCTGAATCGCGGGGCCGCGGTCTAGGAAAGACCGCCGCTTCACTCGCGGCCTAACGGCGCGCCGCTCCCCACGGTTTCAGGGTCCTCACCCTGCTCCCAGGCAAACCTCCCCCTTATCCTTGTAGGACAGTTACCCTGCCCTGTTGCCCACCCTTCACCCATTCAGCCCAGATCATTCAGCTCCCCCTGTCAGCCCTCATCCCTGAACAGGCAGCCACCAGGCCAGCAACAAGTTTCTCCCTCTCAGCCCTAGCCCCCTCGTCGTCCCAACTCACAGTAGCTTGATCCAGGGGTCAACCGATCGCCTCCTACAGGGGTCAGGAAGGAATTTTTTTCCCTACCGGAGCATATTGGCCGAGCTCTGAAAGGGTTTTTTGCCTTCCTCTGGACCAAGCCAGGAGAGAGGAGCCAGTAAATTCCTCTCCCCACTGCCCCAAACCCCTCCCCCTCCCCGGTGTAGTGGCGATCATGGTAAGTCGGCAATATTCTGCCGATACCATTTGGAGTTTGAGGCAATGCGCCGCAATACTTCCAGCCATCACCAAAAAGGCCCTAAGAACTGAGCGATTATTGAGAATCGATCATAGATCGACGGTCAGACATTTCAGCCATTTACCCCAACCCAAGCACATATCATGTGCTCTGATCAACACAAGATCGGCAGTAAAACACTGACTAGAAATTCGCGACTTTATTCAACAAAAGGATCTAGACTGCCTTTTTATTACAGAGAGCTGGCTCACAGCCGACTGTAACACCATTCTAGGTGAATTGGTGCCAGAAAATTACCGTATTATAACGGAAAACAGAATAGGGCAAAGAGGAGGCGGCCTGGCGGTGATCCACAAGACTCATCTTACGATCACCAAACCAGTCCGCCAAAACCCTCTTCCATTCATGGAAACCCTTACTCTGCAACTGCAAGCAAACACAAAGGAGACCGTCCACATTCTGCTCTGCTATAGGCCGCCAGGCCCAAAATCGCAGCTGCTATCATCTTGGACAGATTTCTTCTCCACTTATACCCTTAACAGCAAACATCTTTTGCTGCTCGGGGATTTCAATCTCTGGGCCAACTCCTCACTAGACCCCATTGCCGACGCCTGTATTGACCACCTGGAAGGATTAGGATTGCAGCAACTAGTATGTGGGCCCACACATACTTCAGGTCACACACTTGATCTTATTTTCAGACAAACTCTGGAAATAAAGATTTGGGAAAATGAAAAGTTGCCATGGACAGACCACCATGCAATTATATTCAGTATTTCCACCATCCCCCCCGCAACAAAAACATCAAATCCAGTGACAACACACTGGACTAGATGTCAGAAGAAGCTCCACTCGGAACTCTTCAAAACGACTTTAAGGAAAAAAATAGAAACAACTCAGCCGCATCAAACGGCCGTTGAAACTCTGGAAGCCATTAACTCGGCTATGCTACAGTCAGCTGACTTGGTAGCGCCGAAACGAAGTACCCGCATCCGGAAAAACAACCGCAGTTGGTTTAACAACCAGCTGTCGTTACTGAAGCAAGAACGCAGAAGGGCAGAATCTGCCTGGAAAAGATGTTCCTCAGACCTAAACCTATCCATCTACAAGGCAGCGACAAGAAAATACCACAAAGGAATTTTCCTAGCCAAGAAAAATTATTTTTCGGAGGCTATCAACGGTGCCATTAACCGCCCCCGCGAACTCTTCAAGATGGTCACCCAGACCATGGATCCAGAATGCATCAAAGCCCCCAGTTCGGATACACAAGAATTTTGCAATGAACTATCGGATTACTTCATTAATAAAATCGAGGCAATCCGTGAAAGCATTCAGCAAAACAATTCCCCCCTCAGCCCCCCCTGCAGCCTCTCACACAGCACCCATAGTAATTCTCCTATATCAGGTAAGTTTACCCTAGAACCCATCTCCATCGAGACCACTAAGAATGTCATTTGTACTCTGCGAAATAGCACAGCGCCGAATGACATTATCCCCACAAAACTGCTGAAGGAATGCGCCGACATCCTGGCTCCTCCCATCACGCAGTTTATCAACCAGTCTTTTCTGGAGGGCAAAGTGCCCACACAGTTGAAAGAGGGTATAATCCAACCCATCCTGAAGAAACCCTCCCTGGACCCCAAGAACCCACTCCACCGCCGTCCCATAACAACCCTCAACGTACTTTCCAAGATAATGGAGAAAGTAGTGGTACAACAGCTGCAACAGCATCTAGATACCTACAAGCTACTTGACCCATTACAATCAGGCTTCCGCCCCGGACACGGGACGGAAACAGCATTGCTGAAAGTATGGGACGATGTTCTCAAGGCCGCAGACGAAGGAGAATCTTGTCTTCTAGTTCTGTTGGACCTAAGTGCAGCTTTTGACACTGTAGACCACAAACTGTTACTGACTCGGCTTGCTGAAGTAGCCAGAGTCGCAGAAGGCGATTTATCTTGGTTCTCCTCTTTTCTGGAAAACCGATCGCAAACAGTAAAGTTAGGACCTTTTACGTCAGAAAAACGCACAGTAACATGCGGAGTCCCTCAAGGATCGCCTCTGTCACCAGTGCTGTTTAACATCTATCTTCGTCCTCTTTTTGAGATTATCAGCAGCAAAAAACTGCTCTATCACTCATACGCAGACGACACACAATTGTATTTCCGCATCTGCAATAGACAGGATCACCACCTCAATCTAGAGACTTGCCTCTCCTTGATAGAGGATTGGATGACAAAGAGTCATCTTAAACTCAATGGAGCGAAAACAGAACTTCTCCTGTTTCACGCCAAGCGTAGGAATCAACCTTCTACAGCGTGGACCCCCCCGCCCATTCTGGGCAAGTTCATCACCCCTAGCGCCAAAGTCAAAAGCCTAGGGGTCATTTTTGACTCCTTTATGACAATGGACGCACAAATAGGGTCAGTAGTCAGTGGATCTCACCATCTACTGCGCCTACTACGCAGACTCACTCCGTTCATCCCTAAAGAAGATTTAGCGGTCGTGGTAGGAGCTATTGTTAACTCCAGACTGGATTATGCAAATGCCCTTTACCTCGGCCTCCCCAAGTACCAAATCGCTCGTCTGCAAGTCGTTCAGAATACGGCCGCCAGACTTGTGACTGGGAAAAAACCCTGGGAATCCATCTCACCTTCACTGAGAGCCCTTCATTGGCTGCCAGTCAAAGACAGAATTGCTTTCAAAGCTCTCTGTCTTACGCATAGATGTGTCCATGGGAATGCCCCCCTTTATTTATGCGAAATAATAAAAACGCATAATCCCAATCGCGCTCTGCGATCCACGAATCAGAACCTGCTCCAGGTTCCGAAAGCCAACTTCAAGTCCAAAGGAGAAAGAAGATTCGCGGTCCAAGGTCCAAGACTATGGAACGCTTTACCAACCAGCATTCGGTTGGAGGAGAGCCACCTAGCATTTAGGAAAAAGGTCAAGACTTTTCTCTTTTGATATCAAAGGAGACAGGAACAACAAGCGCCCAGAGGCGATTCAGTTCGCATGTGCCGCGCTATACAAGTTTTCATTCATTCATTCATTAGAAGCATATGCTCAGGGCTCAGAAAATGAAAAACTTTCAAGGGATACAAACTGATCTTCTCCCTAACTCAGGCTTTGAAGACTGTCATGGTAATGAAGTGATCTCTTTTGTGCTTCTTCCTCATTATATTTTAAATTATCATCAGGGCACACCCAGGCCCTGTCTCAACTTGGCATAGCTCCAGCTATAAATTGCCAAGATATATTTGGTTTTACACTGTCTTGTGAGAAATGTAATATAGTTGAAGAATTTTCAGTGTTTGTTATATGGTATGATAACGTTTCATTGATTTTGGCTAAATGGGGAATTTTCAGCAGCTGAAAAGTAGAGATAGTGAAAATTCAGAAACTGTATAGACTGAAGCTTACATTTACTGTGTTAAAAAGTTAGTTGCACTACTTTAGCTATGTTACCATATCCTGCTAAATGGCAAATCTCACTCTTTAAAAGTTAAGCTTACAAGATAAAAGCATTAAAAGCCCTCTGAAGACGTGCAACCAATCACGAAACGCGTCAGACAATGGCCACGTGATCCAAACGTCCAATCAAATGAGCAGGATCCTGGGACTCACGGCATCAGGAGGAGGAATCCCTATGACTGTATACAAGTGAGAGCTGCTCATCGTAAGGATTGTGACAGGCGCTTTTCATGCTTTTATTTTGTAAGCTTAACTTTTAAAGAGTCTCATTCTCCATCTAATAAACAGTTTTACACATGTGGAGTCTCCCTCTTATCTTTTCATGACCGCATTCCTTATGACCAATCTATGAGAAACACCAGAGCTGACCAGGATTAAGCAGAGCAACGGAGGAGGGTTCCAACTGCACCATACCCCTGAGAGACATCTTGTGTCCAATGCACATTGATGAATTCCATCTGGTGAGTGAGGTCCCTTAGGAGGATCCCGACATGTCAATTAATATACTACATCCATAAGAGTAGTAGCTGAAATCTGTTTCTTTCCAAAAAGTTTTCCCTTTAACTAGGATTGGCTGTTGGACGGTTTACATTTACCTAAATTTATTTATTGTTTGAGCAACTTATCCCTGTGTTTCAGTTGCCTTAATGAGGACACTCTTATTCTCTTAGAGGCTTTTGTTCATGTGTTACAGTATACATGCATCCCCCAATAGAGATTTCTCATTTAGCAGGATATGGTAACATATTTCACTTTTGAGCTCATTAGAGCTTGATTCAGCGCTGTTAATTTTTTCACATTAGCTCCAACATACTGCTAACATTTGCAGTATGCTGTTTTTTTTTTTGCTACTTATCGTTATGCGAGGCCTTGTTATCCGGCTCCGAGTGGGCAATCGTGCTGGCAGTAGGCGTTTCTAAACGAAGAGGAGTTGATTGACGGCTGCTAAGGCGCGTCGCAGCTTCCGAAAATACCCGAAGACACACCCGGGCGTTTACGGGGCCTGCGCTTGCCGTGTAGAGCTGACTGCGCAGGCACCGTAAACACCCGAGTGTCACTTCGGGTATTTCCGGAAGGCGTGACATGCTTTAGTAGCCCGTCAATCAACGCCTCTTCACTTAGGAACGCCTATACAAGGAAGTAATCCCCCGCTCAGAGCCGGATAAACAATAGCTCGTATAACGATAAGTACAAAAAAAATAAAAAAAAACAGCATACTGCAGATGTTAGCAGTATGCTGGAGGGATGTAGCTAATGTAAAAAAGTTTATTTTTGGGTGAACCCCCGCTTTAATGTTTGTATTTTTTCAGGGTTCAGTATCACTGTGATTATAGACATGTTTTTGACTTATATGTGACTTTTTTATATAATAGCCACTTATACTGCTGTATACCACTAACTAGAGATTCACGCAGGTGTTATATCTTTCAGTTATTTCCCATTGGTGCGCTGGGTTCAGTATTAGTCACCTGACCTCCAAACTGGTGCTTTGGTACTGACTTTCCTTACAATACTTTAGCTATATTTATAAAAGGTATTCCAACATTTAAGTGGCTCTAAAGGCTCAAGGTTTTTTTTTTACCTTAATGCATTCTATGCATTAAAGTAAAACAGCTTTTGTGCCACAGGATCCCCCCAGCCCCTCCCTTCCTATACATACCTTAGCCCGAGCTTGATACAGCACTGTACACAAGAGCAGTTTTTTTTTTTAAATACAGTTTTTTTCCTGCCCATCTAAACATGTGTTCTGATTTATATGTGATTTTGCTGGAAGTGCAAAACAGACTAACTACAAAATAATTCTTCTGCAACTTCTGTGCTAACAAACACTCTATAGTCATAAACAATTCTATCAATACAACATCAGCTAAGTGCATATATCAGTTCATATCCTTGTGTTTTTCCCTGCATACATCATTGGAATCGTGTTTCAACACTTTGAGTTCCAACTGTATCATCAGAACATTTTGGTCTTTTTTTTTTTCTTTATAGGAAGGTCAAAAACATTTGTCAAAGCAGTCCAAAGACATTCAGCCCCGCTTTAAATGCCCCTATCTTTTCCTCCAACCCCTACCAAGCTCATCCAAATGATACATTAGATAAAGAAAACCCACACAGTATAAAATCCTGCTTACATTAAAATCCAAAATTCTGCCACTCTCCTGATGCCCAAATCTTTCTAAATCTTGTCACAGGTTGGACTCTTTCAGAAATAGTCCAACCATCCAAAGCTTGAGGCCTCGTACACACGACCGGTTTCCTTAACAGAATCCATCAAGAAACATGGTGGCAGCACTTTTTTGCCGAGGAAAACGGTCGTGTGTATGCTTTTCATCGAGAAAACTGTCAAGGAACTCGACTAGGAAAAAAAAGAGCAAGTTTTATTTTTCCTCAACGGGAGTTTCAATTTCCTCGTCGTGTTGGTTTCCATGAGAAACACGTTGGTGTGTATGCTTAGAAACCCGCGCAGCTTCGGTTACAGCTTCATTTGTCACGCTGTAACAGACTGAAAAGTGCAAATGTCTCTTACAAAACTTTTACCTAACACGCAGTAACATGAGATTAGCAAAAGCAGCCC
Organism: Rana kukunoris; assembly: GCA_029574335.1. Classification (NCBI taxonomy): domain Eukaryota; kingdom Metazoa; phylum Chordata; class Amphibia; order Anura; family Ranidae; genus Rana; species Rana kukunoris. The sequence continues at coordinate 206,132,842 of CM056049.1, read as the reverse complement.
CAAGGGTTGTGCCAGTGGAATCGAACTTCCCCTGCCGTCTATGTGTTGTACGTCACTGCGTTTGAGAACGAGGACATTTGGTCGCGACAGTGTGTATGTAAAGAAAGCTTGTCAAGTTTCTCTACAAGCCTGACAAGGAACTCATCAAGGAAGACGTGTCTTTTCCGACTAGTTCCTAGGTCGTGTGTACGAGGCCTCAGGCTGGCTTCACACCTAAGACGGCTGTTCTCTGTTTCAGGGACATATCAGGCCCAAATTTTTGCCTGAATTCTGACCTAAAACTGAGCCAAAGACGCACAGGACCCCTGTGCAATTCGCTCTACAACTGCCCCGGAGATATGTAAAGCAGCTCCATTGAGAGTCAGTCACAATCCGTATCCAATTCACACTAGTGTGAACCCAGTCTTAAAGTTTTTTCTTTGTTAGGTCTATTAGATGCTAAAAACAATTGACATGCAACAAGCACATATCCCATGTGCTATCGCCACGTGCCAAGCACATATAATACCACAATAAAACATAGTACACACAGTTGTTCTCCCTCAGAGGCAATGCAGAAAATATGCTGAAATCTAGAACTTAAAAATCTCTCTTAAAAAATTCTAAAATCATTTGTCCAAACTTTCGCAGGATCATATCTGCCAATACAATGTCTAATCCTATGACCAAGCCCCAGTGGGTGTGTAGTTTGGTGGCAACATACAGTAGGCTGAGGCTGCTACTTATTGTTTATTCACCTGAGCTGATCGGGAGTAGAGGTGATTTACAATATTTAATCCTATCTCATACACTCACGTAAAAAAAATAACATGAAATAGTTGATTTTTTCAACATGCAATCAGTGCCTACTAAATGAATGTATCAAACCTGGAGTAGTCAGAACCTAGAGCAGCTGTGCATGGCAACCAATTTGTTTTTAGCTTTTAGTTTCAAAGCTTAAAGTGGTTGCAACCAAAAAAAAACATGCTCCTGTCCCTTTAAGGCACGAGATATAGCACAGTGCTTATGCAATGTCAATTGTCCCTTTCGATGTTCTACAATACCTGGTTGATCCTGCCTGTTCTTGTCTCCCCCTTTGTAAACTGACATTGTTTATCATGGCTGCTGATTTTTGATAACATGGTCAGTTTACATGACTCTGTTATCCGGCAATCTCCTCAGCGTCTCTACATCTACCCCCTCTCTCTCTCTCCCTGTCTCTTCCGTAGTCTGTGTGAGGGCCAATCTTCCCCCCACCCCTCCCTGCTGCTCCCTTCTCATGCCTGTGTGATTCTATTCCCTGCAGCTGCTCCAGTGCTTGTAAAGTAAATAAACATTTTCCTTAAATTACAATGCTATACCTTCTTTGTAGAGCCTTGCTGTGCAGACATGTCACCTCCCTCTGCTAGCTTGCATTCAGAGAGACAAGTCAGCCCCTCCCACTGTACTCACTTATTCGGGAAGGTAAGTAGAGTGAGGTCACATGACAGTCACTTCCCGAGTGAGTACAGTGGGAGGGGCTAAGAGTTCCCTGATAAATGCCAGTTAGCAGAGGAAGGTCACATGTCTGCACAGCAGGGCTCTGCAAAGAAGGTATTTATCATTATAATTTTAGGAAAACACAAAGACTGTACTGAACAGGGACCTAAAACAGAGAGAATCAAAGTAAATAATACATGTGACTTTACAGCCACTTTAACCAATCAAGCTGAAGATGGACGCAGATTGGTTGCCAAGCACAGTTGCACCAAATTCTGTCTGCTCCAGTTTTGATAAATTCCCCTTACTGTGTCAACTCAGTGTCTTCTTTGTTCACATATATCCCCTTTATCTGTAGGCACTAGTGTTGAGCGGAATACGCCATATTCGATTTCGCGATATTGCGCGAATATATAGAAGAATATTCGCGAATATTCGCTAATATCGAATATTCGTGATATTTTATCCAAAAAAAAATTCGCTAATGCGAAAATGATTGCGAAATTCTCATAAACGGAGATCATTTCCTGTATTACTAAACTAATATGCACTAAACACTAACTCTACACTAACTCTACTTAAAAGAAAGGAAAATAAGGGGGCAAAATAAGGACGGAGAAGATAATCGCGCAATATTCCTATTGCGCGATTATCTTCTCCGCCCTTCTTTTGCATCAGAGCCAATCAGAATAACTCGAATATTCGGCAAAAGGAATATCGCGCAATATTCCTTTTGCCAAATATTTGAGTTATTTCATATTGGCTCTGATGCAAAAGAAGGGCGGAGAAGAAAATCGCGCAATATTCCTTTTGCCGAATATTCAAGTTATTCTGATTGGTTCTGATGCAGCATCAGAGCCAATCAGAATAACTCGAATATTCGGCAAAAGGAATATTGCGCGATTTTCTTCTCCGCCCTTCTTTTGCATCAGAGCCAATCAGAATAACTCGAATATTCGGCAAAAGGAATATCGCGCAATATTCCTTTTGCCGAATATTCAAGTTATTCTGATTGGCTCTGATGCAAAAGAAGGGCAGAGTAGCTGATGCGATTCTTTTATGTTGCCGAAAATTCGCAATGCGAATTTTCGGCAACATAAAAGAGTCGCATCAGCTACTCGGCCCAGGGTCTCTCTCTAATCATACCAGCAATGCTTTTAGATGTCGATGGAGATCACTAGGATGTGATCTGTTTTAAAAATAAATTTGAATATTCGTGAGCAACACTAGTAGGCACTACTTGAATCAAGTTCTAATGTTTGTCTGTTCCAACATGTTGAAAAAGACAACAATTTCTATAGGCTATACTTTTTATCATAACAGTATTAATTACAATTGTGACAAAGCAGCCCTAACATTCACAGATATACAGTAAACAGCAATTGGAATACTAGTGTCCAGTGTCTGTACATGTAAAACTATCCCAAGGTGGAAAATGTTACACTACATCACAATTTGCTCCAATTCGGGAAAGATTAGATATATTTGACAGAATAGCAAAAAATGTTATTGGAGGAAAGTTTTCAGGCCATGCATACCCTACTCTAAGCTGCATGCACACAACACTGGGAGAATGCAGAGGAGAGCTAAATGCATCCTATGTGAAAAAACTTTTGACACGGATCGGCCCCCTTGCCCCCTCCCTTTTACTCACCTGAGCCCATTCGTTCCCTCGGAGGAGACATGCTGTACCTCTTAGCCTGGGGTTCTCGGCTCTTGATTGGATAGATTGATAGCAGCGCAGCCATTGGCTCCTGCTGCTGTCAATCAAATCCAATAACATGGGCCGTGGGGGCGGGGCCAAGTCCGACATTCTGTGTCCATGGACGCAAATTCTGGGCTCTGGAGCACACCCGCTAGACATGTGCACAGAAAAAAAAATTGTTTTTTTTTGTTCTGTTTCGTATCGTTCCGTTTTTTCGTTTTCGTTCGTTTTTTGTAAGACGCCCGTTTTCCTGTTTGTTCCCGTTCGTTTTTCGTATGACGCGATTTTTTCGTATTCCGATCGTTTCGTATTTTCGTTACTGTTTTATTTTCGTACATGCGGGATGGTTCGTTATTCTGTTTAATTCATGTTCGTTACTTGTTAGACAATAATTTTCGTGAATTTTCGTCAATGATTTGCAGTATCTTGAAACCCTTTTCTTTTGCTATTTTCAGTCGTATGTTCATACGACATCTATAACAAAAGATTTGCATTCTGTATTTTAAATTCCTTTTTTCTGTTCGTATTTTGGATTCAAAATACAGCATGCAAATCTTTTGTTATAGATGTCATATGAACAATGAACATAGGACTGAAAACAAACAGAAAAAGGATTGAAACAAAATACAGAATGCAAATCTTTTGTTATAGATGTCATATGAACAATGACTATAGGACTGAAAACAAACAGAAAAAGGATTGAAAGAAAATACAGCATGCAAATCTTTTGTTATAGATGTCATATGAACAATGAACATAGGACTGAAAACAAACAGAAAAAGGATTCAAACAAAATACAGCATGCACATCTTTTGTTATAGATGTCATATGAACAATGAACATAGGACTGAAAACAAACAGAAAAAGGATTCAAACAAAATACAGAATGTAAATCTTTTGTTATAGATGTCATTTTTGTTCTTTTGCCGTTTTCGTTTTGTCGTTTTTTTTCGTCGGATCATTCGTTCGTATTTGCGGTTGTTCGTTATGCGGCTCATTCGTAATCTCGTAGTTTTCGTATTTTGGTGCTTTAATTTTTTCGTATGTACAAATTTTCCTGCGGGTACGAAAATGAACATTTTCGTACAAAAATAACATTCGTACGAACGGGAATGCACATATCTAACGCCCGCAAGGTAACCGCCAGGGAGAGTGCTACTCCTAGGAGGTTTACCGATGCAAGGAGGAGCCACAAGTGCCCTCAGGAGACCCCAGAAGACAATGTTTGGGGCCACACTGTGCAAAACTAACTGCACAGTGGAGGTAAGTATGATATGTTTGTTATGAAAAAAAAGAGGGTTTACAAACCCTATAATATTAACCACTTTCTGTCCACCATATAGCAGAATGACAGCGGCAAATTGGTTGTGTTATCTTGATCGGACATCATATTTTGTGATCAGAATAACAGAGCCGCAGGGGCAAGCAGCGTGGCAATCCGATGTGCTGTGTCAGTCTCACACACTGCAACTCTGATCGTGATATAAAGTGTCTGACAGAGGCTTCTTAACACGTAATCAGTTGTGACCAATCACAGCTGATCATCGTGTGAACCAGGAAGTGCCGGTAAACGTCTCACCTCGGTTCACGCTGACAGGGAGAGCCAATTGCAGACTCTCCCTATCAAAGGAGGGGGGGGTCTGTGCTGATAATCAGCACATTGATTATCAGCAAAGCCCCCATCATAAGGTTCCCATCAGCTGCCAGTCAGTGCCCAACACCTGCCAGTCTGTCCCCGTAATAAATGGATGTCAGTGCCGATCAGTTCTCACCACAGTGCCCAAAAAAGTGCTAATCAGTGCCCCATCAAAGTGCCAATCAGTGCCACTCAGTAATGCCTGTCAGTAGCTCCTCATCAGTGTTGCCTATCCAGTACCACCTATCAGTGCCCCTCAGTGCTGCCTATCAGTGCCATAATTTTTCATTTATAGCGCAAAAAAATAAAACCACAGAGGTCATACAATACAATCAAAAGGAAGCTCTATTTGTAAGAAGAAAATTATTAAAATTTGTTTGCGTACAGTGTTTCATGACCGCGCAATTGTCATTCAAAGTGCGACAGCGCTAAAAGCTAAAAATTGGCCTGGGCAGGAAGGGGGGAAAGTGCCTGGTATTGCAGTGGTTAATATGAGAATAGTGCATGTGGTGAGTTGATAATTACGAAACCCTATGATACTCTCCCAATCCTATAGTAGTCTCTATAGCGGGGTAAAAAAAAAAGCATCCAAACAGCAGAAGCACTTCTTATTCCATGCACAGAGATTCTAACTTACTGTGTTAAAAAAAAACATTCATCAGAGGATATAAGTGTGTGTGTACTTTGAGAGGAAAGATCTTTGAAGAATGCATGATTTCTAGACATTCCACCTCAAAGCGATGTCTACAAGTACCTTCGTGTTATGATAATGTAAAACATGCCTGTAAAAGAAATGGCATTTATTCATCCATCCCATTATCCTTTTTCTTCAATTTAACTACGTTTCAATGTCTTATGCTTCAAGAGTCAGCTACACAATCATAAATAGTCTGTGACCAATAACACATCTGCCTGCAATCAGTAGCTTTTCTATTAAGATAAACTAGGTTTATAAGATAAGCTATATGGCAGCAGAGAGCCACAAGTATTCAGAATCCTTTTATCTACGGATAAAAATAACTTTCCAGGTTTGTAATAATGACAAAAAAGCAGTGTGCATTCTAATGCCGCGTACACATGACCGTTTTTCGGGTTGTAAAAAATTTGTGTGTGAGCTCCAGAGCATTTTTCACAATGTAAAAAATGAGCATTAACAATGTCGAACATGCTTTAATCTTTCACAACGTTTTAAACGTTGTAATTTTTCACGTCGTAAAAAATGGTCGTGTGTGTGCTTTAACGACATGAAAAAAACGCGCATGCTCAGAAGCAAGTTATGAGACGGGAGCACTCGTTCTGGTAAAATTAGCGTTCGTAATGGAGTAAGCACATTCATCACGCTGTAACAGACTGAAAAGCGTGAATCGTCTTTTACTAACACTAAATCAGCAAAAGCAGCCCAAAGGGTGGCGCCATCCGAATGGAACTTCCCCTTTATAGTGCCGTTGTACGTGTTGTACATCACCGTGCTTTGCTAGACACGATTGTGTGTAGGCAAGGCTCTTTTAATGATCAGGTTGAAAAACAGTTGTGTTTTCTAGACCATTAAAAATGTCATTTTTTACAACCCGAAAAATGGTCGCGTGTACGCGGCACAATACTTTACAGCGTAAAATTATCACAATAAGTAAAAAAGATGGTATTCAGATGTTTGTATTCCAATGAAAATGTCTTACAAAGAGAATGAAATTAAATGTTAAGAAACTGACAAAATCTACACTTATTCAATCCTTTCATTAATACATTTTTTTTTTATAAAATCCTGTAACTAAGTTTTTTGTTGATTCCATAAATGGAGTCAAATAAGTCAATGCACCCAAAAAAAAAGTGTAATAACTGAACCGTTCATTTATATGAAAGTGTTCTGCTGCTCTCATCTCGTGAAACAGGACCAAGTCAATTTTATGCTAATATTGGCATTTACACAGCTGCTATTAGTGCTAAATCACTTAAAAGCTTAACTTATTACGTGTCCTGCTCAGAAAGGCTTCCGTTTTAATCCCAGTCATACTGTTTTACAGGCAGTCAGAGAATTTTTCTATTGCCTTTCTCAATTCTTAATTCATTAGTCGCCAATTTCTAGAGCTCTATAATGTATCATTTTTTTTTAAATGGTCTTTAAAATACAGACTTTAAAGCATGTAATGAATGCAAGCATGCAGGGCAGCCTTGCACGCTGATCTCTATGGCTACCAATTCAGATAGTCATCACAATCCTGCACTGTTTTCAATAACTTCACATGCTTTTTTTTAACAAATACCATTAAGAGATTTCAATGTTATAGAAAATACAAAGTAGGGGGGGTGGGATTTTATAGGTGCAATTAGTACAAGGACATACCAAATTGAATAAAATCACAATTTATTAAAGCGGTTGTATACGGTTTGATATACCTATAAGGCAAAAGGCATAATGAGCTAGTATGCTCGGTATCTCAGCCGGTCCACGCCGACGGAGATGACATTTTGCCTTGGCGTGTCTTCTGGGTATCGCTGCTCCAGCGCTGTGAGTGGCTGTCATCACTCCCGTTCATGTGTGTGGGAGACTTATTTCTTGGCATGGTCCGCCGTCTGCCGGGCTTCCAGCCGAGAATCCCAGATGCGCATTTTCTGCTGAAGTCAGTGTCGCATTGCAAGGGGAATATCTCCTAAACCATATAGGTTTAGAAGAATTTCTTTTTACCTACAGGTAAGCCCTATTATAGGCTTACCTGTAGGTAAAAGTAAAAAAAAATACTTTACAACCACTTTAAAATTATAAGGGTACATAAAAAGAGGATTTTTAATAACAGCTTACCTGTAAAATCCTTTTCTTGAAGTACATCACGGGACACAGAGCGCATAGTCATTACATATGGGTTATATGGGTACCTTCAGGTGTGGACACTGGTGTAATCAACTTCACAGGAAGTTCCTCCCTATATAACCCCCTCCCACTGAGAGTGCTTCAGTTTTGTAGCAAGCAATTTCTCAGAGGTTACACAATGTTCCCCAAAAGAGGGGTGGGAGCTCTGTGTCCCGTGATGTACTTCAAGAAAAGGATTTTACAGGTAAGCTGTTATTAAAAATCCTCTTTTCTTTATCGTACATCACGGGACACAGAGCGCATAGTCATTACATATGGGATGTCCCAAAGCAATGCTCCATGAAGGGAGGGAGACCGTAAGGCCAAAAATAGCCAAACAAAAAACATTATCAGGAGGTAAAATAGCTCCACCAACAGAAAAAAGGGGGCGTGAACCGGGCCAGAGGATTCTATACTGCTGCCCGTAGGACCGCCTGCCCAAATGCTGCGTCCGTAGCCTTTGCGACGTCCAACTTATAAAATTTAGTAAACGTATGTACGGAAGACCAGGTTGCCGCTTTGCAAACCTGTGCCATAGAGATCTGATGGTGTGCCGCCCAAGAGGCACTCATGGCCCTCGTAGAATGGGCCTTAACTGATAAGGGAGGTGGAACGCGCTTCAGACCATAGGCCTGAAAAATCAGCTGCTTAATCCACCTAGCCAAGGAAGACTTGGCAGCAGGCTGACCCTTTTTGGGGCCATCCGGAAGAACGAAAAGCACATCTGTTTTCCGAATCTTCTCTGTAGCCTTGAGATAAACCCTCATGGCTCGGACCACGTCCAAAGTATGAAGCAGTCTTTCCTCTCTGGACTGGGGAGTAGGAAAGAAGGATAGTAGGACTAGGTCCTGATTCAAGTGAAAACTGGATATGACCTTAGGAAGGAAAGAAGGTTGAGGCCGCAGAACCACTCTGTCCTTATGCAGAATCAGGTACGGTTCCCTGCAAGACAAGGCTGCCAGCTCGGAGACCCTTCTGGCCGAAGCCATAGCCACCAAGAAAACCAACTTTCGGGTTAGCAGCACAAGAGGGATTTCTGTCAGAGGTTCAAACGGCTGCCTTTGTAAAGCTGACAAGACCAGATTTAAATTCCAGGGGCAGAGGGGAGCTCTAATAGGGGGATTTACATGCAAGACCCCCTGCAAGAAGGTTTTCACAAGCGAATGCGTGGCCAAAGGCCTTTGAAACCATATCGATAAGGCAGACACCTGCCCCTTTAGAGTACTAAGAGCCAACCCCTTGTCAACGCCAACCTGGAGGAATCGCAAGATCCTGTCAATAAAAAACTTGCAAGGATGCCCTCCTTGAGACTCGCACCACTCCACATAGGTCCTCCAGACTCTGTAATAGATATTTCTAGAGACTGGTTTTCTAGCCTGAATTAACGTAGATATGACCTGGGCTGAGAGGCCTCTGCCCTTAAGAATTAGGGATTCAGCCGCCAAGCCATCAAATTTAGCTGCTGTGAAGCAGGGTGGTAGATCGGGCCCTGAGACAGCAGATCTGGGCGCAGGGGGAGTGGCCACGGTGCCCCTACTGACATCCTCACGATGAGTGCGTACCAAGCCCTTCTGGGCCAGGCTGGGGCCACCAGGATCACCGGCCTGCGCTCCACCCTGATCCTTCGTAGAAGGCGGGGAATCATCTGTAGTGGAGAGAACGCATACAGGAGAGAAAACTGGTGCCAGGGGCAAACCAACGCATCGGTCCCGTAGGCCGAGGGGTCCCTGGCTCGGGATACGAATTTGTCCAATTTCTTGTTGAATCTTGTTGCCATGATGTCCACATCGGGAACTCCGAATCTTTGGCAAATCTCTTGGAATACCTGGGGGTGAAGAGACCACTCTCCCGGGAGTAACTGTTGACGACTCAAAAAATCTGCTTGAGAATTGTCTATCCCTGGGATGAACACTGCTGAGATGCAGGGTACATGGGCTTCGGCCCATGAGAAAATCAGGTTTACTTCCCTTTGAGCCGCTAGGCTCCTTGTGCCCCCCTGGTGGTTTATGTATGCCACCGCCGTGGCATTGTCGGACTGTATCCTTACTGGCAGACCCTGCAGGGGGAGAGTCCAGGTGACCAGGGCCAACCGAGCAGCTCTGATCTCTAGGACATTGATGGGAAGCAGACTTTCTGCCTCTGACCACTGTCCCTGCTGGGTCCGTTTTCCTAAGATTGCCCCCCAACCTGTTAGGCTGGCATCTGTGGTTACTATTTTCCACGTGATGGGGCAAAAGGTTTTCCCTTTTGACAATTTTTGAGGGACCAGCCACCAGTACAGGCTGCGCCTGACTCCTGGGGAAAGACCTAATGGACGGTCTAATGCCTGTATGGACCTGTTCCAAGCAGAGAGAATAGCTGCCTGGAGAACTCTGGTATGGATCTGGGCATAGGGCACTGCTTCGAAGGCGGCTACCATCTTTCCCAGCAGTCGCATGCATAGGCGAATAGTCGGCCTCTTTTTTGCCTAGGACTATTTGAATTGTTTGAGTCAATGACCTGATCTTTTCTTGAGGTAAAAATATCCTCTGGCATTCTGTATCTAACCGAAGGCCTAGATATTCCAACTGTCTTGTGGGTTGCAACCTCGATTTTCCTTGGTTCACAACCCACCCGAATTCTTGTAGATGCCGAACTGTGCGGACTACTGCATGATTGAGGTTGGAAGCTGATCTGTCGATAACCAGGAGATCGTCCAGTTATGCCAGGACCAAAATGCCTTCTGTCCTTAGGACGGCTAGCACTGGGGCTAACACCTTTGTGAATACCCGCGGAGCTGTTGCCAACCCGAAAGGGAGGGCTACGAACTGGAAATGACTTTGATCTATCATAAAACGAAGAACTTGTGATGTGCTGGGTAGATCGGCACATGCAGATATGCATCCTTTATGTCTATAGATGCTAGCAAGTCGCCTTGATGCAGGCTGGCTGTTACTGAACGTATGGAATCCATACGAAAGGTCTGAATCTTTAGAAAGCGATTTAGGCGTTTGAGGTCTAGGATAGGCCTGACGTCGCCATTGGGTTTTGGTATAATAAAAAGGTTGGAGTAGAATCCCAGACCCCTTTCTTGGGTTGGTACTACAATTACTTCTTGGAGCAAGAGGCGATCCAACGCCTTTACGAGAGAGGCCCTCTTTAACGGGTCGCTTGGAAGACTTGACCCCTGAAAATGAGGAGGGGGGATTTCTCGAAACTCTAGTTTGTAGCCTGTGGCTACCACGGACCGAACCCAAGAGTCGGGAATTCTGGCCTTCCAGATTTCGGAGAAAAACTGAAGTCTTCCCCCCACCCAAGAGAGTGGGGGCGCCCCTTCATGAATCTGACTTGATGACTGGTTTAGCCAGCTTGCGAGACCAGGGCCTCTTGTTTGCCGCGGCTTGTCCCTGTGGGCGGCTATTAACTGCTGAACGCCCGGGAGGCCGTCGATACTGACGGGAAGTCGAAGGGGCCGAGCCTGCAAAGGCCTGTCGTTTAAACGCGGGCCCACGCGGTCTTTTCTTGACCGGTAAGGAAGAACTTTTACCACTTGATATGGTTTTGGATATATTTTTCTAGGTCTTCACCGAATAGTCTTCCCCCATGAAAGGGAAACCCTGCTAAAAGCTTTTTGCAGGGTGCCTCTGCTGACCAGTTCTTTAGCCACGAAAGACGACGCATGTGAACCACCAGCAGAGATAACCGGGATGCCTGTTGGATGGAGTCCTTAATAGCATCTACTGCAAAGCAGAGAGCCCTAGGGAAATCTGCTAATTCACGAGTTTGCTGAGCCGGCATGTCCTTTAATATCTGTTTTGCCTGATCCTTTAAGGCCTGACAAACGCCAATGGCTGCCACCACTGGCTGAACCATGGCACCTACTGTGGTGAAAGAAGCCTTCAGTAGGGTCTCTAATTTTTTTGTCGACCGGATCCTTGAACATCTGGACATTTTCAACCGGACAGGTCAGGGATTTATTCACGCAGGAAATGGCCGCGTCCACTGTGGGGAGTGCCCATTTCTTTAAAAATTCCTCTTTCATAGGATAGAGAATAGAGAACCTCTTAGGAGGGATAAAGATCCTATCAGGTCGAGCCCAATCCTGGTAAATCACGCTCCGCAGAAGGGGGTGAATCGGAAAAGACACACAAGTTAATGGAGCCTTTAACCACTTAAAGACCCCCGCACGCACATATACGGCCACAACATGGCTCGTACAGGCACAAGGGCGTAAATTTACGTCCCCGCCTGAGTGCGGTTCGGGGGTCCCATCGGGACCCCCTCCGCGGCGTGCGGGGGTCTCCCTACCTCTGGGAGCGATCCGGGATCTGCGGGCGGATGTCCGTGTTTTCCGCCCCCCCCGCGATCGCTCCCAGCCAATGGGAGCGCGCTCCCAGCCTGTCACTTCCTCCTCCTGTGTTTACACAGGAAGGAGGAAATGATGTATTCTCTCATCGCAGCGCTGTTTCCCAGCGCTGCTGATGAGAGAAGACATGACAAGTAAGTGTGCACCAACACAACACTGACACACACTCACATAGGCATATTAACCCCTTGTGATCGCCCCCCCCCCACCCCCCTGTCACAGTGTTACTGAATGCAGTGATTTAATCACTGCATTTAGTGTCAGTGTGACAGGCACTGTAAAAAACAGTTAGTGTTAGGTTCAGGATAGCCCCCCCACCCCCCCTAATAAAGTTTTAACCCCCTGATCACCGCCCTAGTTAACCCTTTCACTCCCTATTGCCAGCGTCACTAAGCGATCATTTTTCTGATCGCTGTATTAGTGTCGCTGTTCCCGCTAGGTAGCTATTTTTTATTATTGCGATTTTTTTTTTTTACTAAAGACATGTGGCTAAATAAATTTTGGCCTAAATGTTTGACTAAAATTTAGTTTATTTGATTTTTTTTTAACAAAAAGTAAAAAATAGTGTTTTTTTTTCAAAAATGTCGCTCTATTTTTGTATATAGCGCAAAAAATAAAAATCGCAGAGGTGATCAAATACCACCAAAAGAAAGCTCTATTTGTGGGAAGAAAAGGACGCAAATTTTGTTTGGGAGCCACGTCGCACGACCGCGCAATTGTCTGTTAAAGCGACGCAGTGCCGAATCGCAAAAACACCTTGGGTCATTTACCAGCGTATTGGTCCGGGTCTTAAGTGGTTAAAGAACCCAATGAGGATACCACAGGGGCTACTAGTTCTAGCACTGGAAGTTTAAAAGCAGTGCGAACTATATCGGTCAAAGACTGGATCCACAGGCTCTCCGCTTGAGAGGCCGAAAAATATTCATCTACAGTGGAACCCTCCATGTCTGAACCTTCGGGACTTGGGTCTGCTTGATCCCCTTGTGGGTCCCGTTCCTCCGAAGAGGAGACCTCTGCATCTGAAAACACCAAACTAGGTGAGGGGGATCTAGCCCGTTTGCTCTTGGCAAAGGGCGGGCAAACAAAGCAGTTAACCTTTTCTCTAGCCCACCCAGGGTGGTCGCTAGCATTTCTTCCGTTACGTAAACGGGAATGGGTGGATCGGGGGCCGCCTCTGCCCCCAGCATCCCCAATGGCTCTTGTACTATGCTACTCGGTGGTCTAACTGGTGAGGGTGGGGCCGTTGAAGCCTGGCCCAAATCCTCTGACCCCGATGGAGACCCCTTTTGTTTCTTGGCACCTCTTGCAGCCTTGGCTGGTCCTGATGCCTTTGGAGCCATTGCACAACCTTGAGTCACCCCTCTAGCCAACACCTGACTGTTGTAGCTAGGAGTAATTAATATGAGAACAGGCTGAGGAAGAAAAAATTTTTTTTTTTTTTTTTTTTTACCCGCCTGGGAGGTGGCAATACTGAGGAAAACCTGTGAGTATTGCAACACCAATGCCCGTTAGCCGGAGTCCAAGGTTGACTCAGATACTGCTGGATCTAAGGCTGAGTCCCTTTAAGCAAAAAAACTTTTTTTTTTTTTTTTCTGGTCAATAGTGGAACTAAGTCCTAGACCTGAAGATCCACAAACCGCCACTGGGTGTCACTGTGGCCAAAAGACCCAGCTGCGCGCTCTGTGTCCTTCTTCCTCTGCCTCCAGGAGGGAAAGACCAGCCAGAGAAAAAGTTTTACTTTTAAAACAGACCCTGACGCTGCTGGCCCGCCCCCCCAACGCACGCCGACGCTATAAAAGGCGGCGTGCACGCGCGCGCACGCGTGCGTGCACCCCCCCACGCTGAAAACAACATGGAGGAAGCAGAGCAGAGGAAAAACATGGACCAGCGCCAGGCAGCACCAACAGACACCAGGTAAGCACTAATCTTATTGTAGTGCACAGAGAGAGGAAGCTGTCCCCATGGGCTTCCTAAGAAACAGGAGTTTTCACCAGCAATTTCCTCTTTAAAACATGTGGGGTTGCAGTATCAATGCTAACAGGCAGACCTGGGGTGAGTAGCAAATATATATCTTACACAAGTATACATATATCTACATGTTATCTGGGTAAACATTAGTATCCCATCCTGCCCACACAGACATAGTGGAGATAGTGGCTGATGCACAAGCATACCATTAGCCAACCCAGAACCCCCAGGGGGATACCTACTGTCGAACCAAGTCCCGCAGGTTCCCTCTTACCTGCTCCACGCCGCAGGGTATTGCAAACTGCAAGAGGCCCAATCTTCCCCCATCTCCGTGGGTATTGTCTCGGACCTTCAGGGACCGGGGTCCTGTGTTAAGGAACCCACACCCCTGGACCTATATAGCATCCTGGCATCAGTAGCGTTTAGTCCTGGGAGAGACCAAGGCACTGGAGCCCAGAATCCAGCCCTCCAAGGAGAGGCATTATAGGCAACACCCCACGCAGGCAGGGCCCGGGTACCGTACACCTTGGCTTTGAAGCACTTCGGACGGATCCGGCTAGCTATCCTGGGTCCCGAGACCTCCGAGGGACAGCTAGACGTGACCAACACCTAAGACACTGGCGAAAAAACTGAAGCACTCTCAGTGGGAGGGGGTTATATAGGGAGGAACTTCCTGTGAAGTTGATTACACCAGTGTCCACACCTGAAGGTACCCATATAACCCATATGTAATGACTATGCGCTCTGTGTCCCGTGATGTACGATAAAGAAAACAATATTATACAATACTTGAACAGCTTGTAGCTCCTAGAATTCAATGTTAACCTACAATAATTACATGGGTAAATCATTATTCGCTGAAATGCTGCCAGTGGATAACCTATGTTTAATTACACAAAGGGACATTCTATGCATTGGGGTTTACAGTGCCTTGAAAAAGTATTCATGCCCCTTGAAATTTTCTACATTTTGTCATGTTACAATCAAAAATATAAATGCATTTTGTTGGGATTTTATGTGATGGACCAACACAAAGTGGCACATGATTGTGAAGTGGAAAGAAAATTATAAATGGTTTTCCAAATGTTTTACAAATAAATATGTGAAAAGTGTGGCATGCATTTGTATTCAGCACTAGGGATGCACCGATTATCGGTGGCCGATACATATCGGCCGAAAATAGCGTTTTTGAGTCCCTGCCGAAACAAAGACAAAATGCCGATAATAAAGCTGGGTGAATGGGTGATACCATGTTTTACTAGGAGGGGGAGAGGCAATGTTTATATCAATATGTTGCTGTCCGCCAGACCTGCACATAGCGCGAGCAGCGACAGTGGCGCTGTACTAACTGTGTGCCGACTGCTGCTCGCGCTCCACCTTGTCCTACGGCTCCTAGCAAGACCTGTGTAGTTTGGACTCCCCCCATGGGGGAGTCTCTTGGTTTAATCCAGCGGCGCGAGCCGCGTGACGTCACGGCCTGAGGCGAGGGAGGACTCGGAGCGCGCAGGGAGCTGTGTCTGATCGTCAGACATCCACACTGCCTGCCTAAGAGGAACCACAACCAAGTAAAAAGTAAGCAATGCAGTACTACAGTACTAAGTGAACATGTGAACAAACTCTGTTGGGACCTGTTAGGAGTTAGGACGATCTGTTAAATGGCTTAATGGGGGGGGGGGGGGGGGGGGGGGGGGGGGGGGGGGGACGCAGGTGGAGGCACAGGCACATGGTTAACAGAGGTGAGTGACTATGTACAAAAAAAATCTGCCATTTTTTCACAGTGAGCCTGCAATTGATATTTGTTTTGGTAGTCAGATAAGGCAAGCATGGCTCAATAACACACAAACGTTTTTTTTTTAAAAAATTGTGTGTTATTGAGCCATGCTTGCCTTATCTAACTACCAAAATAAAACATTAATTGCAGCCTCACTGTGCCATCACATACAGCCACTGTGCCAACACACGCCGCCACTGTGCCATCACATGCAGCCACTGTGCCTACACACGTCGCCACTGTGCCCATCAAACGCAGCCACTTTGCCATCACATGCAGCCACTGTGCTATCAAACGCAGCCACTGTAACCATCAATTATTTTTGCCACTGCCAGTTTGTCCCATCAATTGCTGCCAGTGTGCCCATCAAGTGCCACCACTGTGCCCATCAATTGCCGCTAGTGTGTCCATCAATCTGCCTCAGCTGCCTACCCTGACTGCAAGCACCTAGGGCCAGATTCACGTAGCCCGGGCGCAATGAAGCTAATTAAAATGTCTCATGTAATACATACAATCATTGAAAAAAAAATGAAATGGGGAAAAACAAAGATACGTCATTTTCGGTTTCGGTTTCGGTTTCGGACTGTATTTTTTTTTTATTTCGGTTTTGTTTCGGTTCTGAAATTTCCATTTCGGTGCATCCCTATTCAGCACCCTTTACTCTGATACCCCTAACTAAAATCTAGTGGAACCAATTGCCTTCAGAAGTCACCTAATTAGTGAATAGAATCCACAGTGTGTAATTTAATCTCAGTATAAATACAGCTGTTCCGTAAAGCCCTCAGAGGTTTGTTAGAGAACCTTATGTTGGGTTCACACTGGTGGGACAAAGGCTCCAACATAGGGAGCTCATGTCGCATGATTACTGTTTCCCTATGAGACCCGTCTTAACTGGTCCAACACAAGGCGGTCCGACTTTGAAAATGCTCCCTGTACAACTTTGATCCTACTTCAGCCCATTCAATATCATTGAAGTAGGATCCAAGTAGAATCCTTGGCCCAGATTCACAGAGCGATTACGCCTGCGCAACAGGAGATGCGCGTGCGTAAGTCGAAATGTGCGCGTGCGTTTTGATGCACGGCATCCCCAGAACGAGATCTACAAAAATCTACATTTTTTTGTCCCGCGTAATGTCGTTAGACTGGCGCATCCGTCCGCGCAAAAGTGCGCTAGACAGACCATTGATTTGCTAGTCAAATATGCTAATGAGGGACTTACGGGGATCCACAAAAGAACGTTGGGGCAGCGCAGGCGACGCAGTGTGCGCAGCAGCAAAATGTCCTGTCTAAAATTAGAGCATATAAAAGCTGGTCTAAAAAGAGAAAAAAAGTCTACTTGTTAGATAAAGCAACACTGTTAGTGAGGAGCTCAGCAGTCACACGTGTTGCACAACAATCTGTATGCCAACATGCCAGGGGCATCGTCGCACATACCTATACTACTGACTTTAGATGAACAAAGAAGGATGAGGGCACGGAGGATGGCACGGAGGATGGCACGGGAGAGGATATACCGCACCCGCATAGACCTGTTTGGCATGAGTGATTCTGAGGTGTTTCGCATCTTCAGATTCACCCCTCATGTCATCCTGGAATTAACCACAACCCTGCAGGAGGACATCACCAGCCCAACACACCGCTCACATGCAGTGCAGCCACTGGTCAAGGTCATGGCAACACTCCATGTCCTTGCCAGTGGCTCTTTTCAGCGTACAAGTGGAGTGGTGGCTGGGATGTCACAATCCTCCATGAGCAGATGTGTGCACCAGGTTGTCCCTGCAATCCTCAGACGTATGGCCAACCAAATCATCAAACCCACCACTGAGGAGCTGCGACTGAAGGCAATGACAGATTTCTACAGAATTGCCAGATTCCCACGCACTGTGGGGGCCATTGATTGCACACATGTGGCACTCCAGCCCCCCCCCAGGAGACAGAGCACATGTACCACAATCGGAAGCATTGGCATTCCATCAATGTACAGGTGATAGTCGATGCCCAAGGTCTCATATGGCACGTCCGTGCCAAACACCCAGGGTCCAGCCATGACAGCTACATATACAATCAATGCCACATCCGAATGGAATTCGAACAGAACGTGTATGGGGACACCTGGCTGGTTGGTGAGTGACATAGGAGTCAGGCATGACTATCCCCTCCCATGATGCACACATCACAAGGGCCACATGCATGACTAACATCCTCCTGTCTTTTCCCTTACAGGTGACTCTGCATATCCACTGGGACCCCATCTCATGACTCCTATCCGGAACCCCCAAACCCCAGGAGAGGAAAGATACAATCAAGCACATGCCCAAACACGAGCAGTGGTGGAGCGCACCTTTGGCCTACTAAAGTCACGTTTCCGATGCCTGGATAAGTCTGGGGGTACCCTCTTGTATTCCCCAAACTTCGTGTGCCAGATCATCGGTGCATGTTGCATGCTGCACAACTTCGCAGTAAGAAAGGGCCTGCAGATTGACCTACGTGATGACCTGACCCCTGAACCAGACAATCCCCCCCTAACCGAGGCTACCCCGTCTTCTGAGGGAAGAGCAGCCAGGAGACAACTCACATTGGGCATCTTTGCACGTTAAACACACACATTAATCATGGCACAATGAGAATGCATGCATGCACAACACTGTGGTCCCTAGCACACACACCCCACATCCACATCAAATTGGATTGGCACCAGTCCACCATGCTAGACTTGTGAGCAGCAACGCCACGCCAAGGCTCCAATTATGTCACTGTACATTCATACACCATTCACACGGACCTGGTCCTGGGGAACCCTTCTCCACCAAAATTGAGGGTGACACCCCTTTTCCGGCAGGAATGTCACCCCCACATTCAAATAGCATTCACAACCCCAAAAAAAAAAATTACCTGCAAAAGCAAAAATTTTCCAGCAAAAAAAAAGGGGAAGAAAAAAATTAATGCCCTTTGCGTGAGCCACGCCTGGGGCGCCCCCGGCCACGACCCCGGCTTCTCAGGGGAGACTCATGGGGGAGGGGGAAAACCGGGGAAGGAGGAGCAGCCCCTGATCTCTGCCCACCTGGCGGCCTGCCCTCCAAGGCCACGGCTATTCTGTCCAGGGCAGCACCAAGTGTTGCCGTGTTGGCCTGGATAGCCAGGGTAAGGGCCCTCACATCCTGCCCAATGCCTGCTGATGTCGTCTGCAGTTCGTTAAGGCAGGTTGTGAAAGCCCGGGAGTGGGAGTCCAGGTTCCCCAGCGTATCCTTGATGGAGGACAGGCTCTCCTCCATCTGCACCAATGTCTGGCTGACCTGTCCCAGATGGCGGGTCTGGAGGAACTGGTCCCTTCTCAGAGTGGCGGGCAGGAGATCGGCCACCCCCCTGGTGTTCTGGGATGAAATCCTGCCTCTAGCTGATGCTTGTGGCCGGGGAGAAGGGGAGGCCCTTGTGAGGGGAGCCATGTTGGGGGAGGAGGGGGGGGGCTCCCCCTTAGGGAGGGCTGCCTGCTGCCAGCCAGAGGGGAAGAGTCCTCAAAAACCAAACGTCCAGTGCCTGACATGGACTCCTCCTCCTCATGATTCTCCTCCTCCTCATGATTCTCCTCCTCCTCTTGAACCTCCTCCGCGGACTCCGGCCTTGTTGGGGGGTCCTCATTAGGCTGCTGTCCTGGGGTTGGTGCGGTCAGGCCAGATGGCCCTGCACCCTCCTGCACATCTGTGGATAACACAAAACATTCACAGGTTGGAGGATCCACACACTTGCCACATATTCCCTTTCACCCCCTCCCCCACACATGCTACACACCTGATATAAAAAAAAAACTTACCTGGCACCACGGGCTCCGGACTTGAGTCAAAGCCGGGCAGGCCCTCAACTTCATGCCGATGAAAGGTCAGGGCCACCGCACGCTCCTCCGCTGTCAGCCTAATACGGCATGGTGGGCCCCCTCCTGTGCCCCTGGCATGGGCATGCATTCTGGCCAGCTTCTGTTTGACCAGACGCCGGAGGTCATTGATTTTTTTGTCAATCCCAGACCGGGTCCGTGTCTCCCCCTGCCCCGCTGAATTGACCTGCTCAGTGATCCTATCCAAAATCTCCCTCCTCCTGGCCGGGGTGGTGTTGGCACTGTCTGGGCCGTGGAGGAAACGCCCATACTCGCTAATGGCCCGGGCAAGAATTTGTTTTTCCCCAACTGTAAAATTGAGCTTTCGTTTTCTCTCTGTCATACTTCCAAAAAAACTCACTCCCAGTCAACAAAATTCACTCACAAAAACAAGCACAACCAATCAAGCAAGAACACACACAAAGAGAAAACTACTCAGCAAGAAACAGTCACAAAAAAACAAAACAAAAAAACAGCAGGAAAACAAACGAACAGAAATATATCAATCAAACAAACAGTCTCTCAAACACTTATCAAAAAACACTTTCAAAGATCTACTAACAAACACGTGATCACACAGAACACTAATCTGACAACTACAAAACACACCGCAATGAACAACAGGACAAAAGCACTAGGTTAAATGGGAAGGGACAAAGGGATGTACTTTTGCAATGCAAGTGCGTTTGTGTGTGTCTATTTATGCTGTTTGCGTAGTTCACAACGTTGCCCTAGTCCATTTCCAATTTCACTGATTGCGCCGCTCCCGAGTTGTGAGCATGCGCACAGCGGAGCTGACATGGTCTCCTTCAAGCCCGCATGCGCGAGCCGGCCGGCCCTTCATTTGCATGGGGTCACGGCTCATTTCAATGTAACACGCCCACGTCCTTCCCAATTTGTATTACTCCTCCTTACACCTCGGAAAAAACGTTACGCATGCGCAATTTCCTGAGCAAAAGCTACGAGAATAGGGTGATTATGCGGCAAAATTGCGCAAGTCTAACGTAAAGGCGGTGCGCTACGCCGGTCCAATAATGCGCAGATGTACCTGAATCTGGGCCCTTGTTTTTACCATCCGACTTTTGACATCCGACATGGTGATTACAGCAGCAGTAAAAGGAATTTATCTCACACTGGGATTGTTTTGATTGGTCAATGGACAAGTCAGACTATCACAAAGTTGGATCAAAGTAGTATCCTGTTCATTCAAGTCAGATGGATGTAGGACCAACGTAAGATTGTAGGACTGATGTCACAAAGTAAAGTAGGATGAAAGTCGTATGAGTGTCGTGTAGTATCAATGTGAACCCAGCCTTAGTGGACAAACAGCATCATGAAGACCAAGGAACACACCAGACAGGTCAGGGTTAAGGTTGTGGAGAAGTTTAAAGCAGGGTTAGGTTATAAAAAAAAAATATCCCAAGCTTTGAACATCTCACGGAGCATTGTTTCATCTATCATCCCAAAACGAGTATGGCACAACTACAAACCTGCCAGGACATGGCCAACTACCTAAACTAACAGACTGGGCAAGGAAAGCAAATAATCAGAAGCAGCCAAGATTAGATTTTAGATTTTAATTTCTGTTTGTATCCTCCCTACTTTATGTACCAGAGATGCACAGTGAAACAAAATCTACAGAAATTATAGGAAATCTCACTTTTGACAGCTGTCATTGGATCAGGTTTCCCTACTGGGAGATTTCCACAGAGGCTAAATAATTTTAAGCTACCGTTTTGAGGATATGAAAGGCATTTGTTAATAGCAGTTATTAGTAAAAGACATTCAGTATGGTTGTCATTATTAGGTGCTTCATGGTTTACCACAAGTAATTTTATGCCCCCAAGATAAATTAAGCCTCAACATTCTCATATTATATACAGTTTTCTGTTACTACTGTATAATGCATTCATTGCTGGGGATTAACAACTGCTTAAAAGCTGAAATAAAATTCAGCAGATGGTGAGCCACATTCAAATACTGCAGAGGCCACAGTAAGTAAAAAAAAAAGTAGGCTCTCGAAAATCTATGTAATCGTTATGCTAAATAGTTTAATTACATTATTAAATTATACAAAGTGTGCTTGGATTTATGTTTATGGCAAGTGTATGATACAAGAAGTCTTTAAGTATATGTGTACTGAATGAATAGTAAGAGACACACAAGAGCAACATTAATAGAGCTTAAAATAAAATGCCTTCTTGTGGAAAAAATAAACATAAAATGCCACTGACAAAACACTCGTTTTGGACTGCTAGATGAATGACTATGCTTCAGCCATATAAACTAGAACCCATTCTATGAAAAAGCAGCTATCAAACACCATACTGGGGCTTGCAGCTGGGAATTGTATTACTATCTAGAGACCCTGTATGAATTATGTATTGTGGAACAGTTTGGTGGTTCAAAATTAAGCATTTACCAAGTATATTATATTTCAGGTGGCTGGTCATTTAATGAACCATTATGTAACTATGGAATTTACACTGCCTTGAAATTTTCCACATTTTGTCATGTTACAACCAAAAACGTAAATGTATTTTATTGGGGTTTTATGTGAGAGACTAACACAAAGTGGCACATAATTGTGAAGTGGAAGGAAAATAATAAATGGTTTTCTAATTTTTTTTACAACTAAATATGTTAAAAGTGTGGCATGCATTTGTATTCGGCCCCTACAAAGTTCTGCAAATTCAGTACAAAGTCAATACTTTGTAGAACCACCTTTCTCTGCAATTACAGCCGCAAGTCTTTTTGGGGGTATCTCTACCAGCTTTGCACATCTACAGAGTTACATTTTTGTAAAATAGCTCAAGCTCTGT
This sequence comes from Rana kukunoris, assembly GCA_029574335.1. Classification (NCBI taxonomy): domain Eukaryota; kingdom Metazoa; phylum Chordata; class Amphibia; order Anura; family Ranidae; genus Rana; species Rana kukunoris. The sequence goes on along the minus strand of CM056049.1, from coordinate 206,110,427 downwards.
CAGATTGGATAGAAAGTGTCTGTGAACAGCAATTTTCAAGTCTTGCCACAGATTTTCAATTAGATTTAGGTCTAGACTTTGACTGGGCCATTCTAACACATGAATATGCTTTGATCTAATCCATTCCATTGTAGCTCTGGCTGTATGTTTGGGGTGATTGTGCTGCTAGAAGGTTAACTTTTGCCCCAGTCTCAAGTCTTTTGCAGACTCTAACAGGTTTCTTCTAAGATTGCCATGTATTTAGCTCCATTAATCTTCCCATCAACTCTGACCAGCTTCCCTGTCCCTGCTAAAGAAAAGTATCCCAACAACATGATTCTGCCACCACGTTGCACTGTGATGATAGTGTGTTAAGGGTGATATGCAGTGTTAGTTTTCCGCCACACATAGCGTTTTGATTTTGGGCCAAAAAGTTCAATTTTAATCTTATTTGATTAGAGCACCTTCTTCCACATGTTTGTTGTGTCACCCACATGTTCTCGCTAACTGCAAACGGGACTTCTTATAGCTTTCTTTTAACAATGTCTTTCTTCTTGTCACTCTTCCATAAAGGCCAGATTTGTGGAGTGCATGACTAATAGTTGTCCTGTGAAGAGATTCTCCCACCTGAGCTGTGGATCTCTGCAGCTCCTCCAGAGTTACCAGGGGCCTCTTGGCTGCTTCTCTGATCAATGCTCTCCTTGCCTGGCCTGTGAGTTTAGGTGGACAGCTATGTCTTGGTAGGTTTGCAGTTGTGCCATACTCTTTATTTTCAAATGATGAATTTAACAGTTCTCTGTGAGATGTTCAAAGCTTGGGATATTTATTGTATAACCTAACCTTGCTTAAAACTTCTCCACAACTTTATCCCTGACCCGTCTGGTGTGTTCCTTGGTCTTCATGATGCTATTTGTTCACTAAGATTATCTAACAAACCTACAAGGGCTTCACAGAACAGCTATATTTATACTGAGATGAAACTGCACACAAGTGGACTTTATTTAATAATTAGGTGACTTCTGAAGGCAATTGGTTCCACTAGATTTTAGTTAGGGGTATCAGGGAAAGGGGGGCTGAATACAAATGCATGCCACACATTTTTCAGATATTTGTTTGTAAAAAAAATTGAAAACCATTTTTCTTTTTCTTTTCACCTAACAATTATGTACCACTTTATATTGGTCTATCACATAAAATCCCAATAAATACATTTACGTTTTTGGTTGTAACATGACAAAATGTGGAAAATGTCAAGGGGTGTGAATACTTTTTCAAGGCACTGTACATTGCATTATGAATATATCACATGAATAATATGGTTTCAGCCAAATCAGGAACTCATTTTAGAAGAAAACTGCTTCTTCTTTTGCTATACCTCCATCCATCCTTACGTTATGTTAATGATGTGCTATAAAATGCAGTTCTCTGGACTAGTGAAACAGAACATTGTGTTTCCCATAAGATACCTACTGTGTGTATAAGCACAGTCAACAAGCTTATAAAATTCACCGATCTTTCCAAGCGACACTATCTTTTAGAAGGTTTGCAAGGTGTATTAAATTTATATTATTTAACCTAGGGAGCAATCAGCGTCAGAAATTCTTGGGACAGTTTGCAGTTTCTTGCATTTGGAAAAAATCACATTGATCACATTCAGACTGTGAGACTTCCAAAGAGCTATTATTATTATATCCAAAGCCAGTATGCTAAAACATTGTAAAATACATGTTATGGCTTGACTTCTCAAAAAAAAAAAAATGTATAAATTGTAAATTACATTACAGGCAACACTGGTACTAAAAAAAATCCCACAAATGTGGCTTTGATAATTAGAAAAAACTTAGCAAGACTGCTTAGCAAGTTCCCATATCATCCAGTGCTGCAATTATGTACAGCAGGTACTATAGCCCTCAAGGACACTTTCCAAACATATTATATAACTATTATATTCTGCATGATGACTCCAATTTTAGCAGCGTATACAGTATCTGTGGCACAAGAGTTTAACTCTGTACAAAACATTTAATTTAAAGCTCTACTCTAGGCTTTGCTACTATTTCCTCCCCTCTAGACCCCCCCCCTTCACATACAGGTTTTGCTTTTTTGTATACTTCCTTTTTAAATGTCTTCAGACCAGTTATGTGACCTGCAGGGACCTTTTCATCCTTGGCCTGCTCTAGCTGCTGAGCGGTCCTTCATGATGCAGGGAGTGGTGCTGACATAATGACATCCACACTACTCTCTTCATCGTTAAATTATGTGTGCAGAGCACTGTGGTGACAGCCCTTAGGGTACAGGCCCATAACATTTTCCACTCACAGGAGGTTCTCAGTCTTCAGGTTCAAAACAACCAGAAAGAGAACAATTTAAAAAATAGCCCAAAGCTGGACTTTAATTTTAATTTGGGGTGAGGAATGGGATTAATCAAGTATCTTTAAAGTTGTTGGTGTCCCAATTGCCGTCCTAATTGGAAAAACTCATCCCCAATCTCCATCTCAATGACACTTGTGACAGTTTTTACCAAAACAGTAGGGTTAAGCTTAAATCTCCCAAATATGACAACTGTCATGGTGAAAGCTATCAATAGTGGGCTTTTCTCTTTCTTTGGAGATCTTCTTGTATATCATGCCTTGTCTGAGGGAGGTGATAAGTGCTGGTGCCCATAAATATTATTTGTAAATTCAAGAAATAACTTTAACCACTTCAATACTGGCCCATTGACAATTGACGGCCAGAGATGGGATCTCCCATCCTAAATGGCTGTCAATTGACGGCCTGGGCTTTGCGGGTGAATATCTGAATGATGCCTGCAGCCAGAGGCATCATCCAGATATCCTCTTCTTCAGCTGGCGATTCTGCACGACATAAGAATGATCATAGCGGTGGTTCCACCGCTTGACCGTTATTACAGGCCGCGGGAGGGGACATCCCCGCCCTCCCGCCTCCATCCGGTGCCTCTCCGGGCTCTCCCGTGCCTTCGGGGGCCCGGAGAACGAAACGCCCAGCGTCGGCAGGAAGCATAGAGATGACTGGTGACCATATGGTCACCAGTCATCTCTATGACCGTCGGAGGACCCGGGCGCGATGTGATGACGTCACGCCCGGGTCCCCGTAAGTAAACAGAGCTGAGATTGCGGCTGTAAGCAACCATTCATGAGATCGGTGAATTTTTTTTCACCGATCTCATGGTTTCCAGCCTGGAGGAGAGATGTGAGGTCTTATTGACCCCGCATCTCTCCTTAAAGAGGACCTGTCGTACACATTTCCTATTACAAGGGATGTTTACATTCCTTGTAATAGGAATAAAAGTGGAAAAAAATTAATTGAAAAAAAGTGGAAAAATAAATAAAAAATAAGTCAAAAAAATTAATAAAAGATAAAAAAAAAATTAAAATGCCCCTGTCCCCGATAGCTCGCGTGGAGAAGCGAACGCACACATAAGTCCCGCCGACATATGTAAACGCCGTTTAAACCACATAAGTGAGGTATCGCCGCGTGCGTTAGAGTGCCAGCAACTAATCTAGCACTAGATCTCCTCTGTAAATCTAAACTGGTAACCTGTAAAAAAATAAATAAAGCGTTGCCTATGGAGATTTTTAAGTACCGAAGTTTGGCGCCATTCCATGAGTGTGCGCATAATTAAAGCGTGACATGTTGGGTATCTATTTACTCTGTGTAACATAATCTTTCACATAATACAAAAAATTGGGCTAACTTTATTGTTTTGTTATTTTTTTACAAAAAAAAGGCGTTTGAAAAATGATTGCGTAAATACCGTGTGAGATAAAACGTTGCAATGACCGTCGTTTTATTCCCTAGGGTGTCTGCTAAAAAAACATATATAATGTTTGGAGGTACTGCGTAATTTTCTAGCAAAAGAATGATGATTATGTAGGAGAGAAGTGTCAGAATAGGCCCTGTATGGAGGTGGTATAAAAGCCCGGTATTGAAGTGGTTAAAAAACACCATAACCCTCTTATATGGCCTCTCGGACACTATACACAGTAGTGGCACCACAAATACAAACAATGAGAGCAGGGCCAATAGTGAGTTTGGTGAACCAAGCCAACCCCTGACATAAAACTATTGGTGCTCTGGGATTGCTGCTTTTTTTGGCATAAGGAAGAAGAAGTCTCAATGGGAATAAAAACTTAGCTGCTAGTCCAGGGATTCAGGTAAAAATATTCTAAAGATCAGAAAGGAAGAGCATAACCATTTGGAGGAAAAGAACATCTTTCTGTCTTGTACCTTTGGCTGTACCTTTGGCTGTATGAAGCCCTATTTGTGAGCATTCCTATGGGTTAGGTTCAGCAGAACCTAGTATCTCCCACCCCCCTTTTTATGTATGTGATATGAACATGATATAATATATATATATACAGCGGCTTGAAAAAGTATTCATTCACCTTAACATTTTCCACATTTTGTCATGTTACAACCAAAAACATAAATGCATTTTATTGGGATTATATGTAATAGCAGAAAGAAAAAGAACGGAGGGCGCACCGACCTAGTGTGATACCGTTTGGGTAACTTTTATTAAAATATTAAAATCAATCATTATACTCACAATTTGAGTTTTAAAATAGAGCCTTGAAAGACAGCGCAGCAACAAGACACAGCAACACCAGCAGACTATGATAGTCACTTGAGTCTACAATCGATGTTTTCAGAGCTGACGCGTTTCAGGGGTGTACCCCTTTCTTCAGAGCTTGGTGGTCTGTGGGAGAGCTCTGAAGAAAGGGGTACGCCCCTGAAACGCGTCAGCTCTGAAAACATCGATTGTAGACTCAAGTAGAGAAGCAGAGTTAGATTCTAAAAAAATATCCCAAGCTTTCAACATCCCACGGAGCACTATTCAATCCATCATCCGAAAAAAATGAAAAGAGTATGGCACAACTGCAAACCTACCAAAACTTGGTTGTCCACCTAAACAGACAGGCTGGGCAAGGAGAGCACTAATCTGAGAAGCAGCCAAAAAGCCCATATCTCTAGAGGAGCTGCAGAAGTCCACAGCTCAGGTGGGAGAATCTGTCCACAGGACAACTATAAGACATGCACTCCACAAATCTGGCCTTTATGGAAGAGTGGCAAGAAGAAAGCCATTGTTGAAAAAAGCCATAAGAAGCCCTGTTTGCAGTTTGTGAGAAGCCATTTGGGGGACACAGCAAACATGTGGAAGAAGGTGCTCTTGTCAGATGAGACACAATTTAACTTTTTTGGCCTAAAAGAAAAATGCTATGTGTGAGAGAAAACAAACACTGCACATCACCCTGAACACACCATACCCACCGTGAAACATGGTGGTGGCAGCATCATGTTACAGGGATGCGTTTCTTAAGCAGGGACAGGGAAGCTGGTCAGAGTTGATGGAAAGATGGATGAAGCCAAATACAGGGCAATCTTAGAAGAAAACCTCTTGGAGTCTGCAAAAGATGTGCAACTGGGGCAGAGGTTAACCTCCCAGCATGAAAACTACCCTAAACATTAGACATGTGCATTAGTTTTTGTCCGGATGCATTTTCGTCCGAATTTCGCGTATTTTCGCGTTTGTTTTAGCAAACAATAAGGAACGCACAGAATCCGAAACATCCAACATAATTTTTTGTTTAGTTTTGACAACAGTTCGATATAGATAAAAGATTTGACATAATGGTGACAATAGCGATCTGTGTCCATCAAATCTGCAGTCGAATGTGCCTAACCTAAATCTATTAGTCCAAGATTATTCGACATAGAGAGAAAAGATTCGACATTATAGAGACATGAAGATTAGACGAAGCAGCTAAAAACATACGATCGACGCAAGCAGACATTTATGGTCAAATGCTCTGCCCATAGGCTATAGAAGAATTCGAATGTTGGTTGACTTGTAATGATAATAATAATTTGTAATAATTAAAATAATAACTAATCATACGAAATTAGAATTCTACTATAGCTTGTGGGCGGAAACTGTTTTGTCGAATCTTGGAACATTCGACAGACACCATAAGCCTTCAATTGACAGATTCAACCTTAATTTGGATTTGAATGCAATTTTTTTATAAAACAAAATAAGTAAAAACGAATTTTGGGAGTAACTAAATAATTTTTTTTCGGACGAAAACATAATTCTGAAACAAAATATTTCAGTGTGCACATGTCTACTAAACATACAGCCAGAGCTGTGTATGTTTAGGGTCGTTGGAATGGTTTAGATGAAAGCATATTCATGTGTTAGAATGGCCCATTCAAGGTCCAGACCTAAATCCAATTGAGAATCTGTGGCAAGACTTGAAAATTGCTGTTCAAAGACGTTTTCCATCCAACATGACAGAACTTGAGCTATTTTGCTAATAAGACTAATGAGCACAATTCTCACTCTCTAGATATGCAAAGCTGGTAGAGACATACTGTTATACCTGAAGGGTTCCACATGTACTGGCACTTTAAGGCTGGCTCCACCCAGCAGTGATGACAAGGGTCAAGGGGTACGGTGGCCATCTTAGAGTGTGCTCATGTAGGAAGCAGATAAGATGTACTGTCTTGAGATGCATGTTGCAGTGTACAGCCTGTAGAGAATAAACATCCATTGCTCCAGACCAGAGTCTTGTGTCTCTCACAACACACAGGACATCACAGTGGCGACGAGAATGGAATTTACAAAGTGTCTATCAGTCTGAGAGATAGAGAGAGACAAGGACATTGTGGATTGTCACCTGGATAAAAGCAGTCACAGATCCCAGCAGGAAAATGTCATTAATCGGGACATTGAGTGAGTTTGATGGAGAACAGACTTCCTGGAGTTCCTGGGTTGAGAGGCTGGAACAGTATTTTAATGCAAATGACATCACAGATAACTGGCAAGTGGCAGTTTTTTTGACAGTGGTCGGGTCCAAAACGTATGACACTCTTAGAGATCTGCTTTCCCCTGTAAAACCTTCAGCTAAGACATTGGCAGAGCTGCTGACACTGCTAGAGGATCACTTCCAGCCCAAACCACTAGAAATAGCAGAAAGATTTTGCTTCTATCAGAGGCAGCAGCAGACAGGTGAAGAGATTAAAGCTTATGTGCTCGCCCTTCGCAGACTAGCCTCTACCTGTTCTTTTGGGGACTACCTACCTACTGCACTGAGGGATAAGTTTGTCATGGGACTGAATTGTGAGTCGACACAAAAGAGACTGTTAACAGAGAAAGACCTTACCCTTACAAAGGCAATTGAGATAGCTTCATTGATGGAAATGGCTGTGAAAGATACAGAGCAATTGAACCCCCAGAGCAGAAGGGAAGAGGTGAAGCAGGAAGTTTTCAGAACAGCAGTCAAGCCAACTGCCGCAAAGTGGAAATACAGACCCTCCGGAGACACATTCTGGACTTGCTACATACCGGTCATCCCGGGGGCACTCGTATGAAACAAAAGGCCAGAGGCTATGTGTGGTGGCCAAACCTAGACTCAGATATCGCAACATATGTGAATGCTTGTGCTGGATGTGCACATTTGGCAAGAGACCCTCCTCGAGGGTGTGTCCAGCCCTGGACTTGGCCCACGGTTCCTTGGTTTCGCCTACACTTGGACTTTGCAGGCCCGATCAGAGGACACACCTTCTTGATCATAGTGGACGCCCATTCAAAGTGGCCTGAGGTCATTCCTGTTACTCAGCCAACGACTAAGGCAACGGTTTCCATACTGTTACATCTCGCTGCTACGTTTGGATACCCCAGAGAAATCGTCACGGACAACGGTGCACAATTCACCAGTCAGGAGTTTCAGCTTTTCCTGACTGCCCACAACATCAAGCACAAGTTGACCGCACCTTACCACCCAGCTACAAATGGTCAAGCAGAGAGGTTTGTGCAGACTTTCAAACGCTATTTCAAAGCTACAGTGGCTGCAAGTAAACAACAGTCCTTGTCACCCCAGCAGCTGGACTCCTTCCTTTCTGCTTACAGAAACACTCCACATGCAACCACTGGTAAAACTCCAGCAGAACTCCTTCTGGGTCGGCAGCCATGGACTGTTTTGGATATGCTCCGCCCTCAAACAGTCCAGGAACATGTATTGCAGTCCCAAGACAAGATGGTCAAACACCATGAGCTTCCTGGATTCACAGCCCAACAAAAGGTATGGGCCCGATCTTATGGGTCTTCCAACACCCGTTGGCTTCCTGCTGTCATTGCAGAGACTTTGGGACCCAAGATGTACAAGGTCCGCCTGGAAGATGGTTCCATTTGCAGACGTCATGCGGACCAACTGCGTCCTCGCTCTCAACTGCCCGAATCCCTCATGCCGGCTGAACCACCAGTGTCTCAAGGTTCTGCTCCCAGCGGATCAGGATGCACAGAGACTGATGATTGTGGGGACTCTGAACTTTTGAACTCAGCTCCAGCAGAGCCCTCCAGCTCTGGTCCGGAGGTCTGTTTACCCTCAGAGTTGGGGGATCCCTTCTTGGCCCCGCGGGTACCCATTCCGGCCAGCCCTGTTTCCTCCGGTCCCGAATCGCTGGATGCCCGGCCTCAACGACACTGTCGCCCTCCTGACCGGTTGCAGTTGCAAGAGCGGTTACGAGACTTTCGACGGGGCCGACGGAAGTGATTCAATGACATATTAACCGCAACTGTCCCTGGAAGCTTGAAGTCCTGTAATTTTCCTGTGTTTGGAGGACTGTTACTGGACAGTTATCAGTTAATGTTTTGTTTCTGTTATGGTTTTATTGTGTTTTTTTTTTTTTTTTTTTTGTTTTGTTTTTTTGAGGGATGGATGGAAGGTGTTATACCTGAAGGGTTCCACATGTACTGGCACTTTAAGGCTGGCTCCACCCAGCAGTGATGACAAGGGTCAAGGGGTACGGTGGCCATCTTAGAGTGTGCTCATGTAGGAAGCAGATAAGATGTACTGTCCTGAGATGCATGTTGCAGTGTACAGCCTGTAGAGAATAAACATCCATTGCTCCAGACCAGAGTCTTGTGTCTCTCACAACACACAGGACATCACACATACCCAACAAGACTTGCAGCTGTAAATGTAGTGAAAGGTGGTTCTACAAAACTATTGACTCAGGGGGGCTGAATACAAATGTGCGCCACACTTTTCACATATTTATTTGTAAAAAAAAATTAAAACCATTTATCGTTTTCTTTTCACTTCTCAATTATGTGCCACTTTGTGTAGGTCTGTCACATAAAATCCCAATAAAATACATTTACATTTTTGATTGTAACACGAAAAAAATAAGAACATTTCAAAAAGTGGTTCTAAGGCCGCGTACACACGGCAGAGAACTTCGACGGGGCAGAACACATCGTTCCGCCCGTCGAGGTTCTCTGCCGGCCGTCGAAATCGGCGACCCGCCCGTCGGGAATGGCAACTAGCCATTCTTCCAGGCGGGCCGTCGAGCAAATAGAGAGCGTGCTCTCTATTTCTGCTCGACGGGCTTCCCGACGGGAAGCTCGCCGAGAGCGTACACACGGCCGAGGTCCTCGCTGGAATGCAGCTTCCAGCGAGGTTCTCGCTGGTTTCCAGCGAGAACCTCGGTCGTGTGTACACGGCCTAAAGCTAAAACATTCTGCATTCCCTGTATTAAGATAAAAAAAAGTTGTAGGATTTGTTGTGCCCCCCTCCTCCTCTTAACGCTTATCTGACTCTTGGATCAATTCAGCACTTTGTCTGGGTACAGTCTTCCTTAGAAGCATGCTCAAACACTGGTTGAAGGTTGGGATTGCACTAGCGCATGAACCACAGCACAGATCAACATGTCCACTGCAAGAGTGTAGTAGACTAGGAAAATTGTAATGGTATTTTTTTAAGACTAACAACCCTCTCCTGTAAAAAGAACAAGTTGAGAAACCCTAACTTCTTATCTTCTCAGAAAAATACGATGTTAAAGGCATGAAAATAATTATGATTAAATAATTTTTGGGTTGGCAAACTAGAATATTCTAAGTTTAAATAGAACTGGGCCCCTGCACAAGTAGAGGATAAAGTAAGAAATATAAAGGTACGAATTTACAAGAACAGATTTATAAGAATAAGAGGAGAAAAGAGAAGAGGCAATTCCAGCCTGGTAATTACAGTATTCTGTACAGTGCTAGTAAAGCGATACAATGAATGTGAAACAGACTTTCTGCTGCATAATATATGAAAAAAGGCAGATAAAAGAAAATGCATATTGCAGCTGAAAGGACAGATGAGGAATATTACTATGTATAACATATGACCCTATAGAAGAATATGGGGAGGAAGTAAAGGATTTTTTAAATGAGCTGGATGGAAGGTGTGCAGGAATCTTGATGCATGAGTAGTAGGGACCTGTAATTAAAAGACAGGGGAAAAGGAAGAAAGTAGAGCAGTGGTTATCAACTTAGAAAGTATATAGGGCCTCAAATGTGGCCCCTGATGTCACTAAAGGGCCACGTAAAATATGTATTATATATAATGATGCAAATGAATGTGAAAACGGTTGGCGCTATATAAGTCCTGTATTATTATAATAATAATAATAATTATAATAACTGTCAAAGACTCAAGACTTACTAGAGGAAATGGTCAGAAACTTAGATAAACAGATGGTTAGAGACATAGGCGTGTGCGCACAGGGTGTGCCGGTTGTGCCCAGGCACACCCTAATCACCCCATGTACATTAGTGTTATCGCTCTGTGTAGCAGCAGGAACATGGGAAAGATCTCCATTTTACCGGCTCTCTCATAAGAGAAGTGTTTATGCTCTTCCCTTTCACGCACGCTACGCACACCTATGGTTAGAGATTAGAGTCATGCTGTAGGAGACAGTGAGAGACTGGGGGGACATGTCACATGAAACTGCTAGTGATCACAGTCCTTCTGGGTTCTGAGGGCCACACTGTAAACACCAAAAGGCTGCATGTGGCCATTGTAATGCAGGGCAATAGAATAACAGGAAATTGTGCAAATTCCCAAGCCATACATAAGAGTGGAGATTGGCAGACAGGGCGAATCAGAAGCATGTATTTCCCAAGATACAAATAAAAGGATGTGAAAATCAGTGGACCCAGTGGCAAGGAATCGCTTAAGTCAACTAGTAACATTGGACCAAAGCCATTAGTCCAAAATGTGCAGATATGTAAAGGCGTGGTTTGCAATTTAGATCACTGCCTAACCCAAATCAGGTTCAGACCAAAAATAACAGATATTTAGAAAGAGCAAGAAGGAGAGTACGATATGAAATGGAAATATGAGGTATTGTTGGTGGCAATCAAAGAGGAAACCAAGCAATAACTGAAAGAATTTAAGAAAATTTGCCAAAGGAATGAAGAGGAAGAATGGACTAGCATAAATTCAGGCGGAAATGATCACATTTAAGTAAAAAAAAAAAAAACAGATTACAGTAAACAGTCCCCATTAGAAAGAGCAAAAATATTACCCTAGCTCTACTGCTTGATATAAATGTCAATGAACTTGAGTCCGGTGCTCTAGACATGGCTTTTAGCTCCCACAGATAGATATCTTTAATCAGGAAAGCTGGATGGTACTTTATTTGCTACATGGGTACAGGTACAGATTATATGCTGACGTGTTTCGGCTATGAAGCCTAATCAAAGCAAGCAAGGGTCCCACTCTCCATTAGGTTTCTAACGCATTGTCAATTCCTTAGAAATACTTTCCCTCCCCTGTTTTCCACCTTTATCAAAACTGCAGCTTCTGGAGTTTAGTATTCAAATACCCTTAAGGCATTCTACTCCACCCTGGTAACTAGCACAAATGATATCCTTGCTTTTTGAAAAAGGATGAATTTAATGCCTTCCATCATGCTTCATTCCCTGATCTCCTTTCCTGCTGTGGGTGCTCTAATAACAATACTCTTGCCCTCTGATCACAAGGCCAAACATGGAACTACTTATGCTCTCCCCTCTGCTTGTAAAACAATGCCAAGATCCCAATATTAGTAATGTTCCCATGCCTCCACCACCCATCCCTCCCCTCCTGTACTTGAATATTTGAACATGTTTCGATCAGGGCACAAAAGCCTAGTCCTAGATGATGTAGGACCTAAAATCAGAAAAAAACTGCTCTGAAGATGCTTTTTTTGCGGTTATTTATCCATCGGTTAAAAAAAAGCAAACTTGTTTTAAATTTAACCAATGGATACCTAACCGATAGCAAAAAAACGATCGTTTGTAGGCACGACCATCGGTTAAAAATTCATGCTTGGAAGCATTGACCTTCATTTTTTTTCAGCACACTATTGTGTTTTACGTCACCACGTTCTGACACGATAATTTTTTTTTAACCAATGGTGTGTAGGCATGATGGACCATCAGTCAGCTTCATCGGTTAACCGATGGGAAAATCCATCAGACCATTTTCATCGGTTTGACCGATCGCGTGTACAGGGCTTTACTTCTGTTCACCCCTTATGGACCAAAGCAATTTTTACATTCCTGAACTTGTTTATTTAGTGTCTTTGTCATTATTTAAGATAAAAGCGTAATACATATATTGTTGTTTAAGGACAAACAAGGCTTTATTTTCTTAAATATGGTCTTTACAACAATGTTAGTTTTTTTCACAATCCTTAGGCCGCGTACACACGATCAAATCTGTCTGCTGGAAACGGTCTGCCAGACCGTCCCAGCAGACAGATTCGATCGTGTGTACGGGCGAGCCGACGGATTTGGCCAGCCGACAGATTTGAAAGCATGCTTTCAAATCTGTCGGCTGGGAACCCATCCGCCCGACATGTCTGCTGGTTAGTACGCTAACCAGCAGACATGTCTTCTTGCACACGCGTCGAATGGTTTCGACGCATGCGCGAAAGTGTTTTACTTCCTGGTGCGGTGACGTGGCGGCGTCAACGTCACCGCCACGTCAGCGCGCCGTCTGCCGGCGGGGATTTTGGTTTCATCGTGTGTACACGATCAAACCAATACGTCCCCAGCAGACAGATTTGTTCAAATCGGTCTGTCCGACCGATTTGAACAAATCTGTCTGCTCGTATGTATGGGGCCTCAGACAACGAAATATAACAAAACGAAAAAAAAAAAACACACTTTTTCTTTTTTTAAACAGTGCTACTTTAAACATAAATAGTGTACATTCTCCTCTGTAATTTGTCCTGTTTAAAATGACACTAAATTATGGTTCTGGTACAAAGCATTGAAAAGTTATTTACAAATGAAATACATTTTTTTTTCAATTTCCGCTTTCTTTAATGTGAAATGTGTGTGTATATATATATATATATATATATATATATATATATATATATACATATGTGTGTGAGTGTATGTGTGAGTGTGTGTGTGTGTTAAAAGGGTTATATTAACGAACAAAGCAAACAAAAACAAACAAAAAAACTTTTTAATTATTAATAGTTTATAAAATAGAAATGAACAAAAAAACTCAGCATGAAAATAATAATTAAATGAAGAAGGAGAATGAGGAGTTAATTAGGGTTGATTAAAGTACATTAACGGTTAACAAGAGGTTAAACAGTGGAACAGTTAAGGTGAAAGAGAAAAGTATTTTTTACTTAATTGGTTGCTTTTAACTGACCTTATCTACAGATAGAAGTTAATCCCTTTGATCTTTAGATAAATAAACAGCAAGAAACAAAAATAAAACAATGTTTCTTTTTATCTTTCTGTTTTAACAGCTCAGCAATGTTGCTGATAAACATTGTCAGGCTGCTTTTTTGTTGACAGCTCCAATTGTCAGGATGTTGCTTATGTTTACACTTCAGCTGTCAGCAGGGGAACTCTGATGACAGCTGACTAAGTCACAAAAAAATCTGCAAAAGCAGAAAAAAAATCCGGCAACTACTGGTTGTTAAGGAGCGAGGCCGTCCCGTCCTTCACAACCAATCTTTTGCCAGATTTTTTTTCTTTTTGTCGTTTACATTTCAGCTGTCATCAGGGAAATCCCACTGGCAGCTGAAAGAACCGAACATGAAGGTATTGGTTTCAGGTATCGGATTTGCACCTTTTGCATTTGCACCTTTTGCCTTCAGAACTACCTTAATTCTTCATGGCATAGATTCAGCAAGGCGTTGGAAACATTCCTCAGAGAATCTGGTCCATATTAACATGATAGCATCATGCAATTGCTGCAGATTTTTTGGCTACACATCCATTATTCAAATCTCCCGTTACATGACATCCCAAAGGTGCGCTATTGGATTGAGATCTGGTGACTATCATCTATGGAAAATTGCAGGTACTCTAGTTTTTTGGGTTTTCCAGGCCTGCAAAATTTTGAGGCTCGAAGACGCTTTAAATGCCTTTGCAGACATTAACATTTACAGATCCACATATAGAAGTGATCAGGCAGCTTTATAGACACCCCAATCACCTTTACTACATAGCAATGTGTCAAAAGCTATACTGTCTCCATAGTTATGTTTCAAGCAGCAAAGACCAATGCTCCCTTAAATACCACCTTAATTTTATATTATACAGTATATAATATTAGTATTGTTAATATGCTCCAGGATGTTTAGGTGTGAAAAACAGGTTATGTGGAGGGGGGCCTGATGGACGTGGCTCTTATCTTGCACCAGAGTCTCAGATTGTGAAGGAGTAGCACAGAGTTGGTTGACAGCTGTCATTAATTTTCAAAGTGAATCCAGCTATGAAGATTTTTCCTTTGCATGTCATATTAAATTATATTATCTTTTTATTTTCTTGTGACATTTACATGAATAATTACCAAATACTAATGTTTTGAAATGCAAGAAAAAATGTATTCTTTAGACCAGCTGCAGATGTTGCTATGCCCTTTTTATCTACATCAGAGATGTAGCGAGTCAGTCCAGTTCTTTTCAGGGCAGCACCAGGATTCTATATAACCTTCTAAGTCTCTGCTGCTTTGAAATAATAGTCAGTGCATGATAGCTCTTGCTATACAAATCCACTGTCAGTCATTTTGCCTTTCCTTTGCAACTCTCTCTTGGTGATTGTATAAATTCCATCGACACCTTGCGGAGATGCTGTAAGCTTGAACAAAACAGAGCAATTAGATATGGGATGAATATTTATACCTATTCTTTTTTATCTGGCAAATATTCATTTTACCAGTGTGCATTGATAGCTGTTGACAAAGAAGGGGCATAACTACGAATCGCTTACTGTTTTATTTAAATCAGATTTAAAAGGCACTAGTTTTGTTGTTTTAAACAAAAATTATTTGAACACAAAATAAAAAATAAAAAATATCATGTAGTTTGTCACTAGCATTAACACTCAGAATGGCTGTCCTGACAGCACTGAGGGGAACCTGTAGTAGCATTTTTCCCATGAAAGGTTCTTCACTGATGCTACTACTTTATTTCAGACATCTCAAGTCACCTGCGACTCACAGGAGTCTCCCGCATTTGACAGCGGGCTCACGGACACAATCTCCCGGCTGAGCCTGTCTGCACTGTCACCCACTGCCACAGGAGGCGTCTGAACAGCAGCTACGAACGAAGCTCCTGAGCTCGGCTCTCATTGGTCCATGGGTAGTGCCTGCGTCAACCAAAGGAGGGAAGAGGAAGACGGGCCCGTGCGGTAAACTAATTCCAGTGCGTGTGCCACGATTGGTTGCTAGGCTAATTTGCCTAGCAACTGAGCATATTGACTCAGGGTCACATAATGTTTCTGTGCATGCTACATGAAGGGGCAGATTTTTAAATGATGAGCAGTGGTGGGGGTGGAATTTTTATCGATGGCCAAACAAACCTACAAAATAAATCTTTATCTGTTATTCGTCCATAGGACAGGTGTCTGCTTGCCGGCCGGCTGTTTGTTTTTATACGTGATTTTATTCAGATGCTTTTGTAAGTATATCTGATTCTTTTTACATTAAACTCTGTGCATACAATATTATGCTATGTGAGTATTTCTTCCCTCGGTACTGTACGAGATACCTGCTGTGAGTGAGTTGATCGTTTCCATTCATTCGGATTACTTCCATTCACCCTCCAGGTGTCTAAATTAAGGAGAACCATTTAGGATCCGTTCGGATTTCCCGCTTTCATCTTCTTAACGACCTATTCCAGTCCAGAGTGTGTTTGACTTCCAGGCTTATTTAGCCAGTGTTCTGGTAAGCAGGCTTGTACTTCTGGTGAAGGGACACGTGAGATATTGGTGCCATCATTGGCTTTTCTTCACGTTTCTGTTATTGTGGAATCACTTTTGTTTGAAGCATATCAGGACTTTCTTTTTCCTTTTTGCTGCCATTTAGTTGTTGGCAATTGGACTTTTATACTATCTACTGTAATATAAAATAGGTAATCAGTGGTCGATAGTCCTAGTAGAGATACGGCACCTCATCCCTTGATTGGATTCAAAAAGAGGAATGGGGGGGTATGGGATTATTACAGTGCCAGCAAATAGAAACCAAAAACACAGTAAATGTATAAAAAATAGAAAAATGTATTAGATTACAAAGAGATAAAAAGTTGGTTCAAGCATATAAGCACACAATGAAAACGGGGGAGCAAAACGTAAAGTACAAAAAAAAGTACAGGCCATGCCCACATTTTCATTGTGTGCTTATATGCCGTTTTCATCTGACATGTCTCCTGCAGGATTTTGGTCCGGCGGTGTGTACACACCATCGGACGAAAATCCCCTCGGACAGAGAATGCGGTGACGTGGCGGTGACGTTGACGCCGCCACGTCACCAAACAAGGAAATAAAATGCTTCCACGCATGCGTCGAATCCATTCGACGCATGCGGGGGATTTCTGTCCTCTGGTTAGTCGTACTAACCAGCGGACATGTCCGATGGACAGGTTTCCAGCGGACAAGTTTTAAAGCATGCTTTAAAACTTTTGTCCGCTGGAAACCTGTCCGCTAGGCCGTACACGCGATCGAATCTGTCCGCTGAAACTGGTCTGCGGACCAGTTTCAGTGCACATGTTCGATCGTGTGTACGCGGCCTAACAGCTCTTGACCAGAAAAGCTTTATCTGAAATGTTGCTCAGTAAAGTACTCCTAATAAACAGTAAAGATCTCTCACTAAACAGAGGGCCAGCAGACAGATGGGGTTGTAGGTGAATGTGGTCTATAGCCTCGTACACACACTCGGTTAACTCTGCAAGAACCAGCAAGAAAACTGCTGGCAAAGATTTCTTGCCGAGTATACCGAGCGCGTGTATGAGGCTTTCAGGATTCTTGTCAAGAAAACTGCCTAAAATCTCGAAAAGAAAAATAGAGAACCTGCTCTCTATTTTCTCGTTGTGATTCGCGGCAGTGTTTTCCTGCCGAGAAACCCGAGATTGTGTATACTTACCTGTAACCGTGGACACCTGCGCATTCTCGAAATGACTTTGACGCATGCGAAGTAGCTTCCTAGGCATAGGTAGGGTGCAGCAAGATGGCGGCGACAGCATCGAATGTGACGACGGCATGCTCATCGTACGCCATAACTTTACTGCATTCTTGCCATTCAAAAGACCCACGGTTCTTTTGAATGGAGTGTCTGTACACTCGGGCGGCAAGAGTTTCTTAATAAAGAGAAAGAGCAGACTGCGCAAAGGTACAAGCAATTAGCAAAGCAGCTGAACACTGAAAGGTCAATAGAAATCCTTAAATGAAGTACATAGAAAAAAGCAGTGCAGCGCTAAAAAACAAACCAAAAAAAAAAACTAAAATACAGTAATAATAATAATAACAATAATATATCAAGTCCAAAAAAATTTAAATGATCAATCGGAGTAGTCAAGCTGACTCTTGTGCCTCACTGAGGTATTCAGATGTAGCAACTCATCAAACACAGCAAACAGGTGTCCTAAAATAGAAGTACAAGCCGCTCACCTGAACAAATGGACCTGTGTGTGAGCAGCAGGTCAAATGCGCTGTCCCTCAAAACAGGGGATTAAAGATTCAGCGGTGTCTCCTTGGACGCTCCCTTTCTCCAAAAGGCTCCAGGTGATAGATGGTCATCCGAAGCACTCTCTCACGTGAAATGGTGTCATGGAAAGGTATAAAAACGACACATAGTGCTCTCCGTATGATCACAACGACAGTAATATTTATTATAAAAGAAAAATACTCACAAACAAAGCACTATATCCTAGTGCATAGAAATGAGCATACAACAATAAAAGACCAGGTAGGTGGCTGTCCTGACATCAAATGAAAGCCCCCCGCACGCGTATCGTCCACAGGCACAGGACTTCTTCAGCGGATAAGGGGCTACTGTATCAGGATTCATTATATAACAGCAAAACCTAATCAGGCCAATTAAGACAAACTCCGCCCCCCCAGGTGAGGGTATGCCCATCTCTAAATAGTAAAAGCAAAACCATCACACTAACGATGGGAAGTATCAAAATAAATACAAATACCAACAGAACCGAGTAGTCTGCACATGTAATGACAGTAAGCATAAAGATAGGCTCTAATGTATAGAGGCAACCTTCCGGTGTTTAGAGATCACAACAACACATGCAATATCTAGAACAAGTGTATACAAAGGACTGATAGAACCCATGTTTACCTCATATCCAAGCCCAGTGATAACGATCTGTAAAGGCGTACAGGATGAAGTTTTTCCACGCCATGGACGGAGGCATCGTTCTCACAACACGTGACCATAGTTGGTCACATGACTTGCCATCACCATGGCGCTCAGCTAGATACAAATACACAGGAAGGAGCGTTCATCCTGGGCGTCAGCCTGTGTGACTAAATCCGTCCACTATGGGCGGCAGCTTCTCAACGTTGACGTCAGGCAGGCCATCATTAGCATGACACTGCTAAGACCGCCCATCATGGGCAGCGGCAGCACGATAGTCTCAACAAGCAAGCCGTCAATCTCCTCACACACTGCTCACACTTAGAGCATAGGTGTGAAGCGGACAGCATCATAGCCATCAGCGGATGGGAAAAATTTAGCCACACAACAGACAGATAACTGTCTGTCATCGTAGGACGGAGAGACTACAAAGGGGGGCCTTAAAGCAAAAGAAAAAAATAAGTAAAATTTATTAAAAAGGGGACCATCACCTATATCGCTAAAATGACCATCAGAGTCATATTATGATCGAAGCAATTAGAGGACACAGCATGCCAAGACCAAAACCAATGGTACAATAGGTGTCCATAAAGCAAAGTGAAAAATAAAAATAACTATTTTTACGTCCATAACACCCTAACTCATGAGGTAGGGTCAAAAGAGCTTCCCTCAGCGGTGGGTGACAAGGACGATTAGAAAATAAACTTAAAATAAAATTAAAAAAGACATCAGCACAGCCACCTATCTAGTTAACAATAAACAAACATAAATATATATAAATAATGCAACAGAAACTCAAAATCAAGAAAACCACCAAAATATATAGATATTAACGATCTGAAATAAAACAATTCAGGTCAAATTCTACATTTAACCCTAATGGTACTCCCACTTTTAATTCGTAGACCCAGAAGGATTCCCGTTGGCTGAGATGTCTAATGAAATTTCCACCTCGCCAGTGGTTCGCTACCTTCTCAATTGCCCAGAACTGCAACCCAGCCGGGTTGCGGTCATGGAACAATCTAAAATGTTTACATTATGGGTAACCAGGCCCTTTTTGATGTTGGTTACATGTTCACCAATCCTCACATGTAGAGGTCTGGACGTTCTTCCCACATATTGGAGTCCGCATTCACATTGTAATGCATAGACTACCCCTATGGTATCACAAGTAATGAGATCCTTAATTTTATAGTTTTTTCCTGTAACAGTTGCTGAAAATTCTTTGCGTTTCTTAATGTTCTTTTTAGCCTTCCTGCAAGGTCGACATCTGCCACACGCATGGAAGCCAGTAAGAAAGTCGAAGATCTTATTTTCAGTATTGACAGGTGGATCTATAACTCCTGGGGCCAGTTTGTCCCTGAGTGAAGGCGCTCTTTTATACACAAATTGCGGGCGATCTGGCAGCAACGGACCCAGTAACCTGTCGTGTTTCAAAATGGGCCAATGCTTTTGTACAATTTTTTCAAACTTACGGTATTGTATATTATAGTCTAAGACCATTCGGATATTTGAGACATCCCTTCGATCCTTTTTGGGAACATCAGAGACCAAGGTGTCTCTATCGAGATTACGGACTAATTCCATTTCCCTATCCAGCAAATCACTATCATACCCTTTCTCAAGGAACCGCTTGGATAAGGCCTGTGATTGAGAGACAAAATCACTTTCTTGGGTGCAATTGCGCCTGAGGCGCACAAATTGCCCCCTTGGTATATTAAATAACCATTTAGTGTGGTGACAACTCTCAGTGGAGATGTAGGAATTACGGTCCGTTGCCTTAAAATGGGTCTTCAGATATACCTGATTGCCTACCTTGGTAAGATCTAGGTCTAGGAAGACTAAATGGTCCTGATTGATGTTCCACGACAGGGTAATATTTTTGTCATTCGAATTTAGTTTAGATGCAAAAACATCAAAACTAGTTCTATCTCCATCCCAAATCATGATCAAGTCATCTATATATCGCTGGTAACAGATTAGTTGCGGGGGTTTATTTTTATAAATCGCCTGTTCCTCCCAGTGTGCCATGAAGAGATTGGCTACACTCGGTGCGAAACGTGCCCCCATCGCAACTCCTCTGGTTTGGAGATAGAACTGTTTGTCATACCAAAAGTAGTTTTTGGATAGACAAAAGATCAAACTGTCGATCAGGAAATTCTGGTGTCTTCTTGATAATCCCGAGGGCTCAAGTGCCCACTTCACAGATGTAAGAGCGTCCTCATGACTGATGATAGTGTATAATGAACTGACATCTGCCGTGATTAACAGGCACGAAGATGAAATAGTCAAGGACTCCAGAATTTGAATGACGTGTTTAGTATCTTTAAGGAACGCTTTCGTTTTAATGACCAACGGCTGCAGGAAGGAGTCTATATACTGACCTAAACGTGAAGAGACGGAATCGATCCCGTTCACTATCGGTCTCCCAGGTGGGTTGGTGCTATCCTTGTGGATTTTTGGGAGGAAGTAAATGATTGGGGTGCGACAGAATAAGGGATCTAAGTATAATGCCTCCTTTGAGCCTAGTACCCCTATATGTTTACCTCTCTCCACTAGGTAGTGTAATTCACTCTTATACTCAAGCATAGGGTCCCTGGTCAGGGTACTATAGGTATAGATATCACAAAGTAGATTGGCCATTTCATTCTTGTAATAGGCCTTGCTGAGTATCACCAATCCTCCCCCTTTATCTTTCAGGCAAGAGTTTCTTGCCAAGAATCTCGTCAGGAAAAACAATGTTTTTTTTTCCTGACAAGACTCTGGCCCGCTTGAGCCCTAGTTAAGCAGTTGATGTCTCCAAGTACCAGGAATACTTTTCTGAGGAAAAGACCTATTAGCAGAAACCGTGTGGTGCATTCACAGTGGAGGAAAAGTTAAATGTAAATTTGCATTATATTGGATAAATAAGTCATTTTAAATAATATATTGGAAGGATAAGTAGATCGTAATAATATAATAAAATAAAAATTTGAAGCATTTGTGTAAAGAAAAATGTACTCACCCCAAATCCATCTACTACAACCCAAGACACCAGGATACAATCACATGCAGCAGAACCCTGTGTAAGTTTGAGATTCCACACTGAACTTACACAGAGTTTCTTTGTGCCCAGCAGCCAAATAAAAAAACAGGGAGCAAAGGAAAGATAAATATGCAGATGGTAGGATTGGGTATTGAAGTGAACCCGCTGCTTACTCTGCATGGGAAAAAATACAGGTTCACTTTAATATCCAAAAACATTAACAACAATTGGTTAAAGCTTGCATAGCCTACTACATTTATCTAGTTGATTGTGCATTTTAGTCTTTTGTAGTTCCATTAATTTTATGTTGCTTGTCTCTGGTGGACAGAAAGGTTTCTTTTGTTCCTAATGTAAAACACATGTAATAAGGGTCAAGAAGAATTGCTAATAACTTGCTGAGTAATATTTTGATCTTAGCCTAATAAAGAACTGTTTTCAGACAGCAATTTGGGAGTAATTGCTTTTATATATCACTTTGTCTGAACAGATCTTACATTCCCTTGGGTGATCCAAACATTCAGCTTTATTGCCCAAATGGGATGAGTCTTGGGTTTGGAACCCTATGAGTTTGACCTGAACTTTTGATTGGAAATTCCAACCATGTGTAGGCTCCCTCTGACTTTTTATGTCAGAATTTCCAACAGCAACATTTTAAAAGCTGGGTCTCTATTTTTTCGAAAGGAAAAGTTCTTATCGGAAATTCCAATCATCTGTATGCAATTCCGACGCGCAAAAAAAACATGCATGCTCGGAATAAATTAGACTCATGCTCAGAATCATTGAACTTAAAGCGGGGTTTCACCCTAAAAAAACATGTATGTGCCATCCCATCCAGCATACTGTCGTCAGCTACAGTATGCTGTTTTTTTTTTTTTATCGCTGTACGGTTTAATCGCTAATTCTATTTTCTTCCTACCGCGGGGAATAGGCGTTCCTACATGATTGACGTGCGGCTATGGCGCGGCTATGGTGCGGCTATAGCGCATCACGCCTTCCGAAAATAGCCGGACTAGAACTCGGCTCTTCACGGCGCTATTCGGCGCCTGCGCACAGACCTAGGAGCTGACTGCGCAGGCGCTGTATATAGCCGACTCCTATTTCGGCTATTTTCGGAGGGCATGACGCGCCATAGCTGCACGGGGGGAAGAAAATAGAATTAGCGATTAAACCGTAAGTACAGAGATAAAAAAAAAAAAAACAGCATACTGTAGTTGACGCCAGTATGCTGGATGGGATGCCATATAATTGTTTTAGAGTGAATCCCCGCTTTAATTTTTCTCGGCTCGTTTTAGTGTTGTACGTCCCCCACCCAACTGCTCTCCCATAAGCTGCAAACGCAGCAGATGGGAGGCAGAAGTTATACAGGCTGTTGCATTTGACAGGCAGCAGCAGTAGGCAGTCTAATGTGACCCATTCAGTATGCGGTTGTGGTACAGTGGTTCAGGTATTTAGTGGTTAAAGCAGGCAGTAAGGAGAGAACATTAATGCCCCCTCACAGAGGCATAACGCCTAAACAGAATAAAGACAGAGAGCTAACACCTTGTCTGAGCCTACTGTAAAGATGAACTTCAGTTGCAAATGACACAGCAATGGGCAACTGCTGAAAAAATAATAATAAAAAAAACACTTTAATACCATACTTTAACATATGGAACACATAACATGCATAATGCGCAGTGGGCTGATTAAAAAAAGATATTTTCCCATCAACAAAAGCAAGGTGAATGAAGAAATCCTCCCTGCTGTGTTACTGTATTCTAAAGCCGGCCATAGATGGATTGAACTTTGGCTGGTTCAGCGGGGACCAGCTACATTTCTATCTATGCATGGGCACTGTGATTGTACAGAAGTCGATCTGCCACCTAGTCATATTTTCCCCATTTGACCAATGCCGCAGGCTAACCAGTGTATTCTGATAGAGGGGAAGTCATCCTGCTATCAGAATACAATACCACAGGGGGGAGGATTCCCCCACCCACATTGAGTGAGTGCATGGGGGAATTGGGTCAGCATTTATCATTCAACCTACTCATCAAGGACTTATGGATGGCCAGCTTAACAGTGATGCGACGTACACACGACCGTATTTTGGGTTAAAAAAAAATTAAGTTTTTAAGGGTCTAGAAAAAACTGTTTTTTCAACCCGATCATTAAAACGGCCTTGCCTACACACAATCGTGAAAAAAAATGCTCTAGGAAAGCGCGTGTTTACTCCATTACGAATGGTAGTTTTACCAGAACGAGCGCTCCCGTCTCATAACTTGCTTCTGAGCATGCGTGGATTTTTCACGTCATTAAAGCCCACACACGACCATTTTTTACAACCTTAAAAATGACAATGTTAAAAACATTGTGAAAAAATAGAGCATGTTCGGAAAAAAAATGTGTCCATTTTTTAGAACTCAAAAAATGCTCTGAAGCCCACACACGATCGTTTTTAATGACATAAAAATAAAATAAAAACGTAGTTTTTTAGAACCCGAAAAACGGACGTGTGTACGCGGCATGAGATGACTCTCTGCTGATTGAATGAACATTTTCCAACATTACCTTTAGATAAAAGTTGATCGTTGGATCAATAACTGTCAAGTGGGAATGGCCATTGGTGGTTTAAAATTTAACTGTTCCCCATTGAAAGGACAAGAAGGAAAACTGATCAGTATATTATGACAGCACAGGGTCCAACTGTCAGAATACAATGTTCCCAGTGGGGAAGAATCCCTCCTCCACCTCATTTGTGTGGATGGAGAAATCTGTTCACATTTTTTAGTTCAGCGCACTGCCAGCGTGTTCACAATCAATCATTTGCCCAAATATAATGCTTATGAATGCAGTGGACAAGTGTGAACCCAGACTTAGGTAGAATAAAGCTACATCCAGGGGCAGTCACCAGCAATAATCAGTAGATTCTTAGCATTGGTTGCAAAGCTCCCTGAACAGATTGCAAAGGTGCATACACTGTGAGAAGGGTTGCCAACCCCCAAACCATTCAAAACAGGGTGACAACATGTGAGCATGGCTAGGATTATGAAAGCCACGTGGCACCGTAGAATAAAAAGACGAAATAACTTCTGTGGCGTGTGCAGTACACATGGCCAAATTTTGCTTATCAGTCAGAGGGGCTGAAAGGGGGATCAGAGAATCTGTACTTAGTTGCAATATACACTGCATACAATTAATGGTCCTAGTACCCACAAAATATACCTAATTACTGTACCACAACTGACAGCCTCACAGACACATATAAACCTCAGAATAAAAATATCTTTTTTTTTTTCTGGTCGCTGTGGTGACCTGGCACCTGGGATTTGTCAAGCTCTGCATTAGCGTTCCCCCCTTACTTTAGAGTTCCCTTACATCAAAGTACATTAAAATGCAAGGGGGAACTCTGATGTAAAGGGGAACCTTGCAGACTGTCACATAAAGGGGAACCTTGCAGACTAAATTCAGTGTCAATCACGTGGTCCTGCTAAGAAGGTCCATCGTCAATCAATATGAGTCATGACCTGCTGACACAAACACGACAGCTCACACCACGACGATCCTCTTGTGCCAGACTTCCATTGTAAATGACAGTTGCCTGGCCAGTTGCTGAATGTCAACAAAGCAGCCTGGAATGCTGGCTGATGTTATTGACTGCTTACAAATATAAGCAGGTTGAGGGTCAGAACGGTCATTTAGCGGTAATTTTTCTGGAGTATGTCCTACAGGTGCACCACTTTACAGTTTCAAGGCATCTGACACTTTTGATGTTGTCTTTTAAGGCACATTAAAAGACCCACTACCCACTGAACGGTATTTAATTAAATTTGCACTACAATTTCCCTAGCCCCTCTCCCCAGTGCTGAACAATATGAACCTTTTTTGGAAAAAAAAAGGTTGCAATTTGGCCTTTGATATACAGCAGTGGTGTTCATGTACTATGTACGGGGTTTGCTGATTTTTTCACTTGTTCAGTGAAAGTTAGTCAAACCAAACTTTGTTTGGTCAGATTATCACTATAGTCTAATAACAGAATAATACAAATGTGGGTATAAGTGTACAGTATATGGTGAAGTCTCTTAAATATTACATAATACATTTTAAATATGTCATTTTAAGCTGCACTGAATAGGCATATCTCTCCATTCAAGACCAGTTTCAGTGACTTTACTAATTCCTCAAAATAACCACAACTAGCTCTCCTTTCATGAACCTTCACTAGACTTGTGTGCAACTTTCGACTTGACTGACTAATGTCTTATTTTACCAGCTAGTAATCATGTTTTTATTATTCAGGTCACACTTTGGTATTTTCGCTTGGATCACTGTGCATCTGGCATTTTGAAATGGCAACATTCATACAGTTCCCAATCCTAGGAAACGTCAACAAGGTTTAGAAATACGTCTGACAGGCCATCACAAGTATGTGTTATTCCCATCCTATACTTATAAAACCATTCTATGCCTTGGATTGCTTTGCTCTAAAAGGTAACTGTTCTCAGTATTCATCCCTGATACTGCTGCATCGTAAACTTTATGAGCCAGTTTTAATAACTGAATCACAGAAAAGCGAAATGTATTTATTTGTGCATTCATTTAAGGATTCTGTCTTCACGGAGTCTTATTATGCTATGAAATGAACATAATGTACCTGAGAAAAATGAGCCGACATTAATCAAAACAAGCAGTTGCCTCAGGTAGCTTGTTCTGGGGGCTACAGCAAGCTAGTTTACTTTAGAATTTTTTCTATTTACTTGCTGCATCTTTCAATAAAATAAAGGGACAGGATTGCAATAAATGGATATGAAATTCCATAGTTACATTTGTGCTTCCTGATTTTGTAACAATATAGAACTTAAAGTGAAATTGACATTGCCTGAAATGTACCTATGTGTTCATTACACTAGAAATGCAGGCAGAACAAGTGCCTACAAGTACCTGTTTTTTTTTTTTTACTTTAATGTAATCTCTTATAATATCAGTGCCCCCAAGATCCCACCTAAAACACTTACCTGAGTTCTGTATCGATCCAGTACTGTATGGGTCTTCTCTCCCCTCCCCCTTCTCCCACAAGCTTCATGTGCAACGGGGGGGGGGGGGGGGGACTATGGACACACACAGTACACAGTCCAACTTGCAAACCTGCCCACACAAGTGCCCTCACAGCAGCCTATGGCAGCACTTGAAGAAGAGGAAGAACGGAGATGCACAGGGCAGGTAGTTATAACGTGTTCCTTATTTTAGACTTTCCAAACAAATTCAAGTGTAGTTCATATGCAGGTAGGTATATTTTTGCATAGTTACATTGGTCCACCTTGGACCGATATAAGTATGCATGTGCCATACCTGGATGATCCCCATTAAAGCAGGAAATCACTGATTGCCACAAACATCTGAAGTCCTGTGCCAAGTGGCTGCTCTGCTGTATAGTAAACACTAAGGCCGCGTACACACGATCAGACATGTCCGATGAAACATATCCGACGGACCGTTTTCATCGGACCACGCTGAAGTGGTCTGTTGGTCTGATGTGCGTACACACCATCGGAACAAAATCCCCTTGGACCAGAACGCGGTGACGTAGAACACAACGACGTGATGAAAAAAACGAAGTTTAATGCTTCCAAGCATGCGTCGACTTCTGAGCATGCACAGGATTTTGGTCCGATGATTTTTGTGTCCGACGGACAGGTTTCCAGCGGACAGGTTTCTAAGCATGTTTTGAAACTTTTGTCCGCTGGAAAATGGTCAAATTGGCCGTACACACGATCGAACATGTCCGCTGAAACTGGTCTGCGGACCAGTTTCAGCGGACATATTCAATCGTTTGTACGCGGCCTTACTTGGCACGGGTGTCATTCAGAGAACACTTTTTTCAATGAGTGCTCAGCAATCTCTGAGGTGGTCATCGTGACAACACAACCCTGCCTTTCCTTGAAAAAATGCACTGTTCTCTTAACGGCTCCTATGCCCATCAAGCAACCTGTTCACTAAGTAGCAATGCAGCTTTTTGCATGGTACCCAGAAGCTAGTGCCATTCACTGTAGTAGCATTGCATACTACAGTGATTTCCAGCTTCCATATAGATCGTCCAGGTATGGCATATTTATACTAACATCGGTGTAAGCTAGACTAATGTAACTATGCAAAATATGCCTACCTAAACTTCGGCCTTAATTTCTTCCTGCCGGTGTTATAGCCAAAAGACAGCTGCAGTGCGGACTTCCAGTTCTGGGAGGGCATCCATGAACGTACTACCAAAACCCCCATCTCCTGAACGCCCCCTGGGGTGCACAACTGGCGCGCTCTGTGAACGCAGTGTTCTTCTGACACAGTTAATCACAGATCATGGTAAAGGGCCAATCTCATTGGACCTATACCATGTGATCATCTGTGTCCAATCACAGCTGATCACATGCAAACATACTTGCGATTTATCGGCAGTCCTTTCCTCCCATGCTGTGTCTGTGTGAAGAAAAGAGAGCCGTTAACCGGCAAGCCTGTCGGTACATTGTTTACACTCTATCTAAGATGCTGGACGGTGCTCTCTCTGATCCATTGGGCAAACCTGCCTTGCCTCTGCTAAACCTTTGACTCTTTGGTCCTCCAATGAACTTATGGTTTAAGCCATGTCTCTGCACTTCCTGTTTACCAGATCATTGTGCTCTCTTCAGCCAGTATCTTGCACTTATCTTCCCTGCTGCATTCATATTGTGCTACCACTCGTTATCGACCCTTGGCTTGTTGTTCAACTACGCTTCTGTCTAATCCCAGCCTGCAACTACTCCTTACTCACCTTTGGCTTGTGTTACTGAGTACGTTTCTGTTTGCTCCTTACCTGCTTATCCACTTCTGGACCCTGGCTTGCTTATGTACTGGTTGGGCGATCCTGAGAACCTTTATCTGTTTCAAAACAAAATCCATCTCAACCACCAGGAGCTCTGGTGAACACTGGTTAGTACTTAGACTCTACACCTCAGATGAGCCTGTGTCTTCCGCCAGGGTGACTGCCTGTGTACTTTCCCTGCTGGTAGTCCCACTACTGCTATAGCAACTGGTCTTTGAGCTTGACCCCTGATTGCGACACACTGGTAGCCATAGGTGTGCGCAGCCTATTGCATTAGGGTGTGCACCCCAAAACTCAAACACACGTGTGTATGTAAATATATATAGGGCAGAGGTTGTTGTCGTAGAGCAGTGAAGGTGTCAGTAGGGCAGAGATTGGTGTCAGTAGTTTATTTGTATTATTACCTTTTTACAATTTAATGTTTTATTATTTTTTTACAATCAATTTTTTACATTTTCTTTACAATCATTTTTTTATAAAAAAAATTGGAGCCCCATTGGGTGGCTTTGGTGAAATGTCAGGGGTCTAAATAGACCCCTGATGTCTCACTTTAGATACAGAGAAAGGTGATTAAGGACAGGGATTCCCCAGTCCCTTTCTTTGCAGCCAAGCAGCAGGGGGAATCCCTGAGCAGCACAGGGTGATTAGGGTGTGCCCAGGCACACCTGGCACACCCTGTGCGCACACCTATGCTGGTAGCCAATCAGCTTATAACTTCAGCTTGTTCTTGATAATGCAACCTAGAAGCTGCTTGGTTTCTTTACACTGCACCAGATTTTGCACACTCCAGTCTAAATCTCCCTTCATTGTGTCGGGATAAAGTTCACAGACCTAGGCAAGTAAGACCTTTTCTTGCAACTTTATTGGGAAGCAATTCACAAAGTCTGCCCCAATTATATTATTATACTTGAGGAAAAAACATGATAAGGAAAAAGGAATGCATGAAAAAATAATTAGTGTTCTTCTACAAACTAAAGTGTGTCTATCAGAGTTGTATAGACTGGAGAGCAGGGATGCATAATGAAATCTACTTTCCAGGAAGAGATTAAAAATGAGAAAAATAATAATATCAGTAACAATACATAAGGTGAGATAATACGCCGCAGCCGTGCCGGTTCCATATCACAGTTCACTTAACTGAGCTGAGCCATCATATAATGATCATGGTAGTAACAGTATATCATATTACAATGAGAGTGATAAATCACAGCAGGGACTAGTTTCTTAGGTGTAACTAACATAAATACCTTCCAAGACTTAATAAACATTTTAATAAATTATATAATTTATTTTGTTCTTTTCGGGGAGAGTTCTCACATCACTGAACAGATTTAACTGTCCACCAGCACCAAACGAGCACACAGGACATCATGAGAGAACATTTCTTCAACTCTGCGGGAACAGCCAACATTTAGTTTTTGTACTGCTGAACATCTTTTAGAGTAGAAAGGCAGATGTTGGGTGTATACTGGTATTTCAATTTATTTATAAGTTCAATAACAAGAATAGACACTTTGTGATAATGGTTATCACTGTTTTGTTGTAGTTTTCCAGTCATGCTCCAGTTTAGGAAGTGATCTGTAAAACGCTACAGGCCTCTATAGCGTGGCTGCAAATCCTCTACTTAGTCAACTTAATGATACTAAACTGACAAGAATGGGCTTAAACTGAGCATTGCTATGAAGATTTACATTGTTTACTCTCAATGTGAAGAAGACAAGAAGGTTCGGTTTTCTGCCTGTTTGGTTAAAAAAATATATATATATTAAATCCCCCAGCACAAATATGACAAGGTTGACATTCGCACAGCACATCCTCTCTAGCTGTGTTGAGTGGAATGCTGCTAACAGGTGTGAAGCATGAGCACCCAAAGGTGTTCGTATAAAGCAACTGCAGCTTTCAATACCTCCTACATTTGTTGACAAGTAAAGGAAGATAATTTTAATTTATCAATATACTTTGTAAATATAAATAATAAAGAGGACCTACCCTTAAGATGAATAATCACCCCAAAGCAGAGACGCATATGTCAGCATTAACAATCACATTATAATTTTGAGTTTATAAAAAACTTTTTACTACCAATCATTAGCAACCTCAGTGTATTTTATTTTCATTCAGATAGACGTCAATGGCCCATTAACACTTAAGCATTTACTTGTGGTGGGCTAATGCACGTGCATTAATGTGTGTCGTATTAAGGCCGTCCATTCGTGAAAATGTCGGGCGCTGCAGTACAATGAGCTCTACTGTAGAATGTTTTGGGCTGCCACAACCCAAGTTTGAAAGGGCTTTTGTTGTGATTAAAGGGTCACTAAAGGATTTTTTTTTTTTTTTTAGCTAAATAGCTTCCTTTACCTTAATGCAGTGCTGTTTTCATGTTCTCATTGTTCGTTTTTTGCTTTGAAGTAGCTGTAATACTTCTCTGATCTCCACACTTCCTGCTTGTCTGGCTCCTTATGAAAAATCTCATGGCAGCTTTTCACTGTGGTCTAAGCTGTGTGTCTAAAACTCCTCAGAACCAATCAGATTTATTTTAAAAACAAAACACTGGCCTGTATTTGTTTGATTTTGTTCTGTGTGTCTTCTGTACTTCACAGAAACATGAAACCAGTTTAAAAACGAAAGTGAAACTAGAGGCACAATATATGATTGATTTGTATCTATTTTTAATCATTTTTAAAAGGAATCAGTTAACTTTTATGTCTCTATACCCTGTAAACAGTCATTTCAGCAACATTTTTTTTTCCTTTAGTGACCCTTTAAGGGATCAAGAAAGAAAGCATATGTACTGTCCAAAAATGATTGCCTCCACTTTCATAGGTATATAAAACGATGTACTTCATTTATATTTATATATATATATTTATGGTCGTGACCCTGTGACTGAGATAGATATGGATCACAGAAACATGCAACAAAACTTAAAATATAAATAGACCTGAAGTGTGCCTTGGTAGTCTTGTCGGTATGCCAAGAAAAAGGGGCATACCCAATATAAGTAATAGGTGATTATGGAGAAGGATTTACTGAGAAATGCCCTGAAAAAAGGAAAGGGAGGAAGGGTAAGAAAAGGGGCATACCCAAGATAAGTAAGGGGCGATTATGGAGAAGGATTTACTGAGAAATGCCCTGAAAAAGGGAAAGGGAGGAAGGGTATCCCACACCGGGAACCAACAAGGAGCATAGGTGAGTGAGCTGCTTAAATACCCCCCAAGGCTCCTCCCATAAATTCAGGCCACCATACTGGTCTTCTTATATATATACATGAATAAAACTAAGTCATTATAAATTATTATTGTTCTCCCCTAACATATTTTTATTTTTTTGCAAGTAATTCCTATTCAAAGAATCCTATCTGGATATCTAAAAAAAAAATGGGACGTTTGACAGTCAACTTGTTTTACAAGGTGCAAGTGTCAGAGATTTATCTTAATGCTTTCACGACTATTTAAAAAAGTCACTGACCAGGAACAAGCAGTGGGTCACTAGTCTTAATACTCCCAGCCTTCTGCTTGCTTAGGTTAGTGACTATCTTTGTAGTGAAGCATAGATAAGATTAACAGCCCCAGAATTTTTACCTTTTCTTTCACAACAAAATACTTACGTATTCTGAATGCGCTCTGAATGCCTGACTGAAGGTTTGGCAGACACTGCCGGACCTTGACAGGAGGAAAACTCCCCCGCGCATGCGCGGGAATGACATTATCGTGGCTTCGGTCACTCACAGCACCGGATGTCAGCTCCCTTGGCGTAGACCAGGGGGCTTCGTTCTGAGGTAAGTATTTCATAAAGAGCTAGTAAAAAAAAATGTGAAAGGCCTTTTATGACAGAAGAGACATGCAATAAAGTACACTTACCTGTCTATTCGCAATCCTCCACTGAATGTACACTGAGCTGCACATGCACAGCTCAGTTTACATTCCAACACACTCCCTGAGTGGCAGAATGACTGCACTGCTGTACATGCAGAGGAGTGACACTATCCCATGCTGGCCAATCAAAATGACCAGCACCCAGAGGAACCCAAGTAAAAGATGTCGAAGCTGGCAAGGAAACTTGCAGGCGTCAGACTGTTGGAACTAAGGTAAGTACAGTATGTGTGCCTTTTATTCCACTGTAATGTCTACTGGTTTGATTAACTAAAGGGGATAAGCTGTTCACTTTGCAATGAAATCTTCTAAACATCTTAGTGAATGTGGTGCAATTTCAAAAAAGCAAACATTTGATGATGGAAGTCAGCTGATCTTTACCTTATTCACTAAACTCTGGGGAGCTTTCAAAATAAACAGTCTATTTGTCTTTCATAAATCAAACCCGACAGGCCCAATCTCTGATGTACTTACTAGGAAGCTGGGTCTAGTTATCAATATTTGTGTACAGTACATCATTTATACAAACTTAATTGCAGCTTGATAAATGTTAAACTGTATTTGAAAAAATGTTTATCTGTTTTACAGTTCTTTTATAATGAATTCTATATTTAGATGGTGAAGAGTGAATGAAAAGATTGTTGGCTTTCCTGCAAAGCATAGGGATTATATTAACAGTGATCGTAAATCATAGGAAGTTTCTCAAACAAAGAAATCTGGTATTTCTATAACCAGTGTAGAAGTGTACATATTGGACTGTATAAAACTTCAATACTGAACGACTCCCAAACTAAACAAAATGTGCTTTCACAGCCCTTCCCTAAAATCTTGCTGGATTGTTAATGAGGAATTCCACTGTGTTAACCCCTTCTGCGAATACTGTCAGGTCATTATTACAGAAAAGTAACTGACACCTACATCAGCAGTCATGTCAGAACACGTCAAGCAGTGATGTGAACTTTCTTAAAAGACTGTACCATATATAGGTGAATGCAATATTCATGACAGTAAAAAATGCATAAGCCCATACATATAGACCATGTACATTACAGGATTACGAATGTTGACTATATCTGGCATACATGTGACAAGATAAGGTGCTGTCTAATTATAATGACAATTGATTGTATAAAATAGACAGAGTAGAATAATTGTGTTGCATACTTAGAAGAAAATTTTGATATATAGCAATCAGTACTTCAAAGCTACTAACCAAATGAGTAATGAGCCATTAATCCATCAATTATTTTCCTGTAATAAATCTCTGTGAACATGCATGTCACCATGCATGGTGAACTTTTATCTCAAGAAAGCAAAAGAATTTCTGGGGACAATGATATTTCCAATTTGTGCGATTCTGTGGAATTCAGCTGGGTTGAGAATAATTAACTAATGTCTGTATTTCTTACTCTATATAGGCTTCCATTTGGACCTATTTCCTCACTGCTCATGCTCCAGCTCTCTGAAGTATATATCTAAACAAGTAAAAAAGGTGCAAAGCACAGGTTCCTCAAGTAGTGGTACCCAATAGTCCAAGGGCAAAGGTAAGAAGATGTGTATATACACATATATATATATACACACATAGAACTATATGGCAGGGTATCAGTCAGGGGAGACACCAAGAAAACCAAAAGCCGGTTCCAGTATACTAGGAAAAAGAAAGGGGCGCCTCTGAGTATGTATCATAAGAATAATTTAATAAACAACAACATCCACTCACATGGAGAACAGGTAAGTTGCATTCAAATCCGGTTGCTGGGCTGAAGAGATGAAAGTGGGACTTGAAAAAGAGGTGCAGCCTGTTTTCCATCAATGGCTTGCTAGGTTCGAAACATGTCGCATGTGTGTGATGTCATTGCCGGGCGCCGTGCTGTGATGCTCCCCTAGCCTCACTCTGAATACACGGCCGTGTTTACTTTCCAATCTACAGAGACAGAGTGCACACTAAAGCCACAGCGCGGCTTGCCAAAACCACTGACTCTTGTCACTCTCCACTACACCTTTTACCTGAAACCCATATTCTTATCAGATGGACTTTTCCTGATAGACTAAGATATGCCCAAGCCTGGATCACTGAAGAAAACCACGCTGTGCTCAGCCATCCCGCTCCATCCTGCACGGATCTGATGTGGTGCCAGCTTTACAGGACTTGCTGTGACTTGCAGTCCCACTTTCACCTCTTCAGCCCAGCAACCGGATTTGAATGCAACTTACCTGTTCTCCATGTGAGTGGATATTGTTGTTTATTAAATTATTCTTATGATACATACTCAAGAGGCGCCCCTTTTCTTGTTTTTTTTCTGAAGTGTATATATCTGTACATTATCCATTTATCTATAAGGTTATATCAAAATTCAGCCCTTTGCTATGTGTTATTATTATCAAGCAGACAATGCATTAGGTTATATAATTGGTCTTCACTTACCAAGATATGTGTCAGTTGAATAGTTATGAGAGGAGATCCAGAAAGGTTTGGACAAAGGTATGGGGGTGGTTCTACCTTCAAAGAAATTATATAACTGGCTGCTGAAATCATGTAATCATTGTACTGGTTTGCCTCTGAGATTCTAAAAAAGAAGAAGAAAATAATCATTTTTGATCCTTGACAGGTATAATTTTGTCAGTCAAAGTTTTATATATATTCATCAGGTTCAATGGAACTGCAACCGTGTTTTCAAACAGTCAGCTGTCAAAGAGCCGTTATAGCGTTATAGTCAAAACTGGTTTATGGTTTTTGGCGAATGCTGGGGACTTGAATCGCTAACCAAATTATTGACCTCTTTGGACTCCTTTTACTCTGTTGAAAAGATTTTTATTATGTTGGGGCTAGCAACAGGAATAGTAAGTACATAATTTTATAGCAAAATTAGACGAAAGAAAAATCTAATGAAGAAATAGTGTACTATAGCGCTGTCAGTGACCTATGAGTATGAGGGGTGTGGGAAGAGCCTATGGCTAGAAGAGGTCCAAAGGGCAATTGCCAAATGGGTATAGAGCTACTCCCCAAAATAGGTTCTGAGTTACCTATAATGTGGATTTAAGAACGGGAGAAAGGGGGTGCACTCATCTAAATGTAGGCTGTTGAGTAAAATGAATTAATAAAAATCATAAAAGGCACTTACTGCCTTAGCAGGAAAGTAGGCATATCTAAGTGTGGAGGAATCCCAGTGTCCTAGCTCCGCTGTGCAGTTCAGCAGGCAGCAGCTGGTCTGAGTTCAGAGATTGGCAGGAAAGCAGCTGGCGTTTGTGCAGGTAAGCAGCTGGTGGGAAGCTGGAGTGCTCGGCGGGAATACTGTCAGGCTATAACGTGGAACTCAAGCCACCTTCTGCAGTTGAGCAGCTTCCTGGTTCCTTTCACAATCTTTGGGAGTACTTCACAAGGACGTCAAGACATTGGGGAAATGGTTAAGTTTTTTGGAAAAACAAGCTCAACCTCTTTGTCAAACCAAGGAGGGAATAACCACACCCCCAATGTCCTGACATCATCGTCAAGTACTTCTGAAGATTGCCAAAAACTCCAGAAACTGCTCAACCAATGAAGGCAGCTTGCATTCCATGCTATAGCCTGACAGTCTTCCCGTCCCAACACTCTGCAGAAACACCAGCTGTTTACCTGCTGATCTCTGCACACAGACTAGCCATTGCCTGCTGAACGCAAAGGAGGAGCTAGGGCACTGAGATTTCTCCACACACAGATATGTTAACTTTTCTGCTGATTCAGATACCTCAGATCTTCTCTGCTGTAGTATTTTCATACTACTAGTGCTATTGTAGCACCCCCTTACTTTCAGTACGGGCACTACGCTAAAGTTAGCGGGCAAATGGGAGAGTTATTTGCTCCCATTCATAATTTGTCAAATTGCAGGCTGCTGCTATTTCAGAACTGTCCTGTAGGTCAGTCTGCGACCCAGGGGTGTGATTACGCCCCTGGGCGACAGTTGGCGTTAGAGGGATTCTGACAGAGCCACTTTTCCCCAGCAGCCAATTAGAGGAGTTCTTCCCTCGCTGGGCATGCTGGGGAGGGGTATATCTGTGGCAGCTGCTGCGTGTTCTGGGTCGGTGGTCGGTTCTTCTTCTCTGCGCGGGGTCCACGTTCCAGGTGCGGCATCCACCTTCAGGGTGCGCGCATCCACGGACCCCATTTGCATGGCCCGCCTGGCCAGAACCACCTGATTCATGGAGACCCATCTGGATGTCGATGGGGGCCCCAGAGACTTATGGGGTCCCCAACCTTACTGAGAAGATCCCAGGCTGTGTGCCGTTCAGTGGGGGATCGGCTTGAGGAGAACCCGGAGGCAGATTATCCAAAAGGGCTTGAACGAACCATCGGAGATCTGGTTACTGGAATTGACAGGTACATGTCAGCTGTCAACCGGTGACCCCTTTCATTGCATTTACTCAGAGGATTCGCTCAATCCGAATCTCTTGAGTACTGAAGTACTACGCCTGTGGCAGAGGCCCGAGCCAGGTCTGTCATAGAGACCTGTTCCTCCCAGCAACTTTAAAGTGACATTC
This sequence comes from Rana kukunoris, assembly GCA_029574335.1. Taxonomy (NCBI): domain Eukaryota; kingdom Metazoa; phylum Chordata; class Amphibia; order Anura; family Ranidae; genus Rana; species Rana kukunoris. Next base: position 206,073,746 of record CM056049.1, on the reverse strand, counting down.
CGGCTGCCAGGCTTAAACAAGGGTCTGTCCGGAGGCACTTCACTCACTCTGGCGAGAGTGGCGACAAACTGTATCTACTACTACTGAGAGCAGGACTGCTCCGTTTCATATCCAGGCCTGATACTGCACTGTTCTCTATTGCTTCATCAACCTTTCCTATCTCCTGTTGATGTTGGCCGTGTTGGGCCCTGGAATAAAGCATTTAAAATCCATTTGGTGACTGGACATTCGCTCACTGCTACTACTCACTGCTACTACCCCTAGACACACTACAAGGTAACTTAATACGCCGATCCCAATCAACAACCAGCGGCTCCTTTGGAGGTGAGCGCTACACTATTATAACACTAGTCAGCATTATGTTAATGACCCTTAAGATGAAATATAAATGTCAAATTACAAAGATTACCACACTAGTTACCACCCCTTAAAATAACACCAGCTTCAGGGATGTGATAACTATTATAATCAATATATGTCTTTGAAGGAGAAAAGAAAATAGAGCCATTTGAGGGACATATAATTTATCACTGATAAACTAAGATTTCACAACATAAAATATAATTTTAAAATACAACTTTCAACAGATTAATGTTCACTTTATGTGAAAAATAAAAATTACACATCTTGCTGATATTCATGTTTGTGAAATAAAGCTGAACTCTGGGCAGTTATAAAGTATATAAATTATTTGCAGCTCTTTTATCATTAATACAGCCATTTTAACAAATGTAAGCAGTGTAAGTCCCGGAGTTTGGCTTGGTATCAGCCTTTTGCAGACATTGTTCGCAGAGCTCAGACTGGGGGGAGTACAATGAGCCAATCAGTTATGCTGCAGTGCAATAAAAATTTAGTTATGAGAGAGCTGAGCTTTCTCCTTTCACTGCCTGTGAAATTCAGCCCAATGTCAGGAACTATAGCAGGCAAGTGCCTCATTTGCCCTTAGCAGCCCCTGCTCCTTTAGGGTATGCAGGCCTATGGATACTTGGTTGATCCACGGTCATAGTACACATTGCTATAATTCCTGCCCAGACTGAGCGAAGATAACAGGAAAGGGTACGTTTAGTCTAAGCTTGTCAGGTGAGGTTTGTAGTTTCTGTGAAGTGCCTCTGTGCCAGAGTCCAGAGGTTGGTAGTGGTTATATGCTACCAGTTACTTTCTTGTAGCAGGTATCATAACCCAGAAAACAGTTCCAGGACAGGTAGCAGACAAATGTAATCCAAACAAGAGTCTGAGGTCAACGCAGGTAGCTGGCAAGCATAATCAATTTAAGCTCAAGGCTGGAAGCTACAGAAAATAAAAGTTCAAGGCAGAGGTCAAAAACAATGGCATCCCAGGCAATTTTGACTGGTAGGGAGCCAGGCAGCAAACACTAGCACAAGCCCAGATCTCTGGGCTCATGGCATTCAAATAGAATGTAACAGTGAAGTAACCAATGAGGTATAGAGGAGTCAGGTCAGCTTTAAATGATCATTATCTAGCAACTCAAATGAGCACTGCCATGGTCAATCGGAGCAGGAGGTACATCAGGACAGGAGAGGGGCTTATGACACTTCTCACACTGTCATTTAACAGGGAAGGGATTGAAATAATACCTGTGAACTGCAATAGAATAAGATTAGGTCTGCTCTCCTACCAGACAGAATTGTGCTGTGGCGCAGAGCTGTGTAAAACTCCGAACCGATAGTTTGCTGTATATCAGTTTCAACACATTTTAGGGACTTTACCAGAACAACATTGCCTCTCTAGACCTCTCTCCACTTTTCAGATATTATGTCAGGATACAACTCCCACACCTCATCTACTATCCCTTTCTTTTTAAGACCCTCATCATACCGCCAGAGGGATATATACCACCTTACATACATACACATGGCAATGTGAACTTCAAGTTTCCCTCACAGCAGTGAAAACCAAAGGTGCACAGGTTCTCTATCGCTAATGGATTTCAGGAACAAGGCTAAAAATTTCTGATATTCAACGCTTCTTAATTAAATGTCCCCACAGTCCCAAATATACTTTGGATATATCAGTCAGAATCAGGGATTCAGTTTACATTCATAGATCTAGTGACAAAACCTGTTTAATATCTACATCATCCAGGAATCCGGGACTTTAAACACATTTTCTGGCAGTACTAAAAGGGGAGTAATGGTGGAATCCCATTGTTGAATTTTTTCCTTCCATCTATGCCACTAGGTTTGGTCTGCTCATGCATACATACCAGTTGCTAAGTAGTTTTACATAGTTGACATCATGTTGAAAATTGAGCCAGGAGACAGAGTTTAATCTATTATTTACGGTCTTTCTATTTCTGCCATTACACAAGAGAGTGACGCCATGTTGTTTCTGGTGCTAGGATCGGCTTCCTTTAAAACCATCGTACATTTTGGAGTTTATTTCTTTGTAGAACATTCTCTCTGTAGAACATTTTAGATAAATCTGCTTGTATGCTTTGCCATCACCCTCCCTTTGCAGGCCTTGTTTATGTCTTGGTGCCAACACAGGAAGCTCCCTCCATTATCAGACAAAGCTGTAAATTAAAGTTACCACTGCAATCTTCCTCTATGAGAAAATGTGAAATGCTTTGGCCCACGAGGACTTATCTCCACAGGCTATCATTTTTATGGAATATGAATGCATATCATATTGAAAGCTCAGAGGAACGATCGCTCTACCGGTTTCGTCGTGCTGACGTCATCTCGGCACGCTCCAGATGACTTCAGCACGACGAAATCAGTAGAGCGTTCGTTCCTGTGAGCTACAGCACTCGTTTTAAAGGCTTTTTTGTCTTTGTGCTCCCTATTTACAGTATATCTACCTCCCTTACACCACACCCCATTTTTCTAACCATCCTTTTGCTAAATGTCCTTTCCTTCTACTAAAGAGTACCCATTTTTTATGAGAATAAAGTATATCTTTTGTGAAACGGTATCACGCTATTGGGCGCTTTCATTTGTCTCCTCTATGAGCGGGTGAGAAGAGGGAATGAATCGGTTGGAAAGATTCCATATGAAAAAACCTGAAAAAACCTGACAGACATAGCAGTGTGGATACTTATTGTGAGAGCCTGTTACAAAAATTTAATAAATAAATTAAATTATATTAAAAATATTTTCCCTGTAGGGGTGATTGTATCCGGTCCCACACTCACCGAGTGTGGGACCACTGGGGGAGAGCACTGAGTGACCCACCGACGGTTTATCTGCATTAAGCACCCAGCACTTTACTTTGCATGAAGCAAGATTGAAAATACATAGAAAATATATTGAAAATATTTTTAATTTAATTTAATTTATTTAATTTTTGGATGAAACAAGATTGGAAATTTGACTTTTTTAAATGTTTTTGTACTAGAATACACATAGGTTTTTGCTAATTTTTCGTATCACTAATATCAAGGAGCAGCACTATATAGCACTTTGAATTTCACATATCATTTACACTTTTTGCTTTTGGCAACAATTTCTTTGGCACATTATTCAAACACTTCAGGTAGGCGCCATTACCTGCTATCTATACTATATTAGCATAGCTTATGGCCTGAGTTCTTTAACAGCAGGCAAGGATGACCAGTGAACTGACATTATGTGACAAATGTGAATAACACCGTTATGGGTAAAGGATTTACTATAATCCCAGTTCAATATGATGTGCATCAAAGTCTGTGTTCCCGATGTGCCCAATATAAAGTGTTAGAAGAAAAAACTCAGGACTGGGTTGGTAAAAGTATAAATCTTTTGGCAGGTAAACAGCTCTTGTTTTCTATTTTATCTGTGTATTTAGCGGTTTGCCAGAAGCTCAGCTTGAAACATTCTTAGGAGAAGGTTATCACAAGATAAAATAATTAGCAATGTAATCATAACTCATCAATCTTAATTGAACCCATTGCATTTTCCGTCAATATAAAATGTTATTTACCTTACACTACAGCTAAAAAATAATGTATTAATCATCTCATAAGTGGGAAACAATGTCTGACGTGTCATACAAGTGCATTTTTCTGGCACACTGAGGGTTATTTATGTAATTTGTTTGATAAAACGGGTGATGAATGACTTCATGTAGCTCAGAGTCGGATCACACGACCATTCCATTTTTGGACTCGGGATCTGTGATATGCCCACTAAAGGCAGCAGCATATGTTCCTTCAGATCTGCAATCTCATCAGCGGGGAAAAAAAATGCAAACAAGCAAAATTGACTGCACCAGTGTAATCTATATTTGTCATGGAGCAAGCATACACTCATATATACACACCGGGGAACATGGATAGGAAGGTTGTACAGCCCTCAGAAAATGAAATAATGATAAGCAGGTAATTGAAGTGTCGGAAAAACGAATTACGGAATCCCTATGCTGTAAAGTTAGCCTTCCTGAGCTGAAGAATAATAGGCGTTGGGTAGATCACACCAGCCTAGAAGAGTTTTACTTTGTGTGCAAAGCTGAATTACATATCAAGCAGAGATTTTCAGGAAATGTTTGGTTTTGCAGGAGTATAAAAAACGAACGAAATAAAAAACAGAAAACGGGTTCCACTTCACCCTGTTACAGTAAGAAGACACATTTATAAATATAGACCGGACAGCAGCCTGCCCTGTCAAGCCATGACAACTTGCAGAAATCCGAAACACTGGAGTACACAGAAACCATTGCCAATCATATATTCCAGAAAAGAGAAAAATATGATGTTTAACAGCGATGCGACTACAAAATGTCATGTTCTATTTTTTAGAACGAATTCTTTGTCTTCAAATGTAAAATAATTTGAAAGCCCACAAATAATATAGTTGCTTGTGAGTTTTTCCTTCTACAGTAGCTGAAATTGGTTTTGACTTTAGTCAACGTCTTTAGTACATATTGTCTGATCCATTTTTTTTTTCCACACAATAAAATGACAATTAACCATTAAACCAAAACATTTAAATGAAAATGTGCAGTGTGGATCACTGTTCTCGCTAGTGGATGTGCATATATTCCACGATTATTCAGCTTCTCATTTACTGAACAAGCAATAAAAAAAATCCATAAAGGAATGATAATATAATCGCACGGGGTACTGGGTAACAGTTAATAATTCAGCTATGCATACTATTAAAATCCCAGCATAATTAACATGTTTGGACCACAACCCAGAATATGTCGTGGAAGTTAGTCCTGGAATTTAATTTTAAGTTTGTTCTTTCTAAAGGAAAATTACCGTTTTGCTTAAAAAAAAAAAAAAATGGTCTTCAGCAATGAAAGGTTTTTTATGTCTACTTACTATATTAACCACTTAAGACCCGGACCTTTAGTCAGCTAAAGGACCCGGCCAGGTTTTGCAATTCGGCACTGCGTCGATTTAACAGACAATTGCGCGGTCGTGCGACGTGGCTCCCAAATAAAATTGGCGTCCTTTTTTTCCAACAAATAGAGCTTTCTTTTTGTGGTATTTGATTACCTCTGCGGTTTTAATTTTTTGCGCTATAAACAAAAATAGAGCGACAATTTTGAAAAAAATGCAATATTTTTTTACTTTTTGCCCCAAAAATATATAAAAAAATATTTTTTTTTCTCAGTTTAGGCCAATACGTATTCTTCTACCTATTTTTGGTAAAAAAAATCGCAATAAGCATTTATCAGTTGGTTTGCACGAAATTTATAGCGTTTACAAAATAGGGGATAGTTTTATTGCATTTTTATTAATCAATCAGCGATTTTTTTCGTGACTGCGACATTATGGCGCACACAATTTTGACACATTTTTGGGACAAATGTCATTTTCACAGCAAAAAATGCTTTTAAAATGCATTGTTTATTGTGAAAATGTCATTTGCAGTTTGGGAGTTAACCACAAGGGGGCGCTGAATGGGTTATGTGTTCCCTAATGTGCGTTTACAACTATAGGGGGGTGTGGCTGTAGGTGTGACGTCATTGATTGTGTATCCCTATAAAAGGGATCACGCGATCGATGACGCCGCCACAGTAAAGAACGGGGAAGCCGTGTTTATACATGGCTCTCCCCGTTCTTCAGCTCCGGGGACCGATCGCCGGACTCCAGCGGCGATCGGATTCGCGAGTCCCGTGGTCCCGGTCCAGGAGCTCCAGACCGGGTCGTGGGAGCGCGCCGCAGGCGCGCACCCGCAAACTACGGCTGGGTACTAGTACAGGACGTACCTGTACGTGGATGTGCCCAGCCGTGCCATTCTGCCGACGTATATGTGCAGGAGGCCGTCCTTAAGTGGTTAAAGCCCAACTCCATACAAAACACAGTTAGTAATGTCTTTGTAATACATAAAAAAATGGACTCTACTTCAGGTTTAAGTCATAATGTACTAGTATGCACTTCATACTTGTATATATTATATTACCAAAGGTATTGGGACACCTGCCTTTACACGCATATGAACTTTAAGGACATCCCAGTCTTAGTCCATGTGGTTCAATATTGAGTTGGCCCACCCTTTGCAGCTATAACAGCTTCAACTCTTCTGGGAAGGCTGTCCACAATGTTTAGGAGTGTGTCTATGGGAATGTTTGACCATTCTTCCAGAAGAGCATTTGTGAGGTCAGGCACTGATGGACGAGGAGGTCTCCACTCTAATTAATCGCAAAGAGGTTCTATGGGGTTGAGGTCAGGACTCTGTGCAGGCCAGTCAAGTTTCTCCACCCCAAACTCACTCATCCATGTATTTATGGACCTTGCTATGTGCACTGGTGCAAAGTCATGTTGGAACAGGAAGGGGCCGTCCCCAAACTGTTCCTACAAAGTTGAGAGCATGAAATTGTCCAAAATGTCTTGGTATGCTGATGCCTTAAGAGTTTCCTTCACTGAAACTAAGGGACCAAGACCAACCCCTGAAAAACAACCCCACATCATAATCCACTGTCCACCAAATGATTTGGACCAGTGCACAAAGCAAGATGCAAAAATACATGGATGTGTGAGTTTGGGGTAGAGGAACTTAACTGGCCTGCAGAGAGTGGAGACTGCAAGCCAGACCTTCTCGTCCAACATCAATGCCTGACCTCACAAATGTGCTCCTGGAATAATGGTCAAACATTCCCATAGACACACTCCTAAACCTTGTGGACAGCCTTCCCAGAAGAGTTTGAGCTGTTATAGCTGCAAAGGATGGGCCAACGCAATATTGAACCCTACGGACTAAGACTGGGATGCCATTAAATTTCATGTGTGTGTGTAAAGGCAGGCATCCCAATACTTTTGGTAATAAAGTATATTATGACAGACTTCTTACAGAGCTCTTCTCTCCAGTGCTGCGCTGTTAGGACTCTCCCTGGTCCTGGGTAGTGTACATCATCACCGAGACCGAGGTGATGTGACTCCCATGCATGTGTACAGGAATCACATTGTCGCGGCACACGGTTCGGGCCGTAAATGATATCTAATGCCGCGTACACACGGTCGTTTTTTGCGATGAAAAAAAACTTTGTTTTTTAAAACGTCATTTAAATTGATCGTGTGTGGGCAAAACGTCGTTTTTTGTCTTAAAAAAAACGACCCAAAAAAAATTCCAACATGCTTGAATTTTTTGTGTCGTTTTTCAAAACGTCGTTTTTTGTTTCACAAAAAGTCACCGTGTGTAGCAAAAACGTCGTTTACAACGACGTTTTTCAACCCGCGCATGCCCAGAAGCTAGTTATGAAGCGAGCTTCAATGGAAAAGAGTGGTGAACGTAACCTCGCTTTTTGTGAAAAAAACGATGGTGTGTATGCAACATCGTCTTTGAAAAGTGACGTTTCAAAAACGTTGTTTTTTACTTCACAGAAAACGTCGTTTTTTTTCATCACAAAAAATGATCGTGTGTACGCGGCATAAGCTGTGCATGTGCAGCTCAGATCACTTTACCCACTGACAGGCAGGGGGAACGTTTATGACCTCTAGGGCAGTGGCGGCTGGTGCTCCAAAAAAAAAAAAAAGAAAAGAAAAAAATTGCAGCCTCACTGTGCCCATCAAATGCAGCCAATGTGCCATCAATTGTCACCACTGTGCCATGCCATCAAACACAGCCACTGTGCCATCAATTGTCACCACTGTGCCATGCCATAAAATGCAGTCACTGTGCCATCAATTGTCACCACTGTGCCATGCCATCAAACGCAGCCACTGTGCCATCAATTATCACCACTGTGCCATGCCATCAAATGCAGTCACTATGCCATCAATTCGCACCACTGTGCCATGCCATCAAACGCAGCCACTGTGCCATCAATTATCACCACTGTGCCATGCCATCAAATGCAGTCACTATGCCATCAATTTGCACTACTGTGCCATGCCATCAAACGCAGTCACTGTGCCATGCCATCAAACGCAGCCGCTGTGCCATGCCATCAAACGCAGCCGCAGTGCCATGCCATCAAACGCAGTCACTGTGCCATGCCATCAAACGCAGCTGCTGTGCCATGCCATCAAACGCAGTCACTGTGCCATGCCATCAAACGCAGTCACTGTGCCCTGCCATCAAACATAGCCACTGTGCCATCAATTGTCACCACTGTGCCATGCCATCAAACGCAGCCACTGTGCCCCTCAATTGTCGCCACTGTGCCAATTGTCACCACTGTGCCCCTCAATTGTCGCCACTGTGCCCATTGTTGCCACTGTGCATGTCACTGTGCCCTTTAATTGTTGCCACTGTGCCCATTGTTGGCACTGTGCATGTCACTGTGCCCTTTAATGGTTGCCACTTTGCCCATTGTTGGCACTGTGCATGTCACTGTGCCCTTTAATTTTTGCCACTGTGCCCAATTGTCACCACTGTGCCCATTGATCCCACTGTGCCCGTCAGTATTATCCAAAGAACGCACCCCATACGTTCCCTGGATAAAGCATCCGGGAGACGAGGGCTGTACTCAGAAAGCCTATCAGACCCGCTGGCTCTAATAGGCACTTCCGCACAGCCAACCAGCTGCCGTTATTCAGGTAACTGGCGCCCAATGTCCGGCCACCTGAATAGACCAGCGGCAGCTGGCAACAATAACATAGTGTACATTCATGCAATGCATGAATGTATGTTATTTTCAGAGGGGGCGGCGCTCCAGCGCCCTGTATGGACGGACCGCCGCTGCTCTAGGGTCTCTTCGGTAATAAATACCATGCCTGTTAGCGGATTATCTATTTCTTCAGTTTACTACCACTTTAACCCCCCTGGCGGTATCCCCGAGCGTGACTCGGGGTGGATTTTTTATGCAAAAATCGGTATCCCCGAGTCACGCTCGGGGTCAATATGCAGAGCCTGCAGCGCACGCTGGCTTACCTTATATCCAGGCAGGGTTACTGTACTTACCTTGTCCCTGGATCCAGCGATGTGTCAGCGAGTGGCGTCCTCCATTCAACTCACACAGTGCCCACGTGCCGCCGATCTCCGTTCCCTGCGACGTAACGGCACACGGGGGCGGAGACCGGCGGCAAATTCAAAAAAGTAAACAAACACATTACATACAGTATACTGCAATCTTATAGATTACAGTACTGTATGTAAAAAGTACACACCCCCCCTGTCCCTAGTGGTCTGCCCAGTGCCCTGCATGTTCTTTTACATAATAAAAACATTTTTTTTGTGCCTGCAAACTGTAGATTGTCCATAGCAACCAAAAGTGTCCCTTTATGTCAAAAGTGATTTTAGAGCAGCTAGAAAACAGCGATAATAAATTATAATCACTTGCAGAATTGAGTGATAGCGATTTGTGGGGAAATTCGTCATAAAAAAATAAGTAATGACAGCGACAATTCTGCAACTGAGCAAATTTCAGTGATTTTGATTTGATTACATTAGTGAATAATTTTTATTATAATTACATTATTATTTGTTATAATTATTTATAGTTATTTATTATATTATAATTTTATGATTTTGTGTTTCAAACTTTATCATACCAGAGATGTTTACTAGACTATTGTTTGGACAAATTTAAGTGAGTTATTCCTAAGAATTGCAGGCCTACAGTATAAAACGCAGAATTTCCATGCAAAATAATTGTACCGCTTTTGGTACGTAATTCCAGACAGAATCATACCGCCAGGGAGGGTAATGACTTTGGTTAGAGTGGGGAAGGCTTATAATCTTATGCCCTGTACACCCAAAAAAGTTGGATGTGAGCTTTTGGTCAGATATTCCGACCCTGTGTATGCTTCATTAAACATTTTCTGTCAGAATTTCCGCCAGCAAAAGATTGAGAGCAGGTTCTCTATTTTCCTGACTGAAAAAGTTCTCGTCTGTATGCAGTGCCGATGCGTAAAAAAACACGCATGCTCAGAATCAAGTAGAAGAGCCGAACTGCCTATTGTACTTCATTGATCTCGGCTCGTCGTATGTCTTGTATATTGTATATGTTCTTGACGGTCGGAATTTCAGACAAGATTTGTGTGACCGTGTGTATGCAACACAAGTTTGAGCAAACATTGCATCAGAAAAAATCCACGTTTTGGAATTTCTGGTCATATGTATGGGGCATAAGACTTTTATTGCCATCTCTGTTAGGGCTCTAAGCGGCAGTTTTACTGTCCACTGGCCGCTCATCAGAATTCTAACATTACAGCTTGAGAGGGCTGTACACAGGCTGTAGTCACAATGCTTTGCTTCACGACCGTGGTATTTTAACTCCGGCAGCAGCACCACCTGTCAAACTCGCCTGTTGAGATCAGTGGGGCAGTACTGCAACCATGAGCCAAATGCTTGGTTTTCCGTTTTGGTACAGTCCTGCAATGTAAAATTGCCAATCAACAAATAAAAAAATAAATAACAGGCATCAGGAAGAGGCAGTAGTTCTGCTATACTGCTTTCTGAAAAGTGATCCACCATGGATTGCTTACCACTAGGGTTGTCACATCATCCTTTTAATCCAGGACACATATTAATTACACAGGTTCTGAGATTTAAGGCACCAAGTGAGTTTTATTACCATCTTAATCAGACACAGAACCTTTGTAATTAATGTTTATCCTGGATTAAAGAGATTATGTGGCAACCCTACTTACCACCTGTCTAAAAGAGCCCTTAGGGGGAATTAACCTCACTAGTGACCACAGAGGAAGGAAATAATTTCACCAATGGGGTCGTAGACTTAAAACAAATGTTGAACTACCCCCTACACCCCCCTGGAGACCACACAGGAAATGAGCAAACTCAACATAAGTTCTTACTCTTCCATATTTAGTCCAAAACTTAAAAAAATTCATTGACTGAAGTTATAGTTTATGTAACGCCAAAAGGATTACAACTTCAGTCGGATTTTTACTGCTACCCAAGGCTCCATTCATATTAACCCCTCAGCATTTTTTTAGCTTATCACATTGAGTACAAGGAAGAAAAATAAAAAGCATCCCCCTGTAAACTATTCGTAAAATATCTTACCACAACATTTGATGTTTAAAGCTTTCAAAATTGCTGGCTCTTGCTCTCTCAGTGTTACTTCTCTGAATTTCCAGACTTCACAGGAAATAGGTACAAGTGGACAGTACATAATTGAGTAAGTCTGTTGGCTTGGAGAAAGGGGGGGAAGAGCTGGGAGTGCCTTGCTATCATAGGCAATGTGGCTGTGTTTCTATTGAACTACACAGTGTAGGGAGGCACAACTCTAGTTGCATGGTTGACTCCATAGGAGAAACAGCCTGAGACAGGAAATCTGGGACAGCGGTCATAGCACCAGCTTAAACTGGGCTTAAGATAAAGGTAAATGTATACTCAGTAAATGATATCAGCTGCTGAAGTTGCTTAAAACTGGGGGTTTAATATCATTGTAACCGTTTCTTCCTGTTCTTCTGACATTGGTTTCAACAGACAAAGTGAGAAAAAAATCTGCAACAGGAACACAGATATAAATAAAAATCTGTCAAGGATTTTTAACTTTCCCTATTCTGCTAAAGAAAAGCATTTCTATTCCTGTCTTGTAAAACCATTGTTAGCAGGACAGGAAGTAACGTAAATGTGCTCCAGGTAGCAGCGAAAACCTGACAGGAGTTCTGATTCTTCCTTTAAATTCTACATTACAAGATTCAAGCACATGAACATAATTTTCATCATCACATCATAAACAACATTAATGAATGCTGTTAAAAAAGTCGAGCGAGCCAAAACATAAGTCTTAAAAAAAAGACTTCACTTTACCTGGCTGCCTGAATTCACATTTTTTCTGAACAATTCCAACAGTTTTGTCACTTGGATTCCTCCTAGAGGTAAATTAAGGTTGACATTTGTCTATTTTGAGGGATCTGTCATCCTCACTTTGGCCAAGAGCAGGACAACTTATCAATCAAGACTGGGCCCAAATTTAGAGACAAAGAGCACAGGCAGGGGTTTTACTGCAAGAATTAAAATACTACAAAGTACGCAGCAGTAAAAAATCCGAGCATGCGTTGACTTCAGTGAATGCTTGGATTTTTAACCGATGGACGTACCCACAGACGATCGTTTTTTTCTATCGTTTTTTTAACCATCAGATAATTTTAACCACTTGACCACTGGGCACTTAAACACCCTTCCTAACCAGACCAATTTTCAGCTTTCGGTGCTCTCACAGTTTGAATGACAATTACTCAGTCATACAACATTCTACCCATTTGAAATTTTTGTCCTTTTTTTCACACAAATAGAGCTTTCTTTTGGTGGTATTTGATCACCTCTGGGTTTTTTATTTTTTGCGCTATAAAAGAAAAACGACTGAAAATTCTGTAAAAAAAAATAAAAAAATCTTGTTTCTGTCATATTAGCGGGTTATTTCTCACACACAGCATATGCATACCACAAATTACACCCTAAAACACATTCTGCTATTCCTCCCGAGTATGGCGATACCCCATGTGTGGGACTTTTACACAGCGTGGCCACATACAGAGGCCCAACATGCAGGGAGCGCCATCAGGCGTTCTGGAGCACCCAGACCAATTCTGACATTTCTCTCCTACATGGAAAAATCATCATTTATTTGCTAGAAAATTACATAGAACTCCAAAACATAATATATGCTTTTTTAGCAAAGACCCTAGAGAATACAATGGCGGCCGTTACAACTTTTTATCTCGCACGGTATTTTCGCAGAAATGTATTGAACGCGTGTTTTTTAAAAAACTGTTTTGTGCTTAAAACAAAACAGTAAAGTTAGCCCAATTTTTTTTCATAATGTGAAAGATGAAGTTACGCCGAGTAAATAGATACCCAACATGTCACCCTTCAAAATTGCGCACGCTCATGGAATGGCGCCAAACTTTGCTACCTAAAAATCCCCATAGGCGGTATTGCAGAGTATTGGGGTATTGCAAAGTATCATGCAGGGTATTGGGGTATTGCCGAGTACTGGGGTATTGCCGAGTACTGGGGTATTGCCGAGTACTGGGGTATTGCCGAGTATTGGGGTATTGCAGAGTATTGGGGTATTGCCGAGTATTGGGGTATTGCCGAGTATTGGGGTATTGCCGAGTATTGGGGTATCGCCGAGTATTGGGGTATCGTTGAGTACTGGAGTACTGGGGTATTGCCGAGTACTGGGGTATCGTTGAGTACTGGAGTACTGGGGTATTGCCGAGTACTGGGGTATCGTTGAGTACTGGAGTATTGGGGTATTGCCGAGTATTGGGGTATTGCCGAGTATTGGGGTATTGCAGAGTATTGGGGTATTGCCGAGTACTGGGGTATTGTTGAGTACTGGGGTATTGTTGAGTACTGGGGTATCGTTGAGTACTGGAGTATTGGGGTATTGCCGAGTATTGGGGTATTGCCGAGTATTGGGGTATTGCCGAGTATTGGGGTATTGCCGAGTATTGGGGTATTGCCGAGTACTGGGGTATTGTTGAGTACTGGGGTATTGCCGAGTACTGGGGTATTGCCGAGTACTGGGGTATTGCCGAGTATTGGGGTATTGCCGAGTATTGGGGTATCGTTGAGTACTGGAGTACTGGGGTATTGTTGAGTACTGGGGTATTGTTGAGTACTGGGGTATTGTTGAGTACTGGGGTATTGCCGAGTATTGGGGTATTGCCGAGTATTGGGGTATTGCCGAGTATTGGGGTATTGTTGAGTACTGGGGTATTGTTGGGTACTGGGGGATTGCTGAGTATTGTTGGGTACTGGGGATTGCAGGGTACTGGGGGGATGGCAGAGCTGGGATGTTTTGAGGGATGGCTGGATCTGTGACTGCATTTGTCACAGATCCAGCCACAGCTCAGCTGCTGACACCCCGCTCCCCCCCCCTCTCCTCGCACACTGTACAGAGCGGAGAGGGAGGAGAGGGAGGAACCGGCGTCATCAAATGACGCCGGTTTGTTTACAAGTGATCGCGCCGTCATTTGACGGCGCGATCACGTGGTAAACGGCCGCGATCAGCGGCAATTTACCGTGATCCGTGATGCGCCGGGTCTTCTAGACCCGGCGAGCACGGACACTTTCGTGAGCGCGTCCCAGGGGACGCGCAATCGCGAAAGTGAAGGACGACGTCCCAGGGACGTCGTCCCGAGGTAACCCCGCCGCGCCGTAGCAGTAAAATGCTTATGGCGCGGTGGGAAAGTGGTTAAAACAAGTTCCTATTTTTTTTACCGGTGGATAAAAAAACGATGGGGCCCACACACGATTGGTTCGTCTGATGAAAACCTACATACATATATTTCCTGGGTCAGTTTTAGGAGAGCACAACCTAGGGTCCCCGCGTGCGTATCAGGCTGGTGAGTGATGGGCAGTGATGTGAGCTGGGTGCTTTACAACCTCCCTTCCTCTTCCTAGTGCTCTGTGTTCCACCTGCGTTCCAGTGAAGCTGGCTGGTGCTGCTTGCTCCTGGATTGGTCAATTAGTCATGGCTGTGATTGGCTCTCCAATCCGCTGCTTCCGATTGGTTGAAGCGACGGGGGGTGGCAAATTTAAAACTGTGGTGGATAGTTTTGCATTGTGGCTGTCAGCACATGGGACTGGACTCCCAGGCTGGTATGCTGAGCGCAGGAACAGCTTAACAATGTGTTTCCTTAACCTCCCCTGCCTTGTGAAATGTAATTTAAGGTTCCTTACATTTTTTTCCCCTGCAGCCGGCTGACAGTCCCCAGAAGATGTTTTTCCCTTTGTTCAAGCCTTGCCCAGCTGGCAAGTGGGGGATATTAAAAAAAAAAAAAAAAATATATATATATATATATATATATATATATAAGGACTTTTTTCCTATCATATTCTCCCGTAGCCCAGGATGAGCTTGCCTGTTCCTATGCAAGAGGCACTGAAAGCGATGGAAAGGTATGGGACACCTAGATGGTTCCTTCTTATTGCAGGGGGAAAGGTCCTTTACTCAGGAGCCACAAAAGAGCAATTTCTTCCTCTAGTGATCCTTGTTCTCCTTCTCCTAGGGCTTACCACTCCAAGGCAAAGTCAAATGTCAACCATATCCAGCACAGCCTTTCATCAGACTCTGCAGGCCCATCTTCTAGGCATCATCAACCACCCACCGATCATGGACCAGCTGCTTCGGCAGATATGGTCGCCAATACTTGTTGGACTTGCGGTGCGGTTCCATTACCAACTAAATGCCTTTGTGATGGTCAAAGAGGACATCAAGTTATACATTAAGAAAGCAGTGGAATAAGGGGAAAAGGTCCTGTTACTAGGCCCTTCTGGGGTAAGAGAAACTAATCGCTTAAGGAGAAGGCAAGAGGACTCTCCGGAACCTGGAGCCATTAGTTCTGACTCAGAAGTGGACTGAGGTCAGGATATCTTAGATACATATTCTTTTGACTTTCTCTGGTACCCTTCAAATCTGTTGTCAAACAGGCCATCAATTGTGAGGAAGAATCTTCAAGCACTCAGTAGCCGAGAAAATATTACCCAAATGATCTCATGCTCTTTGGCTCAAACACTGGTCCGCAGATTCTGCCTCAAAACAGGCTTTATGTTTCATCCCCTTCTCAGAAAGCACTCTTTGGTAAGACGCTAGAAGAGGCAATTCACCGGTTAACTGGAGGGAAGTCTGGTTTTCTTCCCCAGGATTGGAAGAGTCGTCCGCAGACGCTTTGGGCAAATAGAAGGCCCCGGGATTAGTTCAAGGAGGCCAGGTCCTATTGGCCAGGTAGAGAGTTTTTGTGCTTTTCATTGCGATCTCATGGCACCTTTGCTGATAACTCCAAGCCTAAAGCCTCATGACTTTTGAAAGGGACAGGCTGAACAGTCTAAATCTGTCAGTGGTGTCAACCCTACTTACAGCAAGAAAACTTTCTACTAAGGCCACCTATCACAGAGTTTGGAGGAGATTCTAAACCTTTTCCACTCAACAGGGGTTTTTGTTCCAGACCCCCTCAGTGGCTAATGTGCTGTTAATTCTTCTGTCTGGCCTGGATGCAGGCCCCAGCTACAATACCAGTAAAGTACAGATTTCGGCACCGGCAGCATGTCCGTTGGGCTAAAGATCAACTCATTATCAGGTTCCTCTAAGCGGTCATCAAAATTCGGCCCCCGATTCATTCCATGTTTCCAAGGTGGGACTTACCTCTATGTACTGAAGGGATTAATGAAGTCACCATTTTTTTCTGGATTTGACCAGATCAATATATTTTCTAACTTTGAAGATGGTATTCCTTACAGCAGTGGTTTCTACTAGGCGAGTTTCAGATATTGCCGCATTTTCCTGTAAGAAACTGTATTGCATGTTTTTCCCAGAGAGAGTTGTGTTACGTCCTTCTACAAATTTCCTGCCAAAAGTCTCTTCGGAGTTCCACTTTAATTGGCAGTCAGTACTTCCAGCCTTTTTACCTTAACCTATGGACCGGGAGGGGTCAGAATTGCACAAGTTGAACCTGAAGACCGTGTTGCAGACATATTTGAAGAGAACAGAGTTGTTCCGAAAAGCTTTTGGCAGCACCTCGTGTCTGGGTTTTCATTTTCTCTCCCTTTGTGTGTGTTAGTTAGGTCCAAGGTTGTGCTGGTATGAGTCAAGAAAATGGAAAATTGTTATCCTTACTTACCGTAAATTTCCTTTTCTATACAGGGTCAAGGAGCGGGGTTGACCCAAGGTTGTGCTGTCTTGAGGCAGAGCCAGGAAAGGAAAGTGATGGTAAATATGGATAACAATTTTCCATTATAATAAAGCACACCATCTGGTTAACTCCCTCAGTAGGTTTCTAAAACAAATGCTTGCAAGTCTAGGGTGCATCATGCTACAATTTTTTTATCTTATAGAACTACCACTGAACGATACCTGAAATAAAATACTACTGACAGTGTCCAAACAGGCGTCTGAAAGCCTTACTTTTGTCATTTTGCAGAAATAAGCATTCTTATGAATTATCACCCAGGAGAAGGCAGGCTGTGGCCAAGGGAAAAAAGTACAGAAAGCCATAACTCCAAGTTGTTGTGTAATGGTGATGAGCAATTATTATATCTCATTAGTCACTGACACTACTCTACTAAATGCTGTTATCTGACCACAATACATCATTCAGGCAGCATTGAGCGATGCAGAAATATTAAAGTGGAGAATACAGTAATGTTTATTATTCAAGTAATTTTGTCCTTCTTTATCATCAGATGTGATTGATCTAATTGCTGTGACTCATATTCTGAAATCCCTTCATGCTTTCATGGGCTGCTTACAGTAATGGCTTCAGTGATGGATTTTAATGTTCTCAAAAATCTTGCCTGGTTTTATATTTTTGCAATAGAAATGAGTTGCGTTTTTTAGTTTATGCTAATTTACATAATAACTGTATTTTAATGCCAAAATAGCACTTTCTGCACTTTAGCTGATGCCCCAGGGGTGGGTTTGGTAGAATGGCCTGTAAATAACATAACAGTTTACCCTTTTTTATCTGATAATAATATTGGCATAAGCAATGAATACTGCGGAAACTCTCCTTAACAAATGTTATCAGATTTAATATAGCTAAAGTCAATGCACACTGAACTGACGTGCTTCCTAGCTGAACCCAGTGGAATTCACATTTCTAGCTTCTAAATGATTTAAAGATGTTACTCTTAAATCCCGCACAGTAAGTACTTATCTGTCACTTGGAAAAGATTATGTTTCTAAAGCATCATTTGAAGCAAGACAGCATGATAAAATCAAAGCACTTATACTAATATATGCAGATAAATGAAAGCATGAACTCTGACGCCTGAAGGTAACTTAAGAAGATTTAAATGCACAGTGGAGTAACAGTTAGTACTGTGGCTTTGTGGCATTGAGTTAACTTCTCACAGGACATTGTGAGAGCAAAGTTAAGAAGTGGAATCTTTGCTTATAATGCTATCCATAAAGTGGTACAGTTAGTTTCCTCCTATGTTTATGAAACATATTAGTAAGTTACTCGACTTTCACACAAACTTCTGCTAGAGTGTATGACCACACATGGGATCTGACCATCTGCATTTTGAGATTTATTCCATGAAATTCTACACCTCTAAGGCCACGTACACACGATCAGATCGGTCCGATGAAACTGGTCCGACGGACCATTTTCATCGGACCAGGCTGAAGTGGTCTGATGGTACTAACTATCGATTCTGTCCGACGGACAGGTGTCCGTCGGACAGATTTTAAAGCAAGTTTTAAAACTTTGGTCCGACGGACAACGGTCCAATAGGCCGTACACACCATCGAATTGGTCCGATAAAACTGGTCTGCAGATCTGTACACGGCCTAAGACACCATATTGTCTGCTCTTACCATCCCATATTATCTATATACAACCTCAAAATGCATACATTTTATTCTTACATGTAGAGATGATGCCTCAAGTTAATATAATATTATTTAAATCCACACTGGTGTAGTAGTTAGCACTTTGGCTTTGTAGTACTTGGGTCCTGAACCTGTGATTTACTTCTTGAAATTCTACACTTCCAGGTCACCATGTTGCCTGCTGTTACCAATCCATATTATCTACGTACAACCTCTAACTCAATACATAGGCTTACTACACTTTTGGATTTATTCTATTTCTGTTATAATATATACAGTATCTCACAAAAGTGAGTACACCCCTCACATTTTTGTAAATATTTTATTATATCTTTTCATGTAACAACACTGAAGAAATGACACTTTGCTACAATGTAAAGTAGTGAGTATATAGCTTGTATATGTAACGGCTCTGGTGAACGGGAGTGAACCAAAACTGCGGTTAGCAGGGATTTCAATGCACTTCTCTATGTTACGTGAGAATTCAGTATTGGGCCCCAGGCGTAGCATAGCATGATCCCCTCCCTTCGGAGGCTTACAGGCAGTATTCCAACATGATAATGAACCAGAAGACACACAGTACTCATTAGTCACTCTGGAGATGTGTGAACTGGCTCCATAGAGAGCCGGTCATAATCTCCTGACATGCAAATTGGTTGTTGTATCCAATTCGCAATAGTGTGAACCAAGCCTGAAGGATGAAAAAAGTATTACAGGAACACCAATGTCATCACAGTTTAAGGATTGCATTTGGCACCCTCAAGAATCAAAACCTCTACTAGGATCATTTCCTTTACACAGAACATTTTTCTTTTACCACTCCATACCAAGTTTAAAGTATACTCTTATTCGGGTTGACCGTGTCTTTAGTGAAGATAGAAAAAAAATACCTGGTTGATAACTGTTCGGAGGGGAAATGCCTGTGTGCTTCTGTCCCCCATAGCCATAGGCCTACTGTGCCCGTTGGGAAATCAGGAAAATCACACACTTATGGGACTGGTTACTAAAGCCACGTACACACGATCGGTTCAAACCGATGAAAACGGACTGAAGTTTGTTTTCATCGGTCCAAACCGATCGTGTGTAGGCCCCATCAGTCCATTATCCTTCCAAAAACAGATGGCTTGCTTTAAAATCGAACCAATGGACGGCTAACCGATAGGTCAAAAACCGATCGTTAGTGCGCACAAGCATCGGTTAAAAATCCACGCATGCTCAGAATCAAGTTGACGCATGCTTGGAAGCATTGAACTTTTTTCATCACGTTGTTGTGTTTTACGTCACCGCATTCTGACACGATCGGTTCATGGACCGATCGTGTGTACAGGGCTTAAAACAATACCCAATATCTGAAAGCGCTTATACTGTATGTCTGTTCTAAGTCCCTATGTCATGCACATCCAATTACACTGTCAGGAAGCTCCAAAGGGCATCTCAGGCATTTCAGGGCTGCCACACCAACAGTGGTTGGGTTGTGTATTGACTTTGCCTCCAAACAACAATCAAAAGTGTGTAAATGCAGTACCTTATATATCAAATTATTTTTTAGAAGAATATTCTGAATATAGAAGCAGCAACCCAATCACAATCAAACTGTAATTGTCTTGTTGCGAGTGGGTAGTCCATGCAGATTTTTGTGAGTCACTTTGATAAAGGAATACAAGCAAAAAAAGATAAGCAACCAAAAAGCAGATGAATAGCTTTTTAGTAAACTTTACATCTTTCAATGATCTCAGTAGACCCTGTTGCTTTAAGTCAAGTGAATTTACTTTAAAAGACAGAGAATGATAGTTTTTCAACACTAGAAACATACCTGGTGTCACTAGGTTTAATCTGCTTGTAGTGTCGATGCATTGTATGGTACAGCAATCCAACAATTGTCGTACGAACTTGAATAAAAAAAGAGTTAACAGAAAAAAATTATACACATGTCTCACCTAAACATGAAATATTCTATTAAAGATTCCTTTCAACACATCACACCATCTCAATAATTGACAACATTGTGTTGTGAAACGCAGACTCTTTACATGTTGGAAAACATTCTTTACATTCTAGTTGTACCACTCCTTTCTCTCACAGAATTATGCCAAGTCCAGCTGAAATCTGTTACAGCCACCTGAAAAACCCAATAGTGGTCTCTAAATATAGGAAACTGTAAACAGGGGGGAAAGATTTAAAACATAACTTGAAATTGCTTTTCACATACTCTAACAGGGAGAAAAGCAATGATGTGGACAGATGTTTATTTTTTGTAAAGGAATAATTTGTAGGAACTCAGAAGGAAATGATACAGAAAGCTAGAGAAATGATCTATGAACAGCATTGGAGATAACGAACTGTGATTTGAACGGAAGAGGAAAAAACCCAAGCCTTTGCCAGGTTTCCTATAGAAGATAAGGTAAAGTTAAAGTTAGCCACATTATTGTTTGCAATGTTTAATGTCACCTGTATATAATAGTGTGTACACAAAATGAAGGAATGCAGCATTTGGGAGGAATAGATGGTATTTTCTTGAAAAAATATCAAGACAACTAGGCACCAGTAGGCAATTCTATCTACCTGAGCTTCCATTTTTGAATTGTTGTATTAGTGCAGCCTTACTTCTCAGAGATCGCTTGATATATTATTATTATTATTATTTTGTTCTTCTTCTGTAAAAAGCAGAGGTGTCACACCAAGTTTAAGGATATACAGCGCTCCTGTCTACTGCCTGAATTGAATGCTCATAACAGACAAAACTAAAAACTTAGTTAGTTGCCAGTTTTGGTCTTCTTCAGTGGCCTGTACAGGGTTCAATTTGTTGACTGGGCAACCACAATAGGGGGCCCACAGCTGATATTTGTGCTCAAGGAGAGAATATACCTCCACTCAGGGGGAGGATAGGGAAAGAATATAACTGAATAATAGCAATTACACCTTCCCCCAAGAGGTGGGGCTGAACCATTACCATAGTTCAAGGGCCCATCTTGACAGGCTTTAGAATTGTGTCACTAGGCAAATGATGGTTGTTTTTTGGTTCATTAACCACTTCAATACAGGGTTTTTATACCCACCTCCATACCGGGCCTATTCTGGCACTTCTCTCCTTCTCTATACAAATCATCATTCTTTTGCTAGAAAATTACTCAGAACCCCCAAACATTATATATGTTTTTTTAGCAGACACCCTAGGAATTAAAATGGTGGTCATTGTAACTTTTTATCGTGTACGGTATTTGACCAATCATTTTTCAAATGCCTTTTTTTTGAAAGAAAAAGGTTTCATGATTTAAAAAATAACAAAACAGTAAAGTTAGCCCAATTTTTTTGTAAAATATGAAAGATGACGTTATGCCGAGTAAATAGATACTTAACAAGTCATGCTTTAAAATTGCGCACACTCATGGGATGGTGCCAAACTTTGTTACTTAAAAACCTCCATAGGCATCGCTTTGAAAAGTTTTACAGGTTACCAGTTTAGAGTTACAGAGGAGGTCTAGTGCTAGAATTGTTGAACACGCTCTAACGCATTCGGCGATACCTCACATGTGTGGTTTGAACAACGTTTACATACGTGGGTGGGACTTACGTGTGCGTTCGCTTCTGAGCGCGGGCTACTGGGGACAGGGGCATTTTAATTTTATTTATTTTTTTACTTATTTATTTATTTTTTACACTTTAAAAAAAAAATATGTGATCGCTTTTATTCCTATTACAAGGAATGTAAACATCCCTTGTAATAGGAAGAGTGTATGACATCTGGTAACCAGTCATCTCTATGCTTCCTATCCGGTGCAGGGCGATCCTTTCTCCGGGCACGGGGAGCCCGTAGAAGCACCGGATGGCGGTGGGAGGGCGCTGCTTTGTGTGTCCATTCAGACACGGCTCGGCCCCACCACCTCTCTATCCTCATTGGCTCACTATCTGTGTCTCAGCCAATCAGGAGGTAGAGACCCAGACAGCTGAGTCTCTCATGCAACATCGCTGGATTGAGATGGGGCTCAGGTAAGTGTTAGGGGGGCTGTTTGACCAGCAGATTTATATTTGACCCTTTTTTTACCACTTCATCACCTTAGGACGTCATATGACGTCCTCCACTTTGTGCGGGGATATCTGAGTGATGCCTGCAGCCACAGGCATCATTCAGATATCGCAGTCTTCAGCCGGCGATTCTGTGCACCAGAGGAATGATCAAAGCAGCGGTTCCGCTGCTCGATCGTTCTTCTAGGCAGCGGGAGGGGAGCGGTGAAGCATAGAGATGACTGGTGACCAGAAGGTCACAGTCATCTCTATGACCGTTGGAGGACCGGGCGCGACGTTATGACGTCACGCCCGGTACCCGGAATGTAAACACAGCCGCAACCGCGGCTGAATGCATTAGATTGGTGAATTTTTTTCACGACCTAATGCTTTCCAGCCTGGAGGAGAGATGTGGGGTCATCTCTCCATAAAGAGGACCTGTCACACACTATTCCTATTACACGGGATGTTTACATTCCTTGTAATAGGAATAAAAGTGACGAAAAAAAAATGTAAAACGAAGTGTAAAAATAAAAAAAATAAGTATAAAAAAAATAAACAATAAAAAAGTTTTTTTTTTTTTAAAAACACCCCTGTCCTGGTCGCTCGCATGCAGAAGCAAACACGCATGCAAGCCCCATCCACATATGTCAGCACCGTTCAAACCCCACATGTGAGGTATCTAGTGTCAGCACTATACCTCCTCTGTAACTCAAAAATAGTAACCTGTAAAAAAATTTAAAGCATCGCCTATGGAGATTTTTAAGTACCGAAGTTTGGCGCCATTCCATGAGTGTGCGCAATTTTAAAGTGTGACATGTTAGGTATCTATTTACGCGGTGTAACATCATCTTTCACATTATACAACAAAATTGGGCTAACTTTACTGTTTTGATATTTTTTAATTCATGAAACTGTTTTTTCAAAAAAAAGGCGTTTGAAAAATTGTTGCGCAAATACCGTGCAAGAAAAAAAGTTACAATGACCGCCCTTTTATTCCCTGGGGTGTCTGCTAAAAATATATATAATGTTCGGGGGTTCTGATTAATTTTCTAGCAAAAAAAATTTGATTTTTACATGAAGGAGAAAAGTGCCAGAATAGGCCCGGTGATTAAGTGGTTAGGCTGCATGAACCAGTTTGCTGCTTTTGAATTCCCATGGATTTGTATAGGGAGAGAAGCTATTCATGAACAAAGGCCAATTTAGGCCCAAAATAAGAAGTTCAGTTCTTTCAAATGCCCATTTCAACATTTTTTGTCAACCTGATACTCACAGTTTTTCTTAGGAGTATGCCCCTAATTATATTTTAAAAAGGAATAATGCATAGTAAAAAAAAAATCTTCTAAACTTCCTTTATTTTTTCAGTCAATTGTACTGTAACTCTATGGATGAGAAGCCACTATATTACCATACAGAATCATGGAGAGAACTGAATAAAATTGGAGCACACAGAATTTGGAGCAGCTGTGCACAGTAATCAATCAGCTTCTAACTCCAGCTTGTTCAGTTTGGACCAACATAACAATACCTGACCGATGCCCCTAGATGATGGAAGTCACTAAAATAGACATTCCTACTCCAGTGATCTCTACTTGCTACTGGGCCCTGCACTCATCACCACCCCACCTCTCCAAATCATCTAATCAGAGTACGCTTTGCACTCATTGAGAAAAAGCAAGGCATTCTTTAAATGGCCCTCGTGCTGAGTGGACCCTTGGGGCTTATTGGGGCATTGGACATGTACAGCATTAACATCAGTACGTTGGTCCAGGGTGGACCAGTGTAACTATGTAAAAATGTACTATGCCTGGATTCCTTCTTTAAGTATAAAAAGGAGAATTAAAGTAGAGATATTGTTACTTAAAACAATCAGGTTCAGGTTAAAAAAAGAAACTAATTATTATCCACTGTGACCCACAGTTTGTTTTGTGTACTGCTCAGGCTCAATCACTATGGGGAGTAGTGTGGGTGATGCTGCAACCACTGCAGGAATGCCAGCAAGGGATGGAGCTCGTCCAAGTTCCTATAGTCACACATCCACCGAGTCCTATCGTGTTATGAGAGAGACAGCCTCAGTTTGGGATTCCACCAGGCCATGCCCCCAACACTTTTCACTCCACCCCCAGAGCTTAGCTCCCAGGGCAGAATAAAGCACATTGGGGTCATGGCCTGGCAGGAGCCCAGGCTGAGGTTGTCTCTGTCATACCACCATAGGACTCTGTGGATGTGCAGCACCAGGGATCTTTCCTCTCTTCTTCCAATAATTATCCACATTGGCAAGGAGGGAAGACTGAAGGCATAAGTAATTTCCCTTTTTGTAGTTTTCTCTCACATGTAGGGATAGCTTGACAAAGGAGCATGCTCCAAAACGCACTGTGAGCTTGACTGGTGACATCATCACCCCCGATGATGGTCAATGTGCGCCCATGCCCTCGTTACTCCCCTCCATCTTTGCACTATCCATCCGGCTGAGGTAGCAGGAGCACTGGTGATGACAGCTCTAGTGCGAGCTCCGGACACATGGTGCACACCGGATGTTTGATATGATTAGGTGTGCCTAAATATATCTCCCTACATGTAAGTGTTTTTTTATTGTGTTTTCATTAAAGTATCCTATGGTCTACACTCAGAGGCTCCTGTTCTGTTTTCTCTTTGTTGTTTCTCCACATCAGACTGGGGAGGGAGATGACTACAGAAACAGAACTTCAGCAGTCATTGCTTACTATGGTCACTCATCAGGTAAGCGAGAGTAGTTACCACCAGTTTTGAAAAGTGCAGGTGAAAAATACTTTAGCTATAGGACAAAGGGTAATACGCAGTGGCAGCTGGTGCTCAAAATTTTTGGGGGGGTGCAAACAAACTGAAAAACTGAAAAAAAACATCAATTGCAGCCTCACTGTGCCCATCAATTGCAGCCACTGTGCCAATAAAACGCAGCCACTGTGCCCTCAATTTCAGCCAGTGTGCAATCAATCGCAGCCACTGTGCCATCAAACGTAGCCCCTGTGCCCATCAATGGCAGCCACTGTGCCACTCAAACGCAGCCACTGTGCACATCAACTGCAGCCACTGTGCCATCAAATGCCGCCACTGTGCCTCATAAAATGCTGCCACTGTGCCCCATTAAAAGCTGCCACTGTGCCCTTCAAATGCCGCCACTGTGACTCCCCCCACCCGCTCTCTGTCTGCCCTATCTCCGTGACAGGTCAGGCAGTGGGTGACAGCGGCGACCTAGGGAGTCTCCTCCCCTCCACCTGATAGGCTTCCAATCGCCGAGCCAATCATTTCAGCCAATCAGGTGACGGGTATCAGACCCGCGCTACCTGATTGATGGAAAGGTGGTTCAGTGTTAGAAAAGCAAATTCACTTTTCTAACACACCAGGGTGGTCTGTGAGCACAATGTTGTTTCTCCACATCAGACTGGGGAGGGAGATGACTACAGAAACAGAACTTCAGCAGTCATTGCTTACTATGGTCACTCATCAGGTAAGCGAGAGTAGTTACCACCAGTTTTGAAAAGTGCAGGTGAAAAATACTTTAGCTATAGGACAAAGGGTAATACGCAGTGGCAGCTGGTGCTCAAAATTTTTGGGGGGGTGCAAACAAACTGAAAAACTGAAAAAAAACATCAATTGCAGCCTCACTGTGCCCATCAATTGCAGCCACTGTGCCAATAAAACGCAGCCACTGTGCCCTCAATTTCAGCCAGTGTGCAATCAATCGCAGCCACTGTGCCATCAAACGTAGCCCCTGTGCCCATCAATGGCAGCCACTGTGCCACTCAAACGCAGCCACTGTGCACATCAACTGCAGCCACTGTGCCATCAAATGCCGCCACTGTGCCTCATAAAATGCTGCCACTGTGCCCCATTAAAAGCTGCCACTGTGCCCTTCAAATGCCGCCACTGTGACTCCCCCCACCCGCTCTCTGTCTGCCCTATCTCCGTGACAGGTCAGGCAGTGGGTGACAGCGGCGACCTAGGGAGTCTCCTCCCCTCCACCTGATAGGCTTCCAATCGCCGAGCCAATCATTTCAGCCAATCAGGTGACGGGTATCAGACCCGCGCTACCTGATTGATGGAAAGGTGGTTCAGTGTTAGAAAAGCAAATTCACTTTTCTAACACACCAGGGTGGTCTGTGAGCACAATGCTTGTAGTTCACCATTTTTGAACCCTATTAGAGCTTATGGCTTTAATCAGGTGCTTCAAAAACACCCCACACCGCTGGAATTCAGGCACCCAGTGTGCAAAAAAGGGGCACCTGAATAGGGGTTGGCGGCGGACAGCCATGAATAGATTGATGCAATGCATGAATCTATCCAGCTACATAGAGGGGGTAGCTGGAGAGAGGGGGCGGCACCCGTGCACCCCTTAATTGACACACAGCCACTGGTAATATGCTAATGCTGGATTTTCAAACCTCACTGTTTGTCCTTATGTTCTTAACAATGACAACATGACAGTGGTCACAAGCAAAACAACTTATTACCTGCTTTTAAAAAAAGTGCTAATGAAGACATGAGAGATTTGAGGGGTGAAGTTATTCTGCACTGGCTTGATATGGCAGTGCCACCACCTCTAAAAATCCCCTAATGTTGATAAGTTCAGTAAGTAAATTTTTGTTTGAAATTCAACTTAATTAATGTGCATAATATCAATATGCCTCTAAGCTCCTCACAGAGAACATTTATCCATTCCAACCTGTCAATTTAAATTATTACCACACTGTATTGTCTTTACACTTAAAGATGTAATATTTTGACCATGTACTATGCAAATCCAAATTGTGCCCTAACAGTTGGTCAGATTCTGTTCTGTAAATTATTTGAATATCACCTCATCTTTCTATTGGCGTTGACTGTGCAGCTGCCTGATGATTTCTGGATGACAAGCTCCGAGTTCATTCAAAGTGTAAAGAAACCATCATGAATCAGAGACTGGTAGCACAAAATGCAAACATAATGGCACCTTATTTTAAATACATCACTGCCACAGTGGCCTGCTAGGCTTGGTGATTTAATGGAAAGAGAAAAAAAGAGCCATAGTTACTTTCAACAAATTCATTGCCCTTCTGATGAAGAAAAGGTTAGGTTTAAAAAAGATATATCAAGTTCCGCAGCGCAAAGAGATATAAATTATTTAAATTACTTTTTCACTGCTGGGAAGCACCATATCATTGCATAATGTATAGTGACGTGTAAGCATTCTGAACGTATAATTTGTATTCTACTTGAAATGCAAAGAACATCAGCAATTGAAACAAAATAAAACTTTAAAATGGACCTAATTTTTCAGATAATTTTAAGTGAAAATATGGCTTAAATCTAAGATGCTCTTTACAAAAGTACACTGCAGAACTTGTCGCCTATCATCTTAAACACCTAAGTGCTTAAAGTACCTGACATTTCCAGGAATTCAGGAAAATTATTCTCAATTCCAACTAAAAATAGGGTTCATGTTTACAGTAGAAATATAGCTAAAACCCATGCTTCTCCTAAAAAAAAGACTTTACTCTATTTTCCACATTGTTTAAAGTCTAAAGTGGAATGAGCCTGACGTCTGGAGCTCAAAAAGTTTAAAACTGATTAATGTCTAAGGCCGCGTACACACGACCAAATAAATCCGATCAAATCGGTCTGACAGACCGATTTGATCGGATTTGTCTGCTGGGATGTATTGGTTTGATCGTGTACACACGATCAAACCAAAATCCCGGCCGGCAGACAGCGCGGTGACGTGGCGGCGAAGTTGACGCCGCCACGTCACCGTCACCAGGAAGTAAAACACATGGACTCGACGCATGCGCGGGCAGATATGTCTGCTGGTTAGCATACTAACCAGCAGACATGTCGGACGGACGGGTTCCCAGCAGACAGAGTACTGATATGAATTAATTAAAATTTAAATCAGTATTTAATATGCATGCTGTAACAGCCAGCAGATGGAGCTGTAGACTCCACTTTATATGTTTACTACATTATTCTTTGCTGAAAAGTGTACTGTAAAGTGCACTGTAAAATCTGTGTCATATTAATTATTTATTAAATGTTGATTTGTAAAAAAAAAATACAATTACTGTATTTGCTGGCATATAAGACCAAAAAGCAGGGGTCGTCTCATACGCCGGGTCAGCTGCTCGGATGCCTGCTGGATGTGCCTAAATACTCTATGTAGCTTTGGCTACATACAGTATATACTGCTTAGCCAATCCCAGTGAGCGATGTATTCAAATGAATACAGAGCCTGCTCGGATTGGAGTAACAACCTCTGCAAATCCGAGCAGGCTACTGAACTGTATTGGCTTTGAGAGTCAGAGAGGCGTGGTCTGATGATGTTACAGCCTCTGCCAATCCAAGCAGGCTTTGTATTCATTAATAGAATACATCGCTTGTTGTGATTGGCTTCAGCTCCAGTAAGAAGGAAGAAGAATATGGCTCCAGAAGGAAGCAATATGAAGCGTCGGAAGCCTCGGATGGGGGTCATCTTATACGGTGAGTACAGGGAAAAAATCTTTAAAAAAAAAATGTAAAATTAGGGGGTGTCTTAGGCCACGTACACACGATCAGTCAAAACCGATGAAAACGGACAGAAGATCCGTTTCATCAGTCCAAACCGATCGTGTGTGAGCCCCATCGGTCAGTTATACTTCAGTCAAAAAAAATATAAATTTCTTTAAAATTTAACCGATGGACGCCTAACCGATAGGTCAAAACCGATCGTTAGTATGCAAAAGCATCGGTTAAAAAGCCGCGCATGCTCAGAATCAAGTCGGCGCATGCTTGGAAGCATTGAACTTCATTTTTTTTAGCACGTCGTTGTGTTTTACGTCACCGCGTTCTGATACGATCATTTTTTTAACTGATGGTGTATAGGCACATCAGACCATCAGTCAGCTTTATCGGTTAACCCAAGACAACTGTCCTTCAGACCGTTCTCATCAGATAAACTGATCGTGAGTACAAGGCTTTATACGCCCGGTTGCCTTATACACCGGCAAATACGGTACAATAAAATCATTACAGTTTCACTTTAAACTCAGTAAAATAAAATATATAACAAGGTAACAAAATATATACACTTAAAATAAAACTTACATTTGCTTAGAAATGCTTCACCAGGAACAGAGATATAAGACTGTCCTTCAGATGGAAAGCGGTAGTGTGGCAAACTCAAAGCCTGAGGCACCTTTACCATTGAGTAATCTGCAAAATCAACAAATGACAGTGGCTACATTTATAGAAAGAATATGTATCAAATGGCCCTACTCAAAACAGAAGTTTTTATTCTAAATGGTCTAGGTGTGCAATCATTGGAAGATTAGAACTATAGCGTTGAAAGTGATTCTAATAATTTCCTGAGAATAGGAAATCCTAAAGTGCCCATAGATGACAATCACCTAATCATGTCTTTTTTTCCAGATAGAGAGACAGACATTGTCTATAGAGCAGCACATTCTTAGAAACAAAGTGATGGTTAAGGGTGTAAAACCATGCCTGATTGCCATTGTTTCCTCTTGCATTTGTTTTGTGACTGTCTACCTGCTGCTTACCTGTCTACGGTCCAGGAGCACTAGAGCATTTTCACTTGCAAAGTGAGTTTTCACTGAAGTGAAGCTGTGAGTTCAATCATGTACAAAAAAAAATCCTGAGCAAATGAGCACAAATCCTGTTTCTTTTAAATTTTCATGGAACGCGATTGGATATTTGTTGCAAAATTAATTATCACTTAACTACACCTTACTCGCTAAGCCAGGTAAAAGTTCACTTTACAAAGTGAACATGGTTTACTCCTGTAGTACCAGGGCTTTTTTTCAGGGGGAACTTGGTGGAACTCAGTTCCACCACCTCTGGCTCAGACCCTTTGATGCCTGCTCACCACTATCACTTGTAAAAGTCTGGTTTCTGTGTTTACAAGTGACAGCTCTGCACTCTATCTCTATCCTGGTATTTAATGCCCATTTAAGACCCTCCTACTGTTTGTGAAATTTGACTGACCACACCCACTATATGATGTGATTTGGAGGGGGAAGGGTTTTCTGGGGTCGTGGTTAAGTTCCAGTACCTATTGTTTGAGAAAAAAAAGCCATGTGTAGTACTGTAAATCAACCTCACTGTGTGATGGTCAAATAGCATTAATGAATGCATGTTAATGTATGCTAGGTTCTTTTCACTTCTTTTACAGTATAGCACCTCCATTTTGAATGGTTCACATCAATGTGCTGTTGTGTGCTACAATGCAGAATTGTTTTTGTGATTTGCGTTGGGATGCATGGCACCATAATACATCATGATTCACATATTACTATTCATCGTAGTAACATATGGCAAAATTAACATGTTACTGCAGTGCAAACAAGTGAACCCGGCCTAACACCATCCTTCATGCAAATCCTCCTTATAAGCCTAGAACTAGCCCTCACGTTAACCCTGCCTGTAACACTGAGCCCAGGTTCACACTGGGCTGCGGGAGTGAAGCCATGCGAGTTCAGCCGAACTCACACGATTTCACTCCTACTGGCAGTCCCGATTTCGGCCGCGATTTCAGAGACATCTGTGCATGTTTCTGCACAGATGTCAATGTAGATCACGGCCCGAAATCGCAAAAAGGAGTACAGGAACTACTTCTTGAAATCGGTGCAGCGCCGCAGATGCGGCGTCGCACCGATTAAGATGGTGCCATTGCCGACAATTGCCGCCGATTTGAGATGCGATTTGACATCTCAAATCGCATCTCAAATCGTACCTGTGTGAACCAGGCCTAATACTGACTCTCCCTGTAACCAAAATAATAAACCTCCTGTAACCCTAAGCCTTGCCCTCTGACTAAAGTTTTCTGTAACCCTAAAACGAACCCTCCCTGTTACCCTAAGCCTTGCCAACACAAAAAAAAACATTTATCTCACCTGGGTAGATGCAGCATCGATGTGATGCTACATCTGTCTCCCAACAGTTCTGCACTGAGAACTAATCGATCAGCAGTGTTTGATTGCTCAGTTCTCAGTTAGTGTGAGATTTAGCGTTAGTTTTGCAGAGTAGGAAATTGCTCATTGCAGCATTATCTTAGTGCTGAATTCTACCTGAGCATTCTGTGAGCAGAGAACCATCTCTGCCACTCTGCTCTGCCCCCCGCCGTGCTCACTGGGATGCTGGGCTGTGGGAAGGGCGGGAGGTGCTGGCTCAGTCTCTCAGCAGATCGCTAAGAGGCTGAGCCAGCTGTCACCCCAGGCTTTTGGGTGGACCCCCACCATATGGTTGGGATCTTTTCAGAGCCTGGACTTTCTTTGTGACGTATAGTCACAGTATAGTCAAAATAGCTCCAAATGCTCTCATATTAAGTATAAAATTCCCCTATCCCCTCTGTAATATTACAATAAGCACACCTGTGCCTGTGTTATATAATAAATATGCTTACCTGTACCGCTAACACACAGGCTCCCATCAATCATGTGACTCCTCGGCTCTCTCTCTACTCTCTCCTCTCCTCCCCAGCTGACTTCCATTGCAGTGCTCGGCCCCGCCCACTGGAACTGTCAGCCGGGGAGAGGAGAGGAGAAAGGAGGCCCCTGAGAGCCGGCAGCCATTGTGTTAGCGGTACAGATAAGCATATTTATTATATAACACAGGCACATGGGGCACTTATTATAATATTACAGAGGGCATAGGAGCATTTTATCGAAGTGGGTTAACAACCGCTTTAATACTAACTTGCCCTGTAACTTTAGCATTAACCATCTGTGTAACCCTAAGTCTTGCCCTCTAACTTACCATCTATGTAACATTATCACAAATAATTCCTGTAACCCAAGCACTAACCATCTGGGTAACACTAAACCTTGCCTTCCAACTAATGCTTCCTGTAACCTTAACACTAACCAATCCCTTTAACCCCAAGCCTTGCCCTCATGCTAACCCTTCCCTGTAAAGCCGCGTACACACGATAGGTTAACCAGAGGACAATGGTCTGAAGGACCATTTTCATCGGTCAAAACCAATCGTGTGTGGGGCCCATAGGTTATTTAACCATCAGTTAAAAAAAAGCAAACTTGCTTTAAAATTTAACCGATGGATTGATAACTGATAGATCAAAACCGATCGTTGGTATGCAAAACCATTGGTTAAAAACCCACGCATGCTCAGAATCAAGTCGACGCATGCTTGGAAGCATTAAACTTCATTTTTTTCAGCATGTCGTTGTGTTTTACGTCACCGCATTCTGATACAATCGTTTTTTTTAACTGATGGTGTGTAGGCACATCAGACCATCAGTCAGCTTCATCGGGTAACCTAAGACAACTGTCCTTCAGACCGCTCTCATCGGTTTGACCGATCATGTGTACGCGGCTTAACTCTCTCATACTAAACATCTCTTGCATAAACATAACCCACTGTTAGCATACTTACCTGTCTTGACCTGGAAACTAACCCTCCAGAATCTAATGATTCCTATTAGTCCCTGGAAAGCTAGTTTTATAAACATCGCTGACCATACATTAATGTTTACCTTTGCTCATTTACTTTTCTGACATACTGCAATTCTTTCTAACAAATAAGTCACATGTTTTTGCCATTTCATGTATATACAGTATACACCACTGGCTGCTATCCTGATTGTCCTGATACAAGTGCTTCAATATTAACTTTGATGTAAGTGATTGTATGCTATTGTGTCAATTAAAACTAGTTTTACTACAGCAGACATGCAACCTTCTTCTTTGTTTCTCATTTCATTTATATGTTACTGTCTAAAACAAGCAGAAAAGCCTAAATAATGGAGAGAAAAGAAAAATGGCTATGCTGTACAAAATTCATCCAGCAGAATAAACATTATGTTGCTGTGTATTTTATTCTACATTGTAAGCTTTATAAATAAAATAAATAGGTAACATCGGGCAATCTGTAATTCTTATGACAATTGTTTTCCCATAGTTCTATTCTGCTAATGGGTGTTATACTCTATATTTTATGCATTACTATTCTAACTGTGCAGGTAGTTACATTCTTGCAGTGCAAAAGTAATGGTGCAATTATTAATGTACCCAAAAGCAATCTTTTTCTTTTATCTGGCTGTTCACTTACTTCTCCAACCAATAATAAAATATTTTACTGCTGTGTATCTAAGTACAAACAGTTTGCTTACACTAACAGCTTAATGTTAGTTTACTGTCCTTAATAACAGAATGTCTATTTTCCATGATTTCTTCCAGCGGATGACCACAGCAACAAAGGCCATTTTATTTCCACACACTAAATACCCATCGTTCTATTTTTCCCACACATTAACAGGAACAGTGTATGACACGGTTCCGTGCTCCTTGTGTCTGTACATCAAACATCACTTTTCTTTTTTACTGAACTTCAAAAGAAATGTTTGTACATTTATGCTTCAGCTCCGTACACAATCTTTTGCTACAAATTCAATTATGTCTTTCTACATTCTTTTGTAGAAAAGGATCAGATGTCACCACTATAATATGTACAATAAACAGACCCCTATTATCTGTGACTTAGAAAGTTATATTTTTCCAAATTAAAATAAAATAAAATACTGTTCTGAGAACAAGTAAATCAAATATAATTCAAGTTTCTCAACAGCTGTTGCAACATATTGTGATGGCATACCACCGCACAATCATATTTGAACACATAATTAATTGTAAACATCACGTCACTATAATATCATTTAGTCGTCAGCCACAAATGTATTTTCTGAAAGAATGACTAGATAGCTTAGATCAGGGATAAGTAATTAGCGGACCTCCAGCTGTTGCAGAACTACAAGTCCCATGAGGCATTGCAAGACTCTGACAGCCACAAGCATGACACCCAGAGGCTGAGGCATGATGGGACTTGTAGTTTTGGAACAGCTGGAGGTCCGCTAATTGCTTATCCCTGGCTTAGATGTCTAAACATTGGGAGCTTGAGAAGAATTTGGGCCAAGACTAATTGGGAGGTAAACCACTGGTTGTCCAAAGATGTCGTGCACCCCAAATGAAAGATGTTGTTATTTGTACATATAACTTTCTAATGATACCCCATCAATTTTAATAACATCAGTTAAATCCAACAAGCAAAATCACTATTCATAGCTTCAAAGATGGGATATCATGAACTCTACGCCTTTTGCAAAACAGGAGATATAGAGGTTACAGATAATGTTATGCATATTTACATGGTGCTCTATGATGTCAAACTAAGAAAGCTTAGGGCCCTTTCACACGGAGTGGTCCGTTTTTAGGTCCGCTCCGTGTGTCCGTCGGCTCAGCGGGGGGTCTCCGCTGAGCTGTCGGGCGGACAGGGCGGTCCCTGCACACTGTGCAGGGACCGCCCTGTCTCTCCTCCGCTATCCCCTATGGGGAATCGGATGGAAACGGACCGTCTGTCCGTTTGCATCCGATCCGTTCGGCCGGACGGAAGAAAAATAGGACATTCTTCCGTCCGAAAAAACGGATGCGGATCTGGCGGACGTTAGCGGATGCATCATCCGCTAACGGATCCGCTCCCATAGGGAAGCATTGAGGTCCGTTAACGGACGTCCAAAAAACGGACGAACGGAACGGACGTGTGAAAGAGCCCTTAAACACAATCTACCATATTCAAAGATTGACGTAGTTCCCCAAGGATATACATCATTTTTGTTCTAACCAACAGAGTCCTATTCCCCTGACACATCCAGGGAGTTATTAAAAGTAGAGGGCCAAAGAGATGTATTTGGTCATTACATTACTGGCTGATAGAGTTTTTATTTTTAGGTAAAGGTATACTTACATTTACTGTAATATAAAGATGCATATGAAAGAAAAATTGTATTTGTGTATTCACATAAGACTTGACATTAGTAATAAGAAACACTTGACAAGAAGTAACATAAGCCTTGCTTGCTCAATGCAGTGACTGACCTGCTTCCAGACATGCATGCGCACTGAGAACACGCTGCATAATATCTTCATATAAACACGATCTACACTAAAAAAGGACCTGCCAACTCTTTCATCATTACAAACAGGGCCGCCATCAGGGGGGTACAGGCAGTACACCAGTACACCCCCAGGGCCCCAGATGACAACCCCCTCTTTTTTATATATTGTTTTTAATATATTTTTATTTTATTTTTTATTAAAGGGCCAACTTTTTTTTTCTTTAATTTTTTTAGGGGTCCGGAGGTCAAATGACAACCTCCTCTTTTTTTATTTTATTTTTATCTTTTTATTAAAGGGCCCAGAGGTCCCGGATGGAAACCCCCCTTTTTTTGTAATTTCTTTTTATAAAAAAAATAAAATATTAAAGGGCCCAGAGGTCCCCAGGGCCCCAGATGGCAACCACCCTTTTAAAAAATATATATATATATATATATATATATATATATATTTTCTCTCCTTTTATTAAAGCGCCCAGAGGTACCCAGGGTCCCCAGGGCCCCGGGTGGCTACCCCCCTTTTTTATATATATTTTGCTTTATTTCTTCTTGTTTTTGTAAAGGCCCAACCCGCTTCTCAATTCGTGGCAGCCCCCCCTGCTTCTCAATTTCAGGCGGACCCCCCCCCCCCGTTCTCTGCTCCAGGGGGCCCATGCCTGAAGCTGTGTAAGGGGCCCCATAATTCCTGATGGCGGCCCTGATTACAAAATAATGTGGTGGCATTCTTAAAAATGCAGGTACATTGCATTAGGCACCTGAAACCTAGTGGCAGATATATGGGCAGACAGGAAAAACAGAGGTTTAGAGCTGCGCCTTAACACCCGGACTCAGTGTAGTCAAAAAAGTCCATATATCAATCGTGTAGAAATAGCACAATCCTTCAGCCAGAAAAAAATAGAAGATAATAATAAATATTAGCTCAAAAAAAAGTCTCTGCTGATCTTAGTTCAGGATGAACATGTAGTAATCACCACTGTGCTATGACTCAAACTTGGCTCTTCAATGTGGCCCACCACCAGAAGTCAAAGCAGCTTACCAGAGAAATAACTTTTACCAGCAGTCGGCTATGACCCAGCCGCGGCCTTTGAGGGAGACCGAACGAATCCCAAATCCTAGGGCAGTGCATACACCTGGGCTCCACTCCGCAACTCCACCAATTAGATCATATATGTAAAATGATAATAAAGGCAGACATAGCGTAATCCCGCAGGGACTTTTTATTAAAAACCATAAAAAAACAGAATACTCACATTTGCGATGAGTTAAACAGGCATGTAAAACATAATATTGCCGGCCAGCAAGTACATTGGAAAAACCCTCCTCCAAAGCGTGATGACGTCACCGCACGTCTTCCCAGACGCTTTTCGTCATAGGACGTTGTCAATGTCCTATGACGAAACGCGTCTGGGAAGACGTGCGGTGACGTCATCACGCTTTGGAGGAGGGTTTTTCCAATGTACTTGCTGGCCGGCAATATTATGTTTTACATGCCTGTTTAACTCATCGCAAATGTGAGTATTCTGTTTTTTTATGGTTTTTCATAAAAAGTCCCTGCGGGATTACGCTATGTCTGCCTTTATTATCATTTTACATATATGATCTAATTGGTGGAGTTGCGGAGTGGAGCCCAGGTGTATGCACTGCCCTAGGATTTGGGATTCGTTCGGTCTCCCTCAAAGGCCGCGGCTGGGTCATAGCCGACTGCTGGTAAAAGTTATTTCTCTGGTAAGCTGCTTTGACTTCTGGTGGTGGGCCACATTGAAGAGCCAAGTTTGAGTCATAGCACAGTGGTGATTACTACATGTTCATCCTGAACTAAGATCAGCAGAGACTTTTTTTTGAGCTAATATTTATTATTATCTTCTATTTTTTTCTGGCTGAAGGATTGTGCTATTTCTACACGATTGATATATGGACTTTTTTGACTACACTGAGTCCGGGTGTTAAGGCGCAGCTCTAAACCTCTATTTTTCCTGTTGTATTTTCTCGTGTTTCGGCACAAGAGCTGCTGCCTCCCCCTCTTTTTACCCTTAGTGACTGTTACATTGTTACTAATTTATTATACATGTTGACAAGCGCAGTTTTTTTCTGTATTATATGGGCAGACAGGACTGTCCACCCAGAAGTATAGTTAGTCTTATACCGGCATATGCAGTCTGAATTATAAGCCTGGGAGAGAGAAAAAACAACCTACTAGAAAATACTCTTCTAAAGTTTAAATGGGCACAATGCACAAGCAAGTACAATGTATTATATTGAAAAGGTATTTTGCAGGGTTTATTGACTTTACATATATGATTTGTAAAACAAATTATGTTATGAGATACATTTAGGGCAATTTAGGGACAATACTTACCTTAGCAGGCCAGTACTTACCCAAAATGTGTTAGGCCGCGTACACACGAGCAGACAGATTTGTTCAAATTGGTCGGGCCGACCGATTTGAACAAATCTGTCTGCTGGGGACATATTGGTTTGATGGTGTACACACAATCAAACCAAAATCCCCGCCGCCAGACGGCACGGTGACGTGGCGGTGACGTTGACGCCGCCACATCAACGCACCAGGAAGTAAAACACGTCCGCGCATGCGTCAAAACCATTTGGTGCGTGTGCGAGAAGACATGTCTGCTGGTTAGCGTACTAACCAGCAGACATGTCGGGCGGACGGGTTCCCAGCCGACAGATTTCAAAGCATGCTTTGAAATCTGTCGGGTGGCCAAATCCGTCGGCTCGCCCGTACACACGGTCGAATCTGTCTGCTGGGACGGTCGGGCCGACCGTTTCCAGCAGATAGATTTGATCGTGTGTACGCGGCCTTACAGTTTAGCTATGAACAACTACAATTTGTTAGGGTACCAAGTAGCCTCCTGGGGTGTCAGCTTAGTACTGTAAGGCCTCGTACACACGATCGAATTTGTCCGCTGAAAACGGTCCAATGGACCGTTTCAGCAGACATCTCCGATCGTGTGTATGAGCTAGCGGACAGATTTGTCCACCCGACAGATTTCAAAGCATGCTTTGAAATCTATCCGGTGGGAATCTGTCCGCCCGACATGTCTGCTGGTTAGTACACTTACCAGCAGACATGTCGTCCCGCTCCGCTGCCGCACCGCCGCTGAATGGATTCGGCGCATGCGCGGAAGTGTTTTACTTCCGGGTGCGGTGACGTGGCGGCGTCAACGTCACCGCCACGTCACTCGTGTGTATGGGGCCTAAGAGTGAGCTGATGTACAAAAGAACACTACTAGTTTCTGAGCACAGAGGGTTACATATATACACCAGGATAATAGGCCTTGATGCAGCTGCAACCTCTGTAAATCTTGTTCCTACAACACTGTAAATGTGTTATGAAGTTAACCACTAAAATCTGTTTAATTGAAATGAAATCTGTTACCTGCCACGGATGATCGGCCTTCCAATGTCACAATCACAGAGGGGCTTTCCAATAGGTTTCTTGCCATATGTCCAATTACTTTGTCAACTGTATCAATAAGCCCTGCAACTTCAGGATGAGCCTGCCAGAAATCAAATTAAATATCTCATTTGAAATGTTTGATTCTAGACATTTTGCTTTTCTGTAACTGTATAAACATACAGTGAACATCAAAGGTTATGTTTCAATAACCAATGGAGTTGATTTACTAAAGGCAAATACATTTTGCTCCAGAACTTAGTAAATGAGGTAAAGCTTTGCTTTACAAAGAATACCCAATCACATGAAAGAAAAATAAAAAAAACAGCATTTTTGTCTGCGCATGATTGGATGATAGACATCAGCATAGCTTCCCCCCTGCAGTGTTCAGTATATTTGCCTTTTGTAAATCAACCCCAATATCTGTAAAATTACTGTACAGTTTATGTAATAAAATATACCATGAATGGATCTAAGGACAAGCAGAAGATCCTCCTCTAGTGTGTCGCTGGGTTGAATTTTGGCCAGGAAACCATCTGCATGGAGTTTCCACTTTCTTCCTGTGCTTGCATATGTTTCTTGACCCCTGTCTGATATGGTCATAGTGTGTGTATACAAATTTGTTATGTACCTGTGTTATCATCCTAGATGCTGGTCCTAAGCATGTGCAACTGTAGAGGGTTGAGAAAGACCATGCCACCTACCTTGTAAAATAAAATTGCAGAGAAAATATGGAAAAAAAACTCTCTGGCATATTTAACATTGTGCCAGAGAGCTTCCAAGAATCCAAGAAACAAGAATCACTGAGAGTTAGAGCTGGTAAGGGCCACCTAATGAAGCTACATTTGAAGGTGTGGCAACAATGCTACAAATCCCAAATTCAGGGCAGAGCTGCCACTCTCATGTAGACTATGCAAGCTTGCACTACAGAAGGATGCGAAAACATTGTGGGGACATGGATATCCAGTGCAACCCCCTGTGATCTGCAGTACCTTGGAGGAGGACCATGTGAAACACAAATGGTCCATCCCCCTTTTCTGAGACAGGGAAGATAGG
This sequence comes from Rana kukunoris, assembly GCA_029574335.1. NCBI lineage: Eukaryota > Metazoa > Chordata > Amphibia > Anura > Ranidae > Rana > Rana kukunoris. The sequence continues at coordinate 206,033,715 of CM056049.1, read as the reverse complement.
GAATTTTTATTTTTTATTTTATGCATCACATAATTACATAGTAGGTGAGGTTGAAAAAAGACACAAGTCCATCCACATAGTAAGTACTGTAGATCTGGGACTAGTTTATCAGGCCGCGTACACAGGACCAAATAAATCCGTTCAAATCGGTCTGTCAGACCGATTTGATCGGATTTGTCTGCTGGGATAGATTGGTTTGATCGTGTACATACGATCAAACCAAAATCCCCGCCGGCAGACAGCGCGGTGACGTGGCGGTGCCGTTGAGGCTGCCACGTCACTGCACCAGGAAGTAAAACACTTACACGCATGCGTCTAATCCATTCGATGCATGTGCGGGCAGATATGTCTGCTGGTTAGCGAACTAACCAGCAGACATGTCGGACGGACGGGTTCCCAGCAGACAGATTTTAAAGCATGCTTTAAAATCTGTCTGCTGGAAAAATCCATTCGATGCATGTGCGGGCAGATATGTCTGCTGGTTAGCGTACTAACCAGCAGACATGTCGGACGGACGGGTTCCCAGCAGACAGATTTTAAAGCATGCTTTAAAATCTGTCTGCTGGAAAAATCTGTCTGTCCGCCCGTACACACCATCGAATTTATCTGCTGAAACGGTCCGTCGGACCGTTTCCAGCAGATAAATTTGATCGTGTGTACGCGGCCTAATACTACAACTGGAACTTCTACTACATTTAGCACTACTACTTAAATGTGTTGATTTCTTGCTGGTTTACCTAAGAAAAATGCTATTGGGAAATAATTTAAATTAGGCAGGAATATGACGCACAGAAGGAATAAGAATACAAAAATCTGTCAATCTTTTGAAAGAAGAAAGTGAAACCCACACTCTATAATATCTTTCATTTTATTTAGCAGCAATTTCTACAACTTAGTAAAAGATCAGAGATGATTCAAGTCTAACCTGACACGGCTGCAAAATTCTCTAAATGATTTAGACATTTCAAAGCTGAAAGTAATTTTTAGCACATCACATTAGTTAAAAATAATGTGTGTTTTATTATTAATGTCCAAAGTTCACCATGATAAAGTAAATGTAAGCCATGCGCCTTTTATCAGAGATTGAAAAGCTACCGCGTGGGTTTAATAAACTTGCACTTCATTTTTGATTTTCTGTGGGGCTTATGTGTGTGCCAGGCAGTTTCTCAGAAGAGTAGAGCACTCTTAAAAAACAAACAAAGTATACACATTATAACTATAACCAGTAAAGGTACTAATATGGTTTTTAAAATAGTTTCCTAATATACATTCGTTTACTTTGCATGACTTATACACTAAAATAATGCTTCTGGGAAATCTAAGTATTAAAGGGAACCTGTTGGCATAGAAATAAGAATGTAGTCCTTGCTAAACTGTTTTAGAGGGTGCATATATTAGGGCTGCTATTGCTACTCTTTTTTCACTATTCAGAGAAGTAGTTGTCAACTTATGAGCTAATGGGGGCCTCAATTGCCGCCCATGATGTCATCAAAGGACCACACATAATGTTCAATATGTATTATTTGAGAAGACTGTCATAAACGGCAGACTTATTAAAGGAAATGAGGGTCAGAGAGTGTGCACATAAAACATTTCTGACTGGGGTTATGCTACAAAAGACAATATAAAACAGGGAACAAGGTACATGAGGCTAGTAGAGATCAGTGCTATTACCCTAACCAAATTTTTGCACTACAAACTGTTGATGTCTGAAGGCTGCACAGCATGCACCAAAGGGCCCTCGGGCTGCAGGTTGGGCACCAGAGACTTAAAGAGTCAGTAACTTGGCACAAGCAGTACATGTCTGGTGACCAGTCACTGCCTTACCAATTCTGTGTGCATCCTGAGTAACTAATGCTATTATTATAGCGAGAACTATTTAAGGTGAAATTTAATTGTTTTTGGACATTTGTACTTACTGTTTTGTGTATTATTTTTACATTATTTTTCTAAAATTAATGGTCTTACAAATAATGGGCCAGATTCAGATACACTTAATATTGCGCTGCGTAATCGAAATACTCTACGCTGCCGTATTTCACCAGGCTCTACACCGAATCCTGGTAGATTTTTGCCCGTACGCTACGGCGGCGTAGTCTATTTCTCGCCGCGTAATCGAAATACGCGATTGGGGGGCGTGAAGCATTTAAATTAAGCGCGTCCCCACGGCGATCGAACTGCGCATGCTCCGTTCAGAAATTTCCCGCCGTGCATTGCGCGAAATCACGTCGTTACGTCATTCGTTGTTTGAGTAGCGTCGTTTACGAACATTCCTATACCCGGACGACTTACGTAAAAAATAATAAAAGACGTTGGAAAATGTAGAAATTCGACGCGGGAACGACGGCCATACTTAACATGGGCTGTCTAATATTAGACCAGCAAAAAGCTGGTATAGTGTTACGTAAAAAAAGATGACTAAAGGTGCCGTAAGAGATTGCGATTGAAGATCGTAATTTCTGGGATCGCCGGCAAAAGCTCATTAGCATACCCCGACGCGGAAAACGACGGGAAGTCCACCCAGTGGCCGCAATTTTATTGCAGCGTAGATCCGAAGGCGTACGAACACGTAATCCAGTCGAATTGAAGCCCACAGCCGTCTATTCATGGTTTGAGCTTTCCGACTAGCTAAAAAACGCGCGTAATTTGAAATTACTCCAGTCTAACACCAGTTAGACAGGCGTGATCGCTCTGTGAATCTGGCCCAATATTTTTACAGGGTCCTCCATAAGATGTCATAAGGTTAGAAAGCATGGTGCTTTTTTTTATTAGGAAAGCCCTGTACTACTATGCTATTCCCATGTTAATTCACTAGTGACTGGTCATCTCTTTTGAAGGAGGGGAGATATATTCCTCCTTTTACTTCAATTGGTAACACAGCAACTGCTATGTGAGATTTGCTTAGTACTCCGTCTACTGACTGCAAGTGGTAAATATGAAAACCCAAATATGAAATGCTCATTTGCATCCATTACAAACATACATTCAAGCCCTACTGTCACTTGAGAAATGTCTGCTTTGCATTAGAGACAGATAATGAGTTCTGAATATAATATAACCATTAGATAATATATATATATATATATATATATATACCATTAGATAATATGTATATGTGTATATATATATATAGAACATTATATACTATATCTTATTCTTATTATTCTCACTGGAAAAAAGGAAATAAATATATATATATATATATATATATATCTCTATATATAGAGATATATATATATATATATATATATATATATATATATTTTTTTTTTTTTTTTCCTTTTTTCCAGTGAGAATAATTTCACAAGTTATAAAATAGCTGGAAGTACTTACTGATGGTACGTCAGTCCAAGTGGGCAGTGACAGGACCTCTTCTACAGTTTTCAGAAAGGCCTGTAAATAAATGGTATAGATAATGAAATTGTTCTAAGTCTTATTTAAGACAAATATTTCCCAGCAATCTCTTGCCCAAGCAAAGCCTATGCCTTGCAGGAAATACGTGCATCCTCAGCATTAAAGTTCTGGTTTTATGCCTACTTAGTTTATAGGTATATTACTTAACAGATTAATTATAATAGAAATATACATGGGAATGATACAGTGCTTCAATTAGGCCCTAGCATAGGCCAATGAATCTACCATTAGATATAGTGGCATTTTAGTGCAGTTCTGCAGAATCGTCCTGCCTCGGAAATAAATCTCTTACAAAAGTAAATGCACAAAGCTGCAAAGCATAAGAACTATTTTTATGTATCTAAAAGCTCTCTAGTATTTTAATACCAGAACAGGTGTATTAAAACATTAGTAATGTGACTTTCAAAGGAGATATTGATCATTATTTTTACTGGATGCAGAATATGAACAAACAGCACATGTACATATACATTTATAAGAAACTGAAAAGGGGATAAAAGTACCACAAGCAACAAATTAGCTTGCCACTTTGGGCAAAGATCTTAAAGCCAGTGGACAGTTACTGAATGTTAATTGACTCCAGCAGAGACTGGACTATTGTATATACATAACTTTGCATCAAACACACTTGTGTCCTGTGTGAAATGGGTATAGGCTGCTGTTGGATCATATAGATTTTTTTAAATGGCTAGTTTTATGCTCACAGCATACTGAAACAGAACATTGCAAGAAAAGTAGTCAGACCCACTCACTCTGATATAGTCCTTCTTATACCAGGCACACAAACTTGCCGTATACGACCACACTACACTAATAGAGGAACAACAAACATAGAAGCTACAGTTTACTCCAAATCCCAGGAGTTTAATTTTTCTGCAAGGAAATGTGCAATTGACAACACCATTCAGCATGTACCTTTATTTATAGTAAATAACTTAATTATTTTGCACAGCTGGCAATGTGCTCTAAGTATTCATTTTTCCTTCTGCATTAAGTTTTCTCTGCTAGGCAAATCAAATTGTGAACGTTATTGTTTTAACCGAAGAGGGTAAAGCTGTAATAATATTAGGAGGACTATACTATGCGAGGTCTGACATGGGGCTGATGTGACCACATTTTTGTATGCATGGGCCTCCGCTCCATAGGGCAAGGAAGGGCGAGTGCCCCCCCCCCCCTTGGTATCATGAGAGAAGACACCTGACTTGTCCCCCTGTGTTGCAATGGCTGCCGTGTACTTTTTTCTGCTGCTGCCTGCTGGCCGGGGGGCTGGGGCTGCTCTTCACTGCCCCCCCCCGGGTGCCACACATTGGGGGGAGTCAAGCGGTTCCCCCATCCTCCTCTGTGTGAAACAGTGAGAGAGCAGGACAGGGTTGGTAGTGCAGCCGCGATGTGACCTGCTAACAGCGCATGGAGAGCTCAGGTGGACTGACCCATTGTCACAATGCTGTGTGTCTCACTCTCAACGTCCCAGTGAGTACAACCCCCCCTTCCACAGAAATAGAAGAGGCTGCATTGGCATTGCCCCTCCCTCCCCCTCTGTTCCTGTGTACCATTGTCCATGCTCTGTGCTGGACACCTCTGGACTTGTGTGCTGTGTCTGAAAGGAATGTGTGGGCGGGAACATTTAAACAAGTAGCCAACAGCTGAGCCACCGACTCTACTACTAGTGTGAGACTGTGAGCATCCTGGGAACATCAAGTAGATTATCAGCATAGTCACTGTGTACTCTGCCCTCTCTCTCCGAAATCTTTCGCTCCAGAGATCCCCTCTTTCTTCTGTTGTCCTCCAGCAGAGTCTTTTATTAACTCTATGATAGTTGGTCCCATCATGTTTCTTTAGCCAGGTTTCACTAGTGTGTGATCATAGACATTGCATGTGATTCACGCCGCATTGCTGTCTAAATCACATGAGATGTCTGTGTGATGCGAATTCATACAAACTGTATGGCTGAAATCACATTTGCACATTTGCACAAACACGGTGCAGGACACTTTATTTGGTTTGCGCTGGAATCGGAGTGGATGGGTGTTTACACCTATGCAATCCGATTCCTGTACCATTTCACAGTTCTCACTGCGATCTGCAAACTGATCTGAGGGTGTCATTAATTTTACAATGACACCCGTAAAAGTTTGCAAAGGGCAGCGTGAACGTCCGACAAGCAACATGCAATGCAGGAATCTGCACTGGAATCGCACTGATTCTTGCATCGCATATATGTGAACCAGGAATCAAGTGGGATCACACTGATGCACTGTGGTTCAGTTACAGTGCTGGGGTATATGCAGTTTTGCTGCATTTACCTCCATTTTCACTATATTCCCACAGACTAGATTACACATTTTTGCAACATTTTCTGAAAGCGCACCAAATGTTCTCTGTACTGAATCTTTGGTGCGCTTTCAGAAAACACAGTAAAATTACACAAGCTAATAGACGTCTGTGGGACTGCAGCTAAAAATGGGAATAAAATGCGGAAAAACTTCATATACCCCAGCACTGCGACAAACTTCAGGACACCAAAGGCTTCAAGATGCTGTGTAATGTAAGGGCGTCCAGAGGTGCAGGGGGTTGTGTAATGTAAAGGAGTCCAGAGCTGTGGGGTGCTGTGTAATGTAAAGGGGTCCAGAGCTGTGGGGTGCTGTGTAATGTAAAGGGGTCCAGAGGTGCAGTTGTGGAGAGGGGGTACACAGTAGTGTTGCTCACGAATATTCGCATTGCGAATATTCGCTACGAATATTGCATATTCGAGTATTCGCGAATAACTCGAATATTGCGGCGAATATTCGCTATGGCGAATATTCGTATTTTTTCAAATTTATTTGTAAAACAGATCACATCCTAGTGATCTCCATCGACGTCTAAAAGCATTTCTGGTATGATTAGAGAGAGACCCTGGGCCGAGTAGCCTTGCATTGCGAATTTTCGGCAACATAAAAGAATCGCATCAGCTACTCGGCCCTTCTTTTGCATCAGAGCCAATCAGAATAACTTGAATATTCGGCAAAAGGAATATTGGGCGATATTCCTTTTGCCGGATATTCGAGTTATTCTGATTGGCTCTGATGCAAAAGAAGGGCGGAGAAGATAATCGCGCAATATTCCTTTTGCTGAATATTCGAGTTATTCTGATTGGCTCTGATGCGCCCTTCTTTTGCATCAGAGCCAATCAGAATAACTCGAATATTCGGCAAACGGAATATTGCGCGATTATCTTCTCCGCTCTTCTTTTGCATCAGAGCCAATCAGAATAACTCGAATATTCGGCAAAAGGAATATTGCGCGATATTCCTTTTGCCGAATATTCAAGTTATTCTGATTGGCTCTGATGCAAAAGAAGGGCGGAGAAGATAATCGCGCAATAGGAATATAGTAGAGTTAGTGTAGAGTTAGTGTTTAGTGCATATTAGTTTAGTAATACAGGAAATGATCTCCGTTTATGAGAATTTCGCAATCATTTTCGCATTAGCGAAATTTCGCAAACATTTTTTTGGATAAAATATCACGAATATTCGATATTAGCGAATATTCGCGAATATTCTTCTATATATTCGTGCAATATCGCGAAATCGAATATGGCGTATTCCGCTCAACACTAGTACACAGTAGTGACAAAGAGATATTAAAAGATGCAGGGGCCCCAGTCAGGTGTTTTTACATTTTAACGTGGGGGGGGGTGCGCTTTTAACCCCCACTAGCGGTCGAAGAAAGGGTTAAATGCTGCCAAAGCGCCCCCCCTGAAAAAAATTCAGTGGATGCCCATGCTTGTATGTAATACTGACACACTTATTACTAAATATCTACACTACATGACATGTCATCTGGGCCGGGTCACTTGAAAGGCAACCTAGGCAGAAGGCTAGGTCTCAAAGGGGTTCTGGGGGCCTGTCTGCAGTTTCCACAGCCACAGGTTCAGCACACCAACCACAATTGTGATTTCAGGCTGTATTGTTAATAAACATATAGCTGTTACAGCTACTATGCACTGTTTATGGCGCACCAGCTGCTGCAATATTACCAATCTGATAACCTTGCTAACCCCCTCCGCCTTTGTGACTGACAGCTAGAGCAGCCAAGCAGATGCTGTAGGCAGGATTACACATTGCTTTCTGGCTTTTCAGTTAGGAAGAGCCATTGCTATACAGTAACGAAAGGAAGAGGATCTGGATCCCTCCTGCCAGTAAAGTAAAACTGCTTCAATAATTTATGATCTAGTATAGTAGGCAATAGCCCTTATCTGGTGGGATTTCAACTAGTGCATGGGCCCCTTTGACTCCTGCCAAGCCCTACAAAATGAAGAGGGTTGGTAAGTCTACCATTCAAATTGTTTTACCACTTTTAACCACTTGACCTCCAGAAGATTTATCCCCTTCATGACCAGGCCATTTTTAACTCACAACTGTGTCGTCATGCAATGCTGTACCCAAATAAAATATATGGGCCAGATTCACGTACATCGGCGCATTTTTGGACCGGCGTATTTTTGGACCGGCGTAGTGCAACTCCTTTAAGTTAGACCGGCTTAATTTCGAGGCGCAAGTACCGTATCCTCGTAGTATTTTCGGCCAAATTTGCACCGGTGCAATGTAAACTCCGAGGCGTAAGGTGTAATTCAAAGTGGGAAGGAAGTGGGCGTGTTCCATTGAAATGAGCCGTGACCCCATGCAAATGAAGGGCCAGCCAGACTGGGCATGTGCATAGTTACATAGTTAGTTACATAGTTAGGTTGAAAAAAGACACAAGTCCATCCAGTTCAACCATAAAAAAATAAAAAAATAAAACAAAGTAAAACACAGTACATCCTCCCATACACCCAACTCCATACCCACAGTTGATCCAGAGGAAGGCAAAAAACCCCAGCAGAGCGATGATCCAATTTGCTACCGGAGGGGAAAAAATTCCTTCCTGATCCCCCGAAAGGCAATCGGATTTACCCCGGATCAACTTTACCTACAAAACGTAGTACTCAGTTATATTATGTGCATTTAGGAAAGAATCCAGACCTCTCTTAAAGCAATCTACTGAGCTGGCCAGAACCACCTCTGGAGGGAGTCTGTTCCACATTTTCACAGCTCTTACTGTGAAGAAACCTTTCTGTATTTGGAGGTGAAATCTCTTTTCCTCCAGACGTAAAGAGTGCCCCCTTGTCCTCAGTGTTGACCTTAAAGTGAATAACTCAACACCAAGTTCACTATATGGACCTCTTATGTATTTGTACATGTTGATCATATCCCCCCTTATTCTCCTCTTCTCTAGAGTGAATAAATTCAGTTCCTCTAATCTTTCCTCATAGCTGAGCTCCTCCATGCCTCTTATTAGTTTGGTTGCCCTTCTCTGCACTTTCTCCAGTTCTCCGATATCCTTTTTGAGAACTGGTGCCCAAAAACTGGACTGCATATTCCAGATGAGGTCTTACTAATGATTTGTACAGGGGCAAAATGATATCTCTATCTCTGGAGTCCATACCTCTCTTAATACAAGAAAGGACTTTGCTCGCTTTGGAAACCGCAGCTTGGCATTGCATGCCATTATTGAGCTTATGATCAACTAAAACACCCAGATCCTTCTCCACTACAGATCCCCCCAGTTGTACTCCCCCTAGCATGTATGATGCATGCATATTCTTAGCCCCCAAGTGCATAACTTTACATTTATCAACATTAAACCTCATCTGCCACTTATTCGCCCAATTAGACAGAGCATTGAGGTCGGCTTGTAAATTGGAGACATCCTGCAAGGACATTATTCCACTGCATAGCTTGGTGTCATCTGCAAAAACAGAAATGTTACTTTTGATCTCAGACCCAATATCATTTATAAATATATTGAAAAGTAAGGGACCCAACACTGAACCTTGGGGTACACCGCTGATAACCTTGGACCATTCAGAGTAAGAATTATTAACCACAACTCTCTGAATCCTGTCTTTCAGCCAGTTTTCTATCCATTTACAAACTGATATATCTAATCCTGTAGACCTTACCTTACACATGAGCCGTGTGTGGGGAACTGTATCGAACGCTTTTGCAAAATCCAAGTGTACCACGTCCACTGCCACGCCTCTGTCCAGGGTTTTACTTACCTCTTCATAAAAGGAAATCAGGTTTGTCTGACAACTTCTGTCTTTCATGAATCCATGCTGTCTGCTGCTTAAATAGTTTGTTTCCAGCAAGAACTCATCCACGTGGTCTTTTATTAAACGTTCCAGTATCTTCCCAACTATAGAAGTTAAACTAACAGGTCTATAGTTACTAGGTAAAGACTTTGTTCCCTTTTTAAATATGGGCACCACATTGGCTTTATGCCAATCCAGTGGTACTATTCCTGTCATTAATGAGTCCCTAAATATTAGATACAGTGGCTTTGAAATTTCAGAGCTCAATTCTTTTAGGATCCGTGGGTAAATGCCATCTCGTCCAGGTGCTTTATCCACCTTTATTCTGTCTAAATATTTCTGGACCATATCACTTTTGAGCCATTGTGGATTTGGGGCTGTGTCACTCCCACCCCCTATATCGACATGAGCTCCCCCATTCTCCATTGTATACACAGAGCTGAAGCAAGCATTTAATAAATTTGCCTTCTCTATGTCCTCAGTCACCCACTCTAGATTATTTTGTAAAGGGCCTACATGCTCAGACTTGACCTTTTTACTATTAATATATTTAAAGATTTTTTTGGGGTTTGTCCTACTATCTTTTGCAATCTGTCGTTCATTTTGAATTTTTGCATCCTTGATTTCCTTTTTACATATTCTATTATATTCTTTGTAACATTTAAACGACACTAGTGTTCCTTCATTTTTATATTTTTTAAAGGCTATTTTCTTATTGTTTATAGCTTTTTTAACTTTGACCGTGAGCCACATAGGTTTTATCTTTAGCCTTTTAAACATATTGCCCATGGGAATATACTTTGCAGTGAGGTTCCAAAGAGTCTTTTTGAAGAATTCCCATTTCTGTTCTGTGTTCATCGGTGCCAATATTCCCTCCCAGTCCAAGCCCTGGAGAGCAGTCCTCATGCTTTGAAAATTTGCTCTCTTGAAATTAAGTGTTTTTATCTTTCCTGTATGTATTTCTTGCTTATAGTTTACATTAAACTAAATCATGTTATGATCACTGCTACCCAGGTGTTCCTTTATCTGAACATTAGTAATGAGCTCTGCATGGTTTGAGATTACCAGGTCCAACAGAGCATCATTCCTAGTTGGGGCCTCAATAAACTGGACCATAAAATTGTCCTGCAATAGGTTTTTACATTTTTGTCCTTTAACTGTCCCAGAAATTCCATTATTCCAGTCAATTTCTGGGTAGTTAAAATCCCCCATTATTATCACCGTCCCTGCCCTTGCAGTCCTTTCCATCTGTGCAAGGAGCCGAGTCTCCACCTCCTCATTAACATTGGGTGGTCTATAACAAACTCCAATGATTAGCTTTGAACTACGCACATCTGTATGCAGTTCCACCCATAATGCTTCAACTTCATCACACTCTCCATCAACCAGGTCCTCTTTCACGCTTGCTTTGAGGTCACTTCTCACATAGAGACAGACCCCTCCACCTTTCCTTTTTACCCTGTCTTTCCGAAAGAGAGCATAGCCAGGAATATTAATAGCCCAGTCATGTGAGGATTGAAGCCAAGTTTCAGCAATACCGATTACATCATAGCTCTCCTCATGCACCAGAGCTTCCAACTCACCTGTTTTGCTTGGAAGGCTTCTGGCATTGGTGAACAAACACTTAAATGTATTGTTACATTTTTCGCTGGCGTTTTTCATATGATTCATATAATTTTTAGTAGTGCAAATGGCACTATAATTTCCAATGGCTGTTTGCAACATGGGAACTTTCTTGTCACCTGCCATAACCCCACCTCCATCTATCCCCATTCCACTCTCCATTAATGTCTGACCCCTAACTGACCTGTGTGCCCGATGTAATTCACGTTCACCCTCCCCCCTCAAGTCTAGTTTAAATACTCCTCCAGCATTCCCCTAAACCTCTCCCCCAGCACAGCAGACCCCCTTCCATTCAAGTGCAAACCATCTTTAGCATATAGGTTGCACCCCAATGAAAAGTCATCCCAGTGCTCTAGAAACCCAAATCCCTCCTTCCTACACCAGGTCTTTAGCCATGCATTCAGCTCTCTAATCTCCCCCTGCCTTTCCTGTGTTGCGCATGGCACAGGCAATATTTCAGAGAATATCACCTTGGAGGTCCTTCCCTTCATCTTGCAGCCTAGTTCTTTAAATTGATTCTTAAGGAGCCTCCACCTTCCATGTATACTGTCATTGGTTCCAACATGGACCAAGACAGCTGGGCACATGAAGCAGACTATGGTCAGCACCTCTCTGAGCATGCTCAGAACTCGGCACGGCGCAATCAGTTAGATAGGAACTAGGCCCGTCAGACTTAGTGAGCTATGCACAGTGCTTAACCACTTAAGGACCGCCTACTGCACATTTACGTCGGCAGAATGGCACGGCTGGGCACATCAACGTATATATACGTTGATTTTAGTTCCCAGCCGTGGGTCGCGGGCACGCGCCCGCGACCCGGTCCGAAGCTCTAGGACCGGGACCGCGGGATTTGCGGTCCCGATCGCCGCTGCAGTGCGGCGATCCGTCCCTGGAGCGGAAGAACGGGGAGAGCCGTGTGTACACACGGCTTCCCCGTGCTTCTCTGTGGCCGTAGCATCGATCGCGTCATCCCTGTAATAGGGGGACGCGATCGATGACGTCACACCTACAGCCACACCCCCCTACAGTTGTAAACACAACACATAGGCACACATCCCCTACAGCGCCACCTGTGGTTAACTCCCAAACTGCAACTGTCATTTCCACAGTAAACAATGCAAATTTAAATGCATTTTTTGCTGTGAAAATGACAATTGTCCCAAAAATGTGTCAAAATTGTCCGAAGTGTCCGCCATATTGTCGCAGTCACGAAAAAAATCGCTGATCGCCGCTATTAGTAGTAAAAAAAAAAAAAATTAATAAAAATGCAATAAAACTATCCCTTATTTTGTAAACGCTATAAATTTTGCGAAAACCAACCGATAAATGCTTATTGCGATTTTTTTTACCAAAAATAGGTAGAAGAATACGTATCGGCCTAAACTGAGGAAAAAAAATTTTTTTTTATATATTTTTGGGGGATATTTATTATAGCAAAAAGTAAAAAATATTGCATTTTTTTTAAAAGTGTCGCTCTATTTTTGTTTATAGCGCAAAAAATAAAAACCGCAGAGGTGATCAAATACCACAAAAAGAAAGCTCTATTTGTGGGGAAAAAAGGACGCCAATTTTGTTTGGGAGCCACGTCGCACGACCGCGCAATTGTCAGTTAAAGCGACGCAGTGCCGAATCGCAAAAAGGGGCAAGGTCCTTTACCTGCATTTTGGTCCGGGTCTTAAGTGGTTAAATAGACCGAGAGAAATGCCCTTCCATTGCAAAAGTATATCCAATTTTTTTCCCTTCCTGAAGCAAGGTGCTTTTATTCCGTTGTCTGTTGCTGTTTGGAGGTTTGTGTCGTGTCGGTGTGTATATATAAATAAGATAATTATAATAATATGAAAATTAGTAAATTTATATTAGTTAAAAAAATAAAAATATATACTAAACAGATTTTTTTTTATATAAAATATATGTTTACCCATTAGGGTGAAAAGAGCCACTGGCAAGGAAATGGAGTGTTGCCAGTACCTTGCCCAGTGGCGGTCGGCAGATCCTCTCCCGTGTAAGAACAGGGGAGTCCACGCTATGGTGAATAAAGTAGCTGTTGCCTCCCAGTAGGATCCCTATGTGGGGAGCTAATATAAATATGAATAGTAGAAAGGGAAATGGCGCTGCTAAATTAATACCTTTGTCGGGTATATCCGTGGGGTGTAAGTAAAATGATCCTATGCTGCTATAAGGATGCCAGTTGTGACCGATGCACCCTAAAACATATAAAACAAAGAAAAAAATGTGTCTCTAGAGTCTAATAGGTAGGAATCGCTACTAGTGTGGTTACTAGTGTAATCAACCACACTAGTAGGAATTCCTACCTATTAGACTCTAGAGATTTTTTTCTTTGTTTTATATGGTTTAGGGTGCATCGGTCACAACTGGCATCCTTATAGCAGCATAGGATCATTTTACTTTAGCAATCTTTGGGCATGCTGGCCTGCACAGGCTCCTGACCTAATTAATCCACCTTTACTCAATTTCACTGAAATTAGTGGAAGCTGAGGAACCCACATCTACCCTCCTATTAACACAGGGTATCTCTCCAATTGCACCCTAATTCCAGCCAAAAGGGGGGCCTATTACCATTGGGCTCACCCCACGGATATACCTGACAAAGATCCTCTCCCGTGCTCTCCTCCGTGCCCTCCTCCGTGCCCTCCTCCTTCTGCGCTCATCTAAAGTCAGTAGTATAGCTATGAGCAAGGATGCCCCTGGCATGTTGTCATACAGATTAATGTCCTGCAAGTGTGGCTGCTCAGCTCAGCCCTAATGGTGTTGCTTTTGCTGACATGTAGACGGATTGTCTAATTTTAAGCAAGCTTTTATATGGTCTAATTTTAGACCGGCCGTGCAGCTGATAAGCACATCGTGTAGACTGCACCGCACAAACTTACTTTTGTGCATCGGCGTATCTCCCTCATTTGCATATTTGCATAGCAAATCAATGGTGTGTCTAGTGCAGTTTTGCACGCACGCTGCGCCGGTCTAGCCAAATTACGTCGAAAAATATATATATACACTAGTACATATAACACCGCGCTACCTAACCAAACATAAAATAGCTGCCAGACACCACAGAATTGGATCAATTCTGCACAAAAAACAAGTGATAACAAAAGAAAAGTGTAGCGCTAAAATTATGCGAAAATTAACCATATCACACAGTGAAGCATCATATAAACCTTTTGAATGAAAAAAAACACATAAATCAATAATGAAAAATGTGTAACTTATGTTCAGAAAAGTTCATATCTATAGATATAAAGGCCCAGATTCAGAGAGAATTAGATTATCGTAGAGTATCAGAAATACACTACGCCGCCGTTTTTTACCTGGCTCTACGTGGAATCCAGGTAGATTTTGTCCAGTAAACGGCGGCGTAGTGTATTTCTCCCGTCGCAATCCATCTGCGCGAGTAGGGGGCGTGAAGCATTTAAAATAGGCGCGTTCCCGCGGCGATCGAACTGCGCATGCTCCGTTCGCAAATTTCCCGCCGTGCATTGCGCGAAATTACGTCGTTACGTCGTAGTAGCGTCGTTTACGTACATTCCTATTCCCGAACGAGTTACGTTAAAAAAAATAATAATAATTTCAATTTGACGCGGGAACGACGCCCATACTTTACATGGGTTACGCACTGTTAGACCAGCAAAAAGCTCCTGTAACATTACGTAGCCAAAAAATGACGTAGGCGATTGCGAGGGACACTCGTACCTTCGTGGATCGCCGTAAAAACTAATTTGCATACCCCGACGGTGAAAACGACGCAGACTCCACCCAGCGGCCGCAAAAATATCGCAACGTAGATCCGAAGGCTTACGAGGACGTAAGCCTCTCGGATCGAAGCCCGAAGCCGCCGTATCATGGTTTGAGGATTCAAACTAGTGATACGGCGCGCAAAATTTGAAATTACTCCTGTCTAACACCAGTTAGACAGGCGTAATCGCTCTATGAATCTGGGCCAAAGTGTCTAGGGGATGAGTCTCGGTATTGATTCTCAATCCAGTTGTCCAAATAAACGTGACAATAATAAGAATAGTGTTGATAGCAGATCCACCACCAGGGAGAAAAATGGGAGGCTTACCAGAAAACGTGGACTCAACTAAGCATATACTTAATGAGTCACTATAGCGTGTATATGATGATATCCGGACAGCAAACCTTCCAATGGCAAAGAAGAGATGGAATCTCAATGCTGGTCAACTCTTCATGTGATAGATGGAAGCCAAAAATTTAGTACCAGGGCCAACGTACAGGGACCGTATGCTCCTTACACATGATCCAATAGGCTCAGAGTGCAACAGTGGGGAAAGGAAAAACAAATGCGTACATAGTGTGATACCGTTTAAAATCTTTACTGTGATGTTCAAGATACAAATCGTTACACTCACATTTCAGCAGACATATCAAGGCATGTAAAATCAGCAGTGGAGTCAACAAAAATCCCAACGCGTTTCGATCAAACGATCATCACCCCAGATGATGAATCAATACCGAGACTCATCCCCTAGACACTTTATATCTATAGATATGAACTTTTCTGAACATAAGTTACACATTTTTCATTATTGATTTATGTGTTTTTTTTCATTCATATATTTATATGATGCTTCACTGTGCGATATGGTTAATTTTCGCATAATTTTAGCGCTACACTTTTCTTTTGTTAGCCAAATTACGTCGGTCTAAAAAATGTGGATTTCAGTCGTATATCGTTTTGGGGATACGGTGCATAGATAAGCGTGTGCATTTTTAGACTTACGCAAATCTGGCCCTATGTCTTTTTTCCCCACAAATAGAGCTTTATTTTGGTGGTATTTGATCACCTCTGCATTTTTTATATATTTTTTGCGATTGCTTACCACAACATCAGCAATTATTAAAACATGTTTTAGTTGACATTGTAGTAAGCTGTAAGTTATCATTATGTACTGTGTTCAGAAACTGTAATGGCATATGTACTATTAAATAGTTTTCTTCAACTTTCAGACAATACTGCAGTGTCCCTGATGAAGCAGCTGTGAACTGCGAAACGAGTCAGCATCAGTGGGAAACAACATTTATCCATGCCTTTGTATCGTTGTATTACAGTAAAGTTGATGTATAATTATATTCAAAACTTTTATATGGTGGTCATGTACTTCTCCACCAATTATTTTAATGAGATCCAATAAATATATTGTTTTTCTATTTGCATTGCTGCTTGAGTACGGTGCCGTTAAAGTCTGATTAGTATTGAAGGTATTTTCCTTCCCCACGTTTTTTTCAATCTATTCAACAGAGTTTTATGTAACATGTTGCCAAAATAAAAATGCATTCAAATATCCAGTTTCCTTATTTCACAAATGCGTTTCTGCTAACACTAGGATGGACAAACAGATAGACCAGGGATCCTCAAACTATGGCCCTCCAGCTGTTGCGGAACTACACTTCCCATGAGGCATTGTAAAACTCTGACATTCACAGACATGACTAGGCATGATGGGAATTGTAGTTCCTGAACACCTGGAGGGCCATAGTTTGAAGACCCATAAGATGGACAGACAGACAGACAGACAGATAGACAGACAGACAGACAGACAGACAGACAGACAGACAGACAGACAGACAGACAGACAGACAGACAGACAGACAGACAGACAGACAGACAGACAGATAGATAGATAGATAGATAGATAGATAGATAGATAGATAGATTTACTACCTGAGTTAAGTTGCCTGCTGTGTCTTGTGTCAAGGATTTGTTTGGCAGAATCTGTGAGACAACATCCAAATAACCCAGAACAGGCTGCGCATGGGATGTCTTGAAACCATCTTGGGTCAAGTTAATTATAATGGGATAGTAAGCATCTGTGGAGACCTACACAAATAATGGTGCAGAGAGTTACAAAAGCTTTATTAACAGCTTTGTCAGAGAGTCTTTGAACTTAACACCCAAGCCATTACAGCTCAGAAAAAGAAAATGATATGTGATAGAGAGAAGCATGCAAGAGGATTTTCCTTAAAACAAAATTGTAAATCTTTTTAAGTACACCTAAGAAGATTTGCTAACAAATAATAATATCTTTGGTAAAACTTTAAAAAAAAACATGCATTGAAAATCTGCCACAAATTTTCATGACATTGGTCTGTGTACTCTTACCGGAGGATCGGATGTACTGGCAGTACTAGACATTGTTGCAGTAACAAAAGTTTCATCACCTGCAAAAGGAATCACATCTTAATACAGATTTATGCATACAATAAGTAAAACTTGGTAAACACAAACAATAGAATGCCGTGGAAAAAGAAGAACAATTTAATTCAGTTGGCCATAGACATCAGTGAGCAGCTGGATGTGCATGCTTGATCTGGCTGTCTTACTACATGTTTCCTTCCAACGTGTGCTCCGTAATGCAATACTCTGATTGAATAAGTATTCCTGGTTAAATGGAGGAAGGAGCAACAGAGAGGCTCATGCACAAACAGTCCTGACACCAACTTAGCAGTGTCGTTTGTTCGAACATGGCTTTTCAGATTTGCTGTCACTCCTCTAAGCGTTCTATAACTTTCTATGAAGAAATAAATACAGGGTAATAAAAAAAAACCTTTCACAGCCATGCTAGAAGTGTTAGAAGACATCACATCTAGAATCCTAGACAGTAGTGAAAATCAGACTGTCAGAGATTGAACCATGACCCATTTCTCCCAAGACACTCAATTTAAGGTAAACTACAGGGGTTACCATTGATCATAATAACTATGATCACTTTCAAAGTACTGTGAACTAGTCTGAGTTCTGCATAGTGAATACCATATCTGCTAGTATGTACAAACAAATGTTTCTACAAAGCATATACCGTATTTATCGGCGTATAACACACACAGGCGTATAACACGCACCCTAACTTTAAGAGGAAAGTTTCAAGAAAAAAACTTTGCACAGCCCCCTGCATATAACACACAGGCACAGTTTACCCTCTATTTTCAGGGTAAAAAAGTGAGTGTCAAATGCCAATAAATACAGTACTCACCTACCTATCAATCCTGTGTAACACCCTCTAGCATGTGCTACTTGAAGTGAGAGTAGGAAAAAGCATTTTCTGACCCAGGGATAGACCTGAGTCACTGAATCTGTGTCAGGGATATTAGAAGGCAGGGCTGGAAAACTCATCCTGGCAGCTCTCTGGTGCCCCCCCCCCTCATATCTAGAAAGTTGGTGAACATTCTAGAACTAGTGGGTGGAGGAGAGGAGGAGCTGCCTTGAATATTTATGGGCTCTCAGCCAATCCCCAGCAGTGGCCCTGGCAGGGAACTGGTATAACCCATAAATACATTGCCTTGAAAAAGTATTCATACCCCTTGAAATTTCCTACATTTTGTAGTGTTACAACCAAAAATGTAAATGTATTTTGTTGGGATTTTATGTGATGGACCAACACAAAGTGGCACATAATTATGAATTGGAAAGAAAATTATAAATGGTTTTCCAAATGTTTTACAAATAAATATGTGAAAAGTGTGACATGCATTTGTATTCAGTCCCCTTTACTCTGATACCCCTAACTAAAATCTAGTGGAACCAATTGCCTTCAGAAGTCACCTAATTAGTAAACAGAGTTCACCTGTGTGTAATTTAGTCTCAGTATAAATACAGCTGTTTGATGAAGCCCTCAGAGGTTTGTTAGAAAACCATAGTGAACAAACAGCATCACGAAGGCCAAGAAATGCATCAGACAAGTCAGGGATAAAGTTGTGGTTATGAAAAGGTTAGGTTATTAAAAAATATCCCAAGCTTTGAACATCTCACAGAGCATGGTCCAATCCATCATTGAAAAATGGAAAGCATATGGCACAACTGTAAACCTACTAAAACTTTGTTAAACGAAAGCCATAAGATGTCCTGTTTTCAGTTTGTGAGAAGCCATGTGGGGGACACAGCACACACATGGAAGAAGGTGCTCTGGTCAGATGAGACCAAAATTAAAAATTTTTTTGGCCTAAAAGCGAAACGCTATGTGTGGCAGAAAACTAACATTGCACAACAACCTGAACACACCATCCTTACCATGAAACATGGTGGTGGCAGCATCATGTTATGGGGATGCGTTTATTCAGCAGGGAAAGGGAAGCTGATCAGAGTTCACAAGAAGGTGAATGGAGCATAATACAGGGTAATCCTAGAAGAAAACCTGTCAAAGTCTGCAAAAAGACTTGAGACTTGGGCGGAGGTTCACCTTCCAGCAGGACAAAGACCCTAAACATACAGCCAGAGCTACAATAGAATGCTTTAGATCAAAGCATATTCATGTGTTAGAATGGCCCAGTCAAATTTCAGACCTAAATCCAATTGAGAATCTGTGGCAAGATTTAGAAATTTCTGTTCACAGACGCTCTCCATCCAATCTAATGGATCTTGAGCTATTTTGCAAAGAAGAATAGGCAAATATTTCACTCTCTAGATGTGCAATGCTGGTAGAGACATATCCAAAAAGACTTGCAGCTGTAATTGCAGAGAAAGGTGATTCTACAAAGTGTTGAAAAAACATTTATCATTTTCCTTCCACTTCACAATTATGTACCACTTTGTGTTGGTCTGTCACATAAAATCCCAATAAAATACATTTACGTTTTTGGTTGTAACATGACAAAATGTGAAAAATGTTCAGGGGAATGAGTATTTTTTCACTGTAGACATGGACCGTGCCAGCAGGGGAGTCCGGTGGAAGATAGAGGAGCAGTGCCGAGGAGAGGCTGTCAGTGGCCCTTGAGGGACCCCTGCCGGGGGATTTACTTCGGGCTGGAGCTCGGGATAGCTGGCCTGGAAGGATCCAACTACAGGATGCAATTTAAGGGATTCACAATGGAAAAGGCAGTGGGAGAGAGCAAGCAGAGGCAGTGAGATCAGCACGGTGCAGGGATACGACAAGTTGTAACAGTGCTCTCTTGAAGACTACCATGTGCCAAGTTTTAATCTAACACCTTGCCCTGCGAAATCTACTTGTGTGTGTGTGCCAGTCAGGAGGACTAGGGGAAGCAAGCAGCCAGGTGAGCTGAGAGGCTTATGCAGCAGTAGAACTGGGCTCAATGTCTACAGGAAGGCAGAATGAGATGCTGTTCACTCCACAATGTAATAAAGCTTATCCACCCAGGGACATGATGTTCCGTGCCTGTAATGGGCTGTCACTAAATTAACAAGACTATTTATTCCTCTGGAGTGATCAGCGGTTGCTGTAAATAGTGAACCAAGTTTGTGCAGGAGGAAGAAAGAAGATTATTTCTTTGAAAATAGGGAGGAAGTTGTCCCTGTTTTGTTCTGTGTTCTGGAAATTTTTCAAGTTGGGCATCCCATAATACTCTACCCCATCCAAGTTATCATCCCCTAATAAAACAACAAAAACAAGCCAAGGAATGAGTAAATAAAGGAATTGCTAAGTGACTGGCTGTGCAGCAGTGGGGACCCAAACATCAGCAACTCTTATGAGGGGTGTGATTACACCTGTATTCCCCACACTGGAGGATGATTGTGCCTCCCCTCTACACTTTTCCCAAATAGAGTACACACGATCGGAAATTCCGACAAGAAAATTCCAATGTGAGCTTTTGGTCGGAAATTCCGTGCGTAGGCTCCATCGGAATTTTTCTGTTGGAATTTCTGGCAAGAAAAATTTGAGAGCTGGTTTTCAAATTTTACGACTAGAAAAGTTCTTGTCGGAAATTCCGATCGCCTGTATGCAATTCTGACGCGCAAAAAAACACGCATGCTCAAAATCAATTCGACGAATGCTCAGAATCATTGAACTTTATTTTTCTCGGTTCGTTGTAGTGTTGTACGTCACCGCATTCTTGACGGTCGGAATTTGGTGTGACCGCGTGTAGGCCAGACAAGTTCAAGCCAACATTCCGTCGGAAAAAAATCCACGGTTTTCTTGTCGGAATTTCCGATTGTGTGTACGCGGCAAACTGCCCAAAAAAAATTTGAAACCAGCTCTCTTTTTTCTTGTCGTGTTTCACATCAATCTTTTTCTCGTTGCGAAAAACGATTGTGTGTATGCTTTTTTCAGAGATGACTATTGCAGATAGCAGAGGAGAGATCAGAGAGGAGCCACACTCTGTGCTTTGGGTTCAGGTTAACACACACTGAAGTGGGATGTGCTTTGTTAATTTTTAATTTCTGAAGATTACAACTACTATAAGGTTTACTTTATGCTCGAAAATTATCCTTAACTGTTTTATAGCAGTTGTAATCTCTGTTACACCACTATAATAAGGCTCATCTGTAGGTACTGTGAATATCTCCTAAACATGCACAATTTAGTAGATATGCAGAGTGCATGCAGCCGATGTCATGGGCTTATGGGCTCTAAAGGTCCAGCTTACAGTACCTCCAGAGCCTGTCGATAATGACAGCTCCGGGCTCCCGTGAGTCAGAGTGACATCATTGTCCACTCACAGGACAGGAGCTAGCAAACCCGGAAGAAATACCTAGGGAAGATATCAGCCGTCTCATCGCTAAGCGGACGCTGCTGGAAGGGCTTCCTTCTATTTTTTCGTATTTCATGATGCATGCTAGCACATTATGCCATTGTTTTAAAGTTTGGTTTTATTTTTTCTTCTGCGGTTTACAACCGCTTTACCCATTTAATAAACTGTACTGAAGAGTAACCACGGGTTTTGTACCAGAACAGAATCTTGTCCAAGTTAATACTAATAAAATGTATTTTGCTGCAACAAATCTCCTTTGCCCTTGCTGCACTGCCAAACACCTTATTACTTCTACTCACTAACCTGTGACTGCTCTGCGATTGTCTTTTTCAGGCTCATTGGACTACCATCTACAAATGTAAAGTAAGTTTAACTCTCAGGCTAACCTTGGTTGATAAAAAAAAGTGATTGTCAAAAAAATCAGTCGAATCCATAATGTCATTTCATTTGTAGAAGCAATCTATGGTGTGCTGTTTCATTATTGTCTGTGGCTGAAGGGGTTAATATTAGCACAGAAAGCAATCATTCCTGTCCATGTTTAATAAGTGCCAGCAGGAGAGCAGTGCGGAAATTCCTGAATCCTGCGCTGGCTGAACAATTATCCAGCTGCAAAGACACATCTGCATAAGTACAACAGTGCAGATACAACTTCCATTAAAGGGGAAATATCTTATATTTACATTTGGGATTTTTTCTTTTTTATGCACAGCTATATGGACAAGTATGCAAAGTCCAGAGGTCAAGCAGTCATTTTTTAGAAAACATATAAAAGTTAAACCAAATGTAATTGGAAGATGACAAGCACCATTCAGCAATGCATATTAAGATGCTTTATACTATCAAGGATTATTCAGGTTGAAATGTGACCAATCAAATTCATTTATCACAAACTATGGAGTCTATAGTTTGTGATAAATTAATTTGGTCACATTTCGACCTAAATAAGCCTTGATTTATAAAATTTGGTTCCTTTCTGAATACAGATTATCATCTGAAAAGCTCAGCAAAGGATTGTAGAGATTCAAGATTCAGCTTAGATAGCAGTGATTCTCACACTTGCATCCTGAAATTAAAATTGCAGACATATACTGTAGATCAAAGGCTAAAGCTTTTTCTTTCATCTTACGTGACCAATAAATGGGCTATACTGTAGGTATGGATTACTCACAAAACAGGCACTTGTAACCTGTCAAATATAGGCGGGCCTGGCCTGCAGCTACAAATTTGCACATTACATTCCTCTCCATAACACTTAAAGCGGATGTAAACCCACTGATTTAACAGTTTCAAAAAACAGTTACCGTATATATACGAGAGTATAAGCCGACCTGAATATAAGCCAAGGCACCTAATTTTACCACAAAAAAAATGGGAAAACGTATTGACTCGAGTATAAGCCTATATTGCCTCACTGTGTTCAAGTGCATGCCTCACTGTGTCCATGCCCCACTGTGCCCATGCCCCACTGTGTCCATGCCTCACTGTGCCCATGTGCATGTCTCACTGTGTCCATGCTTCACTGTGTCCATGCCTTACTGTGCCCATGCCTCACTGTGCCCATGCCTCACTGTGCCCATGCCTCACTGTGCCTATGTGTGCCCTTCTTTTTTCTTTTCTTTTTTTAGCTTTATGAATTCCCAGGGTAATGAGGAGGGCTGCAAGACCATAGAATTTACCCTGTAATTGGATCACGTTGCCCTATAGCAGAAAACACCAGAGCGCAGGAGAATTTGTTGTGTGTCACTGTGTCCATGCCTCACTGTGCCCATGCCTCACTGTGCCCATGACTAGACTGATGTTTAACATGGGAGTCTATGGAAGGGGTTCCAGGCTTTGAAAAATCGGTGCTCCCCAGCCGTTGGTCCCCCAGACAACAAGCTTTGCACACTTGTAGAAGAGAAATGACCGTTTAACATGGGAGTCTATGAAAGGGGTGCACGGCTTTGAAAAATTGGTGCTCCCCGGCAGTAGGTCCCCCGGACAACAAACTTTGCACACTTGTAGAGGAAGAGTGGGGCTACATGTGTGCCAAATTTGGACCTATGGCCGGCCGGTACCAGGTCCCCAAAAATCCGGGAGATCAGGCGCAAAAAGGTGACTCAAGTATAACCCGAGGAGGGCATTTTCAGCACAAAAAAATTTGCTGAAAAACTTGGCTTATACTCGAGTATATACGGTACATTCCAGACACCTGCCAGGAATGTAACTGTCACATGTGCTGTCAACGAAACTGTCAAACCATCCAATGGCTGGTGTCATAATTGATCACATGTGCAACATCCTGCCAGTTGAAGATTATCCTCTTGCCGAATAGCCGCCGCAGTTATACTGCGGCAGGTTGGCTCGGGTGCAGGAAACAAGGCAGATCTCTGTTATGACAGGGGATCACATAGAGATCCTGTCTTTCTGCTAAGCAGGAAGATGAATCTGTGTGTTGTCCCAGGCAGCCCATTCCCCCACACAGTTAGAAACATACTGAGGGAACACATTTAACCACTTGATCGCCCTGATGCTAACCCCTTCCCTGCCAGTGTCATTAGTACAATGATCACTGTAATAATGAAACTGGTTCCCAAAAAAAGTGTCAAAAATGTCAGCTAGGTGTCCGATCTGTCTGCCGCAATGTCGCAGTCCCACTAAAAATCACTGATCACCCCCATTACTAGTTAGGAAAAAAAATGCCATAAATCTTTCCCCTATTTTGTAGACGCTACAACTTTTACGCAAACCATTCGATATACGCTTGTTGGGGTTTTTTATCCAAAAATATGTAGAAGAATACATATTGGTCTAAATTCATGAAGACATTTTTTTTTATTATTATTTTTTTATTGGGTATGTTTTATAACAGAAAGTAAAAAATGTATTTATATATTTTCAAAATTTACAGTCTTTTTTGTTTATAGCAAAAAAAAAAAAAGAAAAAACGCAGAGGTGATCAAATTCCACCAAAAGAAAAAAGTAACGCAGTGCCGGATCGCAAAAAATGGCCTGGTTAGGAA
Source organism: Rana kukunoris (assembly GCA_029574335.1). Lineage (NCBI taxonomy): Eukaryota > Metazoa > Chordata > Amphibia > Anura > Ranidae > Rana > Rana kukunoris. Next base: position 206,009,103 of record CM056049.1, on the reverse strand, counting down.
GAGTGTAAATCCTTCCGGGGGGGCTGAAGTGGTTAAACACAGGCCAAGATGGCAGCTTCCATGGCTTAAAACAATTTTATATATATATATATATATATATATATATATATATATATATATATATATATATATATATATATATATATATATATATATACACACACACACACACACAATCTCTTAAAAATAAATGTAAACAAGATTTTTAAATGTATTTAAATGGTTGTTAACCCACTGAGTTAGATTTAAATTATCCTCTTAGTTGGTTCATGTAATGTCCCCCCTGTGCTTTATAAAAAAAATGCAGCTATATATCTGTTTTCATAGTGCAGATCGGCACTCATCTCATCTCTCTCCTCTCTCGGCCTGACAGATGCAGGGGGCGGGGCCAAGGATCCCCTGCTGAATTTTTTAATTCCTGGAGATCTGAGTAATTGGGAACAGTGTGTCCTTTGCCTACATACTTTGTACTAAAGGTGTCCTTCTTTCTTATCTCAGAATGTTGGGAGGAATGGTGTGAACTATATTATAAGCAAAACATATTTATAGCTAGGCTCCTTATTTTATTAATCAGTCTGACTTTAGGCAGATATATAGACATGTACATATTTGACACTGTAAAAGATACAGTAGATAATGTGTTGGTTGTTTAAGAAATTTGTGAGAAGTATGATCTCTATAATGCTTTATTTTTATATGTGTAAGCAAATATGAAAGCAGATTTCTCCATTAAAGTGGATGGAAACCCAAAACATTTTTTTTTTATGTCACAATGTAGAGTATAAGATTTCCTATCATCTGTGCCCAGTCTTGCCACACAGAGTTAATCCAGCTCTGATCAATCCTCTTTTATTGTTCAGTGAAAATTAACAGAATTCCAGATAAAAACCTGTCTTAATAAAAAGTCTGTTTCTCTCTTTTTGCTTTGAGTGACAGGTTATTTACATATCTAGCTTGGACATGTTTATCATATGTTATGTTTATCAAAATATGAGGTGATCCAAAGTTCATTGTATATTACTAGGATGTGTTATGTGGGGGAGGGGTGGATTTCTCACTTTTTATACTTTGGATCACCTCATATTATGATAAACATAACATAACATATGATAAACATGTCCAAGTTAGATATGTAAATAACCGGTCACTCAAAGCAAGGAGAGAGAAACTGACTTTTTATTTAGACAAGTTTTTATCTGGAATTCTGTTAATTTTCACTGAACAATAAAAGAGGATTGATCAGAGCTGGATTAACTCTGTGTGGCAAGACTGGGCACAGATGACAGGAAATCTTATACTCTACATTGTGACATAAAAAAAAAAATAATAAAATATTTCTTGGGTTTACATCCACTTTAAGTTACAGTAAACAACCCCTTATCTATGTATGGTTGTGCAAGTAAACATTTTCCTATAATATGTTTCTGAAACAAGACTTATGTTGATGTTAGGTAATTGTAAGTATGAATAAACATGTAATCAAGAAGCGACATTCACAAATGTTGCTTACCAAAATAACATACCAATGGCAGCTGTAAAGTAGTGGTGGATCTCAGGAGGGCTTAGAGCTCTTTCCCATATGATGAACTCATCGAAAGCACCATTCACATAGTGTTTGGAAGGATCACTGTTTGTGCCCACAACCAGGCGATCAACACCAGCTCCATAACTGTAGGAGAGCTGACCTTGGGAATCACTGGCGTTAAATGTACCATTGACGTAAACCTTTAGGCCTTCACCGGATGTCCAAGTGAACAGAACATGAGTCCAATATGGACCTAGAAGATAAAGGCACAAAAGTATTTAAATAATAGTTTAGAAATTACAGAAAAGTGGATCAAACATAGCACAACTTTCTCCAGCACTTTAATTTAGGTATCAGTAGTAAGAAGTGGGCCATTTATTGGGTGTTGGTTGACCAAAAGAAAACAGCAATTATTCATTATATGAAGAATTTCTTATGGTAAATTAATCAGTTTTACACTAGAAAATCATCAGTCCTTTTAATAGACATCCATTAAGTTCAATGTTGCGCAACACCAGAAAAAATCTTGCATAACTTGCAGCATGTACTGTAATTGTCTAAAAAGACAGCAGGTTTTTTAAATTGTCAAATCCAAGGTGCATTTGAAACAATCTGAAGTTATGCTATAGTATGAAATCAATTTGTTGCATAGTTACATAGTTACAGTACATAGCTACATACTATGGGCCAGATTCAGAAAGAATTAGATTCCCGCAGAGTATCAGAGATACTCTACGCCGCCGTACTTTACCTGGCTCTAGGAGGAATTCAGAGAGATTTTGGCCCGTAAGGTACGGCGGCGTAGTGTATTTCCTCCCGGCGGAATCAAAATACGCGAATAGGGGGCGTGAGGCATTTAAATTAAGCGCGTCCCCGCCGCGATCGAACTGCGAATGCTCTGTTCAGAAATGTCCCGCCGTGCATTGCGCGAAATCACGTCGTTACGTCATTTTTTTTTTGAGTAGCGTCGTTTACGGACATTCCTATTCCCGGACGACTTACGCAAAAAATGTAAAAAAATGTGAACGTCGACGCGGGAACAACGGCCATACTTAACATGGGCCGTGTAACGTTAGACCAGCTAAAAGCTGGTTTAACTTTACGTAGCGAAAAAATTACGTACGCGATTGCGAACGACGCTCGTAACTTTGTGGATCTCCGTAAAAAGCTAATTTGCATACCCCGACGCTGAAAACGACGCGAACTCCACCCAGCGGCCGGAAAAAGATCGCAGCGTAGATCCGAAGGCGTACGAAGACGTAAGCCTGTCAGATCGAAGCCCAACGCCGCCGTATCATGGTTTGAGGATTCAAACTAGTGATACGGCACGCAAAATTTGAAATTACTCCTGTCTAACACTAGTTAGACAGGCGTAATCGCTCTGTGAATCTGGGCCTATGTAACTATGTAATTTGTTGCACACTATTAAAACTTAATTCCAGGAATACAGGCAATTTGCAAAAATAGAAGGCCCACTATGAGTTAAGTCCAATTTGTCTTCTTATCTCTATTACTTACATCTGACAGGCTCAGCCAAAGGATACACTCAGCAGGATGGTACGCCCTCCTTTCTGCTGCCCATTCACAAAAGCCTTTGGCCCAGATTCACAGAGCGCTTACGCCTGCGCAACAGGAGATGCGCGTACGCAAGTCGAAATGTGCGCGTGCGTTTCGATGCACGGCATCCCCAGAATGAGATACGCCAAAAATCTACTTTTTTTGGTCCTGCGTAATTTCGTTAGACTGGCGCATCCGTCCGCGCAAAAGTGCGCTAGACAGACCATTGATTTGCTAGTCAAATATGCTAATGAGGGACTTACGGGGATCCACAAAAGAACGTTGGGGCAGCGCAGGCGACGCAGTGTGCGCAACAGCAAAATGTCCTGTCTAAAATTAGAGCATATAAAAGCTGGTCTAAAAAGAGAAAAAAAGTCTACTTGTTAGATAAAGCAACACTGTTAGTGAGGAGCTCAGCAGTCACACGTGTTGCACAACAATCTGTATGCCAACATGACAGGGGCATCGTCGCGCATAGCTATACTACTGACTTTAGATGAACAAAGAAGGATGAGGGCACTGAGGAGGGCACTAAGGAGGGCACGGGAGATGTTTTTTTTTTTTTTTTATTTGCTTATATAAACTTTACAATTTAATCTAATCTAATAAAATATTCTTATCTGATACAAGCCCCTCACTCTTCACTTGATATATCACACACGCATAGACATCTTTGGCATGAGTGATTCTGAGGTGTCTCGCATCTTTAGATTCACCCCTCATGCCATCATGGAATTACCACAACCTTGCAGGAGGACATCAGCAGCCCAACACATGGCACTACCCATGACACCCATGACAGCTACATATACAATCAGAGCCCCATCCCCACAGATTTCGAAAAGAACATGTATGGGGACAGCTGGCTGGTTGGTGAGTGACATGGGTGGCAGGCATGACTGTCCCCCCCATGATGCACACATCACAAGGGGCACATGCACTACTAACATCCTCCTGTCTTTTCCCTTCAAGGTGACTCTGCATATGCACTGGGACCCCATCTCATGACCCCATCTCATGCCAGCTCACATTATGCATCTTTGCACGTTAAACACACACATTAATCATGGCACAATGAGAATGCATGCATGCACACCACTGTGGTCCCTAGCACACACACACCACATCCTCATCAAATTGGATTGGCACCAGTCCACCATGCAGAACTTGTGAGCTGCAACGCCACGCCAAGGCTCCAATTATGTCACTGTACATTCATACACCATTCACACGGACCTGGGGATCACTTCTCCACCACAAATGAGGGTGACACCCCTTTTCCCGCAGGAATATCACCCCCACATTCCAAAATCATACACAAACAGAACTAAAATAAATAAATAAATGACGAGCAAAAATAAAAAATGTCCCAGCAAAAATATAATTTAAACAAAATAACAACAAAGAAAACACATAAAAGACAAAAATCACTCTGCAAAACAGTCCCCAAATATCTCACAGACACGTCACAAACAAACAAACAAACGCTAATAAACAAAAGCACCTTGCTGTATAGGAAGGGAAACAAAGGGATGTACTTTTGCAAAGGAAGTGCGTTTGTGTCTGTCTATTTATGCTGTTTGCGTAGTTCACAAAGTTGCCCTAGTCCATTTCCAATTTCACTGATTGCGCCGCTCCCGAGTTGTGAGCATGCGCACAGCGGAGCTGACCATGGTCTCCTTCAAGCGCGCATGCGCGAGCCGGCCGGCCCTTCATTTGCATGGGGTCACGGCTCATTTCAATGTAACACGCCCACGTCCTTCCCAATTTCTATTACTCCGCCTTACGCCTCTGAAATAACGTTACGCATGCGCAATTTCTGCGCAAAAGCTACGAGAATAGGGTGATTGACGCGACAAAATTGCGCAAGTCTAACGTAAAGGCGGTGCGCTACGCCGGTCCAATAATGCGCAGATGTACGTGAATCTGGGCCTTTGTATTTTGTGCGTGAGTGAAAAACGTATAAAGGGCAACACCTGCGAACTGAATCGCCTCTGGGCGCTGTTTCCATTCCTTCGATAAGGAAACGCTTTGCCTCAGAAGAGATGAGTTTTAATCATTCTCCTGAAGGCCAAGTGGTCCGACTCCAGTCGGATGGTGGTTGGTAGTGTATTCCACAGTCGAGGTCCTTGGACAGCAAATCTCGGATCTCGTTTGGATTTGTATCTTGTCTTGGGTATTTCCAGTAGGTTTTGATTTGTCGATCGCAGAATGCGATTTTTCGCATAGATATTGGGGAGCGTTTCCTTGAATACACTTGTGTGTAAGGCAGACTGCCTTAAAAGTGATTCTGTCTTTCACTGGTAGCCAGTGAAGCAATCTAAGCGAAAAGGAGATTGACTCCCATGTTTTTTTACCAGTCACTAAATGAGCAGCCGTATTTTGAATGACTTGCAAACGAGTGATTTGGTATTTGAGAAGTCCTAAATAGAGGGCATTTGCGTAGTCGAGTCTGGAATTGATGATTGTTCCCACCACGACTGCAATGTCCTTTTTAGGGATAAAGGGGGTGAGTCGGCATAGCAGACGCAGCAGATGATGGGATCTGCTGACTACTGACCCTATTTGTGCGTCCATTGTCATGTAGGAGTCAAAAATGACTCTGAGACTTTTGACTTTGGTGCTAGGGGCGATATTTTTACCCAGAATGGGCGGTGGGGTCCAAGTTGGGGTGGAGTGACTTTTGCGGTTTGCGTGAAACAGGAGAAGCTCTGTTTTCGAACCATTGAGTTTAAGATAACTGGATGTCATCCAGTTATCTATTAGAGTGAGGGATCTCTCTAATCCAAGAGAGTGATCCTTTTCGTTACTGACGCGGAGATATAGTTGAGTGTCGTCTGCATAGGAATGGTAAAGTAGCTTCTGGTTGCTGATGATTTCAAAGAGGGGATGGAGATAGATATTGAACAGTACCGGTGACAAGGGAGATCCCTGAGGGACTCCGCATGATACCGTACACTTTCCTGACGTGAAAGATCCCAATTTCACAGTTTGTGATCCGTTTTCCAAGAAGGAGGAGAACCAGGATAGATCTGCTTCCGCGACTTTGGCCACTTCAGCTAGCCTAGTGAGTAGTAGTCCATGGTCTACCGTGTCAAAGGCTGCACTTAGGTCCAACAGGATCAGGAGGGAAAATTCTCCTTCATCTGCGGCCTCTAGGACGTCATCCCATATTTTTACCAGAGCAGTTTCAGTTCCGTGCCCTGGCCGGAAGCCTGATTGAAACGTATCGAGTAATTTTTGGGTTTCTAAGTGCTGTTGTAACTGTTGTACAACTTCTTTCTCCAGTATCTTGGAGAAAACATTTAGACCGGTTATGGGCCTCCTATTGTTTGGATCTTTAGGGTCGAGGGTGTTTTTTTTAAGATTTTTTTTTATTGTGCCTTGTTTCAACAAGGATGGCACCATGCCTTCCTTGAATGATTGATTTATAAGCTGCGTGATAGCTGGTGCCAGTATATCGGCACTTTTTTTCAGCAGTTTAGTGGGAATGATGTCATTGGGTGCTGTGCTGTTGCGCAGAGACCGAATTATATTTTTAGTGGCAGCGATGGAGATGGGTTTTAAGGTGAATTCTGGTGCTTGAGGCGGGTAGGGGTGGGATTCATGCGGATTCCATTTTGCTCAATGCTGGCCCGGATTCTTTCAATTTTATTAATGAAATAATCCGATAGTTTGTTGCAAAATTCTTGTGAATCAGCATTGGGGGGCTCTAAGCAGGCTGGATTCATCGATTGCAAAACCAGCTTGAAGAGTTCGCGGGGGCGGTTTAGGGCCTTGGTGATGATGTTGGCGAACTTATTTTTTTTTGCCATAAAGATTTCTTTATGATATTTCTTTGTTATTGTCTTATAAATGGTGTGGTTTTTATCTGAAGAGCTCCTGGTCGTTGAACCAGCTGGTCGTTGAACCAGCCGGTGTTGTTTTTCCGGATGCAAGTTTTGCGTTTTGGTGCCACCCAGTCGGCGGACTGAAGTAGCGCCTTGTTGATGGCGTCAAGTGTTTCTATGGCTGTTTGTTGTTGTTGTATTGTGTTTATTTTATTTCCTAGGGTTGTTTTGAAGAGTTCCGAGTGGAGCTTCTTCTGAGATCTAGTCCAGTGAGTTGTCACCGGTTTTCGTGTTTTATTTGGCCTGAGGTAGTAGACAATTATGAACTTAATGGCATGGTGATCGATCCATGGTAGTGGCTCATTTTCCCCGATCTCAATTTCTAAATCCTGTTTGAAAATTAGATCGAGGGTATGGCCAGAGGCATGAGTGAGGCCTCGTATTAATTGCTGCAGACCTAGTCCTTCCAGATGGTCGATGCAGGCGTCAGCGACGGGGTCCAACGAGGAGTTGGCCCAGAGGTTGAAATCCCCAAGCACCAAAAGATGTTTGATGCTTAGGGTGTAAGAGGAGATGAATTCTGTTAATGACGTGAGTAGGTGCGTTTTTGGGCCTGGTGGTCTATAGCAAAGTAGAATATGGACCATGTCTTGGGGATTTATTTGCAGCTGTAGAGTGAGGGTTTCCATGAATGGAAGCGAGTTTTGAAGGACTGTTTTGGTGATCGAGAGGTGAATCTTCTGGATCACCGCCAGGCCTCCTCCTCTTTGCCCCACTCTGTTCTGCATTTGAATGCGATAATTTGCTGGCACCAATTCTTCCAAAATGGTGTTGCAATCAGCTGTAAGTGAATGAGGTAATAAATACAAAGACTTCTGTGATTTGGCAGGAGGAGGGAAGGGGTGGGCAGAGCAGCTTCACTGACTCTACCTTTGAAGGAGCTGAGACCAGAGCATACAGTGTCAGGCTCCCGAAACTACAGCAATAGCTGTTTTACCGGAGTTGTATAAAAACTGTCAGATGTAATAGAGATAAGTCCAGGAGGTGTCATGCAGCTCTTAGGATTTAAAAGAGAAGTATGGGTTTCTTTTTTTTCCCCATTCATACTTGCCTATGTGGATGCAGCAGTGGTCCGATGCTGCATATGTCCCCGGTGCCCTTTACACTGAAAGCCGAGCAATCGAACACCACCAATCGCACAGTTTTTACAGCTTCATGAGCAGAGAGCTGCAGCCTTTCAGTCACATCTTCCTTTGCGCTCATTAGAGTGCTGAGCTGTGGAAGGGGTGGAGGGGGCCATCTCAGGCTCTCAGCAGCTCAATGAGATGGGTGACAGTCCAGGGATCTGGCAGATCCAAACTTTAATGTCATTGTGACGTGGTGCCTAGGCTGATATCCATGGCGTCAGCAGAGAGCAGACTTTAGCCCACCCTCTGCTGAAAACGGGTCACAGGAGAACAAAACCAATTGCACTCCTGTGATCCATAGGAAAAGCCAAGCTAAACAAGCTTTGGCTGGACTGCTCCTTTAACTCATCGTGTACCTTCACTTTTTTTTTTAAATGGACTGAATTCCTGGAGTTCAGCTTTAACCACTTCCAGACTGCCCCCGACATAATTTTACGTTGGTACTTTGAAGAGGAGTATCGTTGGCAGCAGCTAGCTACTAGTGTTGAGCGGAATACGCCATATTCGATTTTGCGATATTTCACGAATATATAGAAGAATATTCATGAAATATTCGTTAATATCGAATATTCGTGATATTTTATCAAAAAAAAAAAAATGTGAAATTTCGCTAATGCGAATGCGAAATTGATTGCGAAATTCTCGTCAACACGCGAAAACGGAGATCACTTTCTGGATTACTAAACTAATATGCACTAAACCAGGGATCCTCAAACTACGGCCCTCCAGCTGTTGCGGAACTACACATCCCATGAGGCATTGTAAAACTCTGACATTCACAAACATGACTAGGCATGATGGGAATTGTAGTTCCTGAACAACTGGAGGGCCGTAGTTTAACCACTTGACCACTGGGCACTTAAACACCCTTCCTAACCAGACCAATTTTCAGCTTTCGGTGCTCTCACATTTTGAATGACAATAACTCAGTCATACAACACTGTAACCAAATGAAATTTTTGTCCTTTTTTTTCCCACAAATAGAGCTTTCTTTTGGTGGTATTTGATCACCTCTGCGGTTTTTATTTTTTTCGCTAATAATGAAAAAAGAACGCATTTTTTTTTAAAAAAATGAATTTTTCTTCATTTCTATCATAACATTTTGCAAAAAAGTATTTTTTCCTCATAAATTTGGCCTAAAATGTATACTGCTACATATTTTTGATAAAAAAAAAAAAAAAAAATTGGGAGATTATTTAGTTTGGGTGAAAGTTATAGGGTCTACAAGCTATGGTACCAATTTCTGAAAATTTAACAATTTGATCACACCTGAAGTAATGACAGCTTCTCTCATTTATTGAGACCCTAACAAGCCAGTAAAGTACAAATACCCCCCAAATGACCCCTTTTTGGAAAGTAGACATTCCAATGTAGTTAGTATAGAGGCATAATTAGTTTTTTGAAGTTGTCATTTGTTCCCACAATTCTTTGCAAAATTGGGATATTTTTTATTTTTTATTTTTTTCATACCATATTGTCATTATAACAGGTTATTTCTCTCACATGGCATGTATATTCCACCAATGACCCCACAAAATATAATCTGCTGCTCCTCCTGAGTATGGCGATACCACATGTGTGAGACTTTTACACAGCGTGGCCACATACAGAGGCCCAACACCGAAGTAGCAACTTCAAGCATTCTAGGAGCATAAATCACACATCTAATCTCTCAACCACCTATTACACTTTTGAAGGCCCTGGAGCATCAGGACAATGGAAACACCCACAAAGTGACCCCATTTTTGAAAGCCAACACCCCAACGTATAATCTATGAGGCATAATGAGTCTTTTGAACAGTTCATTTTTTTGACGATGTTTTTGGAAAATGTGGAAAAAAAATGAAAATGCATTTTTTTTACACAAAGTTGTCCATTTATAGGATATTTCCAACACATAGCATGTACATAGCAAAAATTACACCCCAAAATATATTCTGCTGCTCCTCCTGAGTATGGCGATACCACATGTGTGAGACTTTTACACAGCCTGGCCACATACAGAGACCCAACATCCAAGAAGCACCATCAGGTGTTCTAGGGACATAAATTACACATCCAATTTCCTTACAATCTATCACATTTTTGAAGGCCCTTCATATTTCTAACACAGCATGCACATACCAAGAATTACACCCTAAAATACATTCTGCTGAGTAATGGGTAAAAAAAAAAAAGATTACCTGTGGTTTTAGTAGTACAATTGTCCACAGGAGGAGAGCCCTGATCCAGGCAGCAGGCAATGACGTGGTCAGCAACAGTGAATGGAATTGTCCAGGCAGCAGGCAGGAATATTGTCCATAGTCGGTACAGGCAGGGATACTGTCCATATATACTCCAGGGCCAGTGCAAGTAGAAACATTGCCAGCAGTGCCAAAATATTGGTCCTGGTAGTAAGCAGGAACATGGTCCAAGTAGCAGGCCAGGAAAGAATGGGGACAGGGATAGAGGCTTCTCCCACCCAAATCTCTTTGAAGCCTCCGGGCAACCAGACCCTAATCTGGGAATGAGAAAACTAAAAATTTAGTTTTTTCATCCGGAAAAACAATTCTGGAGCCCCTCACATATGTGAGACCCCTGTGTTCCCACTAGCATAGCAGGGTAAAAGATCAATCCAAGGGGCAGGCAAAAAACATGGTCAAACAGTCCAGGGTCAATTCCAGAGCAGGCAGAAGTAGGTACAGTTTAGCGTTGGGCAGAAGCGTAGTCGTATAACAGGCCAGGGTCAGTTCCAGAGCAGGCAGAGGTAGGTACAGTTTAGCATTAGGCAGAAGCATAGTCGTATAACAGGCCAGGGTAAGTTCCAGAGCAGGCAGAGTAGATATAGTTTAGCGTTGGGCAGAAGCGTAGTCGAATAACAGGCCAGGGTCAGTTCAGGAGCAGGCAGCGGTATGTACAGTGGCATAAGAGGTGTGGCCGTAAATGACAATTACGTTTACCATACTTTGCTAATAATCTAGAAAAGTATGGTAACGGCGGAAACATTGACTCAAACAAAGGCCTGGTTGGGAAGGACAATCAGGGCAATGATATGTAGTGTCTCTTCTAGTTCCTTCTTTGGTGCACACACGGCGTCTCTTTTGACGTTTTCGGCCTGATTCATTGGGGGGGATTTTCTCAATAAAGTGGCGTTCATGCAGTCTGCTCACGCAATCAGAGCGAATGCCATCTGGTGAGTCTACAAGGCAGGAGATAATTTCTTCTTGGTACTGAAGGTAAGATAAGGGGGTCTTTGTAGATTTACGGTAAATGACATACGTGTTGTAAATGGCCAAACTGAAAAGATATATGGAGACTTTTTTATACCAAAAGCGGCTTTTTCTTGTGGGAAGGTAGGGTTCGAGCATTTGATCATTGAAATCGACTCCCCCCATGAACAAATTATAGTCTTGAACACATTGTGGTTTTTGGAAAAGGCCGTTTCTTCTGAGGATTTCCAGGTGGGTGTCATCATGTATCGTTGAGAGCATGTGGACATTTCGTTTGTCCCTCCACCGGATAGCCAATACTTCCTCATTCCGCAAAGACGCCGTATCACCTTTTTGCAGTCTTTCCATAACGAGCCTTTGCGGGAAACCCTTTCTATTGGGTCGCACTGTACCACACGCTGGAGTGCCCATCCGGTGAAGGTTGCGGAAGAGGGGCAAGCTTGTATAGAAATTATCCACATAAAGGTGGTAACCCTTTCCAAGGAGTGGATATACAAGATCCCAAACAATCTTTCCGCTGGCTCCAATATATTCTGGACATTCAGGGGGATTCAGTTGGGTGTCCTTCCCTTCGTACACCCGGAAGGCGTAGACGTACCCTGTGACCCGGTCACATAGCTTGTAGAGCTTAACTCCATATCGGGCTCTTTTGTTTGGTATATACTGCTTGATGCCAAGCCTGCCTGTGAAGTGGACCAATGACTCATCCACGGAAATATTTTGGTCGGGGACAAATAACTGGGGAAATTTCTCAGAGAAAAAATTTAGAAGTGGCCGAATTCTAAATAATTTGTCATGTGATGGGTCATTTCGGGGAGGGCACTGGGTGTTGTCGTTGTATTGGAGGAAACGCATTATCATGTGGTATCTGGTTCTTGACATAGTGGATGAAAAGATTGGCATGTGATGGATGGGTTTTTTGGATCAATATGAGTATGATTCATTTTTTCTTGTGAGCCCCATGTTAAATGTTAGGCCTAAAAATAATTTAAATTCGTCCAATGTCAATGCTCTCCATTCATAGGGACGGGCGTAACTTGAATCAGGGTGGTCTGTTATAAATTGTTGTGCATAGAGGTTGCACTGGGCCACGATGGAGGATAATAGGTCTTGGGTAAAAACTAAATGAAAAAAATCAATATGGGCAAAGTTCTCTGTGTTCATCTGAACACCTGGCTGGGTGGTGAAAGTTGGGATGTTTGCTGCTCCTGAATTGGGGGGAAGCCACATAGGGTTTTCAAGGGCATAGGGAAGGCTGGCATGGGTCCTAACCCTTTGGGGCTGAGATGACACTCTGCTGGTTCTTGGACTTTGCTGCAGTGGTACTTCATCTCTTCTGGATCGCACCGAGCTGCTGGTTGATGCCACTGCATCTCTGGTGGATCGCACTGAGCTGCTGGTTGACGCCACAGCTCTACTTGTGGTAGCCTGCTGCTCCATGTCAATACGTCTTCGTTTCATGGGCACACTTTGCTCTTTCTCTGAATCTGTAGGAGACCCACTGCTTACAACCGGTTCATATTCTGAATCAGAATCAGAGAGCTCCCCGATGCTCTCGTCGGTCAAGCACATATGCTGGTATGCCTCCTCAGTGGTAAAAAAAACCTTTTTGCCATACTGGTGACTGTGGGCTGTGGTGACAAACTATGGTAGGGAAACTGGAACAGATATGGCTGCACTGATGGGTGCTGATGAGGCTGGTCTAATGAGGGTGCACTGATGGGTACTGGGCACTGACGGCACCGATGGGCACTGGTGGCACCGATGAGCACTGTAGTGGCACTGATGGAGCACTGGTGGCACCAATGGAGCACTGATGGACACTGGCGGCACAAATGGGCACTGGTGTGGCACTGGTGTGGCACTGATGGACACTGGCGGCACTGATGGACACCGATAGGCACTGGTGTAGCACTGATGGAGCACTAGATGATGGAGCACTGACGGACACTGGCGGCACTGATGAGCACTGTATTGGCACTGGTGGTGCACTGAGGGGCACCGATGGGCACTGATGAGCATTGTAGTGGCACTGATGAGCACTGATGGACACTGGCAGCACCGATGAGCACTGTATTGTCACTGGGCACGGTAGTAGCACTGACGGACACTGGCGGCACTGATGAGCACTGTAGTGGCACTGGTGGCACCGATGGGCACTTATGAGCACTGTAGTGGCACTGATAAGCACTGATGGACACTGGCAGAACCGATGAGCACTGTAGTGGCACTGAGCAGAGTAGTGGCACTGATGGAGCACTGGCGGCACTGATGAGCACTGTAGTGGCACTGGTACAGCACTGACAGACACTAGCAGCACCAATGGGCACTGAAGTGGCAGAGGTGGCACTGGTGGGGACTGTAGTGGCACTGATGGGGACTTTAGTGGCACTGGTAGGGACTTTAGTGGCACTGGTGGGGACTGTAGTGGCACTGGTGGCACAGATGGGGACTGTAGGGGCACTGATGGGTAGTGTAGTGGCACTGTGTGGCACTGTGTGGCACTGCTAGGCACTGCTGGGCATAATATATAGATGCACTCACTTGTAAAATCACTTCTCTCCTCACACGCTGTATCGGTGTGAGGAGAGAAGTGATAACCTCAGATTGACCTTTTTTTTTGTTTACATTTGAATGCTCCCTCATTGGAGGGAGCGATCAGGTGGTGAAGAGCCGCTATCATTGGCTCTTCACCGTGATCGCGTGCACGTCGAAGGGGGCGCGCAATCACCGCAAATCGGGACGACGTCCCAGGGAAAATAACAGGATTGCGCTGTAGCAGTATTTCTGCTATAGCGCGGTTAGAAAGAGGTTAAAGACCCATGCACTAAACACTAACTCTACTTACACAAACTTATATGACTAAACTAAAGCTAATTATTTTTTTTATTTTTTTTTATACACAAAACACAGAAGGGCAGAGAAAGTATTCGCGAATATTCGTAATACGAATATTCGTATTGCGAATATTCGGCAACATAAAAGGATCGCCTCAGCTACTCGGCCCAGGGTCTCTCTCTAATCATACCAGCAATACTTTTAGACGTCGATGGAGATCACTAGGATGTGATCTGTTTTAAAAATAAATTTGTAAAAATATGAATATTCGCAATATCGAATATTCACCGCGATATTCGATTTATTCGCGAATACTCAAATATGCAATATTCGTTACGAATATTCGCAATGCGAATATTCGTGAGCAACACTACTATCTACCATAATCCCGGTATCCTCTTCTTTAGCCTGCGGTCCACTTCAAGAAAAAAGTGGTCTCTGTTGCGGATTTCGTCTTTTTTTGAGATCTAAGGTCTTTTTGACTCCAGATCTCATATTTCAGAGGTCCTGTCATGTTTATTTTTTTTTCACTAACACACAGCTCCTTTCTCTATCTGCAACGTAGAGAGCGTCCTGACTCTCCTGTAGTCCAAGGGATGGGGCGAGCACGACACTCCACACCAGGGAGAAAGCCTTGCATTACTGTGTGTAGTTACAGACAGAAGAACAGAAAGTGAGGGTTTCTCAGAAGAAATAAGGACATTTAAGGCTCCATGCACACTGAAGCTGATAAAAGCTATAAAAAAAAAACGCCAGTAGCATTTCAGGGAGCCTTTCAACGTTTTTTTTGCGTTTTTGCAATAGCTTTAATCAGCGTTGTTCAGTGTACCTTTTTCTTTTTTTTCACTTTTTTTTTCAATGGATAAAAAAATGCTAAAAAACACTGGCACTAGCGTTTTTAAGCGCTTTTCAGTGTTTTCCAGAGTTATTTTTGCATTTTTTCCCGCCAAAAAACGGCACTTTGAACGCAAATTTCGGGCGTTCATAAAAAAGCCAATAAACTCCAAAGCTCATTCACACTAAAAAACGCCCAAGTGTGCATGGGCACATAGGCTAACATAGAGTTCAGTTTATGGGCTTTAAAAAAAAAAAAGCCAAAACGCCAATAAACGGCAGTTTATCAGCTTCAGTGTGCATAGAGCCTAAAAGCCAAATCGAAGGATGAGGTAAGTGAAGGAGGACTGCACTAAGGTAAAGGAAGCTATTTAGGGAAAAAAAATTGTACCTTTACAACCCCTTTAAGGTAAATTTTACCAAGTTCTGAAGAATCTGGCTCCATAAGTGGACATACAGAACAGCCAAAGCTGGTACACAGGCCCTAAAAACGCTTGAATAACGCCCGAAAAACGCCCCAGTGTGAAAGGGGCCTAAGGAATGCACCTGGAACTCCAGACAGTACTAAGAGTGGAGCGCAAATGAATGCAATTTATGTGACATCTTTCAGCAATTTCCTATATTAGCCAAACAATCATTACTCACTACAAGTTTATTGCCATTATTAAAGCCATTTTGTCAAATGACTGAATCTAACACATGGCTAGCCCTAAACAAATTCTATTTCATTTCACCTGTTACTGCATTAATATTTAAGGAAATATCCTGACTTTTAACATGCAGAATTATGAGCATCTGGGACATGACCTGTAACTAGAACAGAACAGCCATTAGGAAACCCACGTGCTGTGACGCCCTTCATTAGCATTACAGCAGTAATTCAAACAGATGAGACTCATTTAGAAAGGTTAGAACATCTTGTTCTGGTTCAGAACAGAAGATCCTTTCCTCTTCTTTACTATTAATATACATTTTAAGGATAACAAGAGTATTTTTTTTTAAGGCTTCTACTTCAATGTTCTGTAATGTCCTTTGAATTTCACTGGAGGAATTATGTCATAACTAACACTTTAAAATGATTACGTTTAGCGAGTTATTCAGAGAATATTACTCCAGGCCTAAAACTTGTTCTGATTTATAAGCAGTATCAGCTATTAGTAATGATTCAATAAAGGCTTACTACATTAGGAAATTATATTTTAGTTTTGCTCGGTTCCTGAACAAGCATAAAATTCTTGCAAGTTCCTCTCTAAAACATTTTAAAAAAAATTACACGTATGTTACAATCTGCATTTTTGGCTATAAAACTACTTAAAACCACCAGACTATTATATATTTTCTGAACACAGACACCCTGGTGAATTAAAATGTGGCAGTTGCAATTTTTTAAGTTGCACTATATTTGCATACCTGTTCTTGAAATATATATGTTCTTGAAAAATACACTGAAATAAATTTTAGTGCACACAGACACAATTGAATCCCCATTTTGTTGTACAAAATAAAAGCTGAAGTAACGTCCACTAAATAGATATCAAATATGTCAGTTCTCAAAGCTGTGATGACCATGAAATCACAAATAGTATGGTACTCAAAAGCAGTGGCGGCTGGTAGTCAAAAGTTTGGGGGGCGGCAAGCAGACCTGGCCCACTCTCTCGCAGCCCCACAACGAACGGCTCTATCAAAGCAGCAATCCGCTACACAACCCCCCCCCCCAGCGTTCGATAGGCCATGATCCTCTCCCACTGCCAGCACCTGCTGCCCCCCGATCTATGACCTTATCTTACTGCGGCAGAGGGCCATTGATTTTCCTCATGGCCAAACAGGAGGCGGGTCCTAAAACCCATCCTAAGACTCCCGGCCAATCAGGTCTCAGGACCAGCTTCCTGATTGGCCAGGAGATGAAGCAGGAAGACATTAGCGAATATTCATTTGCTAATGTCATACAAGTGGGTGGGCTCAGGGCGCTGTGCTCTGTGCTCCAAGCCCACCCTTTTTGAAACCAATTAGAACCTCCAGCATCTGGCGCTCTGCATGGAGATTAGGGGCCGGACACATGGATTAGGGGGGCGGTGCCCCTAATGGACAGGCCACCATCGCTAAAAAAATTTCATCAGGTAAAACAGTTTCAGAGTGAACAGTAATTGAAGGACCTAAAATGAGTGCTTTCACTCTAGCTTGCGCAGCAATACATAACATTTGTGTCACAATCATTTAAATACATATGTGCTCTATATGTGCGTTCGCATTCATATGTGTGTGCGCACAAGGTGACAAAAGTCATTTAATATTTCTTATTATTTTTACTGTAGCGCTACCCCGAAGGAGCCGCTGGTTTGTTTTGGGATCGGCGTGTTACCCTTGTAGCATGTCTAGGGGGCAATGTTGCTCATCTTACTTTAAATAAGTAATTAGTTACAGTTACAAATTACTTCTCCGAAAAATTATTTGCGTTAGTGACTACAGTCACTAGTTACTACATTGAAAAAGTAATTAATTACTCAGCAAAGTAACTGAATTTTTTTTAAATATTCTACAATGCTTTGTTGAGATGCAGATGACGGGCGCTTGCCAGGGAGCAGTGAGTTAATACTCCAAGACAAAAGAATGCCAGATCCTTGAGAGAAGAAAACCGGAAACAAATGGTGATCTTGTGTATATCCCAGCCTAGGTGCATCCGTCCCACCATGTATGTGCAGCCAATAGGACTTAAAACCCTTATCCATCTGCTACATATTACATCCAAATTATAAGCTGGATTAAAATGTATGTTTATAATATACATTCCCTTGACGTTTACAGAGTCTGTAATTTAAAATCTTATATTAGGCTTTATTAGAATTTTCTATAGTTTATTGTTTATTATTTAATTTATCTAATATAAGCTTTATTAGATGCAACGGATCTGGAATGGGGATGTCAGATTTTTCTTTGTCTGATGAAGAGATGAAATCACTGACCAAAAAAAACCTGCTGATCATTGGTCTGTATAGATGTCCTGCACTTACCATGTTGACCATTAGATGTCGTTGTGTTCACTGTGTTGTATAGGGAACGTTTGTTCTGTGGAACATTTTGTTCCGGCCATGTGTTCCCCGGATCATTGATCAGGTTGCGCACACAGTGTGTGCGATCGATGTGATAGGTCAGTGTGAGGCGGGTGGGGCTCATTGTATCCAGGGCATGATTCTAAAGCAGAGTTCCACCCATATTTATGGTCACAGCGCCGGCAGAAGCAATTACTCTGCTGCCATCCAGTGGCGGTAGATGTAATTGCGGTAATGCCGCCCAAGTAATAGGAACTGCGTTACCGTGAGGGAAAGAGTAATCAGGTAGATTACTCATTACCCTCCAAAGGGGCTGCGTTAGGTAACTGCATTTATTGTAACTCCGTTACTTACAACACTGCTAGGGGGTATGATGAAAGTAGATGATGTGAGCAGTAATAGAATGTCCAAACAGCAAGATGTCGTTTTCTGTGCTTTTATTCCTGGCCCAACATGACCAACAGTCAACTTCAGGTGGATAGAGGAAATTGGTGAAAGAAGAAGGAAGTTGCAGACACAGGCCTTAACTCTTTATAGAAGCAGTCCTGCTTCAAACAGTACCTTTCTATTCGTCGCCACTCCAGCCGGAGTGGGTATAGCGCACCCGGTCAGTCTCTCTCACAGAACTGGCAGCCGGGGTGTCGCTCGGACCCCTGAGAAGGAAAACAAACCTCTTCCACAGGCTTGGCTCAATGGAAATAGGAGTGGTACCTCTGCCACAGGCCCTTGCTCTGAAACGCGACTTGACGGAGCAATTCCTTCTCAGTAAAGCATTTGTTTGAAGTGTCTTCAATTAGTTCTCGACTATTAGGTCACCGACTGACAGGTTGCCATATATAATAAACTCCCAGTGTCCGGTCACCTTGATCCCCGATGGTTTGTCTAGGCCTTATTGGATCGCCTGCCTCCGGGCTCTCCTCAGACTGACTCCCCACCGAACAGCACAACTCGCTTGGGATCTTCTCATGGAAGTGAGGACCCAGTAAGTCACTGGGGCCTCTCTGCAGCTTTAGTTGCTCCGGGCCATGAGGGCCCAGAGTCAGGTACTCCACGTAGCATGTGCGCCCCGGTCTGGTAAGCCATAACGCCGGGGCCCGTGATCTGCGCGCACCCAAAAGGTGGGTGCCGCACTCGGATACAACCTCGAACTCCGGACGCCAAGTTGGCGTCCTGAAGAAGTACCCTCCCCAGCATGCTTCGCGAGGGAAAACCTCCTCTGATTGGCTGCTGGTGGAAAGGCACTCTCGCTGGCCTCTACTGCTGCCACCTGTCGTTCCAAGATGGAAAGGCATCTCTAGAACACAGAATGAACAACAGCACAGCACTAAACTGACATAAATCACATGGATGAGAGCTGTGTAACTCTCTCATCTCCCTCTATATTTGAACAGCGTCCATACTTAGAAGTACAGGGGCGCAACATTACTATTTATTAAATGTTTCAAAACAATTTTTTAATTTGTTGCACTTAAGGTGGTACTAAACAAAAATGTAATATCTTGCATCCTACCAATCTCTAAATGTAGTGGCTGCAATAATTTCTTTTTTTTTTGGGGGGGGGGGGCTTTTTTTTCACATGGTGATCCTGCCAGCAACACACGTCCTGTCTCAGGATGTCCCAACTTTGTATGGACAGCAGCATTCTCAGTATAGGAAGAGGTTAATGGTAAATGCACTAGTATATGGGTGGCAAACACAAGGCCCGCGGGCCGATTCAGGTCCTCCAGACCATTTCATGTGGCCCTTGCACCTTTCCTGCAGCAGCAGGAGAGCTCCAGACCTCCTCTAGTCCTCCTTCAGACCCTTACTTTTAGCTTTCATGCAATGAATTCAGCTTCTTCCCAGCAGCAGCATAAGGAAAGGGGGTGCACTATGATGTAAGGGAGAGGGGGGACTCAACTTCTGATGGTGGGTGGCTCTTGACATCTAATGTAAATGGGAGGGGGTGCACTGGAAATCTAATTTACCAGATACAACCGGCCCTTTTGAGGGTAATCATAATGCTGATGCGGCCCACGATAAAATTGGGTTTGACACCCCTGCACTAGTAGATTTAAATGGACTTGGCTAACCAATTAAAGCCAAACTTTTACTTTTTAACACTTTTTAAGCAGTTACAGTAACTTTTTTTTTTCCTTATGGAATTAATGTTTTATATAAATGAGTAAAAGCTGACCATTGTAAGCACTCCCATCAATGTTAAATGTTTTCTTCTCAACTCTTTAACAGTCATTGATGCTGGAAAGCTTTAAGATAACAGACTTACTGGCTGATTCCACAGGTAAAAAAAAAAACCTGAAGGAAAAAAAACGATTGAATATACCTCATTTTAAAATTTTAAAATTTGTTAGGCTGCAATTATATATTTTGATTTTAAGGTTTAATACCAATATAACTTTATTGTTGTCACAAAGGGGGCTAACAAGCCCCCTTTATGATAGCATTGAACAGGATACAGGTACTCTTTATAGAAACATCAGGGATCTATTAAACAAGTCCTATTAACAAGTCCTGTAAAGTTCACATAATAAGTCCTGTAAAAGTGATCAGTTGGCTTTACAGCGGTCCAGATCACTTTTACAGTAAAGCTAGGTGGAGACTGCACAAAAGTGAAGCAAGTTTGGATGTACCAGAGCTGAAGATGTCAAAATTACATGTGTCCTTAAAGACATGGATGAGCAAATTTGGGGTGGAGGAACTTGACTGGTCTGCATAGAGTCCTGACCTCAACCCAATAGAACACCTTTGTGATGAATTATAGCAGAGACTGCGAGCCAGGTCTTCTTGTCTACATCAGTGCCTAACCTCACTAATGCGCTTCTGGAGAAATGGTTAATAGTCCCATGGCATACTCCTAAACCTTGTGGACAGCCTTCAGAGAAGAGGTAAAACTGTTAGAGCTGCAAAGGGTAGGCCAACTCAATATTGAACCCTATTGACTAAGACTGGGATGCCATTAAAGTTCATGTTCAGGTAAAGGCAGGCATCCCAATACTTTTGGTAACATAGTGTAATTTACAAGTTCTATTTCTGCTGGTTTGTGTTTTTGCCCACACTACTCGCTGGTAGGTAAATTGGCCCCAGTATATGTATGCGTATATATGCATGTGTGATAGGAACCTTGGATTGTAAGGACCTTGAGGACAGGGACTGATGCAAATATACAGTATACAGTAAACAACCACATAAATTGTTGATGCCATATAAATGCCTATAATAAATACATAACTCTGCTCCTTCATTGTGTTTCTTTGTCAAGAACCAAACTGTAACACAGTGATGAGTACCTGGAGGTTTTATTCTTGCTTTCCAGACCTTGGAGTCCTCATGTGTATATACCTCAACATAACCTTCACGCTCATCTGAGTAGATTTGAAAACCATGGGAAGTAACTTTTTTCCCAAAGGCTTGTGTCTGTTGACTCTTAGGGAAATCATCTTGGAAAGATTCTTGGTTGTTACTTTGGTTAATAGGTTTCAGTTGTTTCTTTGATGACAGATCCTGAATCTTCCAGAAAAATGAGAATGTGACACCTGAAGTTCAAAGAGAAATAACAAGCCTCAGACAATAAGAAGACATTTCACTAACGTTTTTGAAAAATATAATTGGCTATGAAGCATTTTAGGTTATCTGCAAGTTAAAATGTATAAATTAACAACTCTTATCCAATAGATAAACGTTTTGGAAGTTAATTTTGTTACTTTTCTTCATGAGGTATTGCTTCAATCGCGTACAAATCATCTTTGGATCATCGTTATACCGGACACCCCAAGCACATACCCTCCATCTCCTTCCAGGTTCCCCCGAGTCCTGACGACATGATCACCCGACACTACAGTAGTCAGAATTTCTCCTCAACATGCTGCCTATCAGAGCAATAGAATTTAGAACTGAAGGGAAGCATCTCTAGACACCTCCTTAGCTTGGACATCTCAAATGTCTCAAGTCGTGTCATAAGTTGAGGGCAAACCTGGAAGGAAACCCCTTGCTTTCCATGCCGCAATTGAAGTCTGGTGATTTCTGGGAGAAAGGGAGGAGGTAATTGTATGGAGGATAATAATAGCCTTGGGGGTTAGAGGGGAAGGTTTGTGTTCGGAGGAGAGATTTCAATTTAAATAAGGTGAATATTTGTGCTCAGAAGAAAGACTTTGTGGGGTGATAATTTGCTAGAAGGAGAGATTTTTTTTAGGGGGGGGGGGGTGGAAACTTGTGCTGGGTAAAGAGATTTGGGAGAAAGGAGATTTGTGCTTGGAGAATGAATTTCATCAAGAAGCAGTTTTTGATTGATTAAAAGAGTTTTACACCAGATTGATACCAGCCCAACACACCAGGCATACAGGGTACTACGTAGGTTTCAGCTTCCCATCCTTCCCTTTTTTTTAAAAGCAGAACCCCAGGCAAATATAGTATTTTTTATTAAAAGTTCTGTGTAACAAAACCCATGAACTGCTTGCCACCTCCAGGTTTACTGACCTTCATTTATTATTTACACTTTCCTTCAAGTCAGGAATTACAGCTTTAGCTATAGTTCCATAGCTTCGATTGTGAGAGCTTCAGCACTTTTGTACAGTTTAACTCCCAACTTTACTTGTATGCCATAATTTGTGCTGTGAGGGACTTACATTTATAACAAGTGATTACACCGATATACAGTATATGCAAAGATGCTTATCAGACTCCAAACATGCCAATGCTACAATGTCCAGCAGGGTATTAAGACACATTCAATTTCCTAAGTGCAATGTGCATGAGAGCCATATCACATTTGTTGCTCAATAAGATGTTGGTTGTCAGATTGCAAAACCTTGCTGGAGCATCATAAAACAATTCAACACCACTTTAAGACCCCTTAAAGTGATTGTCTTGTTTTTTTTTTTTTTTTATTTGTTTATATAATAAACATGTTATATATACCTCCTCTGTGCAGTTGGTTCTGCAAAGAAAAGCCTGGATCCTACTCTACTTCGGTCCCTCTTTGCTGCTCCTGGCCCTTCTCTCCTATTGAGTGAATCCACAGTCAACAGCTTCCTATAGGGGTTACTGGAGCAGAGTCACAGCTTTGTGTGTCCATTCAGACACAGAGCCCCAGTCTGGCCCTGCCCCCTCTCTCCCCTGATTGGCTGACTGACTTTGATTGACAGCCACAGGAGCCACTGGCACTGCTGCTGTGTCTCAGCCAATCAGGAGGAGAGTCCCAGATGGCTTAGACATTTGTGGACGTCACTGGAGAGAGATGGGGCTCAGGTAAGTAATTAGGGGGTGCTGGGAAGGCTGCTACACACAAAAGTTTTTTTATCTTATTGTATAGAATGCATTAAGATAAAAAACCTTCTGTCTTTACAATCCCTTTAACCACTTCCTGACGGCCGTACGACTTTGTACGGCCACAGTGCGGATCCCAATTGCTTAGAGGCCGTCTGTATACGCATGCCCGCCGCATCACTGAGATGCCGACGCGCATGCCTGGCGGCCGCGATGTCCACCAGGCACACGCGATCGGCGGTTACACAGACAAGGACGTGGATCTGTGTGTGTAAACACACAGATCCACGTCCTGTCAGGGAGAGAGGAGACTGATCTGTGTCCCTTGTACATAGGGACATAGATCGTCACCTCCCCCAGTCAGTCCCCTTGCCCCACATTTGAAAACACTATGCAGGGTACACATTAAACCCCTTCCTCACCCTCTAGTGTTAACCCCTTCAATGCCAGTCACATTTATACAGTAATTAGTGCATATTTATAGCACTGATCGCAGTATAAATGTCAATGGTGCCAAAAATGTGTCAAAAGTGTCCGATGTGTCTGCCATAATGTCGCAGTCCCAATAAAAATCGCAGATCGCCGCCATTACTAGTAAAAAAATTAATAATAATAATAATTCTGTCCCCTATTTTGTAGGCGCTATAACTTTTGCGCAAAAGAGTCACTTATTGTGATTTTTTTTTTCTTTTACCAAAAATATGTAGAAGAATAAGTATCAGCCTAGACTAAGAAAAAAATATGTTTTTTAAAAAAAAATAATTGGGCTTTTTTTTATAGCAACAAGTAAACAATATTGATATTTTTTTCAAAATGTTCACTCTTTTTTTGTTTATAGCGCAAAAAATAAAAGCCGCAGAGGTGATCAAATACCACCGAAAAAAAGCTCTACTTGTGGTGAAAAAAGGACGTAAATTTTGTTTGGGAGCCACGTCGCACGACCGCGCAAATGTCAGTTAAAGCGACGCAGTGCCGGAAGCTGAAATTTCACCTGGGCAGGAGGGGGGTATATGTGCCCAGTAAGCAAGTGGTTAAGCACACCCCTCTGACTTTGATTAGTTATCATAATTCTGTAAATGTCCTATCCAGGGTCTTAAAAAAACAGCTGCAATCTGCAGTTTGGAAACTCTCACTGAATATCAACTTTGAAAGAATGCTAAGAGTCATTTATGAGAGCCAGTGATTTTAATCCATCAGAAGATTAACTGGACTTGACATTAAAACCAAGGACCAGGCAAGCTTTATTAGGTATTTTTCACTTTTAATCACATATATTTTACTGTTGCTTTTTTTTGCAAATATTTTCAAGCACTGTTTTTCTTTTCTTTAAACAAAAGTCTAAAATTGTTAAGCTGAATCTAAAAATGTTCTAACTTGAAATGAAAGAGCTTAATACTAGAGATGGGCAGAACACCCCCTTGTTTTGTTTGCACCAGAACTCCCAAACAGAGAAAAAGTTCTGATCCGAACTGCAAACCCTTTAAAAATCTAAGGGACCCAAACTTAAAAAAAAAACAAAAGTTCCCATTTTGAAGTATGTATGCAACTAATTGGCCATAAAAAGAGTATGGGGGTCCGGGTACTGCTCTGGGGGGCATTTTTATTTATTTTTCAATAATACTTAAAGTGCCACAAAAAATGTTAAAATTATTTTAAATATAGTGCATGGGGGTCCCCATAGTCTGCCTGTAAAGTGCCACATCTGTAGCATGTATAAAACATGCTGCAGCAAAAATTACATTTCTGAAGAAAAAAAATTATGAAATGACATTTAAATTGCCGGCAATACAATACCATTGTTGGCAATAGAAAAATGTAAAAAAAACGGCATAGGCCCCCCCCCCCAGATTTTAGGGGAACCCCAAGGCAAAAAAATGTTTTAAATGGTGTGGGGTCCCCCCTAACATCCATACCAGACCCTTATCCGAGAATGAAGCCTGGCAGGCCAGGAAAGGGGTGACGAGTGAGCCCTCCTTCTGAGCCATTACCGGCCACAAACCCTCATCATGGGGGTGGGTGCTTTGGGGCAAGGGGGCTCTACCACCCCATCCCAAAGCACCTTGGCCTCATCCCCACAACTGGGCTGTGGTTGTGGGGGCTTATCAGAATCTGAAAGGGGCCCCCAGATCCTTCCCCCAATGTGAATGATTATGGGGTACATAGCCTATCCATTAACCAAAAAAGTGTCAAAAAGTAATAAAAACACAGCGACAGTGATGTCACCAACCTAGCGTGCTCAAATAAGGGTCTGGTATGGATCTGGGGGGACCGACGCCTTTTTTTTTTGTTCGTTTTTTTAGCGTGGGATTGCCCTTCAAAATCAAAGGCCTGGCATGGATTAGGGGGGATCCCCAGGCCATTGTGTTTTCACTTTTTTATTGCCGGCAATGTTCTTTTTTTTTATCAGCTGTCTGCTGATGCCTCATCGATTTTTTAAAATGCAGGTACTGGCTTCTTGGCTTGTACCTTAGCAACCAGCTAAACACTACACCCTGATTGGGCAAGGCTTTACCCAATAAGGGCTTAGAATGCACTGTGCAGGAATTGTTGAACCATTACCTGGAAAACTTTTGCGAAGGGTGAGGCTGAGAGTGTAATATCTCCTCAATACTCTTCGTTACTGATGACACAACTATGTTGTTAGAGTTAGTTTAAGTGGTGCTTTCCTAATATTTATCTTGCTTTCTGCCTCCATGTTTTGCATCAATATTCCAGTAAAATGGTTGTTACCAGAAGGGTCGATAGACTATTCCCAGGGGGGCAATATGGTTATAAGTACCTGCTTTAGCGTTCTGATTTGCTTGAGTCACACACTGAGTATACCCAGTTAGATACTAACCTTCTGGACCACACAAACTTGGGTCACTAATGCAGGAGTTTTTGGAACTTCCAAAGTAGAGGAGGGTAACTCCTTTCTGCCCATTAAGGACAATACCATGATTGACTGTTCCTTCCACAATATCTGGGGAAAGAAGTAAATATTTTAGTATATAAATCACTTTGTTCTTGCTTCACACCAAATACAGGGTCAAAAACATCCTCTAACATAAACTCTTTAGTTCATATGTTTTGCACTCAAAACACACACATTTAATTGAGTTTAACACACAATAAGTATATTTTTAATTATTATATAAACAGCCAAAATACAACCTAAAAAATTTGGATTTCAGCAAGTTCAGCAGAGGACTCAACATGTGTATTGCATTAATATGTATCCATATTTGACTTCTTTATCTGTTTGCCAAATATCCATGTGTTTTTCTTCCAGGACCTATAAATGCAAATACTGCACCTTCAGGGTTTGTAATATCCTTTTGCTATTATGTCTTTCCTGTGCAGTGTAAATTTTACTATAGTTCATGGAGACTGAATATTTGAGGCAGAGGTCTTTAATATTTGCAGTCAGCAAATTGATAAAGCATAGCTCAAGCTAAGTGGTACTAAAGTAGTAAAGAAAAAATTAGGTAGGGGTTTGTGATAGAAGAGATTGTATTTTCTGCCAAAAGATCCTTTACCTTTCTCCTAGCTGTTGTGTGTATGGCCGCGTACCGGTTTCCTCGGCAGAATTCAGCAAGAAACTCGATGGGAGACGTATTCTGCCGAGGAAACCGTTTGTGTGTACACTTTTCGCCGAGAAACCCATCGAGGAACTCGTCGAGCCAAAAAGAGAGCATGTTCTCTATTTCCTCGATGGGCAATGGGAAAATTTGGCTCGACGAGTTTGACAGCCAAACAAGGAACTCGACGGGGAAAACGATGTGTTTCTCCCGACGAGTTTCTCGGTCATGTGTATGCCGCCTATGTCTGTGTGCGTGTGTAAAATTGTAAAAAGCGAAGAATGAAGCTTGGTGCCAAAATTTTGTAAATTCATTGTGCATGCACAAAAATTCCATTATCAGTGACTGCCCTATTGCTAAAGAAAAAATATACCAGTCCAGATGTGCTGTAAAAGATGGCAGTAGTGGTGATGGAGCAGTGACTAGTGATGAGCGGAATACGCCATATTCGATTTCGCGATATTTCACGAATATATAGAAGAATATTCGCGAAATATTCGTTAATATCGAATATTCGTGATATTTTATCAAAAAAAAATTTTGCAAAATTTCGCCAATGCGAATGCGAAATTTCGCTAATGCGAAATTGATTGCGAAATTCTCATCAACACGCGAAAACGGAGATCATTTCCTGGATTACTAAACTAATATGCACTAAACACTAACTCTACTTACACAAACTTATATGACTAAACTAAAGCTATTTTTTTTTTTTTTATACACAAAACACAGAAGGGCAGAGAAAGTATTTGCGAATATTCGTAATACGAATATTCGCATTGCGAATTTTCGGCAACTTAAAAGGATCGCCTCAGCTACTCGGCCCAGGGTGTCTAATCATACCAGCAATGCTTTTAGACGTCGATGGAGATCACTAGGATGTGATCTGTTTTAAAAATAAATTTGAAAAAATATGAATATTCGCAATAGCGAATATTCACCACGATATTCGATTTATTCACGAATACTCGAATATGCAATATTCGTAACGAATATTCGCAATGCGAATATTCGTGAGCAACACTAGCAGTGACTACAGAATTGGATCTGTCAGTGCTAGGAAGGTTGCAAACTAGGAGAGAAGTATGCTATAATGTAGAAGTATACTGTGAATACTTGTACTTTATGGCAAGAGTGCAAAAACCCCAATGAAAGTTTAGTTCCACTACCGCACGATACACCAATATACATGGTAGCCACAATCTTATCTATGTTTCAGATAGTGGTTACAATATGGGCTGTACTTCAGATAAGAGCTACAATCTGAGCTGTGATTCCTATTAGGCTTGTCCCGATACTAGTATCGGTATCGGGACCAATACTGAGTATTTGCGCGAGTACTTTACTCGCGCAAATGCTCCCGATGCCTGATCCGATACCTGGGAGAGAGAGATGCAGCGTGTAATGCCTGTGTCTCTGTATAATGCATAGACGGCATCCAGTGTATATACCTGCTCCGGGTGTACACACGCCGTCTCCTCCGCTGCTTCCGGCATTCTGTATGTACGAGAAACGCGGGACAAGTGTATAAAAGCCGCGCCTCCACTTCATCTGTGATAGGAGAACACTCCCAGCAAGTGAGTCAGTGTTCTGCCTATCACGGACACCCTCTCATCCTCATCCCATGGACGAGGATGAGAGGATGTCCGTGATAGGCGGTAACAAACTCATTGCTGGCAGTGTTCCCCTATCACAGACGAAGAGGAGGCGTGGCTTTTATTCACTTGTCCCACGTTTCTCGGACATACCGAATGCCGGTAGCAGCAGAGGAGATGGCGTATGTACACCTGGAGCAGGTATATACAGACGGAGTGGGCTGTATGAGACGATGTGTGCTGTGTACATGTTCCTGA
Organism: Rana kukunoris; assembly: GCA_029574335.1. Lineage (NCBI taxonomy): Eukaryota > Metazoa > Chordata > Amphibia > Anura > Ranidae > Rana > Rana kukunoris. Next base: position 205,980,401 of record CM056049.1, on the reverse strand, counting down.
TCTCTCTGCTCATCTCTCTCAGGCCCCCCCTCACCATGAACAGCCCCCCCATGACGAGGAGCAATATCTGGATCAGATATGACATATCCTCCACAGGGGGTACCTTATCTGTGTTCGGCATGCAAGCTAGATACAGCCTGAGAGGTGAGAGAGGGGGACTACGAGTCCCAGCAATTCATTAGCATTCCCTCAGATAATCGGAACAGCTGCATGTCAGTGAACTGTATTTTATTACATCCATTGAAGACCAGAGGGGTGTGTAGGAGATGGGGAATGCCATTTGTGGAGGATAGGATGTGTGCACACAGCTGTGTGATATTACTGCAAATGGCATACAATATCTTGAACAAAAAACTGCTTCTATGAAGTATGCCAACAAGTGCCCACAATATTACTTCCTTTTTCTCTGTCCTGCTATTAGCGCTGCAGACTGGCTGGTATCTTTTATCAAAGGACTTCTAAACTGAGACACCAGGTTTAAGGGCTTAATTGATAAACCAGCAATCCACATAATCCTTTTAATTTCAGTGCCGTTTGTCAGTGCCAGCCATCAATGTGTCACTGTCACATGACATTAAAAAAGTATCGGTATTCAGTATCGGCGAGTACTTGAAAATAAGTATCGGTACTTGTACTCGTTCACAAAAATGTGGTATCGGGACAACCCTATTTCCTATAGTATTCACTATTTGAGGTGTGTTTCACCAATAAGCTGAGTAGAAATATCGAAGATGACTGCATTACATTTTCTTTATTTGGAGCTATTCACCATACCATTGCAAAAAGTTATTGCTTAATAGACTTGTGAAGACTGAAAGCAACACTACTGAGGTTAATTCACTAAAGGAGTTCATACAGTTAACTTAACAAAGTGAACATTCTCGGCACCAGCAGGGGAACAAAGTGGTGAGAGAGCACGGCTTATGAAAGTATCATAAGCTGTGCAATAATGATCATTGCCAATTAAGTTTTACATTCAAAATAATCCCCAATGAATTGAGATCAATATGCATGCAGTATATTCATCTAATGCAGTGGTTCTCAACCTTCTAGTGCCCCCTTGATACATTTTCCCAAGCTGTGGGGACCCCTAACAGTAAAATTATTTTGTAGCGTGGGTGGTCAGCACCCAAGGCAAGACAAGTCATTTGTGCTCCTAACCCAAGGACATTTAGCGCTCTCTGAGTCCCTTCCACTCATACGGTATTAAATTCCATTGTGCTACATTTTAGGATGTACCACTTTTTCTCTTTGTTCTTCATTCTTTCCCTTTTATCTCTCTATCCTATTTTTTTTCCCCATCAGTCTCTCTAGCTTTCTTTCTTGTTGTTTAATGGCAACTATAATCACAGGTAGTGTTACTCACTGTGTCTCCGAATTTGTGGTGTCTTTCAGCAGTGACACCTATGCCGAAATCAGGAGATAGGGTCTCCTCCAGCCCCTCCCACTTCATTCTTTACCAGTCAGCTGACCTCTAGTCTCTGTCCCCCAGCCATGCCATGAACTGAGTGGGTGGCTGTGAAGAGGCTGAGTGGGCGGCCGCAGGCTTCAGGGACAGCCCTGCTGGGCGGTTGCAAAAAGACTAGGAGAGCGGTGCGGGCTTCAGGAACAGCCCAGGATTCGGTGACCCCTGGCAAATCATCATTTGATCCCGGAGGGGGTCCCAACCCCAGGTTGAGAACCACTGATCAAATGGATGTCTTTTGTGAGTTGTTTTTAAAGTAAAAAAAATGTAAACAAACAAATAAATTATATATATATATATATATATATATATATATATATATATATATATATATATATATGTACTGTTTCATTAAAAATACTTTTGGGTGTGAAAGGAAGTCAGTCTTCCTAGGTGCAGTATATTGTACATATGAGGTAGAAAGCTCCTATAAGATTTGAGCTTTTTCTGGAGAGAACTTCTTTGCTGAGTGTGTGTTTTGTGTGGGTGTGTGTGGTGTGTGTGACAAGAAGAATACTTCCTACACAATTCCAGGCAGGCATATATTGTAGAGGGGAATGCTGTGACATTTTAAAACAGAAAAGTCGCTGTTAGTTAAAATAGCCATCTGGCAATGCATGCATTACCTTTTATGCCTACACTATAAGGTCAATGACATAAGTGAAATATCTTATGAGTAATGACAGTGGAATAACAAGCAAAATTAAGCATTAAAATAACAAGATATTTTTTTTTTTTTTTTTTTGCTGAAACTCTATACCCACGTTTTAATAATGACATTAGTTTAAAGAATAAATCCAGGCATGATATATTTGTACATAGTTAGTTATTAATGCAAGTGTATATAACATACCTGGCCAATGTCCTAGAACAGATACAGATACAAATCACTAAAGTAGGCACTGCTCCTCCAGTGACGTTCCCATGCTAAACGGCCAACCTGATGCATTCTGCATACAGGTAGTCAATCGCTCAGCACAGGCAACCATTAAGAGAATGCTTTGTATTTTCTGAATGAAGGCAAAGTGTTCTCTAAATGGACCATGTGGAGATGGGACAGGCACATCAAGCTTTCCACCTCATCCAATCATAGATCTCTTTGCATGCATTCTGAAAATGCAAAGTATTCTTTGAATGGCGCCCGTGCCAAACAGTTGACCTTCTGTGTTAACAATGCATCAAATCAGCTGCTCAACATTGGATCCGGATGCTAGTGAAGAACACAGAAGAAGTGGCTCTACTCCTGTAATTTCCGGCTTCCATGGGGCATTGACCAGGTATGGTATATACATAGTTACATTGGTCCAAGCTAGACTGATGTAACTATATAAAATATGTTATGCCTGGAATTATTCTTTTAAACATATGTTGATGTAAGCATTAGGAAAATTGCAGCTAAAATACAAGTTGCTTTCAATGAAAAAGAATCACATATTCCAGTTGAAAAATAGGAACATTTGGAGAAAGGCCTCCATAAGAGAACCTCATTTGGTAGACCATATAGGTCTGGTACCTCATAATGATCAATAATATACAAAAATAAATAATGGACCCTAGCAGGCTAAATATAAGGACTAAAATGGTACCCAATGTTCTAAAAAGTATCAAAAAGTATTTATTATATGATAAAAATTGCACATGTATACACACAATACACACAGAAGCTGCACATAAAACATAACCAACACCATCAAGAATCTGTATTCAAGGAGTACTAGATGGTTTTGGTTATGTTTTACAGCTTCTGTGTGTGTTGTATGTTGTGTTGATATGTATGTGCCATTTTTATCATATTATAAATACCTTTTGATACTTTTTACAAAATTGGGTACCGTCATAGTCCTTATATTTAGTCTGTTAGGGTCACTTATTCCAGTCATTAAACTTCCTGGTCAAAACAAAAAAAGAGAAGTCATAAGAGTTGATAAAAACAACACTAGACTCAATGTAAAAAACAACAAATCAAGTTTAGTTCCAGAGATCTGATATACACTTGTATGAGTATACAAAGAGAGGACAGGAGACATAAATCATCAGACTACTTAGGTATTGACAACAAAGAGAAGATGTACAACCTACACTGCAAACACATGTATTGCAAAGAGCAACTCTGTAGTAACAGACATAAAACTGTCTGGCACAGTTATATTACATAGCTTTTCAATCTTTAAGCTGCCATTATAAAAAGTACACACACAGAGTAATTTGTAGTCAGCTTTTTAATTTCAAGGCATTAATCAACCAAGCATTTGCCAAATGTGAACAGCCGTTTTCTGTATATTTGAACATATAAAACTGCCACAAATAACTCAAGCTTGTCTTGAAATACATTCCTGGCAGACTGAGAGCAAAGGATGCATTTTCATACTTGCACTAACAGGTTTTACGTACCTGGAGATGTATTCTTCTAAAAGCAAAATAGCTGCCTGTTTAACTGCAAAATTCGACTCTGTGGGCTTGCATTTCAGCAAAACTTTTGTTAGCGGAGGGAAATTAAGATTAGGCTTGACATGTGCTAGATTATTTACTAGTTTTTAAAATGGTTCAGTGTTTATAATAACTTGTTCATTCACAATAGGTTTTGCAATATTAAAGGTTCCATGTACATCAGCATTGTACATACAGATTTTGACAGCAGGTAGGTTGTTCTACTTTCATCAGCCCATTAACTTCAATTACAGCAAGGTTTTTATGTACAAAAGGCAAGCTAGGAGACAATTTGCCAAGCACGAAGACTCCGTTTAGTGCAGTTGAACTAAGTGTAAGTCTTTAAATATATATATATATATATATATATATATATATATATATATATATATATATATATATATATATATATATATATATATATACAGTAAGGTCCACATACATTACAGTGCTTGAAAAAGTATTCATACACCTAGAAATTTTTTACATTTTGTCATGTTACAACCAAAAACATAAGTGCGTTTTATTGGGATTTTAAGTGATAGACCGGCACAAAGTGGCACACAATAGTGAAGTGGTAGGAAAATGATAAATGGTTTTCAATTTTTTTTTACAAATAAATATGTGAAAAGTGTGGCATGCATTTGTATTCAGCCCTCTTTACTCTGATATCCCTAACTAAAATCTAGTGGAACCAATTGCCTTCAGAAGTCACCAAATTAGTAAATAGAGTCCACCTGTGTATAATTGAATCTCAATATAAATACAGCTGTTCTGCGAAGCCCTCAGAGTTTTTTTTTAGAAAACCTTAGTGAACAAACAGCATCAGGAAGACAAGGGAACACACCAGACAGGTCAGGGATAAAGTTGTAGAGAAGTTTAAAGCAGAGTTAGGTTATGAAAAATAATCCAATGCTCTAAACAGAGCACTGTTCCATCTATCACCTGAAAATGGAAGGAGTATATGGCCAAACTGCAAAACTAACAGACTGGGCAGGGAGAGCCTAATTCAGAGAAGCAGCCAAGAGGCCCATGGTATCTCTAGAGGAGTTGCAGAAATCCACAGCTGGGAGAATCTGTCCACAGGACAACAATTGGTCATGCACTCCACAAATCTGACCTTTATGGAAGAGTGGCAAGAAGAAAGCCATTGTTTAAAGAAAGCTGTAACAAGTCCCGTTTGCAGTTCGTAAGAAGCCGTGTGGGGGACACAGCATACATGTGGAAGAAGATGCTCTGGTCAGATGAGACCAAAATGTAACTTTTTGGCCTAAAAGCAAAACGCTATGCATGGTGTAAAAAACTAACATTGCACATGACCCTGAATACACCATCCCCACTGTGAAACATGGTGGTGGCAGTACCATGTTATGGGAATGCTTTTCTTCAGAAGGGAGAGGGAAGCTGGTCAGAGTTTATGGGAAGATGGATAGAGCCAAATATAGGGCAAGTTTAGAAGAAAATCTGTCAGGCCGGAATCACACTAGTGTGGTGCGAATTTCAGCTCTGTAATCTCTGCAGATAGATAAGGGAAGTGTTCAGCAGATTAGCAATGTTTTAGCTGCGAATTTGGAGACCTGGGAAAAGTTCCGGGTGAGAGGAGAGTGGGGGAGAAGTGTATTGAGCTGAATGAGAGAAATTCCTGAAGAGAACTGAACACATCTGCGAATCAGCTGCGTACCCATAGAAGATAATGGGACTGAATTCGCACCTGAGCCGAAACGCAAGGCAAAAAATCCGCAAAAGGTTTTTCTGGAATGCGCAGTGCGAATGCATCGCACATATGTGAACCAGCCTCATTGAAAACAATGTATTAAGAAATGTTGTGCGTAATAGATGTGGTTTAAGCCGCAACCAATTCGCATAGGTGTGAATCCGACCTTAGAGTTTGCAAAACACATGCGACTGGGGTGAAGGTTCACCTTTCAGCATGACAATGACCCTAAACATACAGCCAGAGCTATAATGTAATGTCCAGCCCTAAATCCATTTGAGAATCTGTGGCAAGACTTGAAAATTGCTGTTCACAGATGCTCTCCATTCAACCCGACAGAGCTTGAGCTATTTTCAAAGAAGAATGGGCAAACATTTCCACCTCAAGATGTGCAAAGCTGGTAAAGACATACCCAAAAAGACTTGCAGCTGTAATTGCAGTGAAAGGTGGTTCTACAAAGTATTGACTCAGGGGGGCTGAATACAAATGCACGTCACATTTTTCACATATTTATTTGTAAAATAAAATTGAAAACTATTCATCATTTTCCTTTCACTTCAAAATTATGTGGCACTTCTTTGTGCCATCTATCACATAAAATCCCAATAAAACACATTTACGTTTTTGGCTGTCACACAACAAAATTTGAAAAATTTCAAGGGGTATGCATAATTTTTCAAGGCACTGTATATTTAGACACAGGCACATTTTGCAGACTTTCAGCTTTATTTCAAGGGGTTGAACATAAATATCAAGGACAAAGGAACTGCAACCATTTTTATACACAGCATTCCCTCCCCCCATTTTAGGGGCTTGAACAAACAAATATAATCATAAATAAAATGTTTATTTTTCATATTTTGTTGATAATCCTTTACTGACAATGACTGCCTGAAGTCTGGAACCCATGGACATTACCAAAGACTGGGTTTTCTCGTTTCTGATGCTTTTCTAGGCTCTACCTGCAGCTGTCTTCAGTTGATCTTTGTTTGTGGTTCTTTCTTTAGCTTTGCCTTCAGCAAGTGAAATGCATGTTCAATTGGGTTGAGATCAGGTGATTGACGTGCATAATATTCCACTTCTTTATCTTCAAAAGTTTCTGGGTTGCTTTTGCAGTGTGTTTTTGATCATTGTCCATCCGTATCGTCAAGAGCTGTCCAATCAACTTTGCTGCATTTGGCTGAATCTGGGCTGACAGTATATTTCTAAACACTGCAGAATTCATCCATTGCTTCTGTCTTTTATCACATTATCAATAAACACCAATGACCCAGTGCCAATGGAAGCCATGCAAGCCCATGCCATCACACTGCCTCCACCATGTTTTACAGATGATGTTGTGTGCTTTGGATAGTGAGCTGTTCCAGACCTTCTCCACACTTTTTTCCTCCCATCATTCTGGCACACATTAATCTTAGTTTCATCCATCCAAAGAATGCTTTTCCAGAACTGGTCTGGCTCTTTTAGATGTATTTTGACAAAGTCTACTCGTCTGGATGTTGTGAATGGGTTTTTCTTTACCAAATTGAGGATCCTGCGATCATCCACCTCTGTTGTCTTCCGTGGACATCCAGGCCTTTTTATGTTACTGAGCTCACCAGTGCGTTCTTCTTTCCAAATAATGTACCAAACGGTTGATTTGACCACTCCTAATGTTGCTGCTATCTCTTTGATGGATTGGATTAATATTTGAAGCCTTACAATGGCATGTTTCACTTGCATGGACAGCTCCTGTAAATGCACGATGTAGGTTCACAGCAATAGATTTCAAATGCACACTTAAAATCAACTCCAGCCCTTTTATCTGCTTAATTGATTAAGAAAAACCAAAGGAGAAGCCCACACCTGGCCATGAAACAGATTTTGATTCTATTGTCCAATTTCTTTTGGTCCCTTAAAAAAGGGGGGATGGCTTTTCTTAAGAGCTGTAATTCCTTAACCCTTCCTCCGATTTTAATGTACATACCCTCAAATTAAACCTGAGAGTGTGCACTTTCAGCCCATATCCAATATATAACTATATCTTGAATATGTTTTGATACATCTCTGAAAAAAAGATTGTGCCTGTGTCCAAATATATACAGTATATGGACCTAACTGTATATATATGTAAATAGGGCATTGCCGCCCTTTGTCAAGAGCTTCATTGCTCCACAAATGGCAGGGATGCCTGGAACTTTTGAACCTTTTTGAGCAATTACTTGTATGCATGTTTAGTAAGGGAAACACCTGGTTGTGCGCATTGTTCATTCTCTGCCTTGTGCTGTCCACCCTCCCAAACTTTACTACTTTGAATAGCTCAGCGTAAATCATGCATTGCCTAATATCACTTTTTAACATATAATAGCACATTCACAAGACCATACGCATTGATATTTGTCCATGCAGACCATTAAAAATGGCAATAAATGGTGCTGTTTGGGGATGCAAGACCTGCTATGCATTGAGCTATAAAAGCAATTCATCTCTAAAGCGCAAATCAGGAATTATCAGAGCCTGGAGACTGCAAAGCACTGTTGATGGAAAAAGAGCTTCTCTTTAGATAAGGGAAATTCCTAAAGCGTAACTCCACTTTTGTTCAGAAAAAAACATTGTCCTCTGGGTGATCTATGTACATTGCAAGGATTATAACAACCTTTGTTGCAGATTCCTACATTTTGTTATTCTGAAGAAATCCATGTATGTTTTTGTGCCTCTGTACTGAGTGGGTCTAATGGGATTGGTTTCATAATTAACTGTCAGGTGTGCAGCTGCAGAGCACTAATGAGGAAATCTGCTGGGCCTGCATACCTTTAGACATGCTCCTAATGAAAGTATCTCTCCAAAAATTACATTTTGGTTGCAGGAGATACCTGAAATCTAACTTGTATCTTAGGCAGACTTCTAGGAAAATTGATGAGCAGGAAATTATGTTTCTGGGGAGTGGTCAGTACACACTCTGTGTACAGAACAACTCAATGTAGCCATATTGCAATGCATGCTCAGAAAATTACAGTGGCTGCAGATTGAAAAGGAAAGGTAATTTTTAATAACATTCAATTACAATATGATTAGTGTCGCAATTATATGTGCTATATTATTTTTTCTTTATTTACAATTTTTTTCCCCTTTAAACATAATATATGATTGTATATTATGATAGCATTTAAAATGTTTTTTTATTTTTTTTGTAACTGCAAAAAAATAACTGAACTGCACAGCTATGGTGTTGTGAATATATAAGCGGTGTTATCACAAATAAAATACATACAATGCAACAAAAGAAAGTTTAATCTATACTAACATATTTATTCTTCCAATCATGCTGACATCCTTTGTGTATTATAAGAATGATGAGAAATAACAGCAAAGATGAAATGTGTCATCCTCAGACATAATCCAATACAAAGATGATTATCGCTTACTTTGCCAATACATGTATTCTTTATGTTAAACTTTATTAGCATATAAGTGAAAAAATGTGGATGCAAGAAAATTGCAGCATACTAAAATGTTATGCTGTTCAATAACCTGTGTCATTTGAAGGGAAAGGCACGTGACCAGGAATTTCAAGTTTTACTGTATGTTTTAAGATCAAGAAAAAACTTTTTATACATTTGTCAAAATGCATTACTGTCTATAGTGCCACAGTTATTTGGGGAATGAGAAAGTATTTGGTTCTATCATATAAAAGACTTATGGCCAGTTGAAAAATAGTAAGCTCTCATGAGCAAGGCCACCCTAACCCTCTTGTATTGAGTTGTATTGTACTGTCTGTCCTGTTCTGTCTCCTCTTATAATGTTAAGAACTGTGCAAACTGTTAGCGCTATATGTATCCTGTATAATAATATTAATAATAATTGTGGCCCTCTTTTGTAAAGCTTTTTCCTTATAGGCTTGTGATTACACTGACTGACATTTTACTCTTAATATGCTTCTTACCAAAAATTGACCGTTAAATGTTCAAAGGTGGCACAAGAATGGAAAAAAACGACTATTTGAATGTTTTATGGATTGGTGCCTTTGTAATCAGATAAGGTCTATTGAAGAAGTGGAAGCTTTGAAATCTGTTACCTCCCCTTTACGTCAGCACAGCCTCAGTAGAAACATCATCCGGTACAGCCCCATCTTGCATTTCATGCTGGATAATGCGGCAATCAGCCATTTCCTGTTGTCTTCCACTGACACATGTAGCGGATTACTTATACTTACCTCCCTTGTAACATTTGTCAGGAAGAGCACACAGCTCTCATTCCTGTTGTGCCAATAACTTTGTTCAAGTAGATGGCTTCATAGAAGACTATAAAGTTGATTACTTCAGATAAAATAAAGTACCAGGATCAGAATTGTGCCACAATAACGGGTAAGCTTCCCCACAATGGCTATGGAGGAAGAGGAGAGTTGCTAAAGTGGGATTGTTAGGAATGCAATGTGCAAAGAGACACAGTCTGAAGCAGTCACAGGCAGTACCAGTAAAGAGGTGGGAAGGAACACAATGGCAGGAGATATTGTGAGAAGCATTCACAGGAGGTTTCGATGGGGTAGTGGATGCAATGTAGCAAGAGCCATGGTTAGGAGCACTTGCTGGAGACTCCAGTGTGGAGCTGTTGAGGAGAATAACATAGTGATGACCATGGTGGGGAGTACTTACAGGGGGCCCCAAAGGGGAGGTGTTGAGGAGAATATCATAGTGATGACCATGGTAGGGAGCACTTACAGAAAGCCCCAGTGAGGAGGTGTTGAGGAGAATAACATAATAATGACCATGGTGGGGAGCACTTACAGGAAGCCCCAGTGGGGAGGTGTTGAGGAGCATGGATGAGCCGGACACCCCCACTTTCAGTTCACTCCAGAACCTTCGAACGGACCGAACGTTCGTGCAAACATTTAGAACCCCATTGACGTCAATGGGACTCGAACATTCGAATTCAAAAGTGCTCATTTTAAAGCCGCATATGCAAGTTATTGTCAGAAAACGTCATTGAGAACCCGGGTCTTGATACATGTTCCCTGGGGCAAGACCCGGGTTCTCAAAGACATTTTCACAGGCATACTATAGACACCCAGCAGGTACAATATTTAAAGGATTTTTTTTTTTTCTATTTAAGCATCATGATGCTTAAATAAAAAAATAAAACAATCCTTTAAATATTGTACCTGCTGGGTGTCTACTGTATGCCTGTGTAGCTTTATGGTGCACACTGCAGAGGACACAGGCAATACACAACGTGAGAATACTGCAGCTAGCACATTCAACTACTTGCCAGTAAATTAGGAAGAACTGACCTAGCTAAACTATACAGTGTATAAATATATGTACAACACCTGGGATGCGTATATATCCTCTACACGCTGTAAATTTAACTGACTAGCCTGCCTGCTCAATCTAGCTAGAAAAAAAAGACACTCTCTCTCTCTCTCTGTGACTGATATCTAACCAGCGCCACAACACACTACATGAGGCCGCCCTGCAGGCGGCCTTTATAGTGTGGGACGTGTACTAAAGCCCTGAGCCATAATTGGCCAAAGCCACCCTGGCTTTGGCCAATTACGGCTCTCTGTACTGAGCATGTGGGTCATAGTGCATGCTTGGCCAATCATCAGCACGCAATGCCGAAAGTAAATTTTGAGCCGTGGCGCGTCACTCGAATTTGGCGCAAACGACCCGTTTTGTTCGTATTTCGACGAATGATCAAACATACGATGTTCGAGTTGAACATACGTTCGACACGAACATGAAGCTCATCCCTATTGAGGAGAATCTCATAGTGATGACCATGGTGGGGAGCACTTACAGGAAGCCCCAGTGGGGAGGTTGCGCATAACACAATGTAGCAAGAGCTATGGAAGGCACATACAGGATACCGCAATAAAGAGGTCTTGAGGTGAGTAAATTAGTAATTATGATGGTGGGGAGCACACAAAGGAGGCCCCAGTGGGGAGGAGGTGAGGTGAGTATCTCGGCATAGTAAAAGCACTTGGTAGCACATAGAAAAAGCTCTTGTGGGGAGGTGATAAAAATTAGAGCATTGCAAGAGAAACTATGGGCAGCATTTAAAGGATACCCCAGTGGTACAGTAGTAAAGAGAGTAGTGAAATGAAACCCATGGTGGGGAGTATTTACTGGAGGCGCCAGTGGGGCGGTGGTGAAGAGCATAGCATTATGAAAGCCATGGTGAAAAGGGGGCGAGAAACCTAATGTCTTGAAAACGGTGATGCAAAGAACTCAAAGAAAGCCCCAGTAAAAGGGGTGGAACACTAAGAGGCCTACAATGGGTCACAAGATCCAAAAGAGCCAAATCCATTACTATATGTAGATTGTTGATATTTTGCAGTCTCTAGTCATCTATGTTCTACATTTGAGAATAAAAATGTGCTTGTTCTTTCACTGTCTGCATACAGAACACCACCCCGCCATTCATCATTTGATCCTGAAAAGTCTCCATAAATAAACCGTGGCTTTGACATTTATTTACCAGAAGAATTTATAACTGGCTGGTAATATCTTGATTATTTATATTCTTTTTACAATGAGAAAGGGACATTATCAAAACTCTAGTGTAATTGTATGCTAAAAGAACAATTATTTCTGGCATTAGTTCCTGCTGAGTTAGTAGATAAGCTATTTACTAATAAATTAGACTCATACCATAAAAGCAGGAAGATGGAGACATTTATGTTCGAGATTTAACAGTACAAATTTAAAGAAGCCTTGGGGGATCCTACAGATAAATGCACCTGTTACAGGATTGAGTTCATACTGTAGCATGCGGTATTAAGGTCAAGTAGGCTTTTTAATTTAGTAAGGTGAATCGTGCAGAATTTACACACAGTTCATACAGTTTACTTCAACAGCACTTTGTTATCTTTGTTTTTGCATGTTCCTGGAGTTTTGCTTCTGCTTCCCTCAAAACACTTGCCCTTAATACAGAACTGTCTCCTATTATCATCATTGTTTCATCATCCGTTGCCTGTACATAGACTAAGACCTCGTACACACGATCAGTCCATCCGATGAGAATGGTCAGTCGTGCCTACACACCATCGGTTAAAAAAAAACATTGTGTTAGGACGCAGTAAAACACGACGTGCTGAAAAAAATGAAGTTCAATGCTTCCAAACATGCGTCGACTTGATTCTGAGCATGCGTGGATTTTTAACCGATGGTCGTGCCTACTAAAGATTGGTTTTGACCTATCGTTAGGCATCCATCGGTTAAATTTTAAAGCAAGTTGGCTTTTTTTTAACCGAAGGTTAAATAACCTATGGGGCCTACACACAATCGGTTTTGACCGATGAAACCGGTCCATCAGACCGTTGTCCTTTGGTTAACCTATCGTGTGTACGCGTCCTTATGCTGGCCATATACTATACGAAAAATTGGGCGAAAATTGGTCGTTCAGAAAGTTTGTTCGTTTTTCAAACAGTTAATGTGCACAACATCGATAATCGTCTGGACTTTTTCGAGCCGAAAAAACGAAGAACAAGTTTGGAAATTTTCTGCCGAACGAACGATAAATTAAAAGGTTAATATGTTTCCCGTCCGAACTTTCTGCACTAGGTATATGTAAAAAAAATGAACCAATTTATCGGTCATTACATGATGGCACTATCGTTTGCTCTCACGACCGAACTTTCGTTTTTCGAAAGTTCGTTCGGACGATTTTTCGTGGAGTGTATGGCCAGCATTAGTCCCCCTATCTACATCTTCCACAGGCCCTACTCAGACTACTGACCCCTGATTGAAGATTTCTGCTCCCCCATCCCCTGTTTGATTAAGCACTATTGTAAGGCCAATTTTCAGGATTGCCTTTATTTTGTACAGGTGTTATTTTCTGTATCAAGTGAGCTGTTCTCACTTAGGAAAATCCTGAAACATGATAAGTTGGGGTATTTGAAGACTGGAGAAGAGATGATTTATCATACATTTCATTGTCTCTTTCATCTGAGAAAGTACAATATGAACTTTATAAAAAAATTAGTCCATTAAAGTGTTATTCTTACTGAGTGTATACAATCAATTGATGATTGAAAATCAAATTGCCCATACATGTCTGTGTATAATCATGTTCAAGAAAGATTCTTTCCTGGCCATTGGCTTGTTCACCTAACAAAGAAATATTACATCTATGTGCATCTGACTTTGTTCTTTCTTGTCAGTGTAACAAACTGTTTGACCGAAGAAAGACATATGCGGTCTCTTTCAATTTTTCCTGATGAGATTTGTTCTTTTTTTTCGGACAATATCTCAAATTGTGGAGCTTCTCCAAAATAGACCTCGAGGAGAAATTTTATAGGCATGGAAATCGTTTTTTTTTCTCTCTTCATGTGGTGCTCTAGTGGGTAGTTACGCTCCATTGCTCTCTATTGACATTAAACCAATACTAAAATGCAACCATCAGTATGATAAGTAATAAAACCTGTTGCATTCAATTTTCATTAGATTTGGTACAGCTACATATGGGATGCACAATTCAGTTAACAAATACATAGAGGGTTATTTACGAAAGGCAAACCACTTTGCACTATAAGTGAAAACTATAAGTGCAAAGTGACATTCAAGGAAAATAAAAAACAGCATTTTAGCATTTTAGCAAACGATTGGATAATAAAATCAGCAGAACTTCCCATCATTTCAGATCTACCCCTCAGATTTACAGCGATTGCACTTCCAAGTGCACTTTCAGTGCAATTTCAAATGCACTTTGTAGTTGTAGTTTGCACTTGTAGTGCAAAGTGGATTTTTCTTTTGTGAATAACCCCCGTAGTTAGGATAACCCTTGCATGCACTTTCTTGCTGCATAATATTGCAAGCACCTTCTAATGCCAATACACCTATTATTCTGTTGTTTGCAAAATGTGCCATAAACATCAGGCACTGTTTAACCATTGACAATGAGTTCTGAGTCTAAGTGTGCCGACAGCCAGAGTTACCTGGGTGCAAACTAGAGAGTGGACTAATTGCTCTGTGTGACTGGGTGGTGAGCTGCAATATTGCTGGGACTAGTGAGCTTCTACTGTGGGGATGTACTATCTGCTGCTAGAGACAATAAGCCATTTAGGAACTGACCATACGGTCATCTAGTAGCCCTATTGCTGCCTGCAGGCTTGACTGGGACTATGCTCATGTGCACCAATGGCACAATTTGGCCCCAACACTAGCTGGCTGACGAGTTAGGACAAAAGATTCCCCTTAATAGCTTCTACACAGAGACCATCACCTATTTCTTATGCTAAGAGGTACCTCTCAGAAGATTTTGCACCATATCTTAGCCATTCTCCTAGAGTGCACTCTAGACTTGTTATAGTATTATTATACACATTTCACCTTTTTTGCTGTCTTTGCTGATTTGTGTGTTAATTCCAGTCTGGTGGTACATAACTGTATTCTAAGTTACTTTGGCATAGTAACATAGAGATTATACTGTCTAGCGAACTGTGTCTGAACCTACCTTCTGTGTGTTCATTTATGCTTAAACCACCATTTATTCTAACCTGAGTTCATTTATCACTAGATGGTCTTGTGACTATTTCCTGGAGCTAATTCGCAGCTGAGTTAAAGGTATCTATACATATGTTCTTACAAGGGTTTGCAGTAACTTTAATTCAACCCGGCATGTCAGAGGGCTGAAGGTGTTCTTGTAGTGAAGATGCAGAACAGAGCGCAAATTACCAAGCGGCTCATTCAAGGGTAGCACTATAGAAATATTATCGAAGACAATCACTATAAGGTTTCTAAAACCACATTTGTACTAACACGACTCATGATTAACGCAGAACGAAAATACATAATCTATTTATATTAGCTCAGTAGCACAGTAAACTATATGCTAATTACAGTAACATACTTCTTTGGTCCTTATATTTCATCTAATGGCAATTGCCATATGGATGAAATGAAAGCTGACCTGGGTGTAATTGAGACACTCATTTTGTACATTGTTCTGTTAGAATGACGCTAACCAGTGTATACAGACTTCCTGGCTAAGAACTGACAGCCTGGGTTTCATCACCTTTGATCTTGAGTTTTGGTACTTGTCAACTGTTAACACAGTGTCTGGATGTTAGTGTTGGATGTTTTGTTAATGCAGGTTTTTAGCAGGCTATGTAAGGTTATACATGGCAGAAAACCTTAACAGATATTTTTCTTACTTCTTAATAAAATGGTATATCAATTTAACTTGATTCTAGCATAAATTAGTCAAAAGAACATTCATTTATTTATTGCTATATTAAGACTGTGGAGACATATGTTCTTCATTGCAGCAAAATTGTTTAATATTCATTTTTATCAGCAAAGTCAACCTGGAGTATGATCTGTAAAATGATAATTACCGTATTTATCGGCGTATAACACACACTTTTTTCCCTTGAAAACAGAGGGTAAATCATGCCTGCGTGTTATACACTGATATTTCTTTTTTTTACCAACAGGGAGGGGCTGGGATCGGGAAGAAGGCCCCAGTTGCCACCCATTGGCAGCGTGACGGGATGGCCGGCCCACCTCTCCTGGCCCTGGGACAGTGCTGACATAGCCCCCTTCCACACACCGCCCCCCCCCCCCCCGCATCACCCCTGCATCAAAACAGGAGCCTGTTTATCAAGCAACACTGCTCGTTTTGGCTGCTCCTCCACTCCACCTCCTCCTCAAGTGTAGATTTTGATAGGAGGAGGAGAGTGGTCATGTGACCATCAATGGAAAGAGGAGAGTCACATGGCTGTGTCCACGACAGAGCAGCGTCAATTAAGGCACACAGAAGCCCCCATCCACAATGAGAATAACACAGGAGGAATGGCGCACAAGGAAGGGCTGTCAGCAACACCTTCTCAACCCCTCAAAGTATGTTGGCAGCACTGTCCCAGGAGACTTTTGGGAGTGTAGGGGGGCTTTATATTGATAGGAGTCTGTGTGCTGAGCGAGGGGTCTGTGTGCTGTGCAAGGGGTCTGTGCAGGGGGTCTGTGTGCTGTGCGGGGGGTCCATGTGCTATGCAGGGGTCTGTACATTGGGTCTGTGTGCTGTGCAAGGGGTATGTGCAGGGGGTGTGCGTGGTGTGAAGGGGTTTCATGTGCTGTGCAGGGGATCTGTGCAAGGGGTCGTGCAAGGGGTCCATGTGCTGTGCAAGAGGTCTGTGTGCTGTGGAAAGTTTTTTTCCTGAAACTCCCCAATTAAAATCAGGGTACGTGTTAGGCCGCGTACACACGTCTCCTCCGCAGACCGTTTTCATCGGACATGTCTCCTGCAGGATTTTGGTCCGGCGGTGTGTACACACCATCGGACAAAAATCCCCTCGGACAGAGAACGCGGTGATGTGGCGGTGACGTGGACGTCATAATAAGCATCTTTTACCTGCAGACATTCCTCTTTTCACTTCCCCATTGTTCGTTTTTCCTCAGAAGTTGCTCTATTTCTTCTCTGTTCTGTTCACTTCCTGCTTGTCTCATTGTTACTCACCACCGTCAAGGTAGGCTTTACTGCGGTGGTCAGTGGCGTGCTCGCCCCCTCCTGGGAACTACATCTGTGCGGCAGGACGCTCTCTACGTGTCAGGCCACGTACACACGACCAAATACATCTGTTCAAATCGGTCTGGCAGACCGATTTGAACAGATTTGTCTGCTGGGATGTATTGCTGGGATGTATCTGGCAGACCGTTTCCACCAGACAGATTTGGTCGTGTGTACGCGGCCTCAGAGACTTCAAGGAGGTGTGAATTACTGGGTGTGCCGCAATGCATACTGGGAAATGTAGTTCTTACATGAACGAGCGCTGCAAACCAGGAAGTGAATGAGAGAACAGAACCTAGAACGCCGGAGGTGATATAGATGAAGGAATTTAATAGGTATTTACTAGTTTTTTAACAGAATCATTACACTATTCTGTCTGTCTACCTTGCAGACATTAATTTTAGGCAACACATTTTTTTCCTTTACAACTCCTTTAGGTGTGAGAAATATGCAAAAAAATCAGAAAGGGGCAAATACATTTTCACAGCACTGTATATCCCCTATGTGCTGGAGGAACAATTTGATTGCTTGGAAAGGGAACATCGAGACCAGTACAATAAGTTTGTTTTGGGCTTTCTACAAGTGCCCAAAGCTTATACCCATGAGTCAAACCCAACTTATCAGTGAACCCAGAAGTACTACGATGAACGTCTTGGGTGACGCAGAGTGATCCTCTACATTTAATGTCATGACTCTTTTACTGGAAAGCTTGTATGATCCCTGACCCCCTATGCTGTAGCCGTATTCTTAACTATTTATTATGTATAGTGGTACCATGGCAATTGTTTTCAGTTCCTGTTATTTTGGATTGCAGTACCTACCACAATACATGGGTGTGTCATGATTTAGTGGGCAGGAATGTAGAATGTACCCTTTTATTCTATGTACCCATGGCACAGGTAGCTCCTTCATAGTATTTAAGGGATAGGTGGGGCATTAGAGAGTGATTGTAGCTGGAGATGGCGCTTGAGTAACATGTTGTTGCTACAGTTGGGTGGTTCCCCCCAGGGGTAAAGGGCTGAGGGCCTGAACATGGGGGACTTCCCTATGAATTTGTGAGTACCACAGTGGGGGTTATTTATAAAAGGAAAATCCACTTTGCACCAGAAGTGCACTGAAAGTGCACTTGGAAGTGCAGTCGCTGTAGATCCAAGGGGGACATGGAAGGAAAATTAAAAAACAAAATTTTAGCTTGCACATGATTGGATGTTAAAATCAGTAGAGCTTCCCCTAATTTCAGATCTACCCCTCAGATTTACAGCGATTGCATTTCCAAGTGCACTTGAAGTGCACTTTCAAGTGCACTTGAAGTGCACTTGTAGTGCAAAGTGGATTTGCCTTTCGTAAATAACCCCCAATACCTATTTACACCCTAAACTTGGAACAGTTGTTTAATACTGGGGGTTTTAGTTGAAGGATCTGGGGGTTTTAGTTGATCATAAGCTCAATAATGGCATGCAATGACAAGCTGCGGTTTCCAAAGCGAGCAAAGTCCTTTCTTGTATTAAGAGAGGTATGGACTCCAGAGATAGAGATATCATTTTGCCCCTGTACAAATCATTAGTAAGACCTCATCTGGAATATGCAGTCCAGTTTTGGGCACCAGTTCTCAAAAAGGATATCGAAGAACTGGAGAAAGTGCAGAGAAGGGCAACCAAACTGATAAGAGGCATAGAGGAGCTCAGCTATGGGGAAGGATTAGAGGAACTGAGAAGAGGAGAATAAGGGGGGATATGATCAACATGTACAAATATATAAGAGGTCCATATAGTGAACTTGGTGTTAAGTTATTCACTTTAAGGTAAACACTGAGGACAAGGGGGCACTCTTTACGTCTGGAGAAAAAGAGATTTCACCTCCAAATACGGAAAGGTTTCTTCACAGTAAGAGCTGTAAAATGTGGAACAGACTCCCTCCAGAGGTGGTTCTGGCCAGCTCAGTAGATTGCTTTAAGAGAGGCCTGGATTCTTTCCTAAATACACATAATATAACTGAGTACTAAGATTTGTAGGTAAAGTTGATCCGGGGTAAATCCGATTGCCTCTCGGGAGATCAGGAAGGAATTTTTTCCCCTCCTGTAGCAAATTGGATCATCGCTCTGCTGGGGTTTTTTGCCTTCCTCTGGATCAACTGTGGGTATGGAGTTGGGTTGTATGTGATGTACTGTGTTTTATTTTGTTTGTTTATTTATTTTTTATTTTTTTATGGTTGAACTGGATGGACTTGTGTCTTTTTCCAACCTGACTAACTATGTAACTATGTAATACTTCACCCCATCCAGGACCGATCACCATAAATATGGGCTAATTTGATGATTCTTAATCTGTTCTATACCATCTATGTAAATGGTCCTCATATGTCAAATATGTGGACTGTTCTTATTTAACTCCGGTAAAGCAAGTTATGCTGCAACAGTTCATGCCTCTGCTGTTCAAGGACAAGAAAATGTATAATGTGATAATGTGAAGGACTACAACAGAAACTTGATTACATGTAGCCAATATCTAAGAGGATAAGAGGAAGCAGCCGGTTGTAGGGAAGGAGAGGTCATGGTAGTGTAATGGAGGAGGGATTGGTACAGAGTGGTGCCCAGTAGTTTTCCCATATATCTTGTTGAAACATGTGAACCTATGTACCTGCTACTGTCCTGTGTTATCTATGTTATGCAGTTGCAATAAAAGGACTTTGATTGTCATGGCATGCAGCCACTTCTTTGGATATATATACTTTACGGAAAGCGAGCCAGGGCTAGCACCTATGTGTGGAGTCCAATCAACTTGATGTTCTCACTTGGAGCTACACATCTTTCACTTTAGCACCTTTCTTGTCATTGAGTACCCATGTAGTATGGCCCTCTGTTAAGATGCCATTCACTTCTGTACTGAACCTGTAACCAAGTGTGTGCTGAGGCTTGAGAACAAGTGAGGTGATTTTCACTGCAAATCTACAGGCCCAATTCTAAAGAACTGGCTTATCAACTACATTCTCTGGGAGGTGTTACTTGGACCACCTCTTATGCCGCATACACATGATCAGTTTTTTCGTTGGGAAAACTGTCATGTTCTCTCTTGGACGAGTAAAACCAGCCCTGTGTAGGCTCTTCAGCAGTTTTTTTGACGAGAACACCGCCGAGAATCACAACGAGAAAATTAAGAACATGTATTCATTGTTCTCATAGGGAAACTGGCCTACACATGGCCGGTTTTCTCGACCAAGAGAAAACATGTCGGGAAAACCGGCCGTATGTACACAGGGAAGAGGGACCAAGCCTGTCCTCGGTTTTCCCTGATCGTGTGTACGCGACATCACACTATTACATAAGCATTTTTTTTTAATTTGTACAGAGCAATGTTGGCGCTCCTGCCTATTAGTAAAAAAGGGAAAAGTGGCAGAAGTGTGGTGGGATTTACACTGGATGCATGGATACAAAAACAGTGTTTAAGGAGTAGGCTCTATTTTTGTTATTCATATAGATGTGCCTCCCTTCTATTGCTGCCTTTACCACTATGCACATCCACCCCCCACCCCGGCTGTTCATGCAAGTGGCTGATCCTAATCCAGCCCTATTACTAGAGACAGTAAAGGACAGCGGGCACTCTTATTGTACAGCCTGACACAGATGTGGACTGGGAATTGGGAGCACTGCTATGAGTTCCTCTCTGAAGTTTCAGTAAGAATCCATGTACCTGCACAGGAGGGAACAAACTTTGCCCTCACCATGGGATTTGACACCCCAACACCGCTATGCTGCCACCTCACTAAAAAAGCAAACCTAAAAAAAATGGCAACTGCTCAGATGAGCTTATGATCTAGAAAAAAGGATAGGCGAACATAGGTAGGGCAATCCACAGTATGAAAATTCCCCAGCACACTTTCCAAATAGCAAGCACAAACTACCTATTAAAACTGTTAACATCTTAGGTTTTTGTTGCATACATTTGAAAATACTGTAAGGCCACGTACACACGACCAAATAAATCCAATCAAATCAGTCTGTCAGACCGATTTGATCAGATTTGTCTGCTGGGATAGATTGGTTTGATCGTGTACACACGATCAAACCAAAATCCCCGCCGCCAGACAGTGCGGTGACGTGGCGGTGACGTTGACGCCGCCACGTCACCGTCACCAGGAAGTAAAACACTTCCGCGCATGCGTCAAATCCATTCGACGCATGTGCGGACAAATATGTCTGCTGGTTAGCGTACTAACCAGCAGGCATGTCGGACGGACGGGTTCCCAGCAGACAGATTTTAAAGCATGCTTTAAAATCTGTCTGCTGGAAAAATCTGTCTGTCCGCCCGTACACACAATCAAATTTGTCTGCTGAAACGGTCCGTCTTCTTAAGAGTATAGCAACACACTAGAAACTGTAGACTGTTCTATGGGTTGTGTTAAAAGTGCTAAATTGTGTGTGCCTATAGGCTCCTAAAATGTAAATCGGATACCCATTTTTATATTAGTATTTTACTTAAACAACTCTATAAGAAATACTGTTCTCAGCTGACATTATCTCTCTAACAATTAATCTCAGGGAATTAGGTAACAGATTTGAATAGCTCCAGCTTTTTTCAGTATTTAACACCAAAAACTTGCTGATAAGTCTAGAGCTTTTCCAGAGACGTAGAATCATACGGAGCCCATGCAATAGATATCATAAGTGAAAATTAAACGTTATATGGACTGATCCTTTCAGAAAATACATCCTTCTACAGCTCACATTACAAATGGCCACTTACTAAAATGTAATTCCACTGAAATACTGTTTAATACTAAAAGAATCACACTTCATGGGCTCCCGAACCAGGATTTTGAAAGCACTGTCTTTCATGTTGATGACTTCTGTAATTATATAATGAATCCAGCACATCTACGACTACATATTTCAGAACAGTGTAAATCTTTGGAACACTATAAACATAAAACATTATAATTAAAGAAATGCTTGCCCAAGGGGTACTGTACATGAACAAATAAATACAAATAGGATCTTTATCTTCTATAAGAAAGCTTCCCTATTTTCCGGGCTAACATCAGGTTTTTTGCAATGAATACTATCATATACGATATATAATTATTACTGTACAATCAGTTTAATTCAGTGTTAAAAAGGTGCTTTACTTGTGGATTCTTATTCATGTCTTGAAAACCCTAGTGATAAAATGTCTAATCTCTGCTAGTTCACCCAAGTCCTACTCAATATTTCATTTATGCACCTCTATGCGGAATACAGTGAAAGAGACTCTTTCATGTGGCTTTTTATGTATGTGGATGGAAAACAAGGTGAGAGACTCCTGCAGTGAATCCCAGAGAAACATATAATATAAAATTCAGCTAGCTGCTGTCAACCCAACCTTTACACTGGTCTGGTGGCTGGTAAGTTTAGGCGGATGTCATTACTTATCTTAGGACAAGGATTTTTTTCCCAGTTAGTAATTTTCTTATTTATTTTTTCAGGTTGTGTAAAGCTGAATTTTAGCCCAAAAAAAATCTCTATAGCTTTACTGACCTCACTTACCCCAATGAAGTATGTTCCACATCGTGCAGGCAGCTGGATCCTGGATAAATCTTCACTGCAGGAAAACCCTGTCCTCCTCCTGGCTCTGAACTTTCAGTGCTGGTGGGGATTAATAGCTTCAGGTCTTCAGTGACCCACCCCATATTCCTTCATCCCCCTTTGAGAAAAGTTCATTGCTTTGTAACATGATCTGTGAATGGGCGACAACCTGATGAGCCCCAGAATTCCCTCACCATTCACAGATCATGTTACAGGCAGTGAAAGCAATGAAAATACTTTTCTCAATGGAAAAGGTAGAAGTGGGTGGTTCCTCTTTGATAAATTATTCGCAGGAGGTTAACAGAAAAACTAAAAAAGTATGTCGGTCCGAAAGCGGGACTTTCGAGGGGTCAGGTAAGTATAACGAGGGCAGTATAGTCGGAAGTTTTTTCACCTTAATGCATAGAATGCATTAAGGTGAAAAAACGTTTTCGTTTACAACCCCTTTAAGGTGGAAGATAGTCCATTGGGGACCCCTAACATGGACTTTTTGCACCTTTACCTGCATTTGTGGAATTTCAGAGACAGAAAGAGGATGGGGCATCCTTGCAGTGAAAATGTTTACAGCATCCAGCTGTCTACACTATGTGGGACATACTTCATTACAAATAAGTTTGCTCACTAAAGTTTTAGAGAATGTTTTTTTATTGCCAAAGTTCAACTTTAGTTTTATGATTTTGAATGTACCAATGAATTCCAAGTAGACATAGTAAGGTTTTAGCCAATCCCCTATAGAAAATGTATAAGAAAGTACCTGCTCAAAAGAAGAAAGGTTCTCTGGGTAATTGGAACTACAGTATTTACATGACAGATATTTAAGGTAATACCTAATACAGCTATTACTATTAGTTTTCAATTTAAAGCAACTTGTATTTTAGTGACTATTGCAATATATCAAATAATAGTTTACAGGAAAATATGCAGGACTTGCATGAGATGGATTGCCGAAATAATGTTACACATAAGAATTCTTACACTTTAAAAATGAAAAGTAATTACAATAATAAAAGTATTTAAAAAACAATAAATTGTATTTATTTAAACATTACACAAAGATGCCATGCACACGTGCATGATATATACTTGCACAGTCCTCACCTACAGTTGCAGACAAGTTAGAAAAGGCAGAGTCATTGCTATGGACAGAGGAAGAATTATGGTAAGGGAGCACAATGTAATTGTGGATGATGACAGCTGGAATGGATAAAAGACAAACAAAATCACACATGATAAACAAATACAACATATACTTTATTTCTCTCAACAAAACATAAAATAGGAATAATATATGGCACTGAGGCAGATATTAATCCAAGCAAGTTTAATTTTAACTTTGATTGAATTTTAAAGACTGTCATCCCTAAACTATCTGGAGAATACCTAATAGCCACATATTTCTGGGGACAAACTGCTGACGCTACATTGCATTTATTAACATTACAGACGATGTTGTGGTGTTTTAGCTTCATAACATAAATAAATGCTAATGTTTTACTTCCATCGAAACAGGTTAATCAGTATTTTACTTTAACAGGGCTAGGTGTAAGAGAATATAATGCATGTAATCTATAATTTTTTTCCACAGTGTCTTGTAAACGCATTCATTATGTGAAACATGGAAAAATAAGAGTTTGATGGTCCCCACTTACTTACCATTAAATGTAGCCAACCCCACTTCCTGGGCACTGAAGGTAGAAACTAATCTAACTTGGAAAAAGTCTTGTTTGTTGAGAGATATAAATCTGAATAGCAATGATCTCACAAGACACAATGTAAAATGATGGTGGTGTATGATCATGGATTATGGAAGCAAAACTCACAAGGTGCATTGATAATAAGGGATGAAATAAGAACAAAAAAAGCACACAGAGCTGTGAACATAAAGTTACAGTACTAACTCACATAATCCATACTTTTGTACTTTTTCAAGATCATCTTCACTTACCAACTTTTATAGATTTTTTTAGGATAAAAGTATAATAATGTATGAATAAGGCTACATTTACACCTCTTCATGTTGGTGCATTGTGGGTGCTGAACATTAAGGCAAAACTCTGCTTACCTTTTCCATCAAAATTCACCTTCTATAGGAATGAATAACAGTAATGCCGCGTACACGCAACAACGTTTCTCTCTACGTGATTCTTGTTAAGCCTGCCTTGCATACACATGATCGTGAAAAAAAATGCTTGAGCAAATCGTGGTGACGTACAACACGTATGACGGCACTATAAAGGGGAAGCTCCATGCGGATGGCGCCACCCTTTGGGCTGCTTTTGCTGATTTCATGTTAGTAAAAGTTTGGTGAGAGACTATTCGCACTTTTCAGTCTGTTACAGCGTGATGAATGTGCTATCTCAATTACGAACGCTAGTTTTACCAGAATGAGTGCTCCGTCTCATAACTTGCTTATGAGCATGCGCTTTTTAAAGAATGCAAAATAGAATGTGCAAATTAAATATAGAGGCCCAGATTCAGGTACATCTGCGCATTATTGGACCGGCGTAGCGCACCGCCTTTACGTTAGACTTGCGCAATTTTGCCGCGTAATCACCCTATTCTCGTAGCTTTTGCGCAGGAAATTGTGCATGCGTAACGTTTTTTCAGAGGCGTAAGGAGGAGTATAACAAATTGGGAAGGACGTGGGCGTGTTACATTGAAATGAGCCGTGACCCCATGCAAATGAAGGGCCGGCCGGCTCGCGCAAACGCGCGCTTGAAGCAGACCATGTCAGCTCCGCTGTGCGCATGCTCACAACTCGGGAGCGGCGCAATCAGTGAAATTGGAAATGGACTAGGGCAACGTTGTGAACTACGCAAACAGCATAAATAGACACACACAAACGCACTTGCATTGCAAAAGTACATCCCTTTGTCCCTTCCCATTTAACCAAGTGCTTTTGTCCTGTTGTTCGTTGCGGTGTGTTTTGTAGTTGTCAGATTAGTGTTCTGTGTGATCAAGTGTTTGTTAGTAGATCTTTGAAAGTGTTTTTTGATAAGTGTTTGAGAGACTGTTTGTTTGATTGATATATTTCTGTTCGTTTGTTTTCCTGCTGTTTTTTTGTTTTGTTTTTTTGTGACTGTTTCTTGCTGAGTAGTTTTGTCTTTGTGTGTGTTCTTGCTTGATTGGTTGTGCTTGTTTTTGTGAGTGAATTTTGTTGACTGGGAGTGAGTTTTTTTGGAAGTATGACAGAGAAAAAACGAAAGCTCAATTTTACAGTTGGGGAAAAACAAATTCTTGCCCGGGCCATTAGCGAGTATGGGCGTTTCCTCCACGGCCCGGACAGTGCCAACACCACCCCGGCCAGGAGGAGGGAGATTTTGGATATGATCACTGAGCAGGTCAATTCAGCGGGGCAGGGGGAGACACGGACCCGGTCTGGGATTGACAAAAAAATCAATGACCTCCGACGTCTGGTCAAACAGAAGCTGGCCAGAATGCATGCCCATGCCAGGGGCACAGGAGGGGGCCCACCATGCCATATTAGGCTGACAGCGGAGGAGCGTGTGGTGGCCCTAACCTTTCATCGGCATGAAGTTGAGGGCCTGCCCGGCTTTGACTCAAGTCCGGAGCCCGTGGTGCCAGGTAAGTATTTTTTTTAATATCAGGTGTGTAGCATGTGTGGGGGAGGGGGTGAAAGGGAATATGTGGCAAGTGTGTGGATCCTCCAACCTGTGAATGTTTTGTGTCATCCACAGATGTGCAGGAGGGTGCAGGGCCATCTGGCCTGACCGCACCAACCCCAGGACAGCAGCCTAATGAGGCCCCCCCCCCCCAAAACAAGGCCGGGGTCCGCGAAGGAGATTCAAGAGGAGGAGGAGAATCATGAGGAGGAGGAGTCCATGTTAGGCACTGGACGTTTGGTTTTTGAGGACTCTTCCCCTCTGGCTGGCAGCAGGCAGCCCTCCCTAAGGGGGAGCCCCCCCCTCCTCCCCCAACATGGCTCCCCTCACAAGGGCCTCCCCTTCTCCCCGGCCACAAGCATCAGCTGGAGGCAGGATTTCATCCCAGAACACCAGGGGGGTGGCCGATCTCCTGCCCGCCACTCTGAGAAGGGACCAGTTCCTCCAGACCCGCCATCTGGGACAGGTCAGCCAGACATTGGTGCGGGTGGAGGAGAGCCTGTCCTCCATCAAGGATACGCTGGGGAACCTGGACTCCCACTCCCGGGCTTTCACAACCTGCCTAAACGAACTGCAGACGACATCAGCAGGCGTTGGGCAGGATGTGAGGGCCCTTACCCTGGCTATCCAGGCCAACACGGCAACACTTGGTGCTGCCCTGGACAGAATAGCCGTGGCCTTGGAGGGCAGGCCGCCAGAGATCAGGGGCTGCTCCTCCTTCCCTGGTTTTACCCCTCCCCCATGAGTCTCCCCTGAGAAGCCGGGGGCCGTGGCCGGGGGCACCCCAGGCGTGGCTCACGCAAAGGGCATTCATTTTTTTTCCCCTTTTTTTTTTTTGCTGGAAATTTTTTGCTTTTGCAGGTATTTTTTTTTTTTTTGGGGGTTGTGAATGCTGTTTGAATGTGGGGGTGACATTCCTGCCGGAAAAGGGGTGTCACCCTCAATTTTGGTGGAGAAGGGTTCCCCAGGACCAGGGAGAAGTGATCCCCAGGTCTGTGTGAATGGTGTATGAATGTACAGTGACATAATTGGAGCCTTGGCGTGGCGTTGCTGCTCACAAGTCCTGCATGGTGGACTGGTGCCAATCCAATTTGATGTGGATGTGGGGTG
This sequence comes from Rana kukunoris, assembly GCA_029574335.1. Classification (NCBI taxonomy): domain Eukaryota; kingdom Metazoa; phylum Chordata; class Amphibia; order Anura; family Ranidae; genus Rana; species Rana kukunoris. The sequence goes on along the minus strand of CM056049.1, from coordinate 205,953,021 downwards.
TGTGTGCTAGGGACCACAGTGGTGTGCATGCATGCATTCTCATTTTGCCATGATTAATGTGTGTGTTTAACGTGCAAAGATGCCTAATGTGAGTTGTCTCCTGGCTGCTCTACCCTCAGAAGACGGGGTAGCCTCGGTTAGGGGGGGATTGTCTGGTTCAGGGGTCAGGTCATCACGTAGGCCAATCTGCAGGCCCTTTCTTTCTGCGAAGTTGTGCAGCATGCAACATGCACCGATGATCTGGCACACAAAGTTTGGGGAATACAAGAGGGTACCCCCAGACTTATCCAGGCATCGGAAACGTGACTTTAGTAGGCCAAAGGTGCGCTCCACCACTGCTCGTGTTTGGGCATGTGCTTAATTGTATCTTTCCTCTCCTGGGGTTTGGGGGTTCCGGATAGGAGTCATGAGATGGGGTCCCAGTGGATATGCAGAGTCACCTGTAAGGGAAAAGAAAGGAGGATGTTAGTCATGCATGTGGCCCTTGTGAGGTGTGCATCATGGGAGGGGATAGTCATGCCTGACTCCCATGTCACTCACCAACCAGCCAGGTGTCCCCATACACGTTCTGTTCGAATTCCATTCGGATGTGGCATTGATTGTATATGTAGCTGTCATGGCTGGACCCTGGGTGTTTGGCACGGACGTGCCATATGAGGTCTTGGGCATCGACTATCACCTGTACATTGATGGAATGCCAATGCTTCCGATTGCGGTACATGTGCTCTGTCTCCTGGGGGGGCTGGAGTGCCACATGTGTGCAATCAATGGCCCCCACAGTGCGTGGGAATCTGGCAATTCTGTAGAAATCTGTCATTGCCTTCAGTCGCAGCTCCTCAGTGGTGGGTTTGATGATTTGGTTGGCCATGCGTCTGAGGATTGCAGGGACAACCTGGTGCACACATCTGCTCATGGAGGATTGTGACATCCCAGCCACCACTCCACTTGTACGCTGAAAAGAGCCACTGGCAAGGACATGGAGTGTTGCCATACAGATTGTTGTGCAACACGTGTGACTGCTGAGCTCCTCACTAACAGTGTTGCTTTATCTAACAAGTAGACTTTTTTTCTCTTTTTGGACCAGCTTTTATATGGTCTAATTTTAGACAGGACATTTTGCTGTTGCGCACACTGCGCCGCCTGCGCTGCCCCAACGTTCTTTTGTGGATCCCCATAAGTCCCTCATTAGCATATTTGACTAGCAAATCAATGGTCTGTCTAGCGCACTTTTGCGCGGACGGATGCGCCAGTCTAGCGAAATTACGCGGGACAAAAAAAGTAGATTTTTTGCGTATCTCGTTCTGGGGATGCCGTGCATCGAAACGCACGCGCACATTTTGACTTACGCACGCGCATCTCCTGTTGCGCAGGCGTAATCGCTCTGTGAATCTGGGCCAGAATGTGCAAAAATAAATATAGGGGCCGTAAACGATAAACCACCTACGCCGGCGCAACGTTGAGAGCATTTGCTTTGTGAATACCATGCTTGCCTCTCAACGTTGCGCGGGCGTAGCGTAAAGAATATACGCTACGCTGGCAGAAAGATGCGCCGAGGTACGTGAATCTAGCTGTTAGTAGTGTCCTTATACTTCATATTACTGGCCGAAATTGCACCCAGATTTGCAAATATTATTAGGTGTTTTTGACACCTATCAGTGTTCACACAGTGGGGACAGCTGACCCTCACAATTGGTAGGCCAGCTGCCTTTTATTATACACATACACCTCTCACAGGTGAGTCTTGGTGTTTGGTGCCTAGTCTCTGTTTATACACACACTTATTTACTGTTGAGTTTATTATAGGTAGCGCCCCCATTCATTTTTATCAATATGATTTAAAATGGCTGTAAAAGCAGAACCTGTTTTACCTTAACCATTTTAGCCCCGGAAGATTTTACCCCCTTCCTGACCAGAGCACTTTTTACAATTTGGCACTGCATAGCTTTAACTGGTAGTTGCGCGGTCATGCAATGCTGTACCCAAACAAAATTTGCGTTCTTTTTTTCCCACAAATAGACCTTTCTTTTGTTGATATTTGATCGTCGTCAGCAACAATTTTCAAAAGAAAAAACAAGATTTTTTTACTTTTTGCTATAATAAATATCCCCAAAATGTTTTTAAAAAAAAAAAAAATTTCTTCATCAGCTTAGGCCAATATATATTTTTCTACATATTCTTGGTTAAAAAAACGCAATAAGCGTATATTGATTGTTTTGCGCAAAAGTTATAGCGTCAGCAATCTATGGGAAACATTGTATTTATTTTTTACTAGTAATGGCGGCGATCTGCGATTGTTATCGGGATTGCGACATTGTGTCTATTCCAAATAAAATTAAAAATTAAAACCATTTAGCATTTTCCTTCCACCTGACAATTATGTGGTACTGTGTGTTGGTCTATCACATAAAATCCCAATAAAATATCTTTACGTTTTTGGTTGTAAAATTTCAAAGGGTATTATTACTTTTTTGGCTATAGCTTCAACTGTAACTTTTCCTGGAAACACCTGAACTCAATCATTGAATAGGTGTCCAGATTATTTTGGTCACATAAGTAGATGTGATGGTCGGTTATCCACAAAGGTTTGGTCATATAGTGTATGTGAACGTATAGTAATACAAATTCCAACCCTTCCTCACATTTTCTTCATTGTTTCCTGTATGGTTGGGGTTAGGGTCCTTTCGTGTGCTTCTGTACCTTTAAGGAGGGGTGGCTCCCCTTCAGTCCACCTGCCCCCATCTACCCATTAGAATGCATGTGCCTCCTAAACTCATTGTTTAGTGTTAGGACCACAGATTACAGGGTGCCTTGGCGAGGCTCTGTGGCTCACGCATGCGTTTGCAAATGCTTGCGGACAAAACCCTTGTTTCTAACGCATACTGTTAGACAGGTTAATTTGGTTGTTCTGCAGGCTGGTCAGTAAGGAGGCTTGGTTTTTCCCTGGGCATTCCCCAGGTTTTGTTTTTATCCTTAAATGTGCATTCTGATCAAGTCCGCCTGAAAAACTGAAAGCTCCATGCAGATGTAAGTGGACTTTTGTCCTTTTTAACAGCAGCCTATCTCCGAGACTGTCCAGGTCAAGAAAAAAAAAAGGACTGCGTCCTTTTAAGTCTTTCCAGACCTAAACATGTTCGATCAGAGCTAGCCTGATGTAACAGGACAGTGAAGTCTACATTCATCTGTACATAGAGATATCACATCTGCTCCATGACATGAAATGAACAGGCACAAATGTAAAAAATCTGACATTCGTCCCATTCCACTCTGTTTCAGCAGGGGATCTGCTCACAGATCCCTTGCTGATTGGAGCGGAATTGGCTGAAAGGATCCTTAATCCTGCCATAAACAATCTGTTACAAAATGTAACAATAATTTTCAAGTATGTAACCTAAATGTCACTGCTTGTGATTTTTAAAACAGTTTAATTAACAGTACTAGTTTATATTATGATTTAAAAGCAGAGACGGCATGTACTAGGAAAGCAGCTTGACTAACACATACAGCTTCTTGAAATCAGCTGTGATCTACTATTCCCACGATACTCTCAGAACATTTGTGTAGTGTTAAATCAAACACAAGCACCAAAATGACCCATGTAATGTTGGTTATGCAATCGTCTCTTGTAAAAACAATGTTAACTTGTGTTTTACTGGCAAGGCTCTGCAGTATGTACATCTGATAACTGTCAAAGAAAACTCTGGGATTCCAGAGAAGGCAAAAAACAAAGCAGATAAAACGTTTAATAATATGCATTGCTCCAGGGTAGAGGGATAAAGATGGATAAATACAAGGAAATGGGTTCTAAAATTTAAATCAAATATCCTCGTATTTTTAAAAGTTTACAAAAGAGATAGAAGTTTAATTCTGGTAATTATCTAATTAATATGTTCAAGAAAAACTATAAGCATTTAAGAATAACCACATTTCTGGGATCAAATATTGTTTAATTCATAGAAGCAAAAACCATAGAAAGTTTTATATTTGTACATAAGATAGATATATAAAACTTCATTAAAATATTAGAAAAAATATAAAATTTGGATGAAAAATGTATTGGTTCTTATATACATGTTTCCCCAAAAATCTCCCTGCCTTACTGTAAGGCATGTGTTTCAAATTTCTAAACTTATCATGAATACCCAGATGTGCTTCTACGATATGTATCTCTGCAAACAAGTCTACTTAAGTGCAAATACCCAGTAAAGTGAACAGCCTCAGATGATACACAGAGATGAAACAGATCTACCTACATAAGTTGTATATCTGCTGTCTTTAGCTTTATATACTGTTAAGAAAGTGCATGTTAGAATTTCCACTTCCTCATTCAGCAGTAGCAGTGTAGTCTTGGATTCCACAGGGAGACAGCTGATTGGAGGAAAAGCACACACATCCCTCCACATAGGCAGAGACTTTCAGAGGTGTCTATTGGGTAGAGCAGCTTTCTGCTAATCTATATATAGATAAACAAATTTCAGGCTGGTTTTGTCATGTGTCAGAGAACTTGTCAGAAGTTATCATGCTGATAACATAAGAACGGAGCAGGAGAAAGCCACAGGACTTAGTGTTTTGAAGAGAGATAAGAAAACACTGCAGATATATGTGCCCAGCTCAAATTTAATAAATCAGGTTTACATCCACTTTCGTCTACTTAGTAAATCTGAGCTCTGTGCTAGCACTATATTCTCTATGTATTTTCTTCATCACTTATAAACAGCCACTTGTTTTTTGTTTTGTTTTTTTATTTCTTGCTTGCTTTGAACATTGAAATGAATTCAACATAGTAAGCAAGCCTGGCTATTAATGGTAGTGCATTTACACGTGGTTCTGCCAATCAGGCAGAGGTGGCAAAAAAAACAGGCTGGGAATACACTACAGAATGTTCAAAAGCCATTTAACATAATCAGCAATCTCTCACAACAATCAGGTCACATATTGGTCATGTTGTGATAGATATCGGACATGGGATCAGTCAGGAAGATTTTGTAGAATAAATGAAAACTCTGTGAAACTTTTTGATCTTCCATTTTCACTACAAATTAACTAAATGTGATGTCACTGGAGACAAGATCAACAAAGCAACAGTATGCAACCTACCTAACCTGTGCACTCTATTTAAATAGAAAATTAACTTGAAATACAAACTAAAGTAGGGGAAAAATGCATTCATATTAAGGTTTACATTTAAAATCAGTTTTGCACTTCTATTTTATTTTTTTTATTTGAAATGATCTAAGTTTAGCTCAACTGATAACCAGATGCATTTCTTAAAAATTGTGTACAAGGCAGTTTGATAATTTGCTTATGAAACCATGTGCTTCAAGGCAATGTAAGCAGCAAATTTAATTTATGTAAGTGTACGTGAAGGACATAATATACGGGACACTCTAGGATGTAAGGTACATATGTATAAAACATCTGCACATACTTCTGCTGCTGTCATTACCCACAGGACCCATCCTGCCTTCAGTGACCCGGGGAAGCTCACGAATCCCATTAACTACTTCCAAAGGCCAGTAGTGAGATGCTGATTTCAAGACCTTGAAGCCTGGAAACAGTATAAAAGGAGTAAATATAAGTATTTGCAAACTGTTCTATGGCACATAAAGATTAACAGGCAGAACAAAAAAGCAATTATGAGGTGCAACATACACTAATCTACTGTAACCAATTAGATTTAGCTAGCTAAAGATGAATTCTAAATGGTTTTACAACATAAGGGTTTATGAGTCTGATGCCAAGACATAGTCATCTAGGTAACACTTCTCTCATCATAAGACAATAAAAACATTAATAATAACAAGATGGACCATATTCAGTTCATTAACACTATAGGGATGAAGTACTAGGGCGATGTGAAGCACAGTGATGTCAAACCAATTTACACACTAATGCCGCATACACACGGTCGGAATTTCCGACAACAAATGTTCGATGTGAGCTTGTTGTTGGAAAATCCGAACGTGTGTATGCTCCATCGGACATTTGCTGTCGGAATTTTCAACAACAAATGTTTGAGAGCTGGTTCTTAATTTTTCCAACAACAAAAGTTCTTGTCAGAAATTCTGATTGTCTGTAGCCGATTACGAAAAACCTACACATGCTTGGAATCAATTTGACTCATGCTCTGAATCATTGAACTTGATTTTCTTCGGCTCGCCGTAGTGTTGTACGTCACCGCATTCTTGACATTTGGAATTTCCGACAACATTTGTGTGACCGTGTGTATGCAAGACAAGTTTGAGCGAAAAATCCGTCGGAAAAAAATCCACGGTTTTGTTTTTTGGAATGTCCGATCGTGTATATGCGGCATAAGAGTGTTGAAACATACAAATACCTTGTATTGTAAACAAAATTCAACTGGATTTGAGCTCCAGTTCAATATTCACTTACCTTACAGTATTTGTTAACTTATATACTTTATTGTTCCGAATATGGAGCCATTAGCTTTTACATTGATACATGTTTCAGGACCGGGCACACCATGGGCATGTTATATTTTTTCCACTGGACAAATGGCTATGATGTTTACATTTGCTGGACAACCAAATGTACAATGACAATATTGTGCTTTATTTTGATGTCCCATACAATATTCTTTGTTTCAGTTTGATATTTCATACATCTTTTACAAGTAACAGTATGTGTGGTCAAGGTGTGATCTCAAACCAATATAATTGTAGAGCCCCCTTACTTTCAGTATGGGCACTACGCTAAAGTTAGTTGAAATGGGAGAGTTACCTTGCTCCCATTCATGATTTATCTAAATTGTTACTTCTGTTACTCCAGAAAGGTCTCCTGGGTCAGTCTGCATTCTAGGGATGTGGTATCATCTCTGGCCAGCAGTTGGCGCCAGAGGGGTTTCTGGCAGAGCAACTCTTCCCCAGCAGCCAATTGGAGGAGTTCCTCCCTCGCGGGGCATGCTGGGGAGGGGTATATGTGTGACAGGTGTCATGTGTTCTAAAGTCTTCGTGGTCCCGGTTCCAGGTGCGGCATCCACCTTCAGGGTGCGCGCATCCATGGACCCCGCCGGCGTGGCCCCTCTGGCCAAGCTTACAAGCTCCACCGAGCCTCACCTGGAGGCGAAAGGGGACCCCAGCGACTTACTGGGGTCTCAGTCCTAATGATTGGATCCCAGGCTGGGTGCCGTGTGATTAGGGAATCGGCTCGAGGGGAACCCGGAGGCAGGTTGTCCACAGGGCCCAAACGAACTAATCGGAAAACCGGTGACCGGGATGCTGACAGGTACGCTTTACTGTCTCCCAGTGACCTGTACAGAATTTACTGGGAGGATTCGCTCTGTTCATTCACCTATCTCATCTAAAGTAATTGGCCTGTGGATAAGGCCCTAGAGCCAGGTCTGTACGAAAGACCTGTTCCTCTCAGACATCTAAAGTGACACCTCGGCTGCCAGGTTAGAGAAAGAAAACCTGTCCGTGGGCACTTCACCCACTCAGGCAGGAGTGGCAACGAACTTACAAATTGGTACTACTAAGGGCAGGCTTGCCCCTTCATATCCAGGCCTGACACCGCAAGTTCTCCTCTTCTTTCATCAACCTTTCTTTCCTTCCTAACTGAAGTTGATGTTGGCTGTGTTGGCCTGGAAATAAAGCATTGGAAAAACCTTTATTGACTGTCTGGACCTCTGCTCACTCTTTTGTTCCTGCATCACACCCCTAGACAACGCTAGGGTAACTTAATGTGCCGATCCCAACAATCAATCAGCGGCTCCTTCGGGGGTAGCGCTACATAACTTTAATATGTTTTATAACTTTTGCAGATTTCTAGCAATATTTCAGGGACCCCAGGGTATCATATTAGCTTTAAGCAGACTTTAAAGAATGCTACTCCATCATTTTATATTAATAATATATGTCTGGTGTACTTGTGTTAAAAAGTATCCTTTTCTCTCTGCATTGTTTCCTTTGTGTAAAAAACCTGCATTCTAAAACATTTTACAAGGGAGACCAGTGTTACTGACCTGTCATTCCAGAAATATTCACTAGAAAAGGTTTGATGCCCCTGGTGTTGGTTGAAATGTATTTTCCAGATAATTACTGGGAAGACCCTCTTGCGGGACATGCAACGCCAAGTGGAGGATCTGGACAACAGGGGGCGCAGAAATAATATTCGGCTGTGAGGGGTCCCAGAATCTGGGGGCCAGAGGACCTTCAGACTACACTACAAACTGTGTTTAACAATCTCCTAGGAGAGCCTCCTGCTACACGCATTGAGATGGACAGGGCTCATCGGACCTTGCGCCCTAAAAACACCATCTCCAAACCAAGGGACATCATCTGTAGGATAAGCTCTAATCCCCTGATATTCGCGCTGTGCGTTGAACCCTTGGCAGCCTCTATTCGAGACAACCCGGCCTTCCGGGGTGTATCGGTCAGAGGCAGGGAATTCAAAATCTCTCTGTTTGTTGATGACATTATCCTCTCCCTGATGCAAACGTAGGATTTTCCTCCCAAACCTTCACGCAGAACTGGCCCGCTATGGAGCTCTCTCGGGTTACAAAATGTATATATCTAAGTCAAAGGCCCTCCCAATTAATATCTCCGGAACGGAAATAACTCACCTGTAAGCCAACTTCTCTTATCATTGTTAAACAACCTCTCTCAAGTACCTAGGAATACATATTACCCCAAGTTTCACTACTTTATACCAAGAAAACTTCCCTCCCCTCTTCTGCTCAATAAGAACCCTGCTAATACAATGGAAACGGCATCATATTTCCCTACTTGGCCGGATCACCTCAGTTAAAATGACGATCCTTCCAAACTCCTTTAGCAGATAGCGGTCTAATACAGGTATTTTGCTCCCACTTCTGGGCATAGATATCGGAGACACCCGCGGGTATCTACGTCACTTCCGGCACCTTCTCCATCTCTCCCGCTGTCTTCTGGGAGACACACAGCTCCCAGAAGACAGCAGGGACCAGTGGAATCACACAGAGCGAGTCGCACATGAACAGTAGGTAACCAGGAAGTGAAACTGCAAGGATTCCCTTACCAAAGATAGCGGCGGCAGCACCCGGGAGCCAAAGGGATAGATCGGCTTCGGGTGCCGACATTGCGGGTGCCCTGGACAGGCAAGTAAAAAAACGGCGGAACTCAGCTTTAAGCACATTGTGTTTGTCGACTGTTGTGACTTAGATTTAGTTATTTATTACAGGTGCTTACATAGCACTGTCAATTTACACAGCACTTTCCATATACTGTATGTTGTACATTCACATCAGTTTCTAGTGCTGTGCTCCTAGGCAGAATGCTATACACTTAGCCACTGTGCTGCCCATGTGGATCTAATCACATTTTAATGGCAACTGTAGAATAGTGTTGAGCGGAATACGCCATATTCGATTTCGCGATATTTCACAAATATATAGAAGAATATTTGTGAAATATTCGCTAATATCGAATATTCGTGATATTTTATCAAAAAAACAATATTGCGAAATTTCGCTAATGCGAATGCGAAATTTCGCCAATGCGAATGCGAAATTGATTGCGAAATTCTCGTCAATACGCGAAAACGGAGATCATTTCCTGGATTACTAAACTAATATGCACTAAACACTAACTCTACTTACACAAACTTATATGATTAAACTAAAGCTAATTTTTTTTTTTTTTTTTTTTTATACACAAAACACAGAAGGGCAGAGAAAGTATTTGCGAATATTCGTAATACGAATATTTGCATTGCGAATATTCGGCAACATAAAAGGATCGCCTCAGCTACTCGGCCCAGGGTCTCTAATCATACCAGCAATGCTTTTAGACGTCTATGGAGATCACTAGGATGTGATCTGTTTTAAAAATACATTTGAAAAAATATGAATATTCGCAATATCGAATATTCACCGTGATATTCGATTTATTCGCGAATACTCGAATATGCAATATTCGTTACGAATATTCGCAATGCGAATATTCGTGAGTAACACTAGGGCAGAGAACGTATTTGCGAATATTCGTTAATAAAGGTATTTGTGTGAAAAATCTCGCGCCAATGTGGGGGAGGGGTGGGAAAATAAAATAGAAAAGCTGCTCCCTGAATAAATCAATTGGATTGAATTATAATAAATGTGTGCATGGAATAGGGGCGCTAAAAGAAAATAAATAGGTGGATCGATACAACCTATCCCAATATAGACATAAATCCTTGTTACAAATAATATTACAAATTGTGCAATGTGCATATAAAATCAATGATAATGACAACACCTGCAGTGAAAAGGTGTGCAACCATATATGAGTGAAATATGATATAATTGGACAATATACAATACACAGTGAGATATAAAGTGACCATAAATAATGTTAAAGTGCTCCGTGCTCAAAAAGTCCTTGTGGTAGGTTCCACCTTCACCAATGGGACACCTCAAGTGGGGATGGATGGCTCCTTACCAGATGATGTCGACCTAATCTAAGGTCAATAGAGCCTGGGTATCACCACCTTTCGCATGGGGGATTCCAATGTAGTTTAACGAGTAATGCGGATGTCATAAGAAAAAAGGAAGAACAGCTCCCATAGTGTAAAACTATTTATTACGATATAAAAAAACAAATACACAGTGCCAAGTGGCCCCTTACTTGAATGGGTGCCCGTATCCCGGCACTGAGGCTGTAGGCTTGTAGATATGGAGAGAGAAGCGAGGACCGGCGTGCGTTCCACTGCTGTGCGCGAGGAAACCAGATAACCGGATGTGAGTAATCAATGCGTGCCCAGGTACCGCCTCGACATATGTTTTGATATGATATGTCATCAGGACGCTACCACAAGGACTTTTTGAGCACGGAGCACTTTAACATTATTTATGGTCACTTTATATCTCACTGTGTATTGTATATTGTCCAATTATATCATATTTCACTCATATATGGTTGCACACCTTTTCACTGCAGGTGTTGTCATTATCATTGATTTTATATGCACATTGCACAATTTGTAATATTATTTGTAACAAGGATTTATGTCTATATTGGGATAGGTTGTATCGATCCACCTATTTATTTTCTTTTAGCGCCCCTATTCCATGCACACGAATATTCGTTAATATCGAATATTCGTGATATTTTATCAATAAAAAAAAAAAATAGAGAAATTTCGCTAATGCGAAAGCGAAATTGATTGCGAAATTTCGCTATTTTTTTTTCTTATAAAATATCACGAATATTCGATATTAACGAATATTCGCGATATTTTATCAAAAAAAAAATAGCGAAATTTCGCTAATGCGAAAGCGAAATTGATTGCGAAATTCTCGTCAACACGCGAAAACGGAGATCATTTCCTGGATTACTAAACTAATAGGCACTAAACACTAACTCTACTTACACAAACTTATATGACTAAAACTAAAGCTATTTTTTTTTTTTTTTTTTTTATACACAAAACACAGAAGGGCAGAGAACGTATTCGAGAATATTCGTAATTCGAATATTCGCATTGCGAATATTCGGCAACATAAAAGGATCGCCTCAGCTACTCGGCCCAGGGTCTCTAATCATACCATCAATTCTTTTAGACGTCGATGGAGATCAGATCACTAGGATGTGATCTGTTTTAAAAATAAGTTTGAAAAAATACGAATATTCGCAATAGCGAATATTCACCGCAATATTCGAGTTACTCGCGAATACTCGAATATGCAATATTCGTAACGAATATTCGCAATGCGAATATGCGTGAGCAACACTACTGTAGAAAACCAAAAAATTCCAAAGGGGTTTACATACTTTTCTTGCCACTGTAGATGTAAAGCTTACACAAGAAATATCTTTTAATGCAGGACAAGGGAAGGCTGGACCAAAACAAGCTGTAAATATTATTTGTCTCGTTTATCCCTGTCAGTAATAATGTTCACTTTGGACAAATTTTGTACAGATTTTACTCTTGCTGAATGTATTTTATATATCTTTTATCTAAGGTGCTACTGAGAATCTTAAGAAGAATGTCAATATTAAATGCAGCATACCTCCTGTCTGGTTTCGTAACAGCTGTAGGAGCAAAAGGTGAGTTTTCATGAGTACAGTAGACCACAAGAAATTACCTTCCTTCCTGTAGTTGTTAATAGAGAAATCCCACAACTGGATGTTTGAGCAAGCATGGGTTACTCCACTGGGCTTTGCCACACTTCACACTAAATCAGGCATCAAAGTGTTACAGATGTTTGCTGGATTGTTCACTGTTTTACCCATGAATGCAGTGTACACACGCTCAGAACTTCCGACAACAAATGTTCGATGGGAGCTTGTTGTCGGAAATTCCAACCATGTGTAGGCTCTATTTCCGACAACAAAAATTTAAAAGCCGGATCTCAAATTTTCCGACAACAAAATCTGTTCTCGTAAATTCCGAGCGTGTGTAGACAATTTGGACGAACAAAATTCCATGCATGCTCTGAATCAAGTACGAGATGGAAGAGCTTGGCCTGGTAAAACTAGCATTCGTAATGGAGATAACACATTTGTCACGCTGCAAATTTTCAAATCTTTTAATGCAGCGCATTCTCTTCTTCTTTATAATGCTAGAATAATGAAGTTGTTTTGCTGCTGATATTCACACAGTTCTGACAAACTGATTTCTTTATTATTTCTGAAGAGCAGTAATGGACTGAAAAGTACAAAGCTGAAAAGCGCAAATCATCTCTCACCAAACTTCTACACGAGATTAGCAGAAGGAGCCCAAAGGGTGGCGCACTTGGTATTGAACTTCCCTTTTATAGTGCCAACGTACGTGTTGCAAATTCCCCACAGAAACTCGACCTTCACATACCAGAGTTCTCTTATTGAGGGCTTGTTCACACTAGCCAGCACAGCATGCTAAACATATTTTTTTTAGCATGTGGGCTGTTGTCTGTTCTATATGAGCACTCTTTACCTTTTTCTATGTAGCCAGGTGCTGGCTAACTTCCCTGTGTTATCAGGGGACATTCTGTAACAACAGCTGCAGTAAGCCTGTTTCACTCTAGTGTTTAGTCTGGTCATTGTGCCATCATCTCCTGAATGCAGATCTAGAGGGACCACTACAGGAAGCAGGGGATCGTGGGAAATGGGGTCCAATGAGCCGGGATTTACATTTGAACAAGGCTGCTGCAGACTACAAGTCTCCAGCCCTTGTATAGAATTAAGGGGGGTGGTCAGGGGAGGGAAAACCATCACTTGACTGCCTATGTTCACCATTTCCCAGTCACAAGTGTAAACTAGGCCTAATGCCGCGTACACACTCAGTTTTAAAAAAATGTAATTTAAATGATCGTGTGTGGGCTTCAGAGCATTGTTCGGGTTCTGAAAAATGGCAAAAAAAAAATTCAAACATGCTCTATTTTTTCACAACGTTTTAAACAATGTCGTTTTTCAGGTTGTAAAAAATTATCGTGTGTGGGCTTTAATGTCATGGAAAAACCTGCACATGCTCAGAAGCAAGTTATGAGTATAACTACCGTTCGTAATGGAGTAAGCACATGCATCACGCTGTAACAGACATAAAAGCGCAAATCGTCTTTTACTAACACAAAATCAGATGAAGTAGCCCAAAGGGTGGCGTCATCCGAATGGAACTTCCCCTTTATAGTGTCGTCATAAGTGTTGTACGTCACCGTGCTTTGCTTTTTTTTTTTAACGATCATGTGTAGGCAAAGCCGTTTTAATGATGAAATTGAAAAAAACTTTTTTTCTATAGCCTAAAAAATTTAGGCCCAGATTCAGGTACATCTGCACATTATTGGACCGGCGTAGCGCACCGCCTTTACGTTAGACTTGCGCAATTTTGCCGCGTAATCACCCTATTCTCGTAGCTTTTGCGCAGGAAATTGCGCATGCGTAACGTTTTTTCAGAGGCGTAAGGCGGAGTAATACAAATTGGGAAGGACATGGGCGTGTTACATTGAAATGAGCCGTGACCCCATGCAAATGAAGGGCCAGCCAGCTCGCGCATGCGCGCTTGAAGGAGACCATGGTCAGCTCCGCTGTGCGAATGCTCACAACTCGGGAGCGGCGCAATCAGTGAAATTGGAAATGGACTAGGGCAACGTTGTGAACTACGCAAACAGCATAAATAGACACACACAAACGCACTTGCATTGCAAAAGTACATCCATTTGTCCCTTCCCATTTAACCAAGTGCTTTTGTCCTGTTGTTCGTTGCGGTGTGTTTTGTAGTTGTCAGATTAGTGTTCGTGTGATCAAGTGTTTGTTAGTAGATCTTTGAAAGTGTTTTTTGATAAGTGTTTGAGAGACTGTTTGTTTGATTGATATATTTCTGTTCGTTTGTTTTCCTGCAGTTTTTTTGCTGTTTGTTTTTGTGACTGTTTCTTGCTGAATAGTTTTCTCTTTGTGTGTGTTCTTGCTTGATTGGTTGTGCTTGTTTTTGTGAGTGATTTTTGTTGACTGGGAGTGAGTTTTTTTGGAAGTATGACAGAGAGAAAACGAAAGCTCAATTTTACAGTTGGGGAAAAACAAATTCTTGCCCGGGCCATTAGCGAGTATGGGCGTTTCCTCCACGGCCCGGACAGTGCCAACACCACCCCGGCCAGGAGGAGGGAGATTTTGGATATGATCACTGAGCAGGTCAATTCAGCGGGGGAGGGGGAGACACGGACCCGGTCTGGGATTGACAAAAAAATCAATGACCTCCGGCGTCTGGTCAAACAGAAGCTGGCCAGAATGCATGCCCATGCCAGGGGCACAGGAGGGGGCCCACCATGCCGTATTAGGCTGACAGCGGAGGAGCGTGTGGTGGCCCTGACCTTTCATCGGCATGAAGTTGAGGGCCTGCCCGGCTTTGACTCAAGTCTGGAGCCCGTGGTGCCAGGTAAGTATTTTTTTTTAATATCAGGTGTGCAGCATGTGTGGGGGAGGGGGTGAAAGGGAATATGTGGCAAGTGTGTGGATCCTCCAACCTGTGAATCTGGCCTGACCGCACCAACCCCAGGACAGCAGCCTAATGAGGCCCCCCCAACAAGGAGGAGGTTCAAGAGGAGGAGGAGAATCATGAGGAGGAGGAGAATCATGAGGAGGAGGAGTCCATGTCAGGCACTGGACGTTTGGTTTTTGAGGACTCTTCCCCTCTGGCTGGCAGCAGGCAGCCCTCCCTAAGGGGGAGCCCCCCCCTCCTCCCCAAACATGGCTCCCCTCCCAAGGGCCTCCCCTTCTCCCCGGCCACAAGCATCAGCTGGAGGCAGGATTTCATCCCAGAACACCAGGGGGTTGGCCGATCTCCTGCCCGCCACTCTGAGAAGGGACCAGGCCCTTCAGACCCACCATCTGGGACAGGTCAGCCAGACATTGGTGCGTCGGGAAAGCCACCGAGAGAAAATAGAGAGCAGGTTCTCTATTTTCTCGGCGGCCCGTCGGGATTAATAGCCGGTCGCCTTTCCCGACGGGATGGTCGCCGATTCTGACGGCCGGCCGAGAACCTCGACGGGCGGAACGATGTGTTCCGCTCGTCGAGGTTCTCGTACGTGTGTACGCCGCCTCACTTTCACTTTCAATGATAATGGTAAACAGGACAAATATAGAGGCTGTATCTCCTTAACATGGGGCACAGACAGCATTAAAAACTGACAGGTTTTTTAATCCTTTTCTACTCCATCCAAAACCAAAAAAAGCTTTGCCTTTAGTTACACTTTATGTTCTAGCCTGGCTGGCTGGTTTCAGTTTTGGCCTGGCAAGCTAAACTGAGTTTTACCTAGCTGGCTGGTTGGGCTAAATTTTGGCCTGGCTGGGCTGAGCTCCGGCCTAGCAGGCTGGTTTGAGTTCCAGCCTGACTGCTGGTTTAAGTCTTGGCCTGGATAGCTGGGCTGAGTTTTGGCTGGGCTGGGTGGCTGGGCAGAGATCTTGTCTGGCTGGGCTGAATTCTGGCCTGCCTGGCTGGTTTGAATTATCACCTGGTTGGATGAGCTGGTTTGAGCCTGTCGAAGTATTAAACATTTTTCACAGAACAGCGCAGGGGTCAAAAGTAAGAATTACAGAATTCAGTAGTATTGAATGCATAATGCAGGGAACAGGAATAAGTGATGCATACTATGGGGGGGGTCAGGGAAATTTGCATTCCAAGGTATAATAAACCACCAGCTGCTAGCACATGCAGATCGTATTGACTTATCTTAATCAGAGAGTCAAATCATTCTAGTAAACATGTTATAATGAGCATGTGGAGGAGGATCAATGTGATGTGGTATCTCCAAGTGGGTTGCTCTTTACTTGATTGCAAGTATATATCTCAACAACGCTCATTTCACTTTTGATTTTGGACTTTGGCATAAGGAAATAGTTTTGGTTGTTATTTTTTTTATTTTGCTTGGGGATTTATTTCTGACAGTTTTGTTTTTCAAGCGCAGTAGTAGTATGTAATGCAAAGTATAGGGATCAGGAGTAAGTAATACATAGCTTAGAGGTCAATAGTATCAACGCAGAGTGCAGAGATCAGGAGTAAGTGCCCATTCACACTGAGACGTTTTTCAGGCGCTAAAAGGCCAAAAATAGTGCCTGTAAAGCACCAAAAAAATGCCCCCCTGCCACCCCAATGTGAAAGCCCGAGTGCTTTCACACTTGGGCGTTGCGCTGGCAGGACGTTAAAAAAAGTTCTTCGAACAGCATCTTTGGGGCAGTGGAGGAGCATCGTATACATCGCTCCTAAACCGCCCGTGCTTATTGATATTAATGGGCACCACTGCCAAAGTGCCTGCAAAGCGATTTGGCAGCGGCGTTACACAAGCTCAGGGGGTTAAAAGCACCATGCTAGCGGCCAAATAGCGCCGCTCAAACATCGGTAAACCATTAAGGTTGATCGTGGCTCAGTGTGAAAGGGGTATAAGTAATGCATAGCTCAAAGGTCTGTAACATATTGTGCAGGGACCAGGAGTAAGTAATGCATAACTTAGAGATCAGTAGTATGTAACGCGTAGTGCAGAAGGCAGGAGTAAGTTACGCTGAGTGCACAAGTCCGGATTAAGTAATGCAGAGTGCAGGGGTCAATAGTCTGTTATCCAGATTTCAGACAGTGGATACTTATGCATATGACCTAGAGTAGACCCATGTGTACCCTGACATGCCCCCTATGCCCAATTACCAGTTAACACTCTGAACACAAGTACACTCTCTCTGCACTAACTAGATTATCCATCAGTGCCACCAATATTTCCCCCAGTGGGACCATTACATCCCATTTCTTTCTACCCCCTAGGCAAGCACCTGAGATAGACACAATAGGAGGATTGTAGGGCCCAGCAAATCATAACAGTTGGTTAGGTCTCATAGCTATTTCCCTGCGCCACTCTGCAAATGGGAAGTAAAACACTTTTGATGAGTTAGCACGGCAGAAACCTGATCTACTCATCATATGATTACCATCTATGGAAAGATCACGCATGACTTTTTGCCAACTCCTGGCCCAAAAAATAAGTGGCTTAGATATATTCTATAGCTGGATTTCAGGGGATAGTTCAAAACTACCCTGTGCAGTGGAGCTCTCCATGCACTGCAAAGGTTCATTTCTCATTTGCGTACGAACAGCCCCCCCCCCCATGACAAGAAGTAACTTATTTTCAGTGCTCTGATGTCATCATGTACAATTCAGTACCAGAAGTCTTGCATTGTAAATAGGGGGAATCACTGATCTTCTGTTCATACATTGTATGAACAGAAGATCAGCGTTTCCCCCGCTGACAGGAACGAAAGGTATGTGTTTACACACATACCTCCCGTTCCCTGCTCTGTAACGAACGAGCGCGCGTGCGTGCGTGCCCGGCGGCGATCGCACCCGCCGGGCACGCGCACGGGACTCGGAGGGCGCGCGCGGGCCGCCGGCAGCGCGTGCGCACCCTCTAGCGGCCAAAAAAGATAGGACGTAGAGCTACGTGCTCCCGCGTAGCAGTGCCACCGTCCCGCAGTAAAATGACGGCGGGCGGTCGGCATCTAGTTAATATATGTAGCGGCTGGTGCAAACGGAAAAAAATAAAAAAAATTGCAGCCTCACTGTGCCTATCAAACGCAGCCACTGTGCCATCAATTGTCACCACTGTGCCATGCCATCAAACGCAGCCACTGTGCCATCAATTGTCACCACTGTGCCATGCCATTAAATGCAGCCAATGTGCCATCAATTGTCACCACTGTGCCATGCCATCAAACGCAGCCGCTGTGCCATTAATTGTCACCACTGTGCCATGCCATCAAACACAGCCACTGTGCCATCAATTGTCACCACTGTGCCATGCCATCAAACTCAGCCGCTGTGCCATGGTCACCACTGTGCCATGCCATTTGTCACCACTGTGCCCATTGTTGCCACTGTGCATGTCACTGTGCTGTGCCCTTTAATTGTTGCAACTGTGCCCATTGTTGTCACTGTGCTGTGCCCTTTGTCACGTCTGTGCTCATTGTCACTGTGCTGTGCCCTTTGTCGCCTCTGTGCCCATTTTTGTCACTGTGCCGTGCCCTTTGTCGCCTCTGTGCCCATTGTTGTCACTGTGCTGTGCCCTTTGTCGCCTCTGTGCCCGTTGTTGTCACGGTCCTGTGTGCTTTGTCGCATCTGTGCCCATTGTTGTCACTGTGCTGTACCCTTTTATTGATGCCACTGTGCCCTTTGCCGCTCTTTGTCCCCTTTTCAGCTCTCTGTGCCCATTGTTGCCCCTTTCCCTGTAAAATGCACTTACCTGAAGCTTCCATGTCCTCCCTCGATATCTTCTTTCGTCTTGGTGAGGCTTCAGCCAATCAGGTTCCTGATAACCAGAATCCTGGAACCTGATTGGCTGAAACGGCCGTCAGTCTTATCCAAGGAACGCAGGGGGGCTGCGTTCCGAGGATAGACATCCGAGAGCCGAAGGGCTGTACTTGAAAAGCCGCTGGCTCTGATAGGCAGTTCCCCTCAGCCAACCAGCTGCCGCTATTCAGGTAACCAGCGACCTATGAATAGACCAGGCAACTGGCAACCAACAATAACATACATTTGTGCATATATGCATGAATGTATGTTATTTGCAAGAGGGGGTGGCAGCGCCCTCTATGGACGGCCGCCAGAACTGCGGTTAAAATGTAAAAATGACATTTTAGCCTAATAAAAGTTTTTAAAGGGCCCGTTTTTTTTTTTGTGACTACGGGAGGGAGAGCGACGCCCCGGACGTCCTTATGGACGGGCCGCAACTGATATGTAGCGCACCTGTTTCCCCTTGATGCACATTTCTTAGGAGCCCAATATTAGGTTGCTTTTGTATTTAGGTGCAGCACTGTCATTGTTTTTTATTCACTTCTTCATTTTTCTTCATTTTTCATTTAAAACATTTTTTTATTTTTTTATTTTATCATTCACTGTTTGCATTTCATATTTATTTGTATAGTAAGGGGTCAGCGCGGATTGTCCTTGCGTTCCAAGGATTGTGATAAAGCATCAGTGGACAGGAGACACCTTTTACAGAAGAGAATTTCCCTTCCTAGGGGTAGATTTTCTCTCGCTTCCTGTTGTCTCCTTCCGTTTGCAAGTAGGAGTCGTTTGTAAGTTGAATTTTTGAAAGTAGGGGCCTGCTGTATATATGCTGCAGAAATTTGGGCCCTAGGTGTTGGTGTTGCCACAACACTGCAACCCCTCGCCAGGGGTGGACTGACAACTCATGGGGCCCCCGGGCAATAGAAGATTATGGGGCCCCCGGGCTTACAGATGGCCACCAAGCCAGGTGGCAGTACAGAGGCGGGGCAGCTAAATTCTCAGGATTTTCACATCAAAAGCATGTCGGTTTTGGACATATCAGGGACAGATGTAAAAAAAAACACAGATTTTTACAAACTGTCCCTGGTTTTAATGAGCCTGGCAACCCTGATCGGGCCCCCTAGTGGCATGGGGCCCTCGGGCAGTGCCCAAGTTTCTCAATGGTCAGTCCGACCCCTGCCCCTCACAGTTAGTCTTGGTGGGCACTGGAACGCCCTGCTGTGAAATATTAGATCAATAATTGTAATTACATGCCTCTGTTGAACAGGGGCAGAAAAATTGGGCCTTAGGCACTGGTGCTGGTGCCACAACACTGCAAACCCTCACAGATACTCTAGTTGGAGCACAGCAATGAGCCTGCTGCAAAGCATTGCATCAAAAATTGTAATTACCTTCCCCTGTTAAACAGGGGCAGAAAAATTGGGCCTTAGCCACTGATACTGGTGCCACAACACTGCAACCCCCTCACAGATACACTAGTTGTAGCACAGTAAAGAGCCTGCTGCAAACTATTGCATCAAAAATTGTAAATTACACGCCCCTGTTAAACAGGGGCAGAAAAATTGGGCCTTAGCCACTGGTGGCGGTGCCCAGAACCAACAATGTTCTTACAAGCTATCAGCGAGATCATTGAGAAGGAGAAGAATAGGCAGTCTCCATGGGATCTGACATTTAACAAAAATTATTCAGTAACATCAGCATCAGGTGCTTGGTAGCTGGTGGTGATCCAAGCCTGATTCAATTTTATGAAGGTCAGTCGATCTATGGAGTCGGTGGAGAGGCGCACCCTGTGATCGGTCACAAAGCCTCCAGCAGCACTGAATGTGCATTCTGAAAGAACACTGGATGCAGGGCAAGCCAGTAGCTCAATTGCGTACTGTGCAAGCTCTGGCCAGTGATCCATCCTCAAGACCCAGTAAGCCAGAGGATTTTTGGTGGGAAAGGTGTCCAAGTCTGATCTTGCCCCTAGGTATTCTCGCACCATGTAAAACAGATGCCGGCGATGGTTGCTGGAACAGGTCATACCTTGGGGCTGCGGACTAAAAAATTGTCTGAACGCATCGGTCAGACGGCCACCTTCTCCACCGCTCCTTCTGTGACTCACCGAAGCCTCAGCAACACGTTGTCCAGGACCAGGATTTGGTAACCCCCCAGTCTCTGGGAACACGTGCTCCCTCTGCAACGGCAAGATAAGGTCCGCAACCTTACCCTTGTAACGTGGATCAAGGAAAGTTGCCATCCAGTAATGATCCCTCTCCTTGATACCACGAATATGAGGATTCTTACACAGGCTTTGCAGGATCAGGGAGGCCATGCGGCATGGTTTGCTGAGGCATACGGGGCAGAGTCCTCTGGGTCACTGAGGACGACAGGATCCACAGCCACCTCATCCCAGCCACGTAAAAGTCCATGGGTTCCTTGGGACTGTAATTGATCCCTTGAAGACTGCTGCTGATGCTGAGTTAAAAGCTCCACCTCCATGCTGATGATATAATCCTCCTCCTCGTCCTCTTCCTGTGTGCTAGGCGGGCAAGCAGGACCACTGTCTGGATAAAGGGGGCCTTGAGAGGCAAGGAAGACCTCCTCTTTTTTCCTCTGTTCTGCCTCAAGGGCCCTGTGCAATATTCCACGTAGCGTGTGCTCCAACATGTGAATAAGAGGGACAGTCTCACTGATGCATGCACTGTCACTGCTCACCATCCTCGTGGCCTCCTCAAATGGTGACAGGACAGTGCATGCATCCCTGATCAAGGCCCACTGGCGTGGGGAAAAAAAAAAAGCTACCCTGACCCAGTTCTGCTGCCATATTGGCACAGGTTTGGTGGCTCTCTGCTGCGTGTGCAGCCGCTGCAGCATGGCCAATGTAGAGTTCCATCTGGTGGGCATGTCACAGATTAGGTGGTTCTTGGGCAGGTTGTATTCCCTTTGGAGGTCTGTCAGCCGAGTAGTGGCATTATATGACCTTCTGAAATGCACACAGACTTTCGTGGCCTGCTTCAGGACATCCTGTAAGCCCAGGCACCTGCCCAAGAACCACTGCACCACCAAATTCAGAACATGAGCAAAACAGGGTAGTAACTCTGAGACACAGCAGCGCCCTGCACAGGCGTAGCTCTGCGATGTAATGCAGTTGGTGTGCTGCTCTTAAGCTGTCCCCTGGAGGGCATCCTGCCTTTTTGGAGATGTGCCTGTGCCTCCTCCTCTCTCCTATCAGGCACCCAAATAAAGTCAGTGACCTCATCATCCCCTCCCTCATCACTGTCGAAATCCTGGCAGTATGCTGCAACTGAGGGAATATGACTGTCAGATTGCTGTCCTTCTTGGGCACCCCCTCTCTCTGGGCTCACATTACTGCCTTCCTCTATCTGTGTTTCATCATCGGAGCCTTTAAAACACTGCGCATCTTCATGCAGCATGTACCCAACACTGTGTTCAAACAATTCGTGGGACTCCTCAAGAGGACATGGTGGGACTAGGGAAGGAGTAAGTGATGCCATTGAGCAGAGGGAAGAGGACGCCTTGGCAGCTACTTTGCCAGACAAAGTACCCTGAGCCTGGGTGAGAGAGGATGAGGAGGATGAGGATGGCTTGGTCATACACTCTACCAAGTCTTCAGCATGTTGTGGCTCAACACAGCCAGCTGCCAAAAACAAGGATGAGCATGTCACACGGCCAAGTGCTGATGAGGATGCACCGTTTCCATGACCAGCACTGTTTCCTCTAGACGCAGAGCCTGCTTGCCCTTGTGACTCTCTGCCTCTCCTTGTTGCCTTTCCAGACATTATAATGGCCTGCAGATTACAAAGGCAGTACACACACCTCGTAGTTTTTGGTGCAAACTGCAGAGGACACGTGCAGTACACACCAAGTAGCTTTATGTGCAAAGTTATGAGCACACTTGCACTATGCATCAAGTGGGTTTAGTATCAAAGTTATGAGCACACTTGCACTATGCACCAAGTGGGTTTAGGTGCAAAGTAATGAGCACACTTGCACTATGCACCAAGTGGGTTTAGTTGCAAAGTAATGAGCACACTTGCACTCTGCACCAAGTGGGTTTAGTTGCAAAGTAATGAGCACACTTGCACTATGCACCAAGTGGATTTAGTTGCAAAGTAATGAGCAAACTTGCAGTATACAGCAAGTTGGTTTAGGTGCACTGAGAACACGAGCAATACAACACGTGAGAACACTGCAGCTAGCGCAATCAATTGCCTGACAGATTAGGAAGAACTAATCTAACTAAACTATACAGTGTATAAATATATGTACAACTCCTGGGATGTATATATATCCTCTACACACCGTAAATTTAACTGACTAACCTGTCTCCTTTATCTAGCTAGAAAAAAAGACAATCGCTTTCTCTCTCTCTCTCTGTCTGATCTGGAACAAGCCCGGAACACACTACACATGGTCACCCTGGCTTTGGCCAATTATGGCTCTCTATTTTTTGCGCGCTGTAATTGGCCAAGCATGCGGGTCATAGTGCATGCCTGGCCAATCATCAGCGCGCAATGCCGCAGTGAATTATGGGCCGTGGCGCGTCTCTCGATTTTGGCGCGAACGACCCATTTTGTTCGTATTTCGAACATGGGCTCGACTCGAACACGAAGCTCATCCCTAGTTGCCGGGGGGCAGTGCGGAGTGATATAGTCGGCGGCTATGCCCGCTGCTGTATCATGGGATCATGCCCGCAAAAGCTTTCCACCATGAAATCTCGCTCGTATTAAGGTGTAAAGCTTTTGCGAAGAGGAGCCGACATGGCTGCCGAGGGACCCCAGAAGACAGGATTCGGGGACACTCTGTGCAAAACAAGCTGCACAGTGGAGGTAAGTATAACATGTTTGTTATTTAAAAAAAAAAAAAAATGTGCCTTTAGTGTTTCTTTAACCAGCAAACCTTTATTACCTCCTGATTAGATAATTGAAATGCAGACACCCCCCCATTCCCATCAGTTTAAATATAAGCATCCTTTGGGGAAAGAATTTGCAAGGGGCACATTTTCAGCTGGGGCTTTTTCTCCAAGTGGAGCTTTTTCTATAAGTGGAAGCACTTCTGACTCTGCACCTTAGCGAATGCACAAAGCGAGGGAACACAAAACACCTTAAATGTATACTTGTGCACACTTTCAGCTCTTCCTCCCCCTTCTAAAATGTACTGTCTACCACTCCTTCTGACAGCTGTGTCTTCTATCCTTAAACTGTATTTCCTTCACCCCTCTTCCCAACCCCACATATATCACCTTAACAAACTCACCTCTCTCCACAATTTCTTTATCGCTTACTCATTTAATCTACTCGTCATTACCGAAACCTGGCTTCACAGTTTCTCTAAGGATAGCTGTGATCTACCTGCCCCCGGTCCAGTATCATCCTTTCTTGATGACTTCTCTGCCTGGCTACCCTACTTTCTCTCTTCTGAAATCTCCACAATCCTTCTTGGGGACTACAACATCCCTACTAATACTAACACTCCTGCAACTTCCAAACTTCTCAGTCTAACCTCCTACATTGACCTGAAGCAATGGATACATGCTCCTACTCACTCTGAAGGCAATACCCTTGACCTTGTCTTTTCCCACCTATCCCTCTCCTCCGCCTCCTCTCCCTCCAACGCCTAACGGTTACTCGTAGAAACCTTCGCCATATCAACCCTTCTTTTCTATACTCTGCGACTGACCACCCTCTATGACAAAATCGCACCCATGTCCTGCACTGACCTAGCCACTTCTATCTACAACACTTCACTTCTAGCATCACTGGACAGACTGCCCCCCTCACTATACACAGAATAAGGCCCCATCCCCTTCAACTCTGGCAAACAGATATAAATATAAATCTGGTCTTTAAAAATACAATTCCAGCCTCCTCACTGCCAAGCAGACCTATTTCATCACCCTCATTATAAACCTATCATTCCATCCCCGTCAACTCTTCTCTACCTTCAACTCTCTCTTTCGTCCTCCATTGCCTCCGCCCACTAACTCACTCACCTCCCAGGAGATTGCCAATCACTTCAAACAGAAGATTGATACAATTTGTGAGGAGATACCCTTCACGCTTTACACCTCATGCCCACAGGTACAATCATTACTTCCCTCTTTCAACCCTACCACTATAGATGAGGTTACTTGCTAATGTCTTACCACCTGAACTCTGGATCCTGTTCCCTGGATCAGCTGCTAGCCTCCCACGGCTTCCAATATCATCTCTACACTGACGACACTCAAATCTATTTCTCTGCCCCTCAACTCGCTCCTTCATTCTCCTCACATATCACTAATTAATATCAGATATATCAGTTTGGATGTCACACCATTTCCTCAAACTCTATCCAAAACCGAACTTATAATTTTTCGTTCCCCACGTGCCTCTTCCCCTGATCTGTCAAAATTGATGGCACAACTATCAGCCCATCCCCTCATGCCAAGGTCCTAGGAGTAGTCCTGGACTCTGAACTCTCCTTTAAGCCTCACGTCCAATCACTGTCCAAATCTTGCCACCTCAACCTCTGCAACATCTGCAAAATAAGCCCCTTTCTAACCAATGACACAACAAAACTCTTAAATTACTCCCTGGTCATCTCTCGCCTCGATTACTGCAACCCCCTCCTCATTGGCTTACCTCTGCATACTCTATCCCCCCTTCATTCCATCATGAATGCTGCTGCCAGACTCATCTACCTTACCAACCACACTGTCTCCGCTACTCCTCTTTGTCAACTACCTACAAAGCCATCCAAAACTCTGTCCCTAGCTACATCACTGACCTAGTCTCTAAATACCAACCAAATCGTTCTCTTCATTCTTCTGAAGACCTCCTGCTCTCTAGCTCTCTCATCACCTGCTTCCATGCTCATCTGCAGGACTTTTCCAGAGCCTCTCCAAGCCTATGGATCTCCTTACCCCTATCTGTCCGTCTAACTCCTTCGCTTTTAGAGGATCCCTGAAAACCCTCCTCTTCAGAGAAGCCTATCCTACCCACACCTAACAACTATATTTTCATTTTTCCCCTCTGATTATTCCCCACAGCTACTACCCTTTGTTCCACTTGACCCTCCCTTCTAGACTGTAATCTCTAACGAGCAGGGCCCTCTGATCCCTTCTGTATTGAATTGTATTGTGACTGTACTGTCTTCCCTGATGTTGTAAAGCGCTGTGCAAACTGGTGACGCTATATAAATCCTGTATAATAATAACAATGTAAAGGGAGTTTGTATGTGCTCACAGCAATCCTTTAAACCATTTATAACTTTGGTATTTACACAGACTTTTTGAGCTGTTGGGGATCTGGATTCAGTAAGGACTATTTGAGTCAATACTGTATCAAGGAGTTCTTAGAAAATACACCAAGTATAGGCAAGTATATCTGTTCAGTGCTGAGAAAAATAATCTGACTTTATCTGCAGCATTTATGAATGTTAGCACAGCATAATGAAAACCTGAAACTGAATTTTTTACTTCTGAGCATTCCTCCTCAGTTCTTTGTAGTGCAATAGATCTGAACCAGGCAAATAATAAAAATAAAAAATGTAACCCCCTGGAGATACTGTGGGTTCTAATCCTGCATTAGCAATGCTGTCAGTTTGATGAAGTAGTTGCTACTAATTAGTATATTATCTGTTCTCCTTCTTGTAGGGAAGGTAAAATTTGAATTAATGATGTTTAATGCTTTGGCTATGTTTCTTAAAGGAAATATCAAATTCACTAAACAGTAAGCTGCTCTCTTCTCAACACCTATGTTTTTTTTCTAATTACTATTAATTTTAGCAGCTAAGGCAGACATTTTGCTTCCTTCTGGCTGAGAAACTTTTACTATCTTAGGTAAGTGTGATGCTGATTTAAAGACATCTATATAAAAAAAAAAAAAACGATTTAATGCAGTTTTGTATTTTTTGGCATGTAATTTTTTTGGGGGGGAGTGGGGGCTTCAGGAGGAGTGGGACTTCCTGTCCCACTTCCTCCTTCCACCCAGGGACCGCTAAGGCAATACGTCATATTGCCTTTTGGCGGCCCCTCCCTGTAGGCGATCAACTGGGACACGTGACAGGTCTCAGGCAATCGCCTGTCCAATCAGGTAGCGCAGCGCTGCTCACGCAGGCACAATGAGTGCCCGGCTGTCAAGCCGAAAGCTGTCAAGGCCGGGTGCCCACAGTTAGGATGGAGGCGTCGGCGGAGAGGGGGGAAGAGAGGCGGAGCTCCGTGTGGCGCAGGTAAGTGTATGTTTATTAAAAGCCAGCAGCTATGCTTTTTGTAGCTGCTGACTTTTAATAAACATCAACAAAGTCTGGAACTCTGCTTTAAGCCTTGAACTTCATAGACCGGTGCATCCAATCATAAGAAAAGGTATTTAACCATTTTGCAACCGCCCTATACCGAAAGTACGGCTATAGGGCGGTTGCTTGATTCTAAGTGGCCATTAATTAACGGCCTTTTAGAATAGCGCTCCCGCGCGCCCCCGGAGGCGCGCACACGGGAACATCCATGACCGCCGGGTCCAGAGGACCCGGCGCATCACAGATCACGGTAAATCGTCGCTGATAGCGGCGGTTTACCACGTGATCGTGCCGTCCAATGACGACGCGATCACTTGTCAACAAAGCGGCGTCATGTGCTGACGCCGGTTCCTCCCTCCTCTCTCTGTACCGATCGGTACAGTGTGAGAGGAGAGGGGAGGGAGCGGATGGCAGCGGCAGTGCTGCGGGCTGGATCTGTGACAAATGTAGTCACAGATCCATCCCTCCTCAGCCATCCCTGCTGCAATACTCTGCAATACTCGGCAATACCTCAGCTGGGCATACTCTGCAATACTCTGGCCATACTCGGGCAATACTCTGGGCAATACTCTGGGCAATACTCTGGGCAATACTCTGGGCATACAGCGCCCCTGTCCCTGTGAGCTCGCATGCAGAAGCGAACGCATACGCAAGTCCCGCCCACATATAAAAACGGTGTTCAAACCACACATGTGAGGTATCTTTATATCATGTTTTGGGGTTTTATGTAATTTTCTAGCAAATAAATGATGATTTTTACATGTAGGAGAGAAATGTCAGAATTGGCCTGGGTGCTCCCTGCATGTTGGGCCTCTGTATGTGGCCACACTGTGTAAAAGTCTCACACATGTGGTATCGCAATACTCGGGAGGAATAGCAGAATGTGTTTTGGGGTGTAATTTGTGGTATGCATATGCTGTGTGTGAGAAATAACCTAATAATATGAAAATTTGATGGAAAAAAAAATCTTGATTTTGCAAAGAATTGTGGGAAAAAATGACAACTTTAAAAAACTCACAGGCCTCTTTCTAAATACCTTGGAATGTCTTCTTTCCAAAAAGGGGTAATTTGGGGGGTATTTGTACTTTTCTGGCATGTTGGGGTCTCAAGAAATGAGAGAGGCTGTCAATACATTAGTTGTGATGAAATTCATCAATTTTCAGTAATTGGTACCATAGTTTGTAGACCCCATAACTTTCACCCAGACTAAATAATATCCAACATTTTTTATTTTTTTTTACCAAAGATATGTAGCAGTATACATTTTAGGCAAAATTTATGAAGAAAAATTACTTTTTTGCAAAATTTTATAATAGAAATTAAGAAAAATTATTATTTTTTGCAAAATTTTCGTTCTTTTTTCATTTATAGCAACAAAAAAAAAAACGCAGAGGTGATCAAATACCACCAAAAGAAAGCTCTATTTGTGGGAAAAAAAGGACAAAAATTTCATTTGGTTATAGTGTTGTATGACCGAGTTATTGTCATTCAAACTGTGAGAGCACCGAAAGCTGAAAATTGGTCTGGTTATTAAGGGTGTTTAAGTGCCCAGTGGTCAAGTGGTTAAGGTGACCAATTGCAAGTTGTTGTTCTCTTTGACTCTCCTCTAAAGAGTGTTTGAATTTTTAATAACATTTTCAAACATTTCAAACAAACTTCTTTCACATTGTCTTTATGGGTATTACTTGTAGAATTTTGAAGAAAATAATGAATGTAATCAATTTTGGAATAAGGCTGCAACATAACAAAATGTGGAAAAAGTAAAGTGCTGTGAATATTTTCCAGATGCATGTAAGTACTCATATCTGTCTTTAGTCATTTTAATTGACTGGCAAAGGATGACATAATTCCTTTGTATGCGCATGAGAATTAATTCATCCTGGTACTGGGCCATGCTAAGGAATTTGGGAATTTGACAGGTATGAATGTTTTAATGCAAAAGTGATCTTAGTATTATCAAAAACCCAATCGTTCTGTTCTTGGACCTCTATTTTCAATCGACACCTTCTCCCTGGGTCAGCTGATAGCCTCCCATGGCTTCCAATACCATCTCTACGCTGATGACATCCAAATCTATCTATCTGCCCCTCAGCTCACTCCCTCAGTCTCCTCACATATCACTTATTTACTAACAGATATATCAGTCTGGATGTCACACCACTTCCTCAAACTCAATCTATCCAAAACTGAATTTATAATCTTTCCTCCCCCCATGTGCCCCTTCCCCTGATCTCTGTGTCAAAATCAATGGCACTACTATCAGTCCGTCCCCGCGTGCCAAGGTTCTAGGTGTAATCCTGGACTCTGATCTATTCTTTAAGTCCCACGTCCAATCACTGTCCAAATCTTGCCACCTCAACCTCCGCAACATCTCCAAAATATGCCCACCAATGACACCACAAAGCTCTTTATTCACTTCCCTGGTCATCTCCTACCTTGGCTACTACAACTTCTTTTTATTGGCTTACCTTTACATAGGCTATCCCCCTTCAGTCCATCATGAATGCTACTGCCAGACATATCACCCTTACCAATCGCTCTGTGTCTGCTACTCCTCTTTGTCAATCTCTCCATTGGCTTCCGTTCACCCAAATTCAAAATAATAACAACAACTTACAAAGCCATCCGCAACTTTGCCCCCAACTACTATCACTAACTTAGTTTCAAAATACATTTTAATAAAATAGTACAACCGGTAAACATAGTCAACACATAGCCAGGGTTCAGTAACCAAATTGGATAGTCAGAACAAGCCAGGAAATTGGGAAAACAGAGATCAGCATAGTCAGAGGCAGCAGACAGGATCAGGAACCAGAAGGGACATCGGCCAGGCAAGTGTTCGACAGGAACACAGCAGAGAGTCTCTAGATATGTTGACCAAGCAAAGGCATTTGAAGAAATTAACCAGGCAGTTTAACTAGCCAGAAAGGGCTGGCTGTGGGCTTGACTGACGAGCAGGAGATGATCAACAGGTGAGCCACTGTGGAAGGATGAGTCAGTTAGGTGCAAGCGTTTACCAGATGGGTAGGACAAGACTTGAAAAAGTGCAATAAAGGCACAATTTCTCCCTCCTCCTAAAGGCCCTCTCATCCGCATAGAGACGTGTGAAGCCCAACTGCATGGGTTCTACTTCACATGCGGGGTCAGTACCAGGAGGCAAGGGTGGGACTGCAAAGCTCAGAGCCAAACATACAGGAGGCTTCCGCAAGCGATCCTTAAAGAAAGATCTCTCTCGAAGTCTGGAGTCAATGAGAAAGGCAAACCTAATCAACTTCTGCAGATCTATAGGTATGTCTCGGGCTGCTATCTCACCGTTTATGTTATCTGAGAGACATCGAGAAAAAGCAGCCACAAGGGCCTCATTGTTCCAAGCGATCTTTGCTGCCAGACAGAATTCAATGGCGTAATTGGCAACAGTTCTGGTGCTCTGTTTGATGAACATAGGCTCTTGCCAGCAGAAGTGGAGCATGCAGGAATGTCAAACACCCTTTTAAAGGAAGCCACAAACTCTGGGTAATTCAGGACAATGGGTTTTTGCGTCTCCCATAGAGGATTTGTCCAGGCCAAGGCTCTATCAAAAATCAAAGAAATAATAAAGCCTACATTGCTTCTGTCAGTGAGGAATGCCTGGGGCAGCATCTCAAAGTATATCCCAACCTGGTTGAGAAACCCTCTGCATTGAACTGGATCGCCCCTAAATTTCTGGGGAAACGAAGCGGAACCAGACATACCTCTTACTGAGATAATATTTGAGCAGCAGGGATGGCCTACAACACATGATGTACCGAAACAGCCACAGTGGGAGGATCCGGGTGAGCAGTGCAAATCAGGAGCATCTGTAATGCTATGGCAAACTGATCCATGCAGTGATCCTGCTCATTAAAGCTGGAAAAATATCACCACTAGGTGGATTGCCTGCATCTTCTGAATTCATGGCCTTCGCCTACTGTCAGGAACCATTAAACAGACAGAGACAGAAAATGCAGTAAAAAATTACACCTTTTAATAAAAAATTTAAAATGGTACAACTGGTAAATGTAGTCAAAACATAGCCAGGGTTTAGTAGCCAAATCTGGTAGTCAGAACAAGTCAGGAAATCAGTAAAGCCAGGGATCAGCATTGTCAGAGGCAGCAGACAGGATCAGGACCCAGAAGGAACATTAGCCTGGCAAGTTTTCAAGAGGAACACAGCAGAGAGTCTCTAAATATGTTGACCAGTCGAAGGCATTTGAATAAATTTGAAGGCATTTTTAGCCCCAGAAGGAGCTGGCTATGGGCTTTACTGACGAGCATGAGATGATCAACAGGTGAGCCACCGTGGAACGATGAGTACTGGCAA
This sequence comes from Rana kukunoris, assembly GCA_029574335.1. Lineage (NCBI taxonomy): Eukaryota > Metazoa > Chordata > Amphibia > Anura > Ranidae > Rana > Rana kukunoris. The sequence continues at coordinate 205,921,694 of CM056049.1, read as the reverse complement.
TTAACCAAGCCTCTCCCATCCTATGGAACTCCTTACCCAAATCTGTCCGATTATCTCCTACTCTGCCTGCTTTTAGACGATACCTAAAAACCATTCTCTTCGAAGAAGCCTATCCTGCCTACACCTAACAACTGTATTTTCATTCTCTTTATCAACTCATCCCCTACAGTTATTAAATTTTGTATCACTTGACCCTCCATTGTAGATTGTAAGCTCTAACGAGCGGGCCCTCAGATTCCTCCTGTATCGAATTGAATTCCAACTGTCTGCCCTCATGTTGTAAAGCGATGCACAAACTGTTGATGCTATATAAATCCTGTAGAATAATAAATAAAAATAAAGAAAATACAAAATCATTAAACATTCCTTCTATCTGCAATCGGAAATAATATGAAGACCAAACCGACTGAGGTCTAGAAGATTGTGTGAAATTTTAAGAGAGCCTAAAAAATTATAAAACCTTTGGGAACTAAAACAACCTAAACTGTACGTGAACATTTAGCTCTTGGCCTGGAGTTCATCTTAGTGACTAAAGGGCATACGCAATGGATAACTTGGACTTTTTCTATCTGGTTTTTGTCTTGAACGTTTTCTGCAGTCACTTTTCTATGTTTCCTTGTTCTATGTAACTATTAAAATAATAATGTGTCATAAAATAACTCTTTATTTTAAAATGAATGAAACTGTGTGGTCAAACGTGGAGTTTTAAACACAGACTTACTAACCAGTACTGTAATTAAACAGTCTTTTTATAGGATCTTCTAACAAAGTCGCAGTGTGTGATGGTTTACAAGATGTACAGCAACAAGGTCAACTCAACTCAACTGCATGGTAATGGGAGCTGCAATGTTTAAAGTGCTACTCATAGGAAATCTTTACCATTTAGCATGATACAGATTAATAGACTAAGCAACAATGATGACCACATCGCATGTCACTAACCCTACTCCTTCCTTACTTTGTGCATCACAACAAAGTACAGTCATGATTAAAAAAATCATGCACAAAAATAAAAATAAATATGTTGTCTCTATTATTAAATTATTACCAAAAACATAAAGGGGAATGGCTAAGGATATCAAAGAAACACTATAATTGTGTTTAAAAAAAAGGTCCCAAATGTACTTTTCATTGTTGATTATGTGAGACTTAATACTCTTCTGTACTTACATTGGTACATTTACATGCAATTTGAGTAAAAAAATATATTAAATGAAAATACAGTACACCGTTCTGAATATGCTTGGGCATTCAGTAAACTTCTATATTAATTAAAAAAAATAAGAATTCTCTTACAGTCCAACTCCAGGAAATTTGAAAATTCTCCATTGCGCCCCCCACTGCAAAAGTTAAACTGTAAACTGTTTGTTTACTTAGGGTTCATTCTAAGCATTGACAAAATTGTGTTTGTGGGTGGAAGTGTGTGTGCTTGCATAAAGGAGTGCAGAGGGGTGCTATTTTTGGTAATGTACTAGTAACTTCTACATCTGTCTGTTAGAAATACATTCAATACCAGCAACTGTTCAAGAAGTTCCAACTTCAACAATTACATTAGGGCAGGGTGTAAGGGAACTACAAAGGTCATTGCAAAAACTTCCTGCCCTAAGGCCATAGAAAAAAACAGCATTCAAGGCACATTTGGAAGTACTGCAAAGGTTCATCTTCACTTCAATGTCTGATAGCAAGCATGCTACCTCCTGTGACAGCAGGTATGCCATTTTAGTAATGATGTAAAAGATAAAAGTGACAATAAGAACATAGGAGATATTATAAGAGAAGAGAAGAGAAGAGAAGAGAAGAGAAGAGAAGAGAAGAGAAGAGAAGAGAAGAGGAGAGAGAGAGAGAGAGAGAGAGAGAGAGGGAAGGGGAGAGAGAGAGAGAGGGAGAGAGAGAGAGAGAGAGAGAGAGGGAAGGGGAGAGAGAGAGAGAGGAGAGAGAGAGAGAGAGAAGGGGAGAGAGAAGGGGGAGAGAGAGAGAGAAGGAGAGAGAGAGAGAGAGAGTGAATATGAGAAAAGGAGGGTGAGAAGAGAATAGGAGAGAGAGATAAGAGGGGAGGGAGCAAGGGAGAGGGAGAGAGGGAGAGAGAGAGAGAGAGAAGAGAGAGAGACACAGACAGGGAGAGCAGTGGCATCTTAAGAGTATTATAGGCCCCCGGGCAATACAGTGCACTGGGGCCCTGTCTACACAATCACACACGAGAATTTTTTACTGACAAAAACCATGACATTTACTGGCAGAACCACATTTTTTACTGGCACTGCAAAAAAGTACTTAAAATTAAAATTTCCAATGCCAAAAACAGTGCAAATGTCAGTATTTAAACTATAAACATATAGCTAGTGCTATTAGCAATGTGTTTAAATTAAACAAAAGTAAAACAACATATTTCTTCATTGACATGAAGTTCTGACCCGCTGCTCTCCACAATTTTTTACTGGGATCACTGGGCATGTGGGGCCCCCCAGGCAAGTGGGGCCCCCGGGCAACAGCCCAGTGTGCCCAATGGAAAAGATGGCCCTGAGGGAGAGAGAGAGAGACAAGAGAGAGATGAGACTAGAGAAAATAGAGAGAAGAGAAGAGAAGAGAAGAGAAGAGAGACCGACAGGGAGAGGAGAGAGAGGGAGAGAGACAACAGAGAGAGAGAGAGAGAAAGAGAAGAGAAGAAAGGAGAAGACCAGAGAAGAGAGAGACAAGAGAGAGAGAGAGAGAGAGACAGGAAGAAAAGAGAAGACAGAGAAGAGAGAGATAGAAAAGAGAAGAGTAGAGTGAGAGACAAGAGAGAGAAGGAGGATAGAAGAGAGAGAGATGAGATAGAGGGAGAGAGAGAGAGAGAGAGAGAGAAACAAGATAGAAAGAAGAGAATAGAGAGTGAGGGAGAGAGAGAGAGAGAGAGAGAGAGAGATGACAAGACAGGAAAGAGAATAGGAGAGAGAGAAAGAAGACAAGAGAATAGTAGAGAGAGAGAAGGGAGAAATAGAGAGGGAGAGAGAGAGAGAGAGAGAGAGAGAGACAAGAGAGAGTGAACAGAATAGAAGAGAGAGAGAGAGAGAGGGGGAGAGAGAAAAACAAATGTCAAAAACTCTTCCATATTTTTCAATAAAACATAAATTCTAATCCATCCATCCACTGTCAGTTTCATTTACTGAGAATCTAGCTATTCATATTTGTCCCCAGCCTGCTGTAACCCTGTCCTGGGCCACCCTAGGAAAAGCGTGCTTTTTCTTCATTCTCGCCAGCTGCTTTTACATGTGCTGATACTGTTGTTTGAAAATCATATTTCAGTTAATCATAAGGTTTCACATTACTGAAGCCCTGAATAAAACACAGAGGGCTGCATAGCGGGGCTGTAATGAAATATTCAGTTTTTTACATACACTTTCATGATACACACCAAATCATTCATAACAAAATAAACTCTTGTACCGGAGAAAATAAACACTTGGATAAGCTTCACTTATGTTACCATAATTTCTATACAGTGTTTTACCTTTGTTGTAAAAGATACAAATATTGGAAAGTATATATTATGCTTGCATAAAGAGGTATATACTCCATATATACAGTATTATATTAAAAAGGAATATAATTGATGGTACAGTGACTATACCTCCCAACAGTTTCAGATTTTGCAGGACACCTGGATTTTGTGTCCCACTGCTGACCGGATGCTGGAATGCTCGTTCTTGTACCTGTCTTATGCTCTGTGAGGTGTAGTGATCTCCTGCCCAGTATAAGCATTATAGTTCTAGTAGTGGGAGGCAGTGTTGTGGGATGAAGAGTGTGGACTGGTAAGTAATCCACTGAACACCAATGATACCCAATAAACATCAATGATCCCCCAACCCTAACGTTATCAAGCACCAGTGCCTCCACAGAACATTAGTGTCTCCCTCCTAGAGTATCAGTGTCCCCCTTCTCTGCCAGCGAAGCTTTAGAGCCCTCTTCCTTCTGTAGACCACCAGTGCCCCACCACTTCCACCACAGAGCACTAGTGCTTTCTCTCCCTCCTTACAGCATAAGATCCCCACCCCCTCCTTTAACAGAGCACCAGTACCCCCCCCCCCCCCCACGCATAGAGCAAAAGTGCCCTCTCTCTCTCTCTCTCTCTCTCTCCACAAATCAACAGTGCCCCCTCCTTGCACAGAGTACCAGTGCCCATACTCTACCCCCAGTGGCCATCCTCTACCCAGGCAGAATACCAGGACCCCACTTTCCCCCCACAGAGGACAAATGCCCCCGTTACCCGCCCCCCTCCCCGGGCGCGAATACCCTCCTCCTTTCTCCTGATGAACACTGGTGCCCCCTCTTTCACCCACTGGGTATTTTTATTCTCCCATTGACCACCACACAAAGCATTTTCTTTATTATTTCTTTATTTAACCATTAACACCAGTGTCGTCTTTTTTTTTTACCTCAGGTGACTACCGGTGTTCTTTGTTTTCTCTATCTGACCACCAGCCCTGGGCACTTTTTCCTCCCCCTGATGCCAGACATTTTTTCTCCTTCTAACCATTAATACTGAAATTTTTATTCTCCCACTGACCACCGACACTGGCCATTTTTTCCTCTTGTTAGCCAAAGACAATGACCATCTTTTTCTCCTGCTTACCAACAATATAAGGGGCACTTTGACACATACTGCTAACTGCTTGCTTCTATGCGTCTTATATGTAAAAAAGTGCTTAACCCTGTATATTACATACTCCTGATCAAAGCATTTATTGTCCCAGCAGTTGCTTGTTGCTAAGTAGATTCCAACCATTTAAAGACTTCCTCATGAGAGTAGGATCAGTCAAAATGTTAGCCCTTTGTCCATATTACAATTAATTTATTTTTTAAATGGTCCTTTAGGTTTATATGTCTCTACGTAAAACTCACTTGTAATATTTCAGTTGAGGATTATTTTGTAGGCACAAGGACTGGGGCAAGTGTATGCAGTGTGTACTGCATGTAGGCTTAGACTATATTTAACTAAGTTCCTTTAGGCTCTGGCCAATATACCAATTTATCTGCATCCACTTTTCACTATGGTCAGGGCCGTCTCTACCATAGGGCAAACAGGGGAAGCTGCCCAGGGCCCTGTCACTGTTGGGGGCCCAAAGCAACCCCCTTTGAAAAAAAAAAAAATGTTTTTTTTTTTGTTTTTTTTTAGGGGTCCGGAGGTCCCCAGGGCACAAGATGGCAACCCCCCCTTTTTTTTTATTTATTTTTAAATAAAAAAATATATTTATTTTATATATTTTAATTTTATTTTTTATTAAAGGGCCAATTTTTTTAAATATATTTTTATTTTTTATTAAAGGGCCAATTTTTTTTTAGGGGTCCCCAGGGACCCGGAGGCCCCCAGGGCCCAAGATGGCAACCCCCCTTTTTTTATTTATTTTTAAATAAAAAAAATATATTTATTTTATATATTTTAATTTTATTTTTTATTAAAGGGCCAATTGTTTTAAATATATATTTTTATTTTTATTAAAAGGGACAATTTTTTTTTAGGGGTCCCCAGGAACCCGGATGCCCCCAGGGCCCCAGATGACAACCCCCTTTTTTTATTTATTTTTAAATAAAAATATATATTTATTTTATATATTTTTATTTTATTTTTTATTAAAGGGCCAATTTTTTTTTAGAGGTCTGGAGGTCCCCAGGGGCCCGTAGTTCCCCAGGGCCCCGGATGACGATCCCCCCTTTTTTATAAAAAAAAAAACTTTTTTATATATTTCTTTTAATATATATATATAAATACATATTATATAATATAAATGTTATTATTATTATTATTAAAGGACCCAGAGGTCCCCCTTTTTTTATAATTTTTTTTATATTTTATTTCTTTTTTTTTCCTATTTTTATTTCTTTTTATTTATATATATATATATATATATATATATATATATATATTATATATATATATATATATATATATATATATATATATATATATATATATATATATATATATATATATATATATATATATATATATATATATAAAGGGCTCAGAGGTCCCCAGGGCCCTATGTGGCAAACACCCTTTTTAACTTTTTTTATAAATGTTTATTTTTGTTTATATATTTTTTTATTAAAGGGCCCAGAGGTTCCCAGGGCCCTGGGTGGCAACCCCACTTTTTTTTTTATAAGTGTTTATTTTTAATATATTTTTTTTATTTTATTTTTTATTAAAGGGTCCAGAGGTCCCGGATGGCAACCCCTCTTTTTTTGTAATTTATTTTTATAAAAAAAATAAAAATTATTAAAGGGCTCAGAGGTCCCCAGATGTCAACCCCCTTTTTAAAAAAAAAATATATTTTTTATATATATTTTTTATTTCTTTTTTTCTTTTTATTAAAGGGCCCAGAGGTCCCCAGGGCCCGGATGGCTACACCCCTTTTTTTATATATATTTTTCTTCATTAATTTTTTTTTTTGTAAAGGGCCTCCCGCTTCTAAATTCGTGGCAGCCCCGCCCCCCCGTGTCTCAATTTAAGGGGGCAGCACCCCCCCCCCCCATTCTCTGCTCCAGGGGGCCCATGCCTGAAGCTGTGTAAGGGGCCCCATGATTCCTGATGGTGGCCCTGCCGCTCGTTAAGCCCCTGTGCTGCCCACAAATCAGGCTGAAAATCATCAGCGGCACGCAGCCAGGTGACAGTACTGCTTCCCTTCCCAGTGTTTTAAAATGTACAGCACCCCTGGCTTCCCATTAGACGTGCACTTCTCCCTTCCTGCCACTGGGTGCTGCTTGTATATAAAAGTGAATTAGAATGTGATTTTATAACATCCCCAGTTTGCTCTTCCCGAGGCTGACTTCTTCATGTCCTGCTCCTCAAGGTATGTCACTGTTTGCTATATTGTAAATACAAGTTTTCTGTAGAGTGTGCCCAAAGTCTTTATAATATTTGATGATTCACTGCAGGTCTGGTCAGTGTTTTAAAAAGTTCCTGTATTTTACACATGGCATGGCATGGGGTCACAGCACCGTCTGTCCATTCTGCTTTAGCACCATGGGACCCCAGGCCATGCCATGTGTAAAATAGAGGAACTCTTTAAGTCACAGAGCAGCCCTGCAATCCAGGCTGAGTGAGGCCTCAGAGCACATGGCATTACTGTCTGTATTTAACTGCTTGATGGGCTTATTTTGGGCCTGGCTGGTTCACATGTATGTGTTTTGGCGGCCCACATTTGTGCAGGCATAGCAGCCCATTCATTTGATGCCTCATGTAGTGGGCTGCACACACGGCACACCTATGCCCATCAAGCAATGAAATACAGCACTGTCTGTCCATTCTGCTGTCTGCTGTGACTTATCTGCAGTTCCCGCACTGTCAAACTCGCTGCATTTTTAGACGTTTAGGTCACGCTTTTAAAAACACAGTGCGTTTGTGTGTGCAAGAACTGCAGGTAAGTAGCATGGTGCAAAAGCAGAATGGATTTCAAGGCAACTGATTTTTAAAATGCTGAATGAACTTTTTTTCTGCAGGAAACAAAGACATGGCAGCCCATTCAAATCAATGGGCTGCTGTGCCTGCACAAATGAGGGCCGCCAAAACACATACACTTGAATCAGCCAGGACCAAAATAAGCTGAAGGGGGGGCCCAAAAAAATGTTTGCCCAGGGCCCAAACCATATTAAAGACGGCCCTGACTATGGTACACTCCACGGGCCATGTTTTCTCATTTCTAGGTTGTCCATCTTTCTGCTGATGTTGTGAGGTATGCATCAGCGACAATCTCTGCATTCTTGAGGACCACCCGACACATTAGAAAAAGTGAAGAAGGACCCTGTTTGTCACATGAATGGCCAGGCCAGGCCATGAACTTCTGAAAAAAGCATGCATAAAAAAATCTACAGACATATGCGAGGTGGCATTTACCACAGTGAGAATCAAACATTCACCTGGCAGAGTTAATAAAAGGGATCCACATCACCAAATCACCTAAATACATTACTTGTTCATCTTTACCAGAAAGCCTCTAGGTTTTGGATAAATAGTGTATGTGCACATTTCCCCAGATAATAAGATGCATGCTTACCTGGGTGACCCTGAGATTTGGTGTCATTTCCATGAGCCTGTATAGAGAAAAGAGATTTATATTACAAAAGAGAATGTGGACCTCCAAACGATTACAATTTGTGAATGTTAACTTATTAATGCATACAGCTAATTGTGACAGATGAGAACAAGTGACTTAATATACCCCCTTTACATTTATAAAGAAAGACAGTTCTTTCTTTTCTCTGACAGTTGCAGGCAAAACTATTAGTACCCCATCCAAACTTGGAGAAACTTAACCTGAACCTGTTGCCAGGCTATAGACATGGAAGCATTTTAATATTCTTAAAAAGCATAAATGAGTTTTAAAATAAACACTTGCCATGTACACACGATTAGTCCATCCGATGAGAAGGTTCTGATGGACCGTTTTCATCGGTTAACCGATGAAGCTGACTAATGGTCCGTCGCGCCTACACACCATCGGTCAAATAACCGATCGTGTCAGAACGCGGTGTTGTAAAACACGACGACGTGCAGAAAAAAATGAAGTTCAATGCATCCGATGGTTAAATAACCGATGGCGCCCACAGAAGATCGGTTTTGACCGGTCCATCAGACCATTCTCATCGGTTTAACCGATCGTGTGTATGCGGCAATACTGACTTCTGTAGCTGCAAGTATTGGTGAACAATCCATCTAGTTCACTGCAGAAGCACTAAAGCAATTCATATTCATAAATCAGCTCACACTGCTCTCCCCTCCCCTAGTGCTCACTCTGGGTTTAAATTAGAGATTAGAATGCTGATAAATCACTGGTGGGAGGGTAGCAGCAGAGAGAATGATGTGAGTGCTTCTGCTCTGAAATTTTAAAAATTAATTGTTCCATAGTGGCTGCAGCTACAGAGTTCAGTAGGATTTGTTTTAAAGTGGTTGTAAACCAAAAAAGAAAAAAGAAACCTGCAAGACAAAGGCATAATGAGCTAATATGCATAGCATACTAGCTTATTATGAAATATTCACCTTAGATCAAACCCCCCTGTTGCGGTCCCCGTACACAGCAACATCACTCCCGGAGTTACTTCCAGGTATCGCGGGCTCAGGTGTAGTGATTTGCCGAAACCGCAATGATGTCACTTCTGTGCAAACTCGCGGGAGCCACCGCTAACAGCACACTAACTGAAACAACAGCACGAACGTGCCATTGCTTCAGTGCGCATGTGTCAATGATGTCGGCACATGCTGATACAGGGGATGTCTCCTAAACCATGCACGTTTAGGAGATATCCGGGGTAGCTACAAGTAAGCTTTATACGCTTACCTGTAGTAAAAAATAAGTAAAACTCATGCACTGCTTGTTAAGAATAAATTAAATATTTGAATGTCTATAGCCTGACCACAGTTTAACACTTTAAGACATACTTTAAGCCCACTATGATTGGGCAGTCTCTGTGGAATGTCTTATAAAATTTAAATTTACTAATTTACTCAATTTAAAGTGGGCCTGAACTCAGAATGTGAAGATATACTATGTTATAGGGAGCTTCTAGAAATGTTAATTGAACCTAAGCAGTGCCCTTGAAAATACATCTTTTGTCTTGAATCCTACCCGAAAAATGACAGTGCTCCCCTGGGTCTGTGAGTAGAGTTGAGCAGACACCTGGATGTTCAGGTTTGGACCCATTTTTTAAAAATCAGTTCGGGTTCGGGAACCCGAACCCGGACTCCGAACCCCATTGAAGTCAATGGGACACGGACCTTTAGTAAAAAACAAAATGCGTGGGGGTCCCCCCAAATTCAATAACCAGACCCTTTAGGTCTGGTATGGATATTAAGGGGAACCCCGCCGTCAATTTAAAAAAAAATTACATGGGGTTCCCCCCAAATATCCATAACCAGACCCTTCAGGTCTGGTGTGGACTTTAAGGGGAACTCCACCCCAAATTTTAAAAAAAATGGCGTGGAGTTCCCCCTAAAATCCACACCAGACCCTTTATCTGAGCACGTTGACCTGGCCGGCTGCAGAAAAGAGGGGGGGACCGAGTGCGGCCAAACCAGGCCACATGCCCTCAACATTGGGACCCTTGCCCCCCAAAGCACCTTGTCCCCATGTTGATGGGGACAAGGGTCTCATCCTCACAACCCTTGCCCGGTGGTTGTGGGGGTATGCGGGCAGGGGGCTTATTAGAATCTGGAAGACCCCTTTAACAAAGGGGACCCCCAGATAACCTACACGGTTAAAACGGGCACCGCTGTCTACTGCGCATGCGCACTGACAATGGTGTAGGTGCAGTTTTTGTGAATGGCATTAACAGGGTTAATGCTGTGTTTTTGCGCATGCCGGTCCCACGCTTATGTGGGGGAGTGATGTCATCGCCGCTGCGGCCAATTACAGCGCCGAAAAAAGGAAGAAGATCCAGGGGATATGGCGGCAGCGGTGGACGGGGCGGAGGCGGACTTCGGGGGCTTCGATCTCAGGTAAGTGACACTTTCTCTTGCAGGTGTATTAAAAAAAAATTAACAGGGGGTTTACCTCCTCTTTAAAGTGGATGTAAACCCTAACATATACCCAGTGAAGTGAACAGCCTCAGATGATAAAACAAATCTCCCTACAGAAGTTTTACATGCATATCTGCTGTCTTTCCCTTTCTATATTCTTTGGAATTCCTAAATTGTGTTAGAATTTTACTTCCTCATCTTGCACTGTGAGTGTAGTCTTGGCTTACACTGATAGACAACTGATTGGAGGAACGGCACACACCCCCACTCCACTTGGGCAGAGACTTGCAGAGCTGTGCTGTGACGAGACAACAAACTCTCTGCTAATCTATTTATAGCAACCTCCCCCAACACAAATCTCAGGCTGCTTTTATCTCCTGTCTCAGAGAACATGTCAGAAGTTATCATGCTGATAACAGAGAAACGAAACAGCACAGAGACACAAGGAACTCAGTGCTTTGGAGAGAGATAAGAAAACACTACAGATATATGTACTGGTCAAATTTTATGAATTGGTTTACATCCACTTTAAGCCATACATGTTTCAATTGGCTGAACAACAAAAAATGATCCAAGTCCCCCATATACACATTCAAGGTGGATAGAGGAATCCTCTCTACTGTCTTCTGACAGCAGGGAGACTGCCATGCTGTTAGAATACACTGATTGGCTGCAACAGCTGATTGAGCATGTGGGTGGGTGCAGTGTGGTGTGACAGTAGAAAACATTTAAAGTTCAAATGCAGAGAAACAGGAATATATTGTAATTGAAATTCAGCAATACACAACAAGCCTGACGGGAAGGAAAGGCAACCCAACCGGGAGCACTTACAGATGTATCATTAAGTCATTAGCAGAAGATCACAGGTGTGCAAACAATGTCTGTATCAAGGAGCGGAATGGGACCTGACCGGTCCATATCCAAGTGGGGAGGCTTCCAGGTAGGACAGCATATCCCTGCACTCTCCCTAGTTCTCAGGAACCTCTCTCTGATGCTAAGCCCTGTCCCTAACAGATAGGTGACCTGTTCTTACTCTAGGTATTGCCAATATTCCCCTCACACACATTCCTGGAAATGAGCTGGTCAGTATGGAGTGCTGCAGCAACTACCAGCTAGAAGCTGGACTCATACACCAGCACACCACAGATCATCAAATGTTGTCCAAAGCTTTTATTGCAGCAAGATTACATGACAAATGACCAAGTGCAACATTTCGGAGCAATGCAGGACCTCTTTGTCAGGTATGTGATAATATTTAAAGTGCTATCCACCAATTATTAAAGCATAATAAAAAAGTGACATATTATTGTGATGTGATCCTTCTGCAATAAAAACTTTGGTTGACATTTAATGATCCATGATGTGCTGACGATTATATGCATTAATCTGTCCCTACCCTAGCCACATGCAAAATGTGCACCAAGTCTGACCCAAGATGGCCTCCAGAGTCAAATGGGAAGCCAACATCCAATCGGATAGCTGTTCCTGTAACCCAGGAAACCATAGAGGAACTAGGTTTCTCTTGATGTCCTCTCCCTCTGCAATGGCACTGTGGCTGAGCACCACATGCAGTAAAGAAAAAAGACTGTACCTGCCTACAAGAAGACTTTATCCAACAGGGTAGTAGATCGAGATTTGATCAACTACAGTGGCCACACATGGATCAAAAGTTGGCTGAACCAGCTGAATTTTGATCCATATATGGCACATTTAGTCTGCTGTCCCCCAGTCATATTTGGTAGTGTGACCAGCTGCATGCTTAACACACATCAGTAACTTAATAAGGGTCTCCTTACCTGCTACAAACTGGCCATACAATATTAGTACCAGCAACGTTAGATTTACCAAATCTGTGTAATATAAGGACCTACCTAGTCTATTCAATACATTTTTATCGAGTTAGGCAGGCCTTTGTACTACATCAGAAGTGTTTAACATGTGGCCCTAGGGCCACATGTGGCCAAAGACAGCTGTGCATGCAGCCCAACACAAAATCATGAACTTACTTAAAAATGTTGATTTTTTGAGGGGGATTTTTTTTTTCGTAAAAATGAGATTACACTTATGCCCTGTACACACAATCGGATATCTGATGGAATCTAATGCGATGGATTTTTTCTTCGGATATCCGATGAAGCTGACTTTCATCAGTCTTGCCTACACACCATCAGTCAAAAATCCGACCGTGTCCAACGCGGTGACGTAAAACACTCTGACATGCTGAGAAAATGAAGTTCAATGCTTCTGAGCATGCGTCGACTTGATTCTGAGCATGCCTGGATTTTTCTCCAATGGAGTTCCAAACAGACGATCATTTTTTTCTATCAGTTTTTTATCCATAGGAAAATTTTAAAACATGTTCTATTTTTTTTCACTGATGAAAAATAAACCGATGAGGCCCACACACGATCGTTTTGTCCGATCAAAACAGTCCATCGGTCCGTTTTTATCAGACAAACCGATCGTGTGTACAGGGCTTTAGCTAACAAATCCGGCTAAAGAAAAAATTGACAATGTCTCTTTACTGGACTGTTATAAGTTTTATCTTCCCAGAGAAAAATCTCCCACTCTTTACAATCGCGCCTTATTCATGTCATCAGTTTTCGGCAGCAATTATATTTATAAGCAACTAATTTTAAGGATGAAACACACAAAGGGCAAAATTAGAACCAAAATATCTGATGAGCACCTTGAGAATTAAGAATTGCTCCGCCATCCATCCAACCAGATATTGATGTGTTCGTCTATCAAAAACAGCATCAAACATCACTCTAATTCTATGTTGCCTTCTTTTACTTTTACAATATAAAAATTTACAAAAAAGTTTTTTCCCTCAGATAGATACATTGGCCCAGATTCACAGAGTGCAAGGCGCACATTACTCCGATGTAGCACAAACGTCGTATGCCACGCCAACATAGCGCAGAGAGGCAAGCATTGCATTCAGCAAGCTATTGCTCCCAACGCTGTGTCAGTGTGGCGTAGGTTTTGAGGGCGCAGGTCGGCGTAGGTGGAAGTGACCCCATGCGTATCACGAACTGTGCATGCGCCGTGACATTGCCGTGACGTGGACGCATGCACAGCACCCTTATGCGTCTGCTCACAACCACAACGGCACAACTGCCTAAGCTACGCCGGATCACCACGTATGCCGTGAACTTAACGTACGCCCAGCCAGACACGTTCAATGCACAATACGCTAACTTGTGTTCCCTGGTGTAGACCTTTGCATGTCTGTTGCCGGGTTGCACCTAATCTATGGGGAATAACTTTACACCGGACGTACAACTTACGCGCACCTCGTGTAGCATGCGCCGGGCGCACTCACGTTCGTGAATCGCCGTATTTCCCTCATTTGCATGTTTGAATGCCTAATCAATGGGAGCAGCAACATGCGTCCAGCCCATATGTGCGCCCACGCTACGCCGGTGTGTGCAAGCTACGTCGGCGTAGGGTGGAAAGTTTTAAGGCGTATGTTGGTTTGTGGGTCTGGCGCACACAAACACCGGTACACATTTGCACTTACGTCGCCATAATGTGCTATACATCGGCGTAAGTGCTTTGTGAATCTGGGCTATAATCTATATCAGTGATCGTTAAATTGTGATCTGCTCAACTTTTTCTGCTCATCAGCTGTCCTTATTGTTAGTGTATTTTTATGTGCAGCCCAAAAAAATTGCTCTTCTTCCAGTGTGGTCCAGGAAGGTCAAAAGGTGGGACACCCCTGTACTACACATAGTTGTGATAGATCCAAAGGGGATTGTACAATCAGAGTTTAACATGTGTGGTAAGCTTAAGAACGTCAGGGAAACAGTATTTTCAGACAGAGATCAGCAATCACTTTCTCTTTATTTCTCTCAGTATAAGTTTCCTTTAAAGGTTTTAATGGAAAAACATTCAGGACTTTGCTTGTACAAATGGTATACACCAGAGCCCTGCGACCACTTTTAAACTTCCTCTGGCTCCTTCACTGACAATTAATCACTAAAACGCTCAGTTTCGTTGTTTTACTGTGAAGTGTCTGTAGGGAACCAGGTTTCCACATCCTTGAACAATCTACAGACAAAAAAAAAGCTAGAAATCCGCCGGCTGGATCGGTTCCCATAAGTCTTGTAGAGAACAGTTGCAAACAAACAATATTTTATGAACATTCATACTGGACACAAGGAAGCTAATTTTACGGAGACTGTGATGGATCTGGCCTTTACACTGCTAACATAATTGGAACTTAGGGGATGAAGGTAATGTTAATAAGTACTGTCTAATGCAGAAAAAGTCTGTGCTCACTTAATGGCTGGGGAATCAGCGGGTTAAAAAAAAAAAGAAAAAAAAAGAGATACTTTTATTCTAAAGTATTCTAAAGTATTCTAAACCAGTAAAATGGGAAATCATGTTGTACCTGCCAACAGAGGCGTCTCTAGGGGGGGGCCAGAGGGGGCCCTGACCCCCCCCCAACATTATGCTGTGCCCCACCATGTGCCCCCCCCAAAAAAAAAAAAAAAAATTATTTGCTTTTTTTTTTTTTTTTTTTTGCGGGCCGCCCCTGGAGTAACAGTCTCTCCTGAGAGGAAGAGCGTCCCCAGTCAGCTCTGCGGGGCATTCCTCCCCCTCCCTCTGCTTGCTGACACTGCATAATGCAAGCTTCACACAACCACAGCCGATCTGCTCCTTCCCCTGCATCCTCATTGGCACGGAGAAGAGTGAGTTGCAGAAAGAACTCCATGAGCACTGTGGGGGAGGGGGGCCCAAGCCTTGATCTCAGTTACTGAAAAAACAGACTGATTTCTCCCGTCCTTAGGACAGGAGAACCAGTCTGTAAATTCCGAGAGTGGTGACTGCAAGCTGAGCCAGTCAGTCTATGACACTCTTTTACAGCCCAGCGAGTCCAGCCACCTCCCCCCACTCTCCTCACATACGAGCAGGGAGGAATACAGCTCCTCCTCCTCCTACTTTCAGTCCCGCCCACACTCGGTGTGCTGTATCTAAAGAGAGTGGATGTGTGTTCAGGAAATATGAAAATGAGCAGCATGTGTGTGAATGATGCCTGAGATTCTAGCCTGGACCGTGGGTGTGCGCACTGCAGACTGCAGTACACTGTAATCACTGAACTGCATTATCTCCATCCCTTCTCTCCCCCATCTGTCTCCCTCCCCTCTCCTGTTCTTTCAAGACATTCACAATTTACTTTCTGTAACGGTCACCACAGTTTACGATATTCCATTCCATCGCCCCACGACAGCTTATCCGACAGTCCGACAGACATCAGACACGACCCATTTCATTTCCCAGAATAACCGAGACAACACAAGCTCTGGTACTGGTTCCAAAATGAATGAACGAATACTTTAATGGCAACTTAGCTTTCTTATATACAGTACAAGCATGTTACAGTTAATCACAGGGACAAAGACACACTCCACCCACACATCACACAATGGGGGGGGCTTCATACACATTCTTTTTGATAGTGACATTCCGATGAGTTAATTACTACTCATTACCCAGACGGTCTGGCTCCGCATTTAGAGGGGTTAATTACTACAGCTTGACAAGTCACATTCCACATCTTAACAGTGTCATTAGCATACACAATAAACAGGTCTTAGGAGCAGACCTAATTAGCACAATGGACACAAAACAGTATTAGCATCACACAATGGAATATCTAGGAGCAGACTCAATTAACACCTCAAAAGCATGTGTCCCCACATTGAATGAAAACACTCTATTGACCTGTCGAAGTCAGACTTTAACAACTTGTAATATTTAAAGATATCCTGCAAAACATGAATTATCAGTAATGTCCCATCCCATGTAATTTATCATTATCATTTCTCAGTCACCCTATGCCCAAAAGGGGCACAGGATGACCCTAGACCCAAGAGTCATTAGTGATGCTGGCACTCGAGTACCCCCCCATTCTTCAAAAGTCTCTGGGTGTCACGGCCATTCTGTGAGGCCGCGTACACACGATCAAATCTGTCTGCTGGAAACGGTCTGCTAGACCGTCCCAGCAGACAGATTTGATCGTGTGTACGGGCGAGCCGACGGATTTGGCCACCCGACAGATTTCAAAGCATGCTTTGAAATCTATCGGGTGGGAACCCGTCCGCCCGACATGTCTGCTGGTTAGTACACTTACCAGCAGACATGTCGTCTCGCACCGGCGCCGAATAGATTACTTCCTGGTCACCGACACGTCAGCGCGCCGTCTGCTGGCGGGGATTTTGGTTTGCTCGTGTGTACATGCGAGCAAACCAAAATCCAAACAGACAGATTTGTTCAAATCGGTCGGACAGACCGTTTTGAACAAATCTATTGCCTCGTGTGTACGAGGCCTTACACTTTCACTTTCAGTTAGGCAGGTAATATACAGTGCAAATTTCTTTCCTACATCCACAGATTGCAGGAAAGAAACTTGCATGATTCCCCCATCAACACAGACAGTGCTGACGGGAATATCCCTCCTGCCCAGCAATTGTATTCTCCCGACAAACAGTGATTCTCACTAGTGGCTATACAGCAACCACTAGTGATAATCATAAGAGAATCTGCTCATTAATGGTTCAAATCTCAGCCAGTTCCTGCTGAACTAGCTGAGATTTAAACTGTCTATGGCTGGTCTTAGCTCTTAGGCAGCCCATACATTGATCACTTTTTTTCATTCAACTATTAGGTTGAATGAAAAAAAAAAAAGAAATGATCCAATTCCCCCATCTACACATTATAGGTGGATGGGGGAATCCTCCCAGTGTGGATCAGTGCTGGAATAACCAGAGTTGCTGTCCTGTCCCGGCTATTCACAGCGCTGGTCTCTGTCTCCTTGGCAGCGGCGGCAGCACATTGGAACCCAGTGCTGGTTACTTTATGGGGCTGATGTACAGGAGGGCCAGCACAATTTGTTGTTAGAGATGGGCTGGGCATGTTCAAAAATCCACATGCCAGAGCCTGCCAGGAAGCCCACACTGCACAGCGCTAATCACAGGCAATGAGAGTATTCCCGGTCCGCAGCTCTGCACAGATCAGGAAATGTCTCACTGCCTGTGATTAGCACTGTGGAGTGTTGGCTTCCTGGCAGGATTGGGCATGTGGGATTTCAAACACACCCAAGCCCATCTCTATTGGTTGTAGACAGTTGAGCTCCATGCAGGTTGCTTAGCAGCAGTGGAGCCTTCTCTGACATGCTGATCGGGATGCAATCTAGGTGATGCTCCTAGTCAAATCCTAGTGTTAAATATCAGAGATTTTATTGATCAAAGCCCACACTTTACAGGCATAGAGCCCACACTTTACAGGCATAGAGCCCACACTTTACAGGTATAGAGCCCACACTTTACAGGCATAGAGCCCACACTTTACAGGCATAGAGCCCACATGGCTGCGGAACATACGTTTGAATATATATATATGTGTGGTTGTACTCTTGATGCTAATAAATTCTGTATTTATTAGATCTGACTGGGAGCATTACCTGGATCACATCCCGATCAGCATGTCAACAGAGAAGGTTATACAGCATCACTGCTGCTAGGTGACCAGCTGGGGGCTCGGCTCTCTATAACCAATAGTGCCAGCCTTCCCCTGCATGCACCCATAATGTCACCAGCACTAGGTCCTAATGGACTGCCGCCGCTGCCAAGGAGACAGATGCCAGACCAGCGCTGTCAATAGCAGGGACAGGACAGCTGGGGAACCCCACAGTGGCAGAACACCAGGGCTCGGCGGCAAGACAACCTTTGCAACCCTGAAAGTTCTCCCACTGCTTTGGACCCTTATATCTCTTGTTTTCTGCCACCCTGGGGGGGCCCAGTATAGTAGGAAGGGAGCTCACTGCAGAACATGTAAAAGGGCCCGTTGTGGGATCGTAGTGAAGGGCCCCAGGAGATATATATATATATATATATATATATATAATTGCATTTTATAGTTGGCCCCCCTACTTTTGTCTCTGTCCCCCCATGTGCCCCCCCTAAATATGAAAGCTGGAGACGCCACTGCCTGCCAAATACTTGGCTATTTGTGGTTATTGAATTTTTAAAGTCCCCTTTAGCCAAAAGAAGAATTATAAACAAATGTTTCCTATGCTGGATATTAGAAAAAAAAAACATAAAAGTATTTTGCTGTGAAGAAAAATCTAATATTTTTCATTGATCAATCACGTAGATCTTGCATCATGCCTGATAGGAATTGTATAGAAGTCACGAGACACATTTTTTTTTTATCCATAATGTTTTATAAAAGGCATATAAAATACATATAAATACATATTAATACATATAAAATAATAATGGAAAGACAGCAGAACACATTGAGATATAGCCATCGTTACAAAGAGCATAGAAATATCTTATAGACCAAGCAATGCAAGGTGGTTGCAGCTCCTGGCTAATCAAGGCCAGGGTGGGGAAACTGAACCATAACCAAAAATTGTTGCCATAAAGGTGTGTAGCGGTGTGTTGCCACTAGTTACTAACATCCATGCATATTCAGCCTGCTGCTAGACATCCATACATCACACTTGTAGACAATAAAATGTATTTTGCTTTGTTTTGTTGTTTTATTTGGGGGATTGATCTTGGTTGGGGAAAGGGATATGGGATGCCCATAGAACAATTGGTATTTGAAATGCTGGAACTGATCCGGCTTAGCAAATGGTTACTTGTTATCTCCACAGAACAAAAATGGTGGACTCACTTTTCACCTTAGAACTTCTCCCGACTCTGCACTCTCCCTGCAGACTTCTACCTCCAGGACTCTTCACCTCCTGCGCAACACTTCCCTGTCACAGCATTAGTCACCCTGTCCCACCATCTTGAATAGACTAGGCCTTACTCTGAATAATTCCTAGCTGAAACTTCTCTTGATGAATAAAAGGCCAGGGGCCTGCAGTACCCCTTCTTGATGGCACTGAACATTTGATGAAAAAAGCATACTTGATGATGGACTACTGAACCCAGCAAGCCCGACTTGCAAATTCTGAGTCCTCAGACTGCAGCGACTTGACACAAAACCCCACAGTCTCTCCTCTAGGTCTGCACCCAGCTCCCCTGGCTTGCCTCTTCCAGATCTCCACTGTTCCTCAGTCATCAACTCCTGTCCTGAGTCCTTCTTGAAAGAATTACCCAACCGTCAGGACACCTCTCCATGACCGTGTAAGGAGAGGCTCCCTCCCAGCTCCCGAGCTCCTCCACCGAATCCACACCCCAAATGGAGGTGTCTCTCCAGCACACAGTCTAGCACGCCATCTTTCAATTCACCCAGCCGACAACTCCTCCCCAGCAGACTGACTGTGAGTATATGTAGGAGGCCTGCCTCCTGCCAATTCTATTTGGGTATTGGTCAGTGCTCCTCACATGTACTCCATGCCACTCCAACTCTCAGCCATGCCCCTCTTCCAGAAAATTCTCACTGAAAGCAGGGGAAGCACCCAAAAGCTGAATCGCATGTTAGTCACACCCACTGCTACACAAACCACTCCCTGCCCCCAAATCAAAAACAAACAGACCTAGCTTGCAGCATTAGGCCTGTTTAAATTTACCTACGCTGACAGAACCTTAAACACTACACATCTAGCACCTACCTATGGTAGAGGGTGCTACAGGTGCACAAAAGCTTGAATGGTATCAAGTAAGAATATAGTTGTCCAAGAAGGTTCCTCCAAGCCAAAGAGATGTTGTCTACCACCTCTCCATTTCGGGAAAAGTTAGAGGAAAAAAGGAAACAGGGGGGGGGGCAGGGAATAATGGGTGGGGGGAAGGCGTGAGAAAAAACTAGCGGATGATAAGAAGAGGAATGAAAACTGTAGAAAACAAATAATGCAACCTGTTGGCAGGGAATAGCTGAAGGAAAGATTAAGGCAAATTTTCCATGGGATTACATGTAAGCAATGGCTTTAGTGGTGAATGTCAGCATCTCTACTGAGCAGCTATACATGTTAAGTGGGGCTACTTACAATTGTCTTCAGTGGTGTATTTATAATGTAACCAAGAAGCCTAAGTCTTTGGGAAGTGCATGATTCTGACATTAGCTATGGCGATTAGCCCCTCCATCTCTTCACAGGGCACCATTTTCACCTTTTTACCTTCCTGATGCTTGTTCAAAAATGTAATATTGCATATCATTTTACATGCCACGAGAAAGACAACATCATTTTTCATAGTATGGAACCATGTTTGTTTTAATGGTGGTTATGAGGGCTTGTATAAATAAGCTGGGAGCTTAAAAAATTGGACTTGCCTTGCCCATTTAGTGCAAAGTGATTGTGTCTCTGGAAAAGGCCCCTCAACCCCCCTTTATTCTCCTTACTTGCACTTAGCGCTCCCTGGCATCTCCTCTGGATATAACCACCAATTTCAGGTATAGAGGAGCATATGCCAAACCTGATGATTGTATCAAGCCTAAAAGCCAATTGCCAGACTAAATCACTGTCCCATGACCAGGGGGGCGGAAGCCACCGCTCCCCTGGATAGCTGACATGGCCAAACTCAGTGAATCATAACAAAGGAAAAGTAAGCAAAAGTGATCATGGGATGTCCTTTACGACACTGTCACCTAGCCCTACATAGAAAACTAATCAAGTGCTAAAATTATTATGCCATTTTAGGGCAGCGTTTCTCAAACAGGGTGCCATGGAACCCTAGGGTTCCTTCAAAGGTTACTTAGGGTTCCTTGAGCAATCAACAATTTTTGCCTCCTACATAAGTTCCCACTGGCCAGGGCCGGTGCAAGGATTTTTGCGAACTCAGGCAAAGGTGCATTTTACCGCCAAATCACCGAACCACCCCCCCCCCCCCCCCCCCCCGGCAAACACGCACACACAGCAGTTGTCAATAAATGATTTCCCTCCACAGGTTTTCAGTGAACCAAATCCCCTGTATATGCACTTTGTAGAATGAGGGGGTATAGACAATGATATTGGTGCTAAGTTAATTGGGGCATTGGTGCTAAATGGGGGGGGCAATGTGCTCATTTCTAGCTTGGGGGGAGTTGGAACATTGGTGCTAAGTGGGAGGGGGGCAATGGTGCTAAGTGGGGGGATGTTTGGGACATGTTTGGGGAGAGAGAGGCTACTTGGGATAAGTGGGGGGGAGAGGAGAGGCATTAGAGAAAAGTGGGGGGACATTGGAGGGACATTGGGGTGACAGGAGGAACATTGAGGACATTAAGTGGGGGAGACGTTGATGCTCTGTGTATGTACATCCGTTTCACATACCGCAGTTTACTTGGTCACGCAGCCGCAGATCCATATCCCTGGAGATGTCATTTCATTGCATGCAGGGACCGGGGTAGAGCTGGCGCAACGTGGCTGGCACAACGTAGGGGAAATCATCCAATCTAGAGAGGAGGAAGAGAAGAAGACGGCGGATCACACAGCAAGGCGGAGGCGGGACTCCTTGAGCAATCCAGCCCGGCCACCGCATGTGACCTCCGTTCGGCCAGTCAGTCACGCAGCGGCTGCCCTGAGCCCAGCCCACCACAGACACACACACTACGACTGTCCCGGCGGTGACCAGCTCAGTTTTCCGCCCTGTTTCCCTTTCGGCACTGGCGCCATAAGGCAAGTTCCCAACTTGCCTTGCACTAGCGCTAGCGCCGGCCCTGCCACTGGCACCATTGATCTTTTTAGCTATTTGTAAGGGGATAATTCTTCCCAATGGCCACAAGTGTAAGGAACATTCCTCCCACTGCCCATCACATTAATGTATTATGAGTTGTAGATATAATAATTTTTAGCAGGGGTTCCTGAGACCGTAAAAGGTATTTCAAGGGGTCCTCTGTATTTAAAATCGTTGAGAAATGCTGCTTTACGGCAACGGTCAAACATTTCCCGCATACCAGCTATCTAGTAGTGCACAAACTGAACCAGACATGTGACTAGCTTGGAGTGAGCCATGTAAGAACATTATGATCTTAATATAACATTTTGTTACCTAAGCATAATGAACTGTGCTTGTAACTGTATGTGAATGACCTTAGCTTTATCAATTTAGGCTGAATTAACAAGCTCAAACATTGTGTTAATGCGTTTTATTTTCTAAGATTTGACCATATACGGATAGCTTTGAAAGTGGACCTGTCATGGAATACTGAATTACAGCAGTTTCTGTCATAGATGGCATTTTTGTATGTCAACTGTATATGTGTTCCTCCTCTTTTTTACAAGAAATCACAAAGAAAAGTCATCTGCAGCTTTGTAATGCAGCCATTGCTTCTAAAGCCCCAGAAACCTAATAATGCTGGGATAGAAAGAAGTGTCTCATTTGTATGCATAAGAAATTGGCATAATTTAGTAAAAATGTTGTCCCACCAATGCAGCGAACACACGATCAGTTTGTCTGATGTAAACGGTCTGATGGACTGTTTTCATTAGACTAACCGATCGTGTGTGGGCCCCATCGGTTATTTATCCATCGGTTAAAAAACTAGGAACTTGTTTTAAAATGATCTGATGGGTAACCAACCAATAGAAAAAAACAATCATCTGTGGGTACGTCCATCGTTTAAAAATCCACGCATGCTCAGAATCAAGTCGACGCATGCTCGGAAGCATTGAACTTATTTTTCTCAGCACGTCGTTGTGTTTTACGTCACCGCGTTCTGAAACGATCGTTTTTTTAACCGATGGTTTGTAGGCACGACTGATGAAAGTCAGCTTCATTGGATATCTGATGAAAGAATCCATCAGACCGTTTTCATCGGATGAACAGGGCATAATAACATAGCAGTCACTAACATGACAGTGTCTTTTTTTTTCCTTAACAAGGATTTGAATTTATTTTAGCAGGTACAGTACTAAAAACATGGCCTAAAGCATACGATCACCTTCAGCAACATTTTCTAAAAGTTCCTCTGTGAAATTCCATATCTTCTGACTAGAACATACCAGTGCTCCTCCCATTACAAAAACATTATTTACCGGTATAATGCTGACATTAAAAAAAAAATTGGTGGAACTCTGCTTTAAATTGGAAGCTGGCTGACTCTTTCTCATTTGGCACAGCTGGTCCCTTGATGACGCTCCCTTGATCCCACGCATGCACAGACGTATCACAGGTCCTGAATATGACTCAGGCTGCAAACAATACAATACTAATGCTGGCCATACACTATACGAAAGTTCTGTCGTGAGTGCAAACGATAGTGCCATCATGTAATGACCGATAAATTGTTCAGTGGACATAAAAAACAAAAAAAATGTTTTTGTTTTTTTTACATATACCTAGTGCAGAAAGTTTGGACGGGAAACACATTAACCTTCCGATTTATCGTTCGTTCGGCAGAAAATTTCCAAACTTGTCCTTCGTTTTTTCGGCTCAAAAACGTCCAAACGATTTTC
Source organism: Rana kukunoris (assembly GCA_029574335.1). Lineage (NCBI taxonomy): Eukaryota > Metazoa > Chordata > Amphibia > Anura > Ranidae > Rana > Rana kukunoris. The sequence continues at coordinate 205,897,869 of CM056049.1, read as the reverse complement.
GATTTTGTGCCCATTAACTGGCCGAAAAACGAAAGATCTTTCTTAACGACCGATTTTCGTCCGAATTTTTGTATAGTGTATGGCCAGCATTAGGCTCCAAAGCCTTCTGGGAAGTGTCACGTATATATATCCTAGTAGGTTGTGGGCAGCTGATATAAGGCCTCCTTGCCTAGATGAGAAATTCAGAAATAAGGAAAAACTAAAAGAAAAAAAAATGATTTCCAACTGTGCAAATGGTAGGTTGCGGGAGCAGAGGAGAGGAAATTTACTTTGTGAGTGAAGGACCACTTGTCACAGGCTCAAAGCTTTATACTAAGATTTAATTTTCTTTCAGCAAGGACTACATGCCTATGAGTCAAGCTGGGCTACATATAATCCACACCCCGTATATATATAGAAACCTTTTAATTTTCATGTGCTCGTTTAAGAATTCCTCACTCTTGCTTGAAAGCAAACGTTGGCATATATGATATCAATATAACTGACTTGATATTTTATAGCAGGCCTATAAACTAACAGCTGTGTATACAGTTTAAATACATGTGCACTATTTTATCTGGCAAAATATTTGTAACTCAATTCAGCAAGTCTTGTGATTTACACACCCTCGTCATATTGTAAAACCTTTTTCCTGGTTTAGCTTTGTAACTTCCAAAGTATCCTACTCAACTTTTGGCTGCCTGTTTGCCAAAGAATAAAAAAAAAATGTCTGTCCTGGGGTTGATGTAGGAAATAGCACAGTGATCTTCCTGGGTATACAATTTTCAAAAGGTGTGTGAATAACAACACTGACTGAACTGAATTAAAGTATCGGTATCGGGACCGATACCGAGTATTTGCGGGAGTACTTGAACTCCCGCAAATACCCCCGATACCAAAATAGAATACTTCCCCCCCATATTGCAGCCATGTCCTGTCCCTCATACCTGTAGATATGATGCCGCCGCATAACGCCGTTAATCCCCCTGCATTATAGTGTAGCGCGCATTACAAGCTTTCGTTTTGAATACTTGCAATGCCCACGCAGCCATGTATAGACACTCCCCTTCTCAGGATTGGACGGATCCGTTCAATCCCGAGCAAGGGGGAGTGTCTATGCATGAATCCGTGTATAGACACTCCCCCTTGCTCGGGATTGGACGGATCCCCCCAATCCCGAGAAGGGGAGTGTCTATACATGGCGGCGCAGGCATTACAAGTATTTAGAACGAAAGCTTGTAATGCGTGCTACGCTATAATGCAGGGGGATTAACGGCGGTATGCGACAGCGGCGGCATCATATCTACAGGTATTAGGGACAGGACATGGCTGCAATATGGGGGACATACATGGCTGCATATGTGGGGGACATACATGGCTGCATATGTGGGGGACATACATGGCTGCATATGTGGGGGACATACATGGCTGCATATGTGGGGGACATACATGGCTGCATTATGTGAGGGACATATATGGCTGCATTATGTGGGGGACATACATGGCTGCAATATGTGGGGGACATACATGGCTGCAATATGTGGCTGACATACATGGCTGCAATATGTGGGGGACATACAGGGCTGCAATATGTGGGGGACATACATGGCTGCAATATGTGGGGGACATACATGGCTGCAATATGTGGGGGACATACATGGCTGCAATATGTGGGGGACATACATGGCTGCAATATGTGGGGGACATACATGGCTGCATATGTGGGGGACAAATTTAAAAAAAGTATCGGTATTCGGTATCGGCGACTACTTGAAAAAAAGTATCGGTACTTGTACTCAGTCCTAAAAAAGTGGTATTGGGACAACCCTAGTAGACACTAACAGTATTTGATACTTAACTATTGGTAACAGATTTTTCTCCTCACACACTACAATCTCTCACTGTAGGTCTTCACTCACTGAGCTCCCAATCTCTCATTAGACTCTCAGACCCAGTCGCCACTCGATCCAATGAGCTCTTCCACCTCCATTACTCAGTATCTTCCTCAAGCGTCACCCCCACTTCCCTGCTGGTTCCCTGGCTTGGCACTCACAGATACTCTTCAAACGTCACCCCTGCTGACCCGCTAGGTCCCTGGCTTAGCACTCACTGATGCTCCTCAAGTGTCACCTTTTGCTGTCCCGCTGGGTTCCTGACTTTGCACTAACTGAAGTTTTCCCACTTCTTCACCGTCCCCGGCTGGTGAGAAGACTGCTCTGATACTGGCTCCAGCTCACTCACAATGTTCACTGGTAACAAGGTGGATGGACCCTTAGTGGCAACAGCTTCCATTCCACCTCCGACCTCAACTAGTTTCCCGTCCAGCTGAACCTTTACTCTCGGTTGGACTCCAATCCTGCAGTCCCGACCCTGAGCTGCTTCTTCTGCTTCTGGATAGGCCTCAGACAGCCTAGCAGCCAAATGTCCCCGGGATAGGCCTAGTAGCCCGGGGCAGCATAACACACGTCCACCCAGACAGCCGTCCAGGTGGCACAGAACCCTGAACGCCTGACTGCACCCAAATAAATAGGCTCTCCCTGCAGGCCAAGGGGCTTAAAGAAACTCCTGCCCATTGTTTGAGACACCCCATCCATTCGTAACCTGACCTTGCTAAGCCCTTGTCTATCTAATGTCACCAGCATAACGCCACCTAGTGTCAGAAGAGAGAAGGTGCAGCAAGCCCAGAACTAGAGAAGAATCAGTGGCTCTACTAACAAGCAACCAGGGCAACTACTGCCTGGCAAACTAAATTTACTAGCAACCCTGCCAAAACACCAGGGCACTATATCTGTTACTCTGTTCTCTCCACCTATCAGAATGTTAGTACAGCTATGCAGCAGATTTAATTGTCTCATTTTGTTTCTTTCCTCTACCCTAGTGTGAGCTCTGCAATAGAAGGACATCGGGAGGCTGGTGCCTGGTCAAATTCTGGTTCTTATACTGTATGCCTTAAAAATCAATTTAAGTAATGTATTAATGAACATAAAGCTGGGTTCATTTATGTCAGGGATCCTCAAACTACGGCCCTCCAGATGTTGTAGAACTACACATCCCATGAGGCATTGTAACACACTGACATTCACAGACATGACTAGGCATTATGGGAATTGTAGTTCCTGAACAACTGGAGGGCCGTAGTTTGAACACCCATGATTTATGTATTTTTAAACTGCCAGGAGTTAAGCTTTAAGGCCTTATTCAGATGCCATAAGGCTGCTCAGTTATATGGAAAGACTCCTGCGCTACCAAGGGGGATGGGTGGGAGTGGAATTGGGCTGGAAGGTGGACTGGGGATTCTGCAGCAGACTCCTGACACTCTGTCCTGGGCAGAGAGAAAAATGTATATGTAAAAGAAGGGGGTGTTGTCTGCGCTGAAAGTGAACAGGGGGGGAGGAGGGGGGGGGTGTGGGTGATAGGGGTGAATGGATGGGACGGGTGGCTGGATGGATGGATGCAGGTGGGTTTAGGACAACATGATAACCAACATAATCGAAACAATGATGTGAATGAATAAACACATAAGGGTGATAACCAATAAATACAAAAATTATTACAATAATTATTACAATAAGGAAAAACCCAACACACTAGCCAGTGTAATGTGAAACCAGTGAAAAACAATCCTAAATCCAAACTATAAGACCAGAGAAAATTCCATGAGGAAATGCCTCTGGATGGAAAAAATATGAAATAAATAAAGTCTCTAGTGAAAAAACCCAAGAGTCCAGATAAGTCCAAATTGAAATGGTGGTGCCAGGAAAGGGTGACAGCAGAAAGCACCTCAGGTGGTCCCCAGCTCCTCACCTCAAGGCTATAGCTCGGATAGCCTGCAACAGCACCTCCCGGTGGAGGACAGTGATCCCTCGGCAGGGCAAGCAGCAGAGGCACTCCTCAGCGGTAAAGGTAAATTCCGAAGGACCAGTTCAGCGGACAAATCCGATCGTGTGTATGGGCTAGCGGACATGTCTGACCGGCGGACAAATTTGAAAGCATGCTTTAAAATTTGTCCGCCGGAGACATGTCAGCCGGATATGTCCGCTGGTTAGTACACATATCTGCCCACACAAGCGTCGAATGGATGCGACACATGCGTGGAAGTTTTTTACTTCCTGGTGCGGTGACGTGGCGGCGTCAACGTTACCGCCACATCACAGCGCTGTCTGCCGCCAGGGACTTTGATCCGATGGTGTGTACACGCCGTTGGATGAAAATCCGGAGGAGACATGTCCGCTGGAAACTGTCCGACGGACAGTTTCAGCGGACATGTCCCTCTGTGTGTACGCGGCCTTAAAGTTAGGGTGCGTGTTATATGCCTGTGCGTGTTATACGCCGATAAATATGGTAGTTCTATACAATGGATGACTGCATTTAATTGGAAATCCAAAAATTTACTTTGGTCACAAATTATTGGTAGAATGGAAATAATTAAAATTTCAGAAATAATTTTTCACACTCTACACGATAGCCTCCATATTTATGAGGTTAAATGGTCCTACTGGAATCTTGTATAATATATATTTTTTTTTTCTTCTCTCTTTTTTTTCTATCAATACTTGTTCATTTTGCATGCTCAAGGCCGGTTTCATGCTCCTGTTTTATTAATTTTTATTTAATGCATTGTTTCTACCACCGTTGACTAACTACTGATCTCCACTCATCTTCAACTATACCATGTAACCGCTTTTTTATGCTTTCAATTAGGGTTGTCCCGATACCACTTTTTTAGGACCGAGTACGAGTACCGATACTTTTTTTCATGTACTCGCCGATACCGAATACCGATACTTTTTTTAAATGTCATGTGACAGTTTTCAATCCACAATACAGACTAGGGATATTTTCTTTAGAATTCTGAAGAACTCTAACTCAAGACATTATAAAAGAATAAAAATGAATAAAAATGTTTTATTTGCTTGTCACGCAGTAGTAAATAACTCAAAGAATTTTCACAGAACATGTTGATAAATACAAAAAAAGTATTCTATTTAGGTATCGGGAGCATTTGTGCGAGTACAAGTACTCCCGCAAATACTTGGTATCGGTCCCGATACCGATACCGATACTAGTATCTGGACAACCCTACTTTCAATAAACTTTTGTAAACAAAAAAATGCAGATGTACGGAATGTCAAAATCAGGTATCCCATAAAAAAGGAGTATAGTTCTGCTAATGGAGAAAATAAAACTCATGGCATTTCTATTAAATCACCAGTAGATGGCAGCATAGAGTAAAAAGCCCACAGTAAATGACAGAAAGCACATTATAATGGAACCATTGCTAATAGCAGGGGAACCAAAAGACTGACCTTTGTTTCTGGTGGGAACACAATAGCAGTTGCTACCCAGTCTATCAGTCTGGTCATGTGTTTGTGTCATTGCAGGTAAGAGGAAACATATTTAAGGTTATAAACAAGGTGAAAGTGATTTAATTTACATCCTTGTGATCAGTAAAGGCTGCTGTGTGATTAATTAATATATCAACACATGTGCAATTGTTTATTATTTTCTTTAAGGACATTATTCCTGTATATGTGAATGTTATTATTATATATATAGATGTGTATTATTTTGTATGAACATAATAGCAGTTGCTACCCAGTCTATCAGTCTGAAAGTCATGTGTTTGTGTCATTGCAGAAATCTTTCAATAAAAACACTTCTAGTTTCACCTGGCCTGCTCTCTTTGCACATTGGAATTATTGACCATACTTTTAGCATGTGCAACACACAGCTTTTAACCTTGCATTATGGTGGGTGGAGTATGGGTGCAACTGTGGCTTAGAAAAGAGGCTGCAGGGGACCAGTTGCACCATTGGAGGGACCATTGTGCAGAATAAGGTCAGTACTACTTATTATCCCTGCTTCCTAGACATAGCAATCATTTAGCCCTTTTTTTTAATCCTTATGCCGCGTACACACGATCACTTTTTGTGATATAAAAAACGTTGTTTTATCTCACAAAACAAAACAACGTTTTTCAAACTTCATTTTAAAAAATGATGTTGCCTACACACCATCGTTTTCTGAAAATGCTCTTGCAAAGCGTGGTTACGTAAGACACTTTCGACGGCACTCTGTTCCATTGAAGCTCCCGTCTCATAACTTGCTTCTAAGCATGCGCGGGTTTAAAAACGTCGTTTTGCCCACACACGATCATTTTTTGTGAAACAAAAGACGACATTCTGAAAAACGATATAAAAAATTCAAGCATGTTCGAATTTTTTTTTGGTCGTTTTTTTGAAGACATAAAACGACGTTTTGCCCACACACGATCATTTTAAATGACGTTTTTTAAAACGTCGTTTTGTTTCATCACAAAAAACGACCGTGTGTACGCGGCATTAGAGTTGGGCTTTAGGGGTTGTATATGATGTTTGATGCCCAATGTTTCCATAAATAGGAAGTACCTAAAGTGGTTGTAAACAATCACCCTGTAAAACAACCCACTCAGTTCGAAATGGAAGGTAAAACATTTGTGTATAGAATATATATATATATTCAAATAAAGTCAAATTCTTCTACCCCCAAACTCGCTCATCCATGTCTTTATGGATCTTGCTTTGTGTACTGGTCCAAATCATTTGGCGGAGGGGGATTATGCTGTCTGTTGCTGTGTCTTTTATATAGAATGAATACATTTTGAAGATTTTAGGTTCCATTCACAATAATGCGTTTTTTTATGCATTTTGCAGAAATTCAGGGAGTTTTTTTAACATGGTTTCCTATGGAACATGTTCACATCAATGCTTTTTTGTGCCTCTGCGTTTTGGAAAAAGTCTGGGATTTTTTTTCCTGCAAAAAGCAGCGTTTTGCTTGTAATAGAATTCAATGGACCCACATCCAAAACGCAAGTAGCGCGTTTTTTAACCTGTTTATAGCTGGTTGCTAAAGGAAATGTAAAAAATATAAAAATTGCCAGCTAAAAAAATGAATAAAATAATAATAAAAAAAACACAAATTGCTGTTAAATCGTGTGTCGAAAAACACAGCAAGCACCGCAAAAAGCACTGCAAAAACACTCAAAAGCAACATGCATAGGTGTGAGTCGAGCCTAAAAGAGCAAGCAAGGCGTCGTGCACCATGTTTTTTAATGATTGCTATTGCAGCCGTGAGACTGCCTTTCTGCACCCAGTTAGCTTTGGAAAAAAAAATTCTAATCTTATTTGGTAGTAGTACCCTACATCTGCTCTATTTTATGGATTATAGTGTGGGGCAGTTTTTCAGGGGTTGAGCTTAGTTCCAGTGAAGGGAACTCTTCATATCAGCTTACCAAGACATTTTGGACCATTTCTTGCTCCCAACTTTGTGGGAACAGTTTGGGGAGGGTCCCTTTCTGTTCCAACATGACTGCACACCAATGCACAAAGCAAGGTCCATAAAGACATGGATAAGCGAGTTTGGGGTGGAGGAACTTGACTGGCCTGCAAAGAGTCCTGACCTCAACCTAATAGAACACTTTTAGGATGAATTAGAGCAGAGACTGCAAGCCAGGCGTTCTCGTCCACATCAATGCCTAAAATAAAAAAAATCTGCGCTAACTCAAAAGAAAAAGTAAGCAGCTAAATACAAACAAAGCCAGTAAATAGTAAACAAAAAAATGTAGCGCTAGTGAACTAAAGAAATACAATGTATGGTAGCATGTGAGGCAACAACATTCATAGTATACAGCAGTAGGTGACCGCGATATTGTGTAAATCTTGCTCCTTTTCTCAGCGAGATTGACCACCTACGAGCCCCATCGTGGGAGCCAGCGCCGAGCTGGCTTTCCGCGATAGAGACAAAGCCGTCATAGAAGCGACGGGGATCTGACTTGGATTCCCAAAAATTCTACATGTGGGCGGCGTTTGGTATAAATCCTGAGGGGGAACTCCCTGCCTGATTTTAAATAAAAATCCGGCATGGGTTCCCCCCTCAGGAGCATACCGGGCCCTTAGGTCTGGTATGGGTTGAAACGGCGTCGGGGTCCCACCACAATCCATACTAGAGCCGTATCCAAAGCACGCCATCTGGCCGGCCGGTCAGGAAAGGAGTGGGGGCGAGCGAGCGCCCCCCCCCTCCTGAGCCGTAGCAGGCAGCATGCCCTCAACATGGGGGGTCAGGTGCTCTGGGGCAGGGGGGCGCACTGCGGCCCCCCCACCCCAGAGCACCCTGTCCCCATGTTGATGAGGACAGGGCCCCTTCCCGACAACCCTGGCCGTTGGTTGTCGGGGTATGCAGGCGGGAGGCTTATTGGATTCTGGGACCCCCCTTTAATAAGGGGGCCCCCAGATACCGGCCCCCCACCCTAAGTGAATGAGTATGGGGTACATCGTACCCCTACCCATTCACCTGCAAGCAAAGTATAAACACAAATAAACAACACAGGGTATTAAAATATTTTATTAGTCTGCTCCAGGGCCCCCCTCTCTTCTTTAGCTCTTTCACAAGGGGGGGGCTTGCTTCTTCCCGCCATCCCCCCGGTGGCGGAAGAGAACCAGATGGCGGGAAGAAGCAAGCCCCCCCTCGTGAAAGAGCTTAGAGAGGGGGGGCCCCGGAGCAGACTAATAAAATATTTTAATACCCTGTGTTGTTTATTTGTGTTTACACTTTGCTTGCAGGTGAATGGGTAGGGGTACGATGTACCCCATACTCATTCACTTAGGGTGGGGGGCCGGTATCTGGGGGCCCCCTTATTAAAGGGGGCTCCCAGATTCCGATAGGCCTCCCGCCCGCATACCCCGACAACCAACAGCCAGGGTTGTCGGGAAGGGGCCCTGTCCGCATCAACAGTGCGCCCCCCCTGCCCCAGAGCACCCGACCCCCCCATGTTGAGGGCATGATGCCTGGTACGGCTCAGGAGGGGGGGCGCTCGCTCACCCCCACTCCTTTCCTGACCGGCCGGCCGGGCAGGGTGCTTTGGATACGGGCCTGGTATGGATTGTGGGGGGACCCCACGCCGTTTTTTCGGCGTAGGGGGGTCTCCTTACAACCCATACCACACCTAAGGGCCCGGTATGCTCCTGAGGGGGGAACCCATGCTGGATTTTTATTTAAAATCCGGCGGGGAGTTCCCCCTCAGGATTCATACCAAACGCCGCCCACGTGTAGAATTGGCGGGAATCCAAGTCGGATCCCCGTCGCTTCTATGACGCGCTCGCTGGAATGTGCTTTTACTATTCCAGCGAGTGCGAGATGTTGGCACCCTGTCGCCGAGAATCAGCGCGATGCTGTCATGCTAAAAACACATTCTCGGCGGCAGGTACTGTATGTACTTATACGTGAACTACCAACAAAGGTAATCAAGTAGCCAAAGCAGTGCTCAATATAATGTTTAAACGTTACAAAGTCTATAACATCAAAGTTAAATGGACTTCTCTCCGATGATTGGTGCAAACGGATATTCAGGTTTGTCTGTAGGGATCTATGGAGATCGCAATCACATCAGAAGTATAAGGTAATGTAAGATGGGGGTTATTAGACTCCAGTGATAGGTGTGTTTTCCAGTGAGTAGACCATTCCAGAACTGTGTTTTTAAAGGGCCTGGTAGCCCACTTTTATTTAAAAGCATCAAAGTTCACATATGCAATAGTATCCCTCGCAGTGGGGTTCCACCATTACTGCATTGTACAAACTCAAGAGTTTACCCTTCTTGCCATCCGAAGGCTTCAGGCCTCTAGTCTAAATCCTGTTCCTCAGAACACACAGCATTTCCCAGAGATAAGCTTGACCCTCGCTTTTCTCCTAGTCAGCGTCTTGCTGCTCAAACATAAACCGGCATCTGCAACCTGCAGATCTGCACACACTAGCTGCAATCCATGCAGCCTCTCTCTGACTCCTTTCAGAGAGTTGGGAGCTCACCTGGCTCCCAGGGACCAGACTTTCTGTCTGTGGGTGGGGCACCGAGCCACAGCCAGGCCAGCACTAAATAGCTGAACACACAGCTGTGTAATTAATGTGTCTGTCTCTCCAAAATATGGCGAAAACCAGCCATCCTTCAGGTAGGACAGTGTCAAACCATCACAGTAAGAATAAAAAAGCTTAGCAGATGAGTTGGACTCTAATGCTATACAGCAGAGAGTCAGTAGAGAGTTGTGGTCTTTTGGAACCGGGACCACTGCAACCGGGATGGGACCGTTGTTATAACTGGAACTCCAACTGGCGTGGACAACAGGAACCAGCAAATGCTTGGATGGCGTGCTACGGCGACACCGCAGGATCCACATGAATTCCTAAGCCGTTGATCGTGGACTGCAGGGATAAAGGTGCCTGAAGCCGAGGCTGAGGACAGGAGGTGTCGAGAGAAGAACAGGCTTCTTCCTGGCAGTGTATATCTATGAAGACAGCTGAGCACGCACAATACACTGCAGACAAACTTCCTCCAGAAAGCATCCACTACTTTGCCGTTCATAAATGTATGGTGGTAGATAGATGGTTAAAGTTCACAACAGAGACACTGAAATCCTAGATTCTGTCTTAATAATTTCTAATGCAACACATTCTTGGCAGCCTATTAGCCCTCAAATATTTGATGAGATATTTGAGAATGGGTTACTTCACAGCACAAGCAGCTAGAGAGGTAAGGGATGGCTTGGCTTAAAATAGAAGTATGGGTTCACAAAAAACAAACACATATATATATTATACTCTCACCTAAATGGCTACAACATTGATGCAACGCTGCAGCTGTCCCCCACCAGCTCTACAGCGAGAACTGAGCGATCAAAGACCGCTGATTGCTCAGTCTGTGGTCTTCATTGAGCAGAAAAATGATAATTGTCAGTGCTGCTTCCAGCACTCATTGGAATGCTGGGCTGTGGGAGGGGAGGAACCAGGGGGGGGGGGGGGAGAGGCTGAAAGGCTGAACCAGCTGCCGGCCAGGGATGTGGGCAGATCCCAACATTATTGGCAGAAACCCTGCAGAGTCTAGAGGAGACTGGTGAAGTCAGTAGGCTTTAGCCCATTGTTGACTGAATCTGAAACACAGAAGTGCATAACTAAGTGCACTGATGTGATTCTTAGAAGAAGTATAGCCAAAAAAGCTTTGGCCAAGTCTCTCATAAGGCTCATTTGCTGTTCTTACCACTAAGACAGTGGTTCTCAACCTTCCTATTACCGTGACCCCTTGATAAAGTTGTGGGGACCCCTAACAGTAAAAAAAAAATCGTAGCATGGGTGGTCAGCACCTAAGCCAAGACAAGTAATTAGCGCCCACTAACCCACGGACATTTAGCGCTCCCTGAGTCCCTTCCAACTCGTACAGTATTAAAACCCCTTATGGTACATTTTAGGATGTACCACTCTTCTTTGTTCTCCTTTTTTCCCTTTTATCTCTCTATCCTAATTTCTTGTTTTTTCCCCCCCATCCCTCTCTCTAGCCATCTTTCTTGTTCTTTCTCTTATTTTTTCTCCACCTTTATCTTTGTCCCTCCCCCTCTTTTCATGTATTCTTTATTTTTTTATTCCTTCTCTTACTCCTTGGTGGGGGGGAATAGGATCAGTGACAGTGCAGGTGGGGGGTGGGATCAGTGGTAGTGCAGGGGGGTTCTGATCAGCCAGCTTTGGTGTTCTTGATCAAGGTCATCTGCTAATCTTAGAACTGTAGTAGGGGCTTTGCAGTGTCCCTCAGCAGTGACACCTATGCCAAAATCCGGAGATAGGGTCTCATCCAGCCCCTCCCACTTCACATTCCTCACCAGTCAGCTGACCTCCAGTCTCTGCCTCCCAGCCATGCTGTGAACTGAATGGACAGCTGCGAAGATGCTAAGTGGGCAGCCGCGGGCTCCAGGAACAGCCTAGCTGGGCAGCCACAAAAAGGCTAGGGAGAGCAGAGCGGGCTTCAAGAACAGCCCAGGATTCAGGGACCCCTGGCAAATTGTCATTCGACCCCCAAGGGGGTCCCGACCCCCAGGTTGAGAACCACTGCACTAAGAATATGTAAATATTTTAATATTAATCATCTAGGCACAAGTTTATCTTCAGATGTGTCTACTCCCTTTCTTTCTCTTGCATTTCAGAGCTGCATTACATCCTGTTGCATTTCATCATGACATCAAACATGGGTTCACTGACATAGTACTGTAATTGCACAGCCCATTTACAGAGGAAAAAACATACAGTAGCATTTTCGTCCGAATTCCAGGTATTTTCGTTATCATTTTAACAAACGATAACGAAAGCACAGAAAACGAAAGATCCGACATAAACAAATGCTTTATTTTTGTTTTCGTTGCGGTCGAATGTGCCTAACCTTAACTCTATTAGTCCAATATTCTACATAGAGAGACAAGATTCGACATAGAGAGACAAGATTCGACATAGAGAGACAAGATTCGACATAGAGAGACATGAAAATTCGACATAGAGAGACATGAAAATTCGACATAGAGAGACATGAAAATTCGACATAGAGAGACATGAAGAGTCAATTTTTTATATATTTTTTTAAGATTCTGTTGAATCTTTTTTTTTTTTTTTTCTTAGAACATTCGACAGACACCATAAGCCTTCAATGACAGATTCAACCTTAATTTGGATTTTGGGACGAATGCATTTTTTTTTTACGAAAAACAAAATAAATAAAAACTAATTTCGGGAGTAACTAAATAAATTTATTTTTCGGACGAAAATGAAATTACAAAACAAAATATTTCAGTGTGCACATGTCTAGCCTTTACAGCAATTTCATAATGTTTATTTATCTTACCTCACTGTTGTTTGATATGACTAAATTGTGGTGTCAGTGACAGCAACAAGACATCTTAACTGGGAAAGGCCAAGGTGCATTTATATAAATCACCCGTCTAGTGAAGGAAAGGAATTACTGCAGCAAAGAGCTCTATAGAGGATCACTGCCAGAACTTTTATTATTTCGCCCACGGTTGAACCAGAACTGAACTCTGGAAGCTGTGCCTATAAAAGATAGGAAGAAGGCAAATAACTAGTCACCAGCATTGGCTGTGGCCTTTCAGCAGTTAATCTTTTCTCCAAGACTAACTTTCTGGGGTTCATTTACTAAAGGCACATTCACTCACTGGCCACTTTATTAGGTACACCTGTCCAATTGCTTGGTAACACAAATTGCTAATCAGCCAATCACATGGCAGCAACTCAACGCATTTAGGCATTTGGTGAAGTCGACTTGCTGAAGTTCAAAACTGAGCATCAGAATGGGGAAGAAAGGGGATTTAGGTGACTTTGGATGTGACATGGTTGTTGGTGCCAGACAGGCTAGTTTGAGAATTTCAAAAGCTGGGATTTTCACGTACAACCATCTTTAGGGTTTACAGAAAATGTCCGAAAAAGAGAAAATATCCAGTGAGCGGGGATTGTGTGGACAAAAATGCATTGTTGATATGATGATAGAAAGGCAACAGTAACTCAAATAACTACTCATTACAACCAAGGTATGCAGAATACTATCTCCTAAATGCACAACATATCGAGCCTTGAAGCAAATGGGCTACAGCAGCAGAAGACTACACCGGGTGCCACTCCAGTTACGCTAAGAACAAGAAACTGTGGCTACAATTCACACAGACTCTCCAAAATTGGTCAATTGGAGACTGGAAAATCTTTGCCTGGCCTGATGAGTCTAAGGCCACGTACACACGATCAGACCGGTCCGATGAAACTGGTCTGCAGACCAGTTTCATCGGACCAGTTTGATGGTGTGTACGGCCCATTGGACCGTTGTCCGTCGGACTAAAGTTTTAAAACCTGCTTTAAAATCTGTCTGACGGACACCTGTCTGTCGGACAGGTTCAATGGTTAGTACCCAAAAGCATCGGACCAAAAACCCATGTGTAACGGTATGAACCGTGACAGACTTAGATATTCCTATGTCTAGGGTCACCTTATGTCCACTAGGGCCATAGGGTGACAAAGAATAATAATTCATATTGCAGGACTGGAATATTACAAAGTGGATGTCTTGAGATATCACAAGCTGTTGCCTATTCAATCTGGGCACACGACAGGTGACTCGCAAGACATTGTATAAAGGCTATTGAAGTGTCTTGAGGTGTTGGCTATTCACTGTGAAAGACACATTCTGTTCAAAAGGTGTTAATTGCAAGAAAGACTCTTTCATTGTGTGAAGCTCTCTGTTTACCCTTTTGTGTTATTATTTAAGGTTAATTGAATTCTATTCATACAGGAATGTATTAATGCTCAGGTGTGATAGTATTTGGTTTTGATGTCATCCTCTGAGTTAACTCTATTGATGATGCGGTGCCGACGTGTCTACATAATTAGCTTACCTGAATGCCTTTTAAGGTGATTGAAGCCCCCCATGGTGTGAAGGGGGGTGGAGACTACATTGTCCTGTGATTAACTGCATTATGCTTGAAACTGTATAAGAAGCTGAGAAAATATCAATAAATGGGTCATATCTTTGAAGCAAGTACAGAGCTTGAGTCTCGTCTTGTATATGGGAATTGATATGGATCGTGTATGCAATATTGACGGAGTGTGTCAGATAAGCTTGTCGTGGATGGATGGAAGGTCGTAAGCGGTGGTGACCGTTACACCACGCATGCTCAGAATCAAGTCGACGCATGCTTGGAAGCATTGAACTTCAATTTTTAGGGCACATCGTTGTGTTCTACGTCACCGCGTTCTAGTCTGATCGGATTTTTGGTCCGATGGTGTGTACACACATCAGACCATCAGACCACTTCAGCCTGGTCCAATGAAACCGGTCCGTCGGACCAGTTTCATCAGACCGGTCTGATCGTGTGTACGTGGCCTTAATTTCAGCTGCGACATTCAGATGGTAGGGTCAGAGTTTAGAGTAAACAACATGAAAGCATGGATCAATCCTGCCTTGTATCAACGGTTCAGGCTGGTGGTGGTGGTGGTGGTGTAAAGGTGTGGGGGATATTTTCTTGGCACACTTTGGGCCCCTTATTACCAGTTTAGCATTGTTTAAACGCCACGGCATAACTGAGTTTTGTTGCTGACCATGTCAATCCCTTTATGACTAAAGTGTACCCATCTTCTGATTGCTACTTCCAGCCGGATAATGCATCATGTCACAAAGCTCAAATCATCCCAAACTGGTTTCTTGATCAATAATAAGGATAAATCTGCAGCAACTGCATGATGCTATCATGTCAATTTGGACCGAAATCTCTGAGGAATGTTTCCAACACCTTGTTGAATCTATGCCACAAATAATTAGGGCAGTTCTAAAGGCAAAAGGGGTCAAACCCGGTACTAGCAAGGTGCACTTAATAACGTGGGAGGTGAGTGTAGACTGTTAACTTTGCAGGGGAAGTTGCACTTTTCAAGGGAATTATCCCCAGAGCTTAGTTTATGAGGTAAAGCTATAGTGACTTCCATTATCCAATCATGTGCAAGAACTGTTTTTGTTATATTCCTTGCACACGATTGTGTATTCTTTGCAAACTGAAACTTTATCACATTCATTAAGCTCTGAAGCAAATTCCTTTGCAATGTGGAACTTCCCTTGCAAGGTTAACTGTCATATTGGCTTTAGTAAATGAACCTCACCATGTCTATGACCTGTGTGGGAATCTTGGTAGAGGCCAATACTTTGCCTTCTCATGTTAGAGCTGCCCCCTGATGATTGGTAATAATCTGGCGACTGATACAAGAATAATCAAGCAGCAAGCAATATAGGTTCAGAAAGTATAGATTCACAGAATGAATGAAGCAGAAGCAGGGAAATCCTTGCACTGCAACAAGCAGAGCAATGAGCTTCACAATAGTGACATCTCCAAATCCCCAGAGACTAGCAGTCATCAGTTCCTTAGATCTCACACTTCAGATATACAGTTTTGAGCATGAAAGCATAAGGCTGCATTGGCAAAGGAAAGGGAAAGGTAGATTTTTCAAGGTATGATTAGGATTAATGAAAATGAACATTTCAAAATGTTCTCTATGAAGCTCATCATACAGGTTACAATCTGACAGTACAATGAACTTTAACCACTTGCCTACTGTGCACCTACACCCCCTTCCTGTCCAGACAAAATTTTAGCTTCCGGCACTGCGTCGATTTAACTGACAATTGCGCGGTCATGCGATGTGGTTCCCAAACAAAATTGGCGTCCTTTTTTTCCCACAAATAGAGCTTTCTATTGGTGCTATTTGATCGCCTGTGCGGTTTTTATTTTTTAGGCTATAAACAAAAAAAAGCGACAATTTTGAAAAAAGACACAAGGGCCCAGATTCACAGAGCGATTACGCCTGTCTAACTGGTGTTAGACAGGAGTAATTCAAAATTTGCGCGCCGTATCACTAGTTTGAATCCTCAAACCATGATACGGCGGCGTTGGCTTCGATCTGACAGGCTTACGTCTTCGTACGCCTTCGGATCTACGCTGCGATCTTTTTCCGGCCGCTGGGTGGAGTTTGCGTCGTTTTCAGCGTCGGGGTATGCAAATTAGCTTTTTACGGAGATCCACGAAGTTACGAGCGTCGTTCGCAATCGCGTACGTCATTTTTTCGCTACGTAAAGTTAAACCAGCTTTTAGCTGGTCTAACATTACGTGGCCCATGTCAAGTATGGCCGTCGTTCCCGCGTCGACGTTCAAATTTTTTTTTATTTTTTGCGTAAGTCGTCCGGGAATAGGAATGTGCGTAAACGACGCTACTCAAAAAAAAAATGACGTAACGACGTGATTTCGCGCAATGCACAGCGGGAAATTTCTGAACGGAGCATGCGCAGTTCGATCGCGGCGGGGACGCGCTTAATTTAAATGCCTTAATTAAATGCCCCTACTCGCGTATTTTGATTCCGCCGGGAGAAATACACTACGCCGCCGTACCTTACGGGCCAAAATCTCTCTGAATTCCTCCTAGAGCCAGGTAAAGTACGGCGGCGTAGAGTATCTCTGATACTCTGCGGAAATCTAATTCTTTCTGAATCTGGCCCAAAATTTTTTGCTTTTTGCTATAATAAATATCCCATTAAAAAAAAAAAAAATTGATCTCAGTTTAGGCCGATACGTATTCTTCTACATATTTTTGGTAAAAAAAATAAAAAATAAAAATCGCAATAACCGTATAGTGACTGGTTTGCGCAAAAGTTATATTGCCTACAAAATATGGGACATAATTATGATTTTTTTTTTTTTTACTAGGAATGGCGACGATCTGCGTTTTTTTTTTTCGGGATTGCGACATTATAGCCGACACATCGGACACTTTTGACACATTTTTGGGACCATTCACATTTATACAGTGAACAATGCTATAAATATGCATTGATTACTGTATAAATGTGACTGGCAGGAAAGGGGTTAACCACTAGGGGGCGGGGAAGGGGTTAAATGTGTATCCTAGGTGTGTTCTTACTGTAGGGGGAGGGGGGGTGACTGGCGGAGGTGACCGATTGTGTCCCTATGTACAAGGGACACAATCGATCTCCTCTCTCCCTGACAGGGACGTGCAGCTCTGTGTTTACACACAGAGCTGCACGTCCCAGCTCAGTTACACGGAAATCGCGGGTGCCCGGCGGCCATCGCGGGCGCCGGGCACGCGCACAGTGTTGTTAGTAACCCGATGGGTTCCCACATTTCTAAATCACACTACACGCGCGTTTGAGCGCCATCCTTATTTAATGGCACCTCAAACGCTGTGCGGGTTTGTCACGATTGATCGCATTTCGAGGGACCTTCCTCGGCTTCCTCGTTCCCGGTGTCAATGGCCGATGGGTGGTGATGTCCAGGGTCACTGGATGTGCTTTGAGTGACCCTCCTCTTCCTCAGTCCTCAGTCAGGATAGAGGAAGAGGAAGGTCCCTTGAAACGTGTCCTGTGACCCTGGACATGAGGTGGATATTACAACCCATCAGCCATTGACAACGGGAACGAGGAAGCCGAGGCAATTCATGTTAGTTGGACAGTCAGAGCAACTTTCCATACAGCAGCCGGCAATGTGTGGCGATCCAGACCCTGTGCCTGCAGAAGTCCATTCATAAATGCAGCTGCATTTGTTTGTGACTGTCTTCACTACACATGGATCCTCCCCCTGGTTCTTATCTATGTGTGTTTTTCATTCACTTTTTGAGCATTCACTTTTTAATCCAATTTAATTAAAACTGTGTTGGAACTTACTACACCAGAGTGGTTGCACTGTCGTCGCCCCCCCCCCCCCCCCCTTTAATGCAGCAGAGTGTAAACTACTAGTCCGTCATTTTCTGGAGATGAACAAAGGCAGACATGTTTGATGTCCAGTCTGTGTGTTAACCATATCTCCCCCCATAGATAGGAGAGAAAAAAGTGTAAAAGCAAAGGCACAGGAAGTGTGTTGCTTACATGATTACTGAGTGAAACTAAAACGGCAGAGGGGAGATGTAAACAGGGCATTTCCCTGTTCTGCCTAGAGACAGAACAGAGATCTACTGCTTCCTGTCATCAGGAGCAGTGATCGCTGTCATGTCAGTGGTTGCCCACCCCCCCCCCACAGTTAGAATCACTCCCTAGGACACACTTAACCCCTTCATCGCCCCCTAGTGGTTAACCGAGTAGGCTCATACTGGTTGCCCTTCAGCTGTTGCAAAGCTACAAGTCCCAACATACCTCTGCCTGTGGGAGTCATGCTTGTAACGGTAAGCCTTGCAATGCCTCATGGGACTGGTAGTTTCGCAACAGCTGGAGGGCCGCCAGTTTGAGACCCCTGGTTTAACCCCTTCCCTGTCAGTGTAATTTACACAGTAAACAGCACATTTTTTTATAGCACTGATCGCTGTATAAATGACAATGGTCACAAAATAGTGTCAAAAGTGTCCGATATGACCGCCATGTCGCAGTCATAAAATTTGCAGATCGCTGCCATTACTAGTAAAAAAAAATACAAAAAAAAATGCCATAAATCTATCCCCTATCTTGTAGACACTATAACGTTTGTGCAAACCAATCAATATACGCTTATTGCGTTTTTTTTTTTTGACCAATAACATGAAGAAGAATACATATCTGCCTAAACTAATGATTTTTTTTAATATATATATATATATATTTTTTTTTGGGGGGGGGGGGGTATTTATTATAGCAAAAAGTAAAAAATGTTTTTTTGTTTATAGCGCAAAAAATAGAAACCACAGAGATGATCTAATGCCACCAAAAGAAAGTTCTATTTGTGGGGAAAAAAAGGACGTCAATTTTGTTTGGGTGCAACATCACATGACCACGCAATTGTCAGTTGAAGCGACGCAGTGCCGTATTGCAAAAAGTGCTCTGGTCAGGAAGGGGGTAAATTCTTCTAGGACTGAAGTGGTTAAACATGTCTGTGCTGATTCCTGTGCTGAAAAACTATGCAGTTCTTGTATAATAAGAGTGGAACTAAAGTATCTACATACAAAGTGGCCAGCGGGAAGTTTTTGTTGAAGCTCAACTTCAGACAGCTAATAAATGATCCTGTTCCTGCACTGCCAAGGTTAGCTGCTTTTTTTGGTCTAGCAAAATAAAGAAAGAAGATTTGCTTACCGGATCCTCCGCTCATCCTTGTAGCTAGACTGGTTCCCAAAGCAATCTTATTCCCCTTCACACTCCAGAGGTCTAGGGTCCTGATGTCATCAAGACCAAAGCAGAGTCCATAGTTCTGCATTGGACATGATAACGCCAAGAGACTGCTGGAGCGTGGGAGAGTGCCATCTGCTGGGGTAGTGGAAGATCAGGTAGGGAAAATTGTTTCTCTTTTCTCCTAAGCCTCGTACACACGATCGGATATCTGATGGAATATAGTCTGATGGATTTTTTCATCAGTCTTGCCTACACACCATCAGTCAAAAATCCGACTGTGTCAAAACGCGGTGACGTAAAACACTATGATGTGCTGAAAAAAATTGAGTTCAAAGCTTCCGAGCATGCGTCGACTTAATTCTGAGCATGCGTAGATATTTGACCGATGGACTTCCACACAGACGATCGTTTTTTACTGTCGGTTTTTTACATAGGAAAAATTTAAAATATGTTCTATTTTTTTTTTCACCGATGGAAAACACACTGATGGGGCCCACACGCGATCGGTTTGTCCAATGAAAACAGTTCATCGGTCGGTTTTCATCGGACACACTGATCGTGTGTAAAGGGCTTTAGAGAAAACAAGCTATTAACCCTTGCAGTGCAGTGCAGGCACAGCCCCACTGAAAGAGATAATCTGACATTTACCCAGAGCTGAAATTTAAATGTACACTGACTGCAGCGCATGCACAGTGCAGTGTTTAAACCTGACATCTGTAGCATCTGTAGAATGTAGATAATGGAGCTGGGTGGCAGGATAAAGTAACTCCAGCGTGCAAGCCCAGAAGATATACAATCTGTGGTCACTCAATGGGCATCACAAAAACACACTGGACCCAAAATAAAAAGAAGAACAACAGAGTGGCAGCAGATATTTTGTACCGTTTATCCCTGGAGGTAGGCACACCTAAAGCTATGTGTACCATAATGTGTTTGTTGTGCCTCCTTACATATTATGGGGAATGCTGCCCAGTCACCTCCCCATTCTACAAATAAACAGGATTTTTATCTAGTAGCTCTAGGACTGAAGTATAGTTTACTTGTTAAATCACTTGTCAAAGATAAATACAACTTTGTCTAACTTATCAGGAATTTTTGGACTATAGCTAACTTTTAGGGGAAAAAAACACATAAAGGGAAAAACGACAATCGGAATTTTGTTTTATCTGTGACGCATTTAATAATCAGGGAAATAAATTCCTATCATCCCACATCAAAACATCCAGTGACATTGTTAGCCAAGCTCAGTAGGATATATCATAAACCATCCCGCTAAAAGGGTGTTACTATCTCTTAATTAATGCACAAAAATAATGACGATAATAAAAAAGTTAATGCTTAATTTTCTGTTAGTGTTGTAAGTTTGCATTGCTTTCCCTTTCACCATATCATTAGGCTGGGCTTAGGACGCTAGGATCCATAAAAATGCCATTTAGCCTTCACCATGGTGCTATTATTGCCTATTCACACCAGCTGACATAGTCATGTCCTAGTGATGAATGGATAGAGTATTACAGCCGGCTACGTAGCGTGCTTCTCATGGGAGATCCAAAGTACTCCTTGTGGGACATGCATAGTTCATTACTATCTTCATTTATATGAAAATATAATCATATTCAGCTTTTTGGAGGAATTTAGAATAAATTTTCTTTTAAAAATCGTATCAAAGAATTTTCGTACGAATTTCGCACCGTAAGTGGGCTGCAGCAGCAGCCGATTTTTTGTGCGGCATTCAAATTTGAGGAATCCGACATGTTGGAAATTTTTGGAAAAACAAAACGATTTTCTTATTAATGATGGGAGAATCGTGCATGTGCAAGAAAATAATATTCCCGGAGAGAAACGAATATTCCCGGAGAGAAAAGAATATTCCCAGAGAGAAACGAATATTCCCGGCAACATGAAGGTTTGATCAGCCGAATTTCGAAAATCAATGGTGGCATCATCAGATCACAAAAAAAAAAAACTTTCTGATTTTCGAAAAGAAAATTTGTTCGAAATTCGACCGTGTATGGCCTGCTTTAGGGATAGATTTACTACAAGAAAAAAGACTGTGCACTTTGCAAAGTGCAGTTGCACACTGGAAGTGCAGTTGCTCCAGAGCTTAGTAAATGGTAAATGAGGCAAAGCTTCATTTTGCAATGAATACCCAATCACATGCAAGGAAAATTAATAAAAAAACAGCATTTTTGCTTGCACATGATTGGACGATGGAAGTCAAAGGAGCTTCTGCTCATTTACTAAGCTCTGGAGAAACTGCACTTGCAGAGTGCAACAGTCTTTTTTCGCTTTTAGTAAATCTATGCCTAAGCCACATTGATGCTACTTTGAAATCGCGCTACTTCACTTGAAGTAGCGCGATTTCAAAGTAGCAAGGTCAGCGCGATTTCAGCTGCTACTTGATAGACATCTGTGTGGCTTCATGCACAGATGTCTATTGAAGTCGCACCTCAAATCGGCTAAAGTAGTGCAAAAAATACTTTTGCAAATCGGTGCCGCGCCGCAAAATCGGTTTTGCCTCCAATAGGCTGTGACTTGTCTCTCAAATCGCATGACGAATCGCTCCAATGTGAACCTAGGCTAAGCCTTTTTCTCCAAAAAGCTGGATATAATTATTCTTTCATATAAATGAAGATAGAAATCAACAATGTCTATTTGCCTTCAGTAAATCCACCCCACAATGTGTAAAAGTGGTCCAATCAAATATTGGTAATTAACCACTTCCATACAGGGCATTTTCACCCCCTTCCTGCCCAGACCAATTTTTAGTTTTCAGCGCTGTCGCACTTTGAATGACAAATGCGCGGTCATGCGACGTGGCTGCCAAACAAAAAGAGCTTCCTTTTGGTGGTATTTGATCACCTCTGCGGTTTTAATTATTTACACTATAAACAAAAGAAGAGCGACAATTTTGAAAAAAACACAATATCTTTTACTTTTTGATTTAATAAATATCATAATTTTTTAATTAAAATAAATACTTTTTTTTCCTCAGTTTAGACCGATAAGTATTCTTCTGCATATTTTTGGTAAAAAAAAATCACAATAATCGTATTTGATCGGTTTGCGCAAAAGTTCTAGCATCCACAAAATAGGGAATAGAATTATGGCATTTTTTTTATTTTTTATTTTTTTACTAGTAATGGTGGCGATCTGCAATTTTTATTCTGAACGTGACATTGCGGCGGACATATCGGACACTTCTGACACATTTTTGGGACCATTCACATTTACACAGCGATTAGTGCTATAAAACCGCACTGATTACTGTGTAAATATGACTGGCAGGGAAGGTGTTAACACCAGGAGGCGAGGAAGGGGTTAATATGTAAAGTGTGTTCTAGCTGTAGGGGGAGGGGACTCACAAGGGGAGGAGATTGATGTGTGTTCCTCTGTACTGAGAACACACATCGGTCTCCTCACCGCTGACAGGACATGGATCTGTGTGTTTACACACACAGATCCATGGTCCTGCCGTGATTGCGGGCAATCGCGGGTGCCCCGCGGCCATTGTGGCTGCCTGGCACGCGCACCGGGTCCCGAGCAGTCGGCGGGGTCGCGGGCGCTCCCCCTAGCCGCCCGGGAATGCAAGGACGTCAAATGACGTCCAGTCTGAAGGATTCCCGCCGACGTCATTTTACAGTGACTCGGTAGGGAAGGGGTTAAATAAGTAAATACTTTCCTCGCCCAAGGTTAAAAAAGCACAACGATTGAAAAGATTTACCCAGTTTCTTGCACATCTTACACGGTCTCCATTCTGTTTCCAACCATTGTTAAGACTAACCTGTTCTTCTGCCACAAAATATGGCATTGCCATCGTGGAATTGTGAACAGAGATCGCACTGTCACAAGTTGGAATTTAATTTGAAGTTTCTAAGTTTGGCTGTATTTGTGATTGCTGGAGATCCTTAAGCTGGATACACATTATACAACTTGTGTTGTTACATTTCCTTTAGATTTACCTTCAACTATGTAGTGCAAAAGACTGCCTGATTGCATACAAATTAAGAGTCTTTAGGTTCGACCTCATATTATATGGTTTTGGTAAATCTAAAGGGAAAAATCTACAGAAAATTGTAAAGTGTGTATCCAGCTTTAAGCTGGCCATACACTATACAATTTTCTTATTCAATTTCCTTTAGATTTACCTTCAACTGTGTAGTACAAGGGCCTGCCTGATTCCATACACATTGAAAGTGTTTAGATTTGACCTCATATTATATGGTTTTGGTAATCTAAAGGAAATCTATAGACAACAATTGTATAATGTATGGCCAGACTAACACATCTACCTGGTCTATAGGTGGATGCTAAATTATATAACCGGAAAAAAAAACCCTGACACAAAACAGTTTACACCAAGCATGTATGCTGAAGGCTGCACATTGCGGCTTGCTGTATATAATGTAACTCACGCCCTTTCATAGTTCAAATGGCATCACATTTTAGGTTTATTTAATAAGGCAATGCAAAGGGCGATACAGAAATGTGAACATACAATAACCCATGGTAGCCACACTTTAGTTATCTGTAATTAGACTATAGAAAGGTAACGTCTTCTTGGTTGCTATAAGTTTCTACTCTGCATGCTGAACGTACTCAAAATGTACAAAATTCTGTCAAAGTTTAGACACTTCAATGTAGACAGGTTGGGCCTGATTTTAAATCAAAAGACCACTGCTAAGGAGGGTACATAGTGATAAATAGGACCACGCTCAGTGCTCAAGGATGTAGATTTGTGTTCAGTCTCTAAGATGTAGCTTGTTCTGGATGAGCAATTAAAATAATTAAGTAAAAAAAAAAAAAAAAAAAATTGGAATAATTTTATAACTTTATAAAAATATATACTGATAAATAAGACCACGCTCAATGCTTAAGGAAGTATCTCAGTGCTCAATCTCTAGGAAGTAACTTACTCTGGGTGATTAAAAATAATTAAGTTAAAAAGAAACATTAATTTAGAATAATATTTAGCACACGTCCTTTTAAATAATTTAAAAAAAGAAAAAAACATCTGAAGCATTTATAAAAATTAAAATGTTTAAAGTATTTTGAAATATGAATTGAATAATTTCAGTGAATAAATCGATAATAAACCCTTCGAATTACAATATTTAATTAGCGTATATTAGTATAAATTGGCATATACTTTGTTTAATTCGCACACACTATGGGGTTGATTTAAGAAAACTGGAGCGTGCAAAATCATTAAAACATTGAAACCAATCGGCTTCCTGTTTTTTTTATTTACTATTTATTTATTTTCTATTAACTAGTATTTGCATCTTAAAAACCCATAAATAATTCAATACTTTATTTTATTTTTTTGTCAAAGCTTAATTGAACAAGGTGACATTAGAAGCTAATTGGCTACCATGCACAGCTTCACCAGATTTTGCGCACTCCAGTTTTAGTAAATCAACCCCTAAGTTTTTGTTGTTCGATTTGGTGGACCAAAGTTTTTAAAACCATAAGTTTAGAAACACACATTCGCGCTCATTCTGCATTTAAGTACACTGATAGGTTTTTACATAGGTTCAGCAAAGAAATGTTTGGCAGATTGGCATTTGCACATGCGCAAGTGCATTATGGTGTGCAACTGAGCGCACACACCCTCACATGGTACATTGTACTGTAGGACAACTTTGCTGTGACAAAATGTATTAACAAATACAGAATATGAATAATAATAATAATTAATAAAAAAGGGCATCATAGCATGTTGGCATTTTTACTTCTACAACTTCTGGACATCCACAAATATATGTTTACTTTTATATGTATATAATATATATATATATATATATTTAAAAATAAGCACGATAGGTTTTAATTTAGCATAATGTGGTTTTTCATGTTAAAGAATAAAATATTGCATAGTACGAAAACTCTATACGTTTACCTGATTTCCACATGGCCGCAAGAACAGAAAGGCGATCCAAGGAAAGAATTGCAGCGAGTTCCCCATGAGTCTTTTCTATCACCCACAACTGTATCAGCTCTTGAGATAGAATGTTAGACAGATGTAAAGCTGCTCTGTGCAATGGTCCTGGTGAACTGCACTGCTTCTGAACTCATTGGATCCCACGTGATGGAGGGACTCCAGAGTGGCTCATCTCTTATCACAGATCCTCTAGTGATGGGCTTGTCCCTACAGACTGATGTCCCTTTAAATCAGCATCTGCAGGGTCACAGATCTGTGCCTGGATGCAGGTAGAGGAAGAAAAACACGGCTCTTAAGTGCCAGTGCATCTGTTGCTCATATTGTCACCACTAAAGAATCTGACTTTAGATTCTGACAATGTGTACCTCCATCCCACTAAATCTAGGGTGGGGAAAAGGCTTGAGTGATGTCATTGCTCACTCCTCAAAGTTTGTCCTAGTCCACAACACTATTTATAACCTTTCATTACAAGAGCTCCTTTCTGGGTCCTAACACCAGCCTGCTAGAAACAATAGGGAGCTGCGAAGTCATCTGAACACGAAGTGTGGGGCTGGGATCAGGGCTGCTGCGTGTGCCTAGGATGCTCTTGTTTGAAGAAGAAGTTTTACGTTTCTTAGCCAAGAAATGTCAAGGGTCTGGATCCTTCACCAAACCGGCAACTCAAACAAGACACAACGAGCAAATCACATATTAACTGTTTACTTGTACTGAGATATAGATACTTCCATTGCTTACAGGAGTATTGTTATTTTGTTTATTATTCCAGACATATTCCCACTCTTTGCTTAGCACTACTCTCTGGAAAGAGAAATCATAATATGATACAAAATAATAACAATAATAATAATAATGTTCATATTAACGTACTAGTTGTGCACATGAATTTAGGTACCTAAAAATACGTTTTAAACAAACATGAACTTTTTTTGCTTTGGTGTCGATTCACACTGGAGTGACTTATCAGGCGACTTAGTCACCTGACAAGTCGGGCTCCATTCAGTGCAATGAAATCACTCTAATCGGAGCAACTCAAGTCGCTCCGACTTAGAAAGAGGTTCCTGCACTATTTGGGGGCGACATTGGCGCACCTTGCATTAAAGTTAGAAATGATACCGCTCTAAAAACTGCTGATCCCTTGGCTTTGCTTCTGTCCCACTAAACCAAAAAGGTGCTGGCTATGCACAGGTGCATTGGATAGAAGAAGACCCTGGACTGCCGCACTCCTTAAAACAATGTCTTTATTGTACAAATGAAATCCAAAAAATAACCAAAACGATGCAGTGAAAATGAAGTGAACAACTGGAAAAATGTGGCTGACTCGTAGCGCCTTGCATTGACCGCCGTAGCTAGACGTCACCTCGCCAAGCAGACAATAGGGGCTCAGGCGCGCGCCCCCCGCTCGCCCCTGACGCCGACACGCGTGCCCGGTGGTCGCAATCACTCGTTACAGAGCGAGAACCGGGAGCTGTGTGTGTAGACACACAACTCCTAGTCCTGTCAGGGGTGAAATTACCTATCGTCTGTTAATACAATGTATGAACAGCAATTTGTCATTTCCCCATGTCAGTCCCACCCCCCCTCCTTTAGTTAGAACACACCCAGGGAACATGATTAACCCCTTCCTCGCACCCTAGTGTTAACCCCTTCATTGCCAGTCCCATTTTTATAGTAATCAATGCATTTTTATAGCACCGATTGCTATAAAAATGCCAATGGTCCCAAAAATGTGTCAAAAGTGTCCGAAGTGTCCGCCATAATGTCACAGTACCGATCGCCGCCATTACTAGTAAACAAAAAAATATTAAGAAAGATGCCATAAAACTATCCCTGATTTTGTAAACGCTATAACTTTTGCGCAAACCAATCAATAAACACTGCAATTTTTTTTTACGAAAAATATGTAGATGAATACGTATCGGCCTAAACTGAGGAAAAAAATTGTTTTTTTATATTTTGTTGCGGGATATTTAATATAGCAAAAAGTAAAAAATATATTTTTTTTTTCAAAATTGTCACTCTATTTTTGTTTATAGCCACTTGACCACTGGGCACTTAAACCCACTTAATAACCAGACCAATTTTCAGCTTTCGGTGCTCTCACATTTTGAATGACAATAACTCAGTCATACAACACTGTAACCAAATGAAATTTTTGTCCTTTTTTTCCCACAAATAGAGCTTTCTTTTGGTGGTATTTTATCACCTCTGCTGTTTTTATTTTTTTCGCTATAAATGAAAAAAGAACGAAAATTTGGTAAAAAAATCTTGATTTTGCAAAGAATTGTGGGAAAAAATGACAACTTCAAAAAACTCACAATGCCTCTTTCTAAATACCTTGGAATGTCTTCTTTCCATAAAGGGGTCATTTGGGGGGTATCTGTACTTTTCTGGCATGTTAGGGTCTCAAGAAATGAGAGAGGCCGTCAGTACATCAGATGTGATCAAATTGATCTATTTTCAGTAATTGGTACCATAGCTTTTAGACCCTAGAACTTTCACCCAGACTAAATAATATCTAAAAAAAATTGTTTTGTTACCAAAGGTATGTAGCAGTATACATTTTACGCCAAGTTTATGAAGAAAAATTACTTTTTTGCAAAATGTTATAATAGAAATGAAGAAAAATTAATTTTTTTCATTTTTATTTCCTTTCCACAAAATTTTCATATTAGCAGGTTATTTCTCACACACAGCAAATGCATACCACAAATTACACCCCAAAACACATTCTGCTATTCCTCCCGAGTATGGCGATACCCCATGTGTGAGACTTTTACACAGCGTGGCTACATACAGAGGCCCAACATGCAGGGAGCACCATCAGGCGTTCTGGGGCACCCAGGCCAATTCTGACATTTCTCTCCTACATGTAAAAATCATCATTTATTTGCTAGAAAATTACATAGAACCCCAAAACATTATATATGCTTTTTTAGCAAAGACCCTAGAGAATACAATGGCGGTTGTTGCAACTTTTTATCGCGCATGGTATTTGCACAGCAACTTTTCGAACACATTTTTTTTGGAAATAAAACAGTTTTGTGCTTTTTAAAAAAAAAACATTAAATTTAGCGCAATGTTTTTGCATAATATGAAAGATGAAGTTACGCCGAGTAAATAGATACCCAACATGTCACCCTTCAATATTGCACACGCTCGTGGAATGGCGCCAAACTTCCCGACTTAAAAATCCCCACAGGTGACGCTTTAAATATTTTTACTGGTTACATCATTTTAGTTGGAGAAGAGGTCTAGGGCCAAAATGATTGCTCTCGCTCTAACGTTCGCAGCGATACCTCACATGTGTGGTTTGAACACCGTTTTCATATGTGGGCGGGACTTACGTGCACGTTCGCTTCTGTATGCTGAGTATTGCTGGGGGGGTATGCTGAGTATTGCTGGGGGGGTATGCACAGTATTGCTGGGGGGGGTATGCACAGTATTGCTGGGGGGGGTATGCACAGTATTGCTGGGGGGGGTATGCACAGTATTGCTGGGGGGGTATGCACAGTATTGCTGGGGGGGGTATGCAGGGCCGCCATCAGGGGGGTACAGGCATTACACCTGTAAGGGGCCCGGGGGTCCCCAGGGGCCCGGATGGGAACCACCCTAAAAAAAAAAAAAAAAAAAAAAAAATTTTTTTTTTTTTTTTTTTTTTTTTAGGGGTCTGAAGGTCCCCAGGGGCCCGGAGGCCACCAAGGGCCCCAGATGGCAAGCCCTTTTTTTTATAAAAAAAATATATTTTTTATAAAAAAATATTTTTTTTTTATAAAAAATATATATTTTTTTAATATATATATATTTTTTTTTTATTAAAGGGCCATTTTTTTTCTTTTATTTTTTTTAGAGGTCCGGAGGTCCCCAGGGGCCCGAAGGCCACCAGGGCCCCAGATGGCAAGCCCTTTTTTTTCTTTTTTTTTTTATAAAAAATATATATTTTTTTAATATATATATATTTTTTTTTTATTAAAGGGCCAATTTTTTTTTTTTTTTTTTTTTTAGAGGTTCGGAGGTCCACAGGGGCCCGGAGGCCCCAGGGCACCGGATGACAACCCCCCTTTTTTTATTTATTTTCTATAAAAAAATATATATATTTTTAATATATTTTTATTTCATTTTTTTATTAAAGGGCCATTTTTTTAGGGGTCTAGGGCCCCAGATTTTTTTAGTAGGCCACCAGGGCCCCAGATGGCAACCCCCTCTTTTTTATTTATTTTTTTATAAAAAAAAAATATTTTTTTATAAAAAAATATATTTTTTTAATATATTTTTCTTTTCTTTTTTATTAAAGGGCCAATTTTTTTTCTTTTATTTTTTTAGAGGTCCGGAGGTCCACAGGGACCTGGAGATCCCCAGATGACAACCCCCCTTTTTTATAAAAAAATATATAATTTTTTTATATATTTTTTTATTTCATATATATATATATATATATATATATATATATATATATATATATATATATATATATATATATATAATATTATTATTATTATTAAAGGTCCCCAGGGCCCCCGGATGACAATCCTCCTTTTTTATATTTTTTTTTTACTTTTTTATATTATTTTATTTCTTTTTTTTTAATATATAGATGTATTTTTATTAAAGGGCTCAGAGGTCCCCAGGGCCCCATGTGTCAAACCCCCTTTTTTTATAATTGTATTTTTTATTTTTCTTTATTTTTTTTTTATATTTTTATTTTTTATTAAAGGGCCAGAGGTCCCCAGGGCCCTGGAAGGCAACCCCCTTGTTTTTTTGTTTTTTTATATATAAATGTTTATTTCTTTTTTATATATATATTTTTTTATTTCTTTCTTTTTTTTAAAGGGCCCAGAGGTTTCTTTTTATTAAAGGGCCCATAGGTCCCGAATAGAAAGCCCCCTTTTTTTGTAATTTCCTTTTATAAAAAAAAAAATAAGGTCCCCGGTGCCCCAGTTGGCAACCACCCTTTTTTAAAAATATATATATATATATTTTTTCCTCTCTTTTTTTCTTTTTATTAAAGGGCACAGAGGTCCCCAGGGCCCGGATGGCTACCCCCCTTTTTATTTTGTAAAGGGCCCCCGCTTCTCAATTCGCGCCAGCAGCCCCCCCCCCGCTTCTCAATTTTATGCGGCAGCACCCCCCCCCCCCGGTTCTCTGCTCCAGGGGGCCCATGCCTGAAGCTGTGTAAGGGGCCCCAAAATTCCTGATGGCGGCCCTGGGGGTATGCACAGTATTGCTGGGGGGGGTATGCACAGTATTGCTGGGGGGGGTATGCACAGTATTGCTGGGGGGGGTTGCAGGGATGGATGGATCTGTGACTGCAATAGTCACAGATCCATCCACAGTGCTGCCGCCATCCGCGCTCCCCCTCTCACACTGTACCGATCGGTACAGAGAGAGGAGGGAGGAACCGGCGTCATCAAATGACGCCGGTCTGTTTACATGTGATCGCGCCGTCATTGGACGGCGCGATCACGTGGTAAACCGCCGCTATCAGCGGCGATTTACCGTGATCCGTGACCCGCCGGGTCCAGAAGACCCGGTGGTCACGGACATTCCCGTGTGCGCGCCCCCCGGGGGGCGCGCGGGAGCGCGACTCTGGAATCACGTTATAAAAAGTGGCCTGGTCTTTGACCAGCAACATGGTCCGGGGCTGAAGTGGTTAAAGAAGTCCTTTGCAAGCCACACTGAAGTCATGCTGTGTGGGGCGTCTTTTAGAGTCAGGCAACTTGGAGGCCACCAAAGTGTGAACCTTAAAGCAGAGTTCCACCCATTTAAAAGTCAGCAGCTACAAAAAGTGTAGCTGCTAACTTTTAATAATCAGCCAGGAAGCATCGCTCCTCTCCCCCTCTCCTCGGCCGCATTCTAACTGTGGGCACCCGGCTGTGGCTTCACAGCCAGTTGCACACTGTGCATGCATGAGCCGCGCTGCACGCTGTAAATGGGCGAGCAATCTTCTGAGACCTGTGAGGTGTCCCAGAAGATTACAGGGAAGAAGGGGGAGAGGTGAACTTATTTCTGGCTCCGCAGCGGCAGGGGAGGAAGTGGGAGCTGGATGCCTCTAAAAAGAGGGTACCTGCTCACCCCCCCCCACCCCCCGAAAAAATGACATGCCAAATGTGGCATGTCAGGGGGTCACCAACACTTAAAGCGGAAGTTCCATTTTTGAGTGGAACTCTGCTTTAAAGCCCTACTACAGGAGATTTAAAAACAAACCCTTGCAGTGGTGCTGTGGTTGCACTGCAAGGCTTAATTGTTAAATTAGTCTAGGGGAGATTGTGCCCCCCCGTTCAAATCAGTACTTTAGCCGATTTCAGATGCGACTTGCATAGACATCTGTGCATGAAGTCGCACAGATGTCAGCCAATTTGCACTTTAAATCATAGACATGCGACTTTGAAATCGTGTGATTTCAAGTGAATTTGCACGATTTCAAAGCCCCATTCAGTGTGAACCTACACTAAGCCCTGGTTCACACTTATGCCAAATCTATACGGATCAGATGCAAACCAAAAAGCATAGATTCGCATGTCATGTAAAAAAGCTTTATTTCCAATAAAGGCTGTTCGCATATACGCGCTGCAAATTTGATTTGGGTCAAAAAAGGGTCCTGTGCGAGTTTATTGCGGTGCTGTGTAAATTTCAGCTCCATAGATTTCTATGGGACCGGATTGAAATCACAGGCCAGTGTTCTCATTACTGCAAATTGAATTTTTGCCTAGGCTATTATAGAATATAAAATAGCAGATGTGACCACTCCCCTCACAAATTCGCACCAAATTTGCATGGAAAATGCACATGCTAAGCAAAATTTGCATTGCTATGTAAAACATTTTTGCGAATTTACACCGTATATCACTTTAAATTCGCATTCGATTCGCAATGCATCAGTGTGAACTGGGGCTAAAAGCACTTTTACTCGTGGTCCCCCAGTAGACAGCACTGCAACACTCTCCAGCGGTCGGTGGTCTGTCCCTCTGCATCTTCACGTCCAGTGCAGGGATATGATCCCTGCATTGGTCTTGATGATATCGTAAAAATACAAAATAGTTATTTTGCACTCAATGTGAAAGTGTGTAAACAGAGCTGCACCCACTAAACATCGGAATATTGGATGTCAAAGTCTATATATACACATAAAATGAGTGTGCATCAACACAAATAAAAGTCCACATACATACAATGAAAACATCAGTGATGTGAAAATGATGTCTTGATGATGTCAGGATCTTAGACCACTGGAGTGTGAGGGGACCTCCGCTATGCGGAATCTGCTTGCTCAGCGAGGTATTGGTCCACTGATCCTCGCTGAGAAGGTGGATGACAGGTCTGTGTCTGCTATGCTATGCAGAGCAGACAAAGACACAGTCCCGCTCCCCTCTAAGGGGAACTAGATGGAAACAGAGCTCATCCTTTACCATTTAATGCCATTCGATCTGCCGGATGGATGGAAAATAGGACCACCATCCGTCTGTTTTTGGTTCGGATTGTATGTGGCGGGTGTCGTTGGACATGTGTCCACTGACATCTACAACTCCATAGAGGACAGTGCAGGATCCAATCATTGGACTTATTTAGTAGTCATAGACATTTATGGACTTTTATTACATCACGGAAATTGTGGTAATTTAATGTTATACAATTTTTGGGATTATTATAACATTTGCATCTATTAATTTATTTATGACATAAGTGTTTTATACAATTTCATATAACACATACAGTAAAGTAAGGGACCACTGCATAATTAGCTATAACTATTGTTTGTTTTAGCATGTTTTTGGTGCGTGTCGGAAATGCGGGCAAAAACATACATTTCTGTAGGCACACTCAAGTATGTTACAGGGAACAAAGATAACAAAGTCTGGCACTAATTCTCAAGGTTCACTCAATCAGTGGCCTGGCTTTGATCAATCACCATGTAGTGGTGCTGTTGCCGTAAACGGGTATGTTACAGGGCCTTAGCAGATTCTCAACTTAGGCACTAAAAAAATCTTACATTTGTTTCTATGGAGCGTAGAATGTTGGCAGCCTGCCAGTCCTCTTATGTATATAGCACTCTCCTAGATAGGTCCTAGGATTAGGTACATTTTGTTCTGGCTCACTGTATCCAGTGGAGCTGCTGTTTTGTTGTTAGCCAAACTTAGTTCTGCTCATTAAAATCAGTATAGCTGTGTTAAGTATTTTGGTCTATTCAGTGCTCGCTCTGCTTTCTGGAGAATTGTGGATCTCTCTAGAACATAGGTGTGGAGCAAGGCAATAGGCAGCATGCATTTTTGTACAGCCTTGGCCAATCCCTGTAAGGGTAGCCCAGATGGCTGCTGAGAGTCTGTATAAATACTCAGAGACACCAAGCTTATGGGTCTTTTCCTGTAAGAGAGGAACACAGCCTAAGGGGGGCTGGTTGCCCTGACATGTGCTTGCTCTTTATGAGGCCTCAGGTGTCCAACTTGAGGGCCTGCATTGCTGGCAGCTACTGAAAGCTGGCTGAGGGGCTATATTTTGAAGATCTAGTCTGGTATCACAGGTGAAAGGGTGTCGCATGGATTTTTGATGCGGCCAGGGCCGATCCGCCCTATAGGCTCACTATGCAAGCCGCTTAGGGCCCCACAAAGCTGTGGAGGGCCCCCCAAATTACTAGAGGCCTTGCCTGGTGAGAAGTCATTTTCGGCCCATCACCCCGCTTCTCAACTTACTGGCTGCGTGGGAGAAGAGATAAGAAGTCAGCACCCCCCTCTTCTCACTGTAATGTAAGATGTCATTTCCGACACCCCCGTCGGCAGTGACATGTCATTTTCGGAAGCCCCCCCGCTTCTTAACTTTAATGTGACATGTCATTTTGCTTAGGGCCCCAGGGAGGTCAGGATTGGCACTGGATGTGGCAACCAACTTTCCAGGGACATTTTGTGACTAGTGTAGACAGTGAGAGAGATCTTAGGGACTATGGTCCTGCTGCCACCCCTCTGATGCTAGAGAGTCAATTGTGTGTGTAAAGGGACATTGGTTGGTATACTA
This sequence comes from Rana kukunoris, assembly GCA_029574335.1. Lineage (NCBI taxonomy): Eukaryota > Metazoa > Chordata > Amphibia > Anura > Ranidae > Rana > Rana kukunoris. The sequence continues at coordinate 205,863,478 of CM056049.1, read as the reverse complement.
AAGAACTTAGTCTATCTAATTCTCTGTGAATGGAGCCAAAGAGTAACTGTGTGCCTGGCTGTGAGGCAATTACTAGAAAAAAAAAACGGCATATTTCCAGCGGCTCCCACTGGGGTAGTACTATATGTAAACAGAGGTGTTTCTAAGGCCAAGCTGTTAGAAATCAACTAAAGCCCAACCTTGTTTACACTTTAAAATGTGGTATTTCATCCATGTTGTGAAGCACTCTGAATGTCAATGGAAGTGCAATTACTATATAAAATAGTTACCATACAATCCTGTACACATTGTTGAGTCTTTGCTGGTTTGCTTTGCTTCAGAAATTATACCTGTGTTGCTCTTTTGGTGCTTCATCACATCTCCAAAGCCTCCATAGATGTCTGTCACGATGCTCCCTAACCGCATGTCAGCAGTAGAGGGGCGTTTCAGCGTTAGCCTCGATTTGTATTTCATGTATTGGAAAAAAAATAGGAAACCAAATGACACAGGACATTTGCCAAGGGGGCAGGAAGGATCAGCGATCATGTGACCACTGTGATAGGCTGCCACAGTGGTCACATCATTAGAAGCCGGTCCCACCCGCTACCAATGTCTTCTTGGGAGCGACAGCCATTTTTGACAGCTCAGTCTTTGTGCTGGGAGCACACACGGCTTACACATAAAAAAAATGCCCACCCAACGACGCATACTGTATGTGCAGCATGTGGGTGTTAAAGCCCGGCTTTTTGCAGATAAGAGTTACTGCGGTGTAAAGGGGTTAAAGCTGTAGGCACTTTATTGTGACTAATCAACGCAAATGTAAAATCTTTGTTGTAATCTTTGAAAATAAATAGCTTCACATTAAGACTGTATTCGCACCTAGTAGAGTAGAGTGATTTTTTTTTTTGCATTTTCAGGTGTTTTTATCTGAGAGTTTTTGCATACAAGTGTTGTAGAAGCATATTTCAAGAGTTTTACATGTGTATTTAAAGTGTTGGTAACGGCAGAAGGTTTAATGTATTCTATGCAATAAGATTAAAAAAAAAAACTTCTGTGTATAGCAGCCCCCTCAGCCCCCCTAATATTCACCTAAACCCCATCACTATCCAGCGATGTCGACGAGTGCCTTGGCCGTCCGGGACTCTCACGATTGTCTGAGACACAGAAGGGGCACCATTGGCTCATGCTGCTGTCAATCTGAGTCAGTAATCCAATCAGGAGTGAGAGGGGGTGGGGCCAAACCTCAGCTCTGTGTATGACTGGACACACTGAGCTGTGACTCGGTTTAGGTGCCCCCATAGCAAGCTGCTTGGTGTGGGGGCACTCAACAGGAGGGAAGGGCCAGGAGTGCCTGCAAGGGACCCGAGAAGAGGAGGATCCAGGCTGCTCTGTGCAAATCCACTGCACAGAGCAGGTAAGTATAACATGTTTGTTATTTTTAAAGAAAAATAACAGACTTTTGTATAACTTTAAGCTTTAGGCATTTTTTGTTTTAGCCAATGGAAAACACTAGGGAGAGAAGTTTTTACAGGTAAAAGATGTCTAGAATATGCCTGAAAAAAATCTTACTTATTGTATGTAGCGGCCTGCTCGTGTTGGGCTGACGCTGCCTTAAATTTAGGGGGAAGTCTGAGAGTTAGTTGACTCAGACATGTATGATTTTGAGCAAATTTGGCCTCTGTTCCAGCCATGGCTGTGCTGCGAGTGACCACTATTGTTCACCAGGCCAAGAGTAGCAGCAGCTAGGTCAAGGTGATTTGGGTGTTCCCCCTCGGCAGCCAATCAGTGGGGATTGATTGTCCCGCTGTGCATGCTGGGTAGGGGTACTTAAGGGACAGACGTCATTGGACCGAGGGTCGTCGATCCTTGGTCTGTCGTCCCACCACCCCGTGTGTGGCCCTCTTGGCCGGGGGTGCCTGTTTCTGCAATCCTGGCTCTGGATCATGTTGGTCAGGGGTTGTGATCTGTTGAGTAGGCCCAGTAAGCAGATTGGGTCTACGCTTTTAAGGGTGATCCTGTGCTGTCCGTCCTGGAGGGAGGAAGCTGATTGATGAAGGTCCTATCTTGGAGAGGACCGAACATAAGGCTGGTATCTCGGGAGAGGCCTTGAACTTCATCGAAGGACGCACTGTTACTGAAAGGCTTGATGGTGATCCCTTGGCAGTTCTAAGTTCTGCAAGAAGTTTCTCTGGAGAGATCCGGGTGCTGAATCCTGTGCTACGAGGATTTTGGACTGAAAGTGTCTCCATCTGTGGGAAGGTCTGTGGCAGAGACTACCATATTCTGTGCGCCATTCCGTCTGCTAGGCTAGTGAGAGAAACTTATCCGGGTGCACAATATCCACTCTGACTAGAGCGGCAACGAAAGCTGTGTTGCTGGAAGCAGGAGTGTTTCCCGATTGAATTAATGTACCTAAACCTATTTACCTCTCAGACTTCCACCTCTTCAATCACTTATTTTATTTCTTTACTAAGTTCAGCAAATAAATCTTACAAAAAGGAAGTCTAAAGTGTGGAAATTGAATTTTCTCTACTCTCATCCATTACCCTGGATGGTGAGGAAATAGAGGTAACATGCCGCATGAAAATATCCAGCAGCTCCTTTAGGGGTAGTGCTACATGTATATGAACAGCAAGGAAAAAAAATAGAGATCAAGTTCATGGTCAGGAACAGGCATGAGTCAGCAACATGCTGGCAGCGATGTACCAAAGTAAAGAGGCAGAACTGTGGTCAGATGTTCAAGCCATAGTAATGTAACACAAGGGAGCAGTAGACATAATAGGCATTGGTGATCCAAGAGGCATGTCAGGCGTAGCAGGGTCAGGAACAAGATAAGTAGATTTTCAGGAACTTAGAATACAGGAACTAAAGCTGAAGACAATACAGCACTGATACTAGGCAGACTTTGTGTTTAACCAGTTCCTGGGACGATGTCCATGGATGTCCTCCCACGTGTGCTCCTCCCACACACTCTCTCAGATGCACTCTGTCATTGCTGTGTCTTTTGGACACAGTGATCACAGATTGCGAAAAAGGGACAATCACAGCAGCCCTTTACCATGTGATTAGCTGTGTCCAATCAGGTAAAGCATCAGTAGCCTTCCATGCAGCCTCATCAGTGCCCATCAGTGGCACCTCATAAGTGCCGTCTCATTAGTGCACATTAGTGCAGCCTCATCGGTACCCATTAATGCAGCCTCATTAGCGCACATCAATGAAGAAGAAAAATTACTTATTTGCTAATAAGTAACTAAGAAAAGTAACTAAGAAAAACTTTTTCTGGTGCCAGGTGCCAGGTAGGGATGAGCCGAACACCCCTGGGTTCGGTTCGCACCAGAACCTGCGAACAGACCAAAAGTTTGTGTGAACTTTAGAACCCTGTTAAAGTCTATGGGACTCGAACGTTTGAAATCTAAAGTACTAATTTTAAAGGCTAATATGCAAGTTATTGTCCTAAAAAGTGTTTGGGGACCCGGGCCCTGCCCCAGGGGACATGTATCAATGCAAAAAAAAGTTTTCAAAAAACGGCTGTTTTTTCAGGAGCAGTGATTTTAATAATGCTTAAAGTGAAACAATAAAATTGAAATATTCCTTAAAATGTCATACCTAGGGGGGTGTATAGTATGCCTGTAAAGTAGCACTTGTTTCCTGTGCTTAGAACTGTCCCTGCACAAAATGTAATTTCTAAAGGAAAAATGTCATTTAAAATCACTCACCTTAGGGTCTGGTATGGATATTAAGGGGAACCCTGCATCAAATTAAAAAAAATTATGTGGGGGTTCCCCCCAAATATCCATTCCAGACCCTTCAGGTGTGGTATGGATTTTAAGGGGAACTCCACCCCAAATGTAAAAAAAAAATGCCATGGACCCCCACACATTTTTTTTTATGAATGACTTTTCTCTGTATTGCCGGGAGCCGACAATTCATTATAGCCACGAGTGATTTTGAATTAATTTTTTTCCTTCAGAAATTACACTTTGTGCAGGGACAGTTCTAAGCATGGGAAACAAGCGCTACTTTACAGGCATACTATACACCCCCCCAGGTACGAAATTTAAAGGAATATTTCACTTTTATTGTTTAACTTAAAGGAATTATTAAAATCACTGCTGCCAAAAAACTGCAGTTTTTAAAACTTTTTTGCATTGGTACATGTCCCCTGTGGCAGGACCCGGGTCCCCAAACACTTTTTATTACAATAACTTGCATATTAGACTTTAAAATAAGCACTTTAGATTTCAAACGTTCGAGTCCCATAGACTTTAACAGGGTTCTAAAGTTCACACAAGCTTGCTGCGAACACCCCAAATAGTTCGCTGTTCGGCGAACAGGCAATGTTCGAGTCGAACATGAGTTCTACTCGAACTCAAAGCTCATCCCTAGTGCCAGGATATATGTGTGTACACGAATGCGCCATGGTCTGTGTGTGCTTATGCTCATGCACATTCATATCCTTGCATGTCTAGTTAGGCTTCTCACAACCCTGCACATGCACATGAAAATGAGCACTTGCCGCACAGGAATTATCACTTGCTGCACAAGATCCCTAAAAACCACACTGCACACAGAGCAAGTGTGTTGACATGTTTTGTAGCAAAACAAATTGCCACAACACAAAAGTCTGAATGGGTTCCTGGTGCACTGAAATGTGCAAGAAACACGCATTCCATGTTTTTCCCTCATCGCGTTCTGAGCTGCAGTGGGCCACAGTACAGTGTGTTTGCATGCATCAGATCGTATGGTACCAAAGATGAAAGCAGTGCAGCCGCTCACTCACCCACTATAGTGGACGCTCCCCGCAGGTCTCAACAGCACTCCTCCTCTTCTTTTCCAGCCTCTGAATGACATCATGATGGGCAGGAACTGGGAAGCTTCTGGCGGTGCGACGGTTCCTGACAGGGAGAGCATTATGGTACACTTGCCGGCAGGGGCGGACTGACAAGACCCATGCCGTGTACACACGATCATTTTTCGGCATTAAAAAAACGTTGTTTTTGAAAAAACGTCATTTAAAATTATCAAGTGTGGGCTACACATCATTTTCCAGGGTTCTGAAAAATTCAAACATGCTGCATTTTTTTCGGGTTGTAAAAAATGATCGTGTGTGGGCTAAAATGACGTTTTAAACCCGCGCATGCTCAGAAGCAAGTTATGATAATGGAGTAAGCACATTCATCACGCTGTAACAGACAGAAAAGCGCAAATCATCTTTTACTAACAAGGAATCAGCTAAAGCAGCCCAAAGGCGAATAGAGCTTCCCCTTTAGAGTGCCGTCGTACGTGTTGTACGTCACCGCGCTTTGTTCATATTTTTTTAAAACGATTGTGTGTGCGCAACATCGTTTTTAATAATGAAGTTGGAAAAACGTTGTTTTTTGGACATGCTGAAAAATGACTTTTTTTTTTATGCTGAAAAATGATCGTGTGTACACGGCATCAGGGCCCCAAACCAAATAATACAAGGGGCACCCTGTCAGGCCCCACCCATGACCCACCCCTGTCCTGTCCATGACCCGCCCCTGGCCTCGCTCCCAAATTTTGTACAAAGTAATGCAATAAGCGCCCAGAGGCGATTCAGTTCGCATGTGTAGCGCTATACAAGTCATTCATTCAAAGTACAAAGAGAGTCTGTTAGAAAGCTTCTCCTCCAGGCTCCATTAGAGACTACCAAATAGTATAATGGAACCTGGAGGGGACCTCATTCTAACAGAGTATACAGTGAACACCTTCATTCACTCTGGTCCTTATGGGACCCCCTTCTTGTACCATGACTCTCACCCCTGTACAGTACACTCCTGACCTCTGCACGCTGTACATTATGTTATGTACATTATTATGTAAGCATCAGAGTCCGCACAGAGCCTCCCCTTACATCAGAGTCCGCACAGAGGCCTCCCTTACATCAGAGTCCGCACAGAGGCCTCCCTTACATCAGAGTCCGCACAGAGGCCCCCCCTTACATCAGAGTCCGCACAGAGGCCCCCCCTTACATCAGAGTCCGCACAGAGGCCCCCCCTTACATCAGAGTCCGCACAGAGGCCCCCCCTTACATCAGAGTCCGCACAGAGGCCCCCCCTTACATCAGAGTCCGCACAGAGGCCCCCCTTACATCAGAGTCCACACAGAGGCCCTACTTACATCAGAGACCCCATATACATCAGATCTGATGTAAGGGGTGTTCTAGGAAACTTGATTTAAGGGTGCATGCTGTGGACTATTGTGTAAAGAGGGTCTCTGCTCACCAAAGCCTGCCCCCCCCCCCTTAAACAAAGTCCACAGAGCACCCCTTTTTATACACTGGGAGGCAGGAGAGACTAGAGAGGGTGAGTTTGCCAGGATGGAGGCTGAGGCGCAGGCAGGCTGTCTGATGCTTTTTTGAGTTCAAACTTCCTGTCCAGTGCCCACACATGCCCGGGGAGTGTGGGCAGGGCAGACTCAGAAGGAGGAGGAGCAGATGAGCTCTATCTCTCCTCGTGTCTGTGCAGAGAGAGAAGGGGAAGTCAGCGCTGGTGTGCGCTGAGGCTGAGCTATGTGTGAGATGAGACCTATCACAGTGGTAGGTGAGCAGCGGCCATGACCTGTGTTAACAGAGCTCCAGCAGGCATATTCCTGCTCTGCAAAAACAGCGTTTGGTAGTGGCAGTCGGTGGCTGTGCATAGTGTCACCGCCCCGGGGGGAGATTTCCACCCTGCCCCCTCTGCCAGCCCTCCCCTGGGGCCAAGGCCCCCAATTGCTATTCTCTTGTCCAATGTAAGTGCCCTCGCTGGCCACTGAAGCAATCTTTTTGGACAGGGAGTTGCCATATGCTGGGTTTAACCTTAAAGCTGAAGTTTAGGTATTAATTTTTTTGGATAGTTACATTGGTCCAGCTTGGAACAATGTAAGTATGCATACCTCACACCTGACTGGTCCCTATGTAAGTTGTAATTCCCTGTAGTAGTCGCTGCTAGTACAGTGATAGCAGAAGTCTTCCAGGTCCAGTGCCGAACAGTTACAACTCTGAAAAGTACCCACTGGAGATGACTTGCCATGATTCTTCCATGATTCAGAAGAACACCTTGAATTTCCCTCAAAGGATACAAGGCATTCTCTGATTAGACAAGGTGGAGATTGTGACAACATCACTCAATCAGAGAATGCCTTTTACTCACTGAAAAAATACAGGGCTTCCTCTGAATGGAAGCAGTGTCAAACAGGCTACATTAATTGAACTTGCTTGGCACTGGACCCAGAAGACTGTTTTTATCACTGTAGTAGCAGCAACTACTACAATGATTTGCAGCTTACACAGAGATTAGTCAGTCATGCGATATGCATGCTTTAATTGGTCTAAACTGGACCAATGTAACTATGTAAAACAAAAAATCCTACCTAAACTTCAGCTATAAAATCATAGAGGTCACGCCACTAAAAGCTTAAATGTTTTAAGCTTAAAACATTTAAATGTTTAAAATGTCTGACAGATTTCTGTATATTGATGATGTAAATATTTTAACCACTTCTGCGCCGGACGGTTTTACCCCCTTATTGACCAGGCCAGGCCATTTTTTGCGATATGTCACTGCGTTACTTTAAAGTAGATATAAAGCCCTCACATATACTCAGTGAAGTGAACAGCCTCGTATGATACACAGGGATGAAACAAATCTCCCTACATAAGTTTTACATGCTGCTGTCTTCAGATCGTGTTAGGAGATTTTCTCTTCCTGGTTAGCATTGCAGCAAAGCCTGGGCATACAGCCAAGACAGCTGATTGGAGGAAAGGCACACCCCCCCCCCCCCCTCTACTCACAGGTAGAGACTTTCAGAGCCAATTGTTAAATAGTTCAGCTCTGTGCTAATCTATTTATAGCAACCTCCCCAACACAAAACTCAGGCTGTTTTATCTCAGTTGACGGAGAACTTGTCAGGAGTTATCAGGCTGATAACAGAAGAACAGAGCAGGAGACAGCTACAGGACATAAGGCTTTGGAGAGAGATAAAAAAAACACTGCAGATGTATGTGCCCAGCTCAAATTTCATAAATCAGGTATACATCCACTTTAACTGACAATTGTGCAGTCGTGCAACGTTGTACCCAAACAAAAATGACCTTTTTTTCCCACAAAAAGAGCTTTCTTTCAGTGGTATTTGATTACCGCTGCCCTTTTTATTCTTTGCGCTATTTACAAAAAAAAGACAGACAATTAAAAAGAAAATAACTTGTTTACTCTCTGCTATAAAACATACTCAAAAATATGTAATAAAATCTAATTTCTTTCACAATTTAGGCCAATATGTATTCTGCTAGATATTTTTAGCAAAAAAAAAAAAACAATAAGCGTATATTGATTGTTTTTTTTTTGCAAAAGTTATCACGTTTACAAACTATGAGATGTTGTTATGCCATTTTAAAGGGGTTAACATCGGGGCAATCAAAGGGTTAAGTGTGTTCCCTGGGTGTGCTTTCTTACTCTGTGTGGGATAGACTGATTGCAGGAAGAGAGACATCTGTGTTCCTGATTAGCAGGAACACAAAATCTCTCTCTCCCTGTCTGACAGGTCGGCCTTGTTCTCTGTCTCTCCTCCAAACAATCGTGATTGGCTCCTGCTGTGTCCAATGACAAAAAAAACAGAGAATTGAGCGCACTCCCAAAGTCCAGCCTATACACAGATATGATTCTAAGACAGGCAATTCAGTAGTGAGAAAATAGTATACATTAATATATTGGAGTCCATATATAGGAAAACGTCTATAAGCATAATAGCCTAAGACCACACTAACACTTGATGGCAGCCAGCTGACAGATGAAGCAATCTGTAAACGACAAGAAAAACACAAAAGCGGCGCCTTCTAAGCGTAGCAGTAGTAAAATTTAATTGATGTGTTCAAACAATAAAAAAGACCTACTCACAAAGCAGGTGAATGATCAGGCATGTGAACGATTTTCTTCCGCAGGTAGTGAGTGTCCATCTCGCTGGGTGTCGAATTGCTGGTTACTGCTGACGGCACGGGCGATGTACAACAAGATCCCCTGGAACCAAAAGACAGGGAACCTGTTTCCCAGTGTAGCAGCGCGAGTGTTGTCACTTCCTATGCGCGGGCGGATGCGCGCGTTCGGGACATTCGTGTCCCTTCCTCAGGCAAGATGGACACTCACTACCTGCGGAAGAAAATCGTTATTGTTCACATGCCTGATCATTGACCTGCTTTGTGAGTAGGTCTTTTTTATTGTTTGAACACATCAATTACATTTTACTACTGCTACGCTTAGAAGGCGCCGCTTTTGTGTTTTTTTTGTGTCCAATGACAGCAGGAGCTGGTCATGGGCAGTGCGTGCCCGTGACCCAGACCAGGAAGTTGTGAATACACAAGTGAATATGCGCAAGGAGTGAAAAACACACAGGTACCTCAGCAGTATAAATAATAATGAGCTTAAAATTGATAATAATAAAATAACAATGTACAAAAAATGTTGTACAGTATAAGTGGATAAGTTAAAATAAAGTTTAAATTAAAAAAAGTCCAAGGCTCAGGGGCATGTGGATAAGAGAGAGTCCGAGGATGAGTGAAGAATTGTTTGTTATGGAGATCACATATACATGCTCAGGGCTGCCATCATGGAAGAACAGAAACCGTGTTCCAAGTACTGTCAGGAAAAAACAAGGGGAGAGGCGCCTCTAAGAGTAGATTACACCCGCCATCTGTTCCTTGCGTCCCATTATCACATATGACAATTATAATCCCCTTCCTCTCAACATTCTATTTAATTTAACTGCCCAGTTTTTTACCTCCCCTGAGCCTTGATATTGTGCGGCTCTCCCGCAGCCTTTTGTTCACATTTCTCTCAGTCCCCCGCCCCCTCCGCCCTGACCTTTGATAATCTACATCACGATATCCTTCCCACTTACTTTAAACCTCGCCTTCTCACTTAGTTTAAACCTCCCCTTCCCTCGTGCACCACGCCCACCTCCCTTCGTCCCCAGTTTTTAGCATATACCAAATCCCGTGCCAGCTCCGCCCCCGTTCATGCCCCCAGGACATCCCCCACCACCGCCCCTTCTTCCTACTTGAATCTAGCTCCATTCCCTACACAAGTCAGCTTGATAAAGGAGCGCGACTGCCGCGTCATCGCAGTGCGCCTGCTCTGAAACGCGTCGCATACCAGTGACGTCACCACGTTCGGATTGCCGCAGAATTCAAAATTCCAGGCTGACCCTGCAGCTTTACCACCGCCGCCGACCCCAACACCTTACAGCGGTTGGAAAAGGACTACTGCAGACAGCGCAGCGCATAAGAACACCAGTGACTGACCTGAGGACTTCTTCCACCTAAGGAATTTTATACAATGCTTGTTTTTACTTCACTAAACGTGAGTTGCCTGTATTTATTAACCTATTAAATTACCTTAACATCTACTCTTAGAGGCGCCTCTCCCCTTGTTTTTTCCAGGAAGTTGTGAACCCCATCTAGAGCACAGTGGTTCGCCAAAATTGCAGAAGTACAACAAATGGAGAATCCTACTATGGCAATGAAAGATCAGGATTGGAGGCACCGGAAGATATGTGCCCCCTATCTGAAGTACAGGGAAGATATACAAGAGTAACGTTGAGAAAGAAAGGAGAAACACAATTGAGAGGGGAGAAGGAGGAAGCAGGGGTGTGAGGAGGAGGGAGTCTTGCTCTTTCCATCCTCCTCCCTTTTTTTTTGAGAGTGGGGGTATTATTGAGAAAGGACATGGAGGTAAAAGAAGGAAAAGAGAATTCACATTGAATTAATGAATAGTTTAGGAAATAAGAGAATACAAGATGGTAATACTTAGGTTGGTATAATAAGATGGCAAAAGATTGTGAAAAATTGTAATGTGAAATCTGTTAAAAAATAAGAATTTATAAAAGGAAGTTGCGAACAACGTACATGTACATTGTTTCGTGCAGCTGGGCCACCCTGCCGCAGTATATGTGTGGTGGGTGGTCTGGAGTTAATTATAAAAAAAAATAAAAAAAAAATACAGCTGTTACGTGACCTAGCTCTTTCCCAGCCTGCCTGCAGGGAAGCATAAGCAGGAGGAGTGTCTAGTCCTTTGCTGCTGGTCACATGTTAAAAAAAACAGCATTTTGAATACAGAGGAAGAATAAAATATGGATATCATTAAACTGTTTTAAATTGTCATACAAATATACAAGTATATTTGAAATTACATCTTTAATTATTTTTTTGGAATTTACATGGTGTGGGCAGACATTTGCCAGTCACAGGCTCTCCAGCCTGTGTGTTAGAATAAAAGGGAGGCAAAGCCTCCAATAATCTACATGTAATATCCCACCCCTATTATGTTTAGCTGTTTAGTGGGCATGGAGGAGGAGGGAAGAAAGGAGCTGTTATTTATCACTGTCTATATGCCCACATGTGTGACACTACAGTCACATGGGGCTTCTCAAATGTGATAGGGAGGAAATACTCAGCATAGAAACTCACTGAAAACTGAGCATGTGCAGTGTTGCCACCACAGCTGCAAAATCAGTAGTTGAATTGGGGCCATGAACAGAAGGTGGAGATATAGAGCAGCAGGATCAACTAGGTTTTTTGCAGAATACAGAAAACAAAACTCAGTGACTGAGTAAGTATGAACAGCATCTAATACAGCATTTATTGATAGATTTTTTTATAATGTGGGTTTAGTGACACTTTAACCACTTGCTTACTGGGCACATATACCACCCTCCTGCTCAGGTGAAATTTCAGCTTCCGGCACTGCGTCGCTTTAACTAACAATTGCGCGGTCGTGCGACGTGGCTCCCAAACAAAATTGACGTCCTTTTGTTTAGGGCGATACGTATTCTTCTACATTTGTTTGGTAAAAAAAAAAATCGCAATAAGTGACTGGTTTGCGCAAAAGTTATAGCGCTTACAAAATAGGGGACAGAATTATTATTTTTTATTATTTTTTTTTTTACTAGAAATGGCAGTGATCTGCGATTTTTATTGAGACTGCGACGTTATGGCGGACACATCGGACACCTATGTACAAGGGACACAGATCAGTCTCCTCTCCAGAGACAGGATGCTGTCTCTGTGTAAAACGGCAATGAGAGATGATCTCATATGTTTACATATGAGATCATCTCTCATTCGCCGCACAGATCGAATCGCAAACCGTCACTCTGATTGGCTGTTCACAGAGCTTCCTCGCTGTGCGCTCTGGAGCGTGCGCGGAGAACGCCCAAAGGGGCGGCCGTCAAAAGACTTGGATATTCAGACCCGCGCTGTAGCCGTCATTCGGCTATAGCGCGGGTCTAAAATGGTTAAAGCCTAACACAATTTTTACTCTAGATAAGGGATAAGCAACCTTGGCACTCCAGCTATAGTGATACAAGTTCCATCCTACCTCTGCTATTTGTAGTTATGCATTGTGGTTGTCAGTCTTGCAAAACCGCCAAAGCTGGATTGCCGAAGTTGCTGACCCCTGCTCTAGATGATTATACATGTAAATGTATTATACACACAAATAATAGCCTGTCTCAAAAATGCAGTTTTGTATATTCTCCCCACAATTTAATGTGATGTATATTGGTCTTGGTTTCAATAGATGGCTTTCTGTTAATACAAAAGGATATACTGTAGTCTTACATAGTTACATAGTTAGCTAGGTTGAAAAAAGACACAAGTCCATCCAGTTCAACCATAAAAAATAAAAAAAATAAACAAACAAAATAAAACACAGTACAATCCCATACACCCAACTCCATACCCACAGTTGATCCAGAGGAAGGCAAAAAACCCCAGCAGAGCGATGATCCAATTTGCTACAGGAGGGGAAAAAATTCCTTCCTGATCCCCAGAGAGGCCATCGGATTTACCCTGGATCAACTTTACCTACAAATCTTAGTACTCAGTTATATTATGTGTATTTAGGAAAGAATCCAGGCCCTTCTTAAAGCAATCTACTGAGCTGGCCAGAACCACCTCTGGAGGGAGTCTGTTCCACATTTTCACAGCTCTTACTGTGAAGAAACCTTTCCGTATTTGGAGGGGAAATCTATTTTCCTCTAGACGTAAAGAGTGCCCTCTTGTCCTCAGTGTTGACCTTAAAGTGAATAACTCAACACCAAGTTCACTATATGGACCTCATATATTTGTACATGTTGATCATATCCCCCCTTATTCTCCTCTTCTCAAGAGTGAATAAATTCAGTTCTTCTAATCTTTCCTCATAGCTGAGCTCCTCCATGCCTCTTATCAGTTGGGTTGCCCTTCTCTGCACTTTCTCCAGTTCTCCGATATCCTTTTTGAGAACTGGTGGCCAAAACTGGACTGCAGAGGCTTACCTTCCTAAAATGTTTAACTACAGGCTACAAGTCTGGGAAAGAATATGACAGGTAAAAGAAGCAAAATAACCTAAAATCCCCCATTCTGTAATAAAAGTATAACAGCTCTGATACACAGTTAGCCTTTCTTGATATCGGTAGTATGACGAAAAGCTAAAGCTAGCGGGAAACAGATGGATAACTGTTTGGCACAATAATATATACAATTAGATGTGATGAGAAACAATGTTCTCTTTTTTGCTTTATGAATGATTAACTCAAATTATTCTGAAAACTACGTTTCAACACACTTGTGGATAGCTATTGATCCTGAGGTTTGTAAAATACATAATTTCTTTATTATACAAGCCATAGCAATGTAGAACAGATTTAGAATATGGTATCAATTAAAATCCTGTTAATTTTTTGGAATTTTTTTATGCATTGTCACAGTTTTTCACACTTTATAATAGTCTTACTAACATTTATATAAGAATATGAGTGAAGTTGTGCAATATCTGCTAAGCTCGTATTTAAATATAGACAAAGTCAAATAGAGAATGATAGGTAACAACATAGGTGTGTGCACAGGGTGTGCCCAGGCACCCCCTAATCACCCTGTGCAGCACAGATTCCTGCTACTGCCCTGGCTCCCATCTTTCCCCCCGCAGCGCTGCCAGCTTCCCTCCTCTCCTATCGGCTGTTGCTGCTGGGATGTTTTAGGAGTAGGGAAGGGGCCAGTAAATATGTGATTCACCAGCCCCTTCCCTTTCTGAATGAACATAGTGAGTGATCATCGGTAGTGTGTGTTTGGGCTTTGGGGTGCACACCCTAATGAGATAGGCTGCGCAAACCTATGATTAAGAAAGTCTGATTTTGCAAAGTGAAGCTTTGTACACACGACCGAGGAACTCATCTGGAAAGACACATTGTTTTCCTCGATGAGTTCCTTGTTAGGCATGTCGAGAAACTTGACAAGCTGTCTTTGCGTACACACAGTCAAGACCAAATCTTCTCGTTCTCAAGCGCGGTGACTTCAACATATACGACAGCAGGGGAAGTTTGATTCCACTGGCACAACCCTTGGGGCTGCTTTTGCTAATCTCATGTTACTGCATGTTAGGTAAAAGTTTGATAAGAGACATTTGCACTTTTCAGTCTGTTACAGCGTGACAAATGTGCTATTTCCATTACAAACGCTACTTTAGGTGTGCGGGTTTCTAAGCATACACACCAACGTGTTTCTCATCAAAAACCAGCCCGAGGAGGAACACGACGAGGAAAAAAGAGAACTTGCTCTGTTTTTTCCTCGTCAAGTTCCTCAACAGTTTTCTCAATGAAAAGCATACACATGACCGTTTTCCTCTGCAAAAAAGCTCTGCCACCAAGTTTCTTGATGGATTCTGTCGAGGAAACCGGTCGTGTGTACGCGGCCTGAGATGTATTTGTTTATTGTGCATCCCAGGACACAAGGTATTTTCATATCTATATTGACAGGATTATGCTGTCACCTTCATGTGACTGGAGACTGGGGGTAAAACAGTCAGGAAATCCCCTCACAGGCATAACTCCTCCCAGCTAGGCATAGCTTCACTTTTTTTCTAGTGTCTAAATGTGATGGCCTTGCCTGTGCACACAAGAATTCCATCTGGAGACTAGCTTATCTAGATCTGTGGCCTACCGCAATTGGGTTAGAGGAACAGTACCCTGACCTTGAATTGGAGATGTGGGTGGGCAATAACATACACTCAGTCCAGATGCAAATGATGGAACTTGTATGCAAGCAAAGAAAAACAGTTCAGAACAAGCCCACTGGAAGGAGGCCCAACAGGGAACACTCACTGATGCCAACAGCATGTAGCGGAGCAGAATTCAGGCGAACTGACACCTTCTCTTGCACTATATCCCCTGGGGATCAGTTACAATTTTTGTGGCTCCGATTTCTTTCATCTCTGATCTTTCTACTACATCTGAGGCACCTTCCTCCGTTTCCTTTATTTTAAGAGAGGAATTCTCATCTGTTATTAGTGCTTTACAGTGCCAGCTTATTGGAATCCTTTCTGGATTAGACCATCCTGTTCGCAAATTAAATGTTCTGCTTACATTGAGATGTGGAGAATCCCTCCTCAAAGCAATCTACTCTTGAAAAATTCCAGGGTCAGGTTTTAGCCAAGACCCAAAAGGTCTTTGTGGATTTTCATATGGAAGTAGTTTGGACCAACTTACAACTATCGCTTCCGGAGACTTCTCTCCCAAAGTTAAAAGGACTCAGATTGTATCATCTGCTGCAACATCCCCAATGCTTCCCTGTATATTCTTGTTTAAAGGATATGTTATATGTGAGGTGGGCTCACTCTGAAAATGTCTTTATTTCACTAAAATTAAAAGTATGGAAAAGGAGACAATTCCCTTAATCGTCTCCAAAAAGAGGAATGCAATCGACTATCTAGGTACCCTGAGAGCCGGTTCACACTGGGGAGACTCGTCAGGCAATGGAACCGTTCTAATAGGACCGACGCAAGTCGCTCCGACTTAGAAAGAGGTTCCTGTACGACTTTATGGGCGGCTTAGGCGACCTGCATTGACTTCTATACAGAAGTCGTTTTGCAGGTCGCCTCTGAAGTCGTCCTCAGGACGACTTGCAGAGTCGCCCCCGGAGTCGTGCCACAGCTATGTGAACCGACTCTAAATGAATTACACACAGAGTAAGATTACATTTTTATTTATATAAAAGATATAAAAACAAGGTATCCAGATACAGATGCCTGGATACTGGATATTTTATTTGTGTGATATTATGTATACTTAGTTATCTTTATTTCTGACTTCATTTAAAATTTGTTGATCCTGAAGAAGCAAAATATTTTCGAAACATGTAGAGGAGTTCTGTTCACAGAGGACAGTGTAACACATGTATAGACATTTTATCCAATACATGGTTGAATTGTGAGTAAGTGAGTGAAAAACTTGTAAAGCGCGACACTTGCGAACTGAATCGCCTCTGGGCGCTGTTTCCATTCCTTCGATAAGGAGATGCTTTGCCTCAGAAGAGATGAGTTTTATTAATTCTCCTGAAGGCCAAGTGGTCCGACTCCAGTCGGATGGTGGTTGGTAGTGCATTCCACAGTCGAGGTTCTTGGACAGCAAATCTCCGTTCTCCCTTGGATTTGTATCTTGCCTTGGGTATCTGTAGTAGCTTTTGATTTGTGTATCGCAGAGTGCGATGGGGGTTATGGGCTTTTATTTGTTCGCATAGATATTGTGTGTTAGGCAGAGTGCCTTAAAAGTGATTCTGTCTTTCACTGGTAGCCAGTGAAGAGATCTAAGCAAAAGGGAGATTGGCTCCCATGGTTTTTTACCAGTCACTAATCGCGCAGCCGTATTTTGAACGACTTGCAGACGAGTGATTTGGTATTTGGGAAGTCCTAAATAAAGGGCATTTGCATAGTCGAGTCTGGAATTAATGATTGTTCCCACCACGACTGCAATGTCCTTTTTAGGGATGAAAGGCGTGAGTCGGCGTAGCAGGCACAGCAGATGATGGGATCCACTGACTACAGACCCTATTTGTGCATCCATTGTCATGTCGGAGTCGAAAATGACTCCGAGACTTTTGACTTTGGTGCTCGGGGCGATAATTTTTCCCAGAATGGGTGGTGGGGTCCAAGTTGAGGTGTGGTGACTTTTCCTGTTTGCGTGAAACAGGAGAAGCTCTGTTTTCGAACCATTGAGTTTAAGATAACTGGATGTCATCAATTGAGATTGAGATGTATTATATATGTAGTAATATATTGTCTACTTCATGTCCAATGTATTAGCTCTTTCTGAGTAATAGAGGTACTGTCACTTTAAGATTTAATACACTGTCCACATTGGTAAGCATCAGTACCATCCCCTCCCCTCATCTACCAATCTCTGTATATATTGCCTCATTATTTTATCTGTGTGATACAGTGCGGAAAATAAATATTTGAACACCCTGCTATTTTGCAAGTTCTCCCACTTGGAAATCATGGAGGGGTCTGAAATTTTCATCGTAGGTGCATGTCCACTGTGAGAGACATAATTAAAAAAAAATTGTAACTATTTATTTGTATGATACAGCTGCAAATAAGTATTTGAACACCTGAGAAAATCAATGTTAATATTTGGTACAGTAGCCTTTGTTTGCAATTACAGAGGTCAAACGTTTCTTGTAGTTTTTCACCAGGTTTGCACACACTGGAGGAGGGATTTTGGCCCACTCCTCCACACAGATCTTCTCTAGATCAGTCAGGTTTCTGGGTTGTCGCTGAGAAACACGGAGTTTGAGCTCCCTCCAAAGATTCTCTATTGGGTTTAGGTCTAAAGACTGGCTAGGCCACGCCAGAACCTTGATATGCTTCTTACAAAGCCACTCCTTGGTTATCCTGGCTGTGTGCTTCGGGTCATTGTCATGTTGGAAGACCCAGCCTCGACCCATCTTCAAAGCTCTAACTGAGGGAAGGAGGTTGTTGCCCAAAATCTCGCAATACATGGCCCCGGTCATCCTCTCCTTAATACAGTGCAGTCGCCCTGTCCCATGTGCAGAAAAACACCCCCAAAGCATGATGCTACCACCCCCATGCTTCACAGTAGGGATGGTGTTCTTGGGATGGTACTCATCATTCTTCTTCCTCCAAACACGGTTAGTGGAATTATGACCAAAAAGTTCTATTTTGGTCTCATCTGACCACATGACTTTCTCCCATGACTCCTCTGGATCATCCAAATGGTCATTGGTAAACTTAAGACGGGCCTTGACATGTGCTGGTTTAAGCAGGGGAACCTTCCGTGCCATGCATGATTTCAAACCATGACGTCTTAGTGTATTACCAACAGTAACCTTGGAAACGGTGGTCCCAGCTCTTTTCAGGTCATTGACCAGCTCCTCCTGTGTAGTCCTGGGCTGATTTCTCACCTTTCTTAGGATCATTGAGACCCCACGAGGTGAGATTTTGCATGGAGCCCCAGTCCAAGGGAGATTGACAGTCATGTTTAGCTTCTTCCATTTTCTAATGATTGCTCCAACAGTGGACCTTTTTTCACCAAGCTGCTTGGCAATTTCCCCGTAGCCCTTTCCAGCCTTGTGGAGGTGTACAATTTTGTCTCTAGTGTCTTTGGACAGCTCTTTGGTCTTGGCCATGTTAGTAGTTGGATTCTTACTGATTGTATGGGGTGGACAGGTGTCTTTATCAAGAATCGGTGTAACACATGTATAGACACATTTTATCCCTTTATGTGTATTTTAAATTGATGTTTCCATGCATATCTGGATACCTTGTTTTATATATTTTGTATAAATAAAATTGCACTCTTAGGCCTCATGTACATTGCTCCTGGTTAACGGACCTTTAGGAGCAGTTGGGCATGTTTTTCAACTGCTCCTTAACTCTCCTCTATGTTATTTTATCAGTACATGTACACAGGGTCATTTATTGTCAATTCTAGGCAGTTGAGTTTAAAAGGCTTTTTTCGGAACTGTGTTTAGAGGCATTTCAAGCACCAAACGCGGTAACTCGCATTTAGCAGCGTTTCGTTTACAGGCGTTTTTCATTTAAACAAAAAAAATGTAAAACTATTCAAATGCTTCTAGACACAAACACGGCTAAAGGAAACTAAACGCGGCATTTAAGGCCCCATGCACACGAGACGCTGGCAAACTCAAGTTCAGAGGCATTTGGACAGTTTTTTTCAACTGCCCCTCAACACATTCATTCTTATCCTATGTGTCCATGCACACATACTTGTTTATTGCCGTTTTTAGGCAGTTGCGTTTATCCTCGTTTTTCTAGAAGCAAACAGATGGGTTTAGACGCAAAAGTTTTCGCGTTTCAGATGCAAAACGCGGCAAAACGTCATACCGGCGTTTTGCCGCGATTTCGTTTATAGGCGTTTTTTAAAGGTGACCTATTTTTTTTACATTAGAAATCTCAAAAATTATGGCAAATTATGAAAAACCATTAAAAAACATAAACAACTGTAATTGCTTGCATTGCATTGTGGACAATCCACAACTTGTGGCAGGTGACGTGGCCAATGGACAATCCACAACTTGTGGCAGGTGACATGGCCAGGTGATGTGGCAAGTGGACAATCCACAACTTGTGGACAAGTGACGTGGCAGGTGATGTGGCCAGGTGACGTGGCAGGTGATGTGACCAGTGGACAATCCACAACTTGTGGCAGGTGATGTGGCCAGGTAACGTGGCCAGATGACATGGCCTCGTGACGTGGCAAGTGGACAATCCACAACTTGTGGTACGAGATGTGGCAAGTAACGTGGCGAGGTGATGTGGCAAGTGAACAACCCACAACTTGTGGCAGGTGACGTGGCCAGTGGACAATCCACAACTTGTGGCAGGTGACGTGGTCAGGTGATGTGGCAA
This sequence comes from Rana kukunoris, assembly GCA_029574335.1. NCBI lineage: Eukaryota > Metazoa > Chordata > Amphibia > Anura > Ranidae > Rana > Rana kukunoris. The sequence continues at coordinate 205,843,802 of CM056049.1, read as the reverse complement.
GTAGACAATCCACAACTTGTGGCAGGTGACGTGGCAGGTGACGTGGCCAGTGGACAATCCACAACTTGTAGCCAGGTGATGTGGCAGGTGACGTGGCCAGGTGACGTGGCAAGTGGACAATCTGCAACTTGTGGCAGGTGATGTGGCAAGTGGACAATCCACAACTTGTGGCAGGTGACGTGGCCAGTGGACAATCCACAACTTGTGGCAGGTGAGGTGGCCAGGTGACGTGGCCAGGTGACATGGCCAGGTGATGTGGCCAGTGGACAATCCACAACTTGTGGCAGGTAATGTTGCCAGGTGACGTGGCAGGTGATGTGGCAAGTGGACAATCCACAACTTGTGGCAGGTGACATGGCAAGTGGACAATCTGCAGCTTGTGACAGGTGATGTGGCAAGTGACACGCTAAATACAAGTATACTGCTGCTCTTTCAGCTGCTACTCACTCTGGTCTCACAAAATGGCTGAAATGTTAAATATTGTTTTTTGAGCTTAGGGACGTGGCAGGTGATGTGGCCAGTGGACAATCCACAACTTGTGGCAGGTGACGTGGCAGATGACGTGTCCAGGTGACGTGGCAAGTGGACAATCCACAACTTGTGGTAGGTGACGTGGTCAGGTGATGTGGCAAGTGGACAATCCACAACTTGTGGCAGTGATGTGGCAGGTGACGTGGCCAGGTGATGTGGCGAGTGGACAATCCACAACTTGTGGCAGGTGACGTGGCCAGGTGACGTGGCCAGTGGACAATCCACAACTTGTGGCAGGTGACGTGGCAGATGACGTGGCAAGTGGACAATCCACAGCTTGTGGCAGGTGATGTGGCAAGTTACTCGCTCTGGTCTCACAAAATGGCTGAAATGTTTAAATAATATTGTTTTTTGAGCTTAGGGACGTGGCAGGTGACGTGGCCAGGTGATGTGGCCAGTGGACAATCCACAACTTGTGGCCAGGTGACTTGCCAGGTGATGTGAACAGGTGACGTGGCCAGGTGACAAGGCAAATGGACAATCCACAACTTGTGGCAGGTGACGTGGCCAGTTGACGTGGCAGGTGACGTGGCCAGTGGACAATCCACAACTTGTGGCAGGTGAGGTGGCCAGGTGATGTGGCAGGTGACGTGGCCAGGTGACGTGGCAAGTGGACAATCCACAGATTGTGGCAGGTGATGTGGCAAGTGACATGCTAAATACAAGTTTACTGCTGCTCTTTCAGCCGCTACTCACTTTGGTCTCACAAAATGGCTGAAATGGTTAAATAATATTGTTTTTTGAGCTTAGGGAGGGTCTTATGTTTCTTAACTAAACACTTATAAACGCAAACGCGGTAAAACAGGCATTTTAAACGCCGTGCGTTTGCGTCTCGTGTGCATGGGGCCTAAAAGCGGCTAAATGGTCATTTTACGATGCCGGTTTCTAGCTGTCAAGTGAAATCGTTCAAGAGAGATTGAGCAACGTCCCGTGTACATGAAGCCTTACTCTGTGTGAAATTCATTCTGGGTACCAAGTAGTACATTCCCTTCCTCTTTTTGGAGACGTTTAGGGAAATGGTCTCCTTTTCCATACTTTTCTTTATTGTCATTTGGATGATGGTACCCCCATATTGTTTATGATTTTAGTCTTTTTATTTCACCAAAATGATTTGCTCAACGACACCCTTTGACTAGTGAGTTCTCTAAGAAAAGAAGTATGCCTGATGTAGATTTGGCAATTTCCTATTTTAAAAGGACTCTCGGGGGGAAATATCCTGGTATTTATGGATCCTTCATAAAAAATCTTGAAGCCTTATTTAAGGCCTCTTCTGCTCTTGTAGGAGTAGCGTACAGTAGCAACTGTGGCTCTGGGGGTGTGTTAAAGCATTAAAGGGTCACTAAAGGAAAATATTTGTTTTGCTGAAATTACTGTTTAGGGTATAGAGACATAATAGTTAACTGATTCCTTTTTAAAAACGATTAAAAACAGATAAAAAAATCAATCATATAACGTGCCTCTAGTTTCACTTTTCGTTTTTGCATCTAGCTTAGTTTTTGCATGTAATTTAATGCCTCTGTGCTGGACAGTGCAATAGACAGTGATGGCTAGGAAAACGCAACTAGCATTTCCCAGTACTGTGGTTATCAGGAAACAGACAACCAGGGAGTGTCCAGAACAGAGCAGAATTACAGCAACATCAGAGCAAAAACGAACAATGAGGACATGAAACCAGGACTGCAGTAAGGTAAAGGAAGCTATTTAGCTAAAACAAAAAAAAATCCTTTAGTGACCCTTTAAGGTCTGGGCTCATCAGAGATAGACTGTGGCGATACTGAGTCTGGTAGATACCTGAGGAAATTTTCCCTGTACCATTTGTTTCTTGGTGAATCAGACTCTATTCAATAGTTCTCCCTAGGTTGGGCATCTTGATGGTGACATGCACAGGATTTCATAACTAAAGTGTTGATCAGTGGGGTTACCTTATTAAAAAACAGGTTGAGTGTTTACACTTTCAATGAGATCATTCATTTGGTGCTGCTCTCAATGACTACATCTAAGGCCTCGTACACACAATCAAATCTGTCTGCTGGAAACGGTCTGCTAGACCGTCCCAGCAGACAGATTCGATCGTGTGTACGGCCGAGCCGACGGATTTGGCCACCCGACAGATTTCAAAGCATGCTTTGAAATCTATCGGGTGGGAATCCGTCCGCCCGACATGTCTGCTGGTTAGTACACTTACCAGCAGACATGTCGTCCCGCACCGCCGCCGAATGGATTCGGCGCATGCGCGGAAGTGTTTTACTTCCTGGTGCGGTGACGTGGCGGCGTCAACGTCACCGCCACGTCACCGACACGTCAGCGCGCCGTCTGCTGGCGGGGATTTTGGTTTGCTCGTGTGTACACGCGAGCAAACCAAAATCCCAGCAGACAGATTTGTTCAAATCTGTCGGACAGACAGATTTGAACAAATCTATTGCCTCGTGTGTACGAGGCCTAAAAGGAGTAATGTATTTGTAGGCAAGAGTAATCCTTCTACTTCTAAAAAGTATTCCATTCACCAAACACAGGCCTTGGATGCTAAGCCCAAGCCCCAGTTCTGTAAGAAGACATTGGGGTCAATTCACAAAGCTTTATTTTCAGATTGCGAGTGTTATTTTAACGATTTTGCACGTTATTGAAGCTAGTTCAATTCACTAAACGATTTAACGCTTTGAAAAATCATCAAATAACGTTTCCCTACACAGAACCGATATTTTAAGGTGTGGATCCTTATTAAAGAGTCAAATCGTTATTTTAAAGATTCAAAACGTTATTTTAAAGAGTCAAATCGTTAAATATGTACAGAAGTGCAATTCACAAAGATTTTTTTGACAGTTATCAATCGTTAAGCAATCGTTAAATTAACACCTCCCTCAGGGTGGCGTTATGACATTTCCCAGGCGATATTTTGTTGTTAGAGGAAGCTTTTGGCGATTTTTGTAGTGTAGTGTAGTGTTGGGCAAGCTAGAACCGTGCTCTATTTGAACTTAAAATTATCCAGAGGCGAAGAAGAACACGTTAGAATGTTGTTCAGATTTATAAACGTGTATTCCGTTCACATACTATTTTGGATGACTTTTCTGAAACCCAGGTGATAGCTAAATTCCGATTATCATCTCCCATGATATATTCTCTGTATGAGGAAATACACATGGCTTTAGAAAAGCACACACTAGAAGTTTTGCACATCACATGCTCAATCTCCATGTGTATTGCTTGTGTGTCTCCCTCTCTCTCTGTATTTGCTCTTCTCCACATGCAGCTGTTCTCCTCCCCTTCTGCTCCCAGAATGCATCTCTCCAGCATTATTTAACGATCTTAAGAGTTATTTTAACGTCCCAAATGTTAATAATAACGTCTGAGTAGTTAGCATAACGTTTGGATAAAGAGTCAGTTGAAAACCATAACGACTATGTTAAATAACGATTATAGCTTTCGTGAATACCATGTTTGCTAGCGTTAAATAAGGAGTGCTAATTTAACACCTGAAGAAAACCAATAACGTTTCTCTTTGTGAATTGACCCCATTGACTGAAAAGCACTCTAAGCTAGAAGACAAGATCTCCTTGTAATGAAGGGATGTCCCCACTCGTTTGGTGGAGAGCCATTTGGAGGTTTGGTAAGAGAATATTGCAGAGTGGGTCCACAACGTGGCTCCAGGTTACATGGTGGAAATTCAGAGCTTTCTCCCTCAGCACTTTATGCTTTAAAAGTTTCTTTGATTCCACAAAAAAGGACTGTTCTTTTCCAGGCACTTGATCACATGCCCTCTCATACAGTGATTGTTCTGGTTTTACAAAACAAAAAGGTTTCACAGGTTCTACTCCAAGATCTTCACAGTTTCAAAACTGAATGGGGATATCTATCCTGTATTGGATTTTAACAGACTCGATACGTTTCTGCAAGTGCAGAACTTCCAGATGGAACAGGTATGGTCAATAGTTGCCATCTGGAATTTCTCCAATCTGGAGTTGACCATGGTCCAACCTTGAGTATAATCAAAGGTAAGATTTCATCTTTGGCTGTTTTCTTTCAGAGACCTATTGCTTTTCATTGCTTCCTTGGTGCGTGCCTTTGTGTAAGGGGTCAAGTATATCTTTCCACCTATTTATATCTGTGGATATTACTTTAGTTTATTAGGGAACAGTAATTATAACAAATGAATTATTTAGGGCCCGTTGTGTCAAAGATAAAGTTGTGTTGTATTCACACATAAAGGGACACAATATTAATGGCAGCATCAATCTTTCTTTTAGAACCTATCAACAATATTTACTTATTCTAAAAGATAGTGTTAAAGCTTTATATATATATATATATATATATATATATATATATACACATATATATATATACACATACATACACACACACACAGACAAATATATACACATAAGTTATTCTTAGCACTGTTAATGCTGCATTTAGTTTGATGACCCCCAGTGTGTTCTCTCGGTCCTACAAGTGTATCCATCGACCCAGTACTCCTATATTGGTTTGAGGTTCCCTGCTGTGAGACTGTCCGTTAGAAGCCCTTACTATGTGATGATAACAAAAAAAAAAACATGGGGAATGCCCAGGGAAAAACCATGCCTACTTACCGACCAGCTCGCAGAACAACCAATTAACCTGTCTAACAGTATGCGTTAAAAACAGGGGTTCTGTCCACACGCATTTGCAAATGCATGCGTGAGCCACAGAGCCGCACCAAGGCACCCTGTAATCTGTGGTTCTAACACTAAACAATGAGTGTCCCCACAATGGAGGCACATGCATTTTAATGGATAGATAGGGGCAGGTGGACTGAAGAGAAAACAACCCCTCCTTAAATGTGCAGGAGCACATCAAACACCCAGCACATAGCACAATGGCTGCAAAGGACCACAGATTACAGGGTGCCTGGGCGCGGCTCTGTGGCTTACTATGTGATGAGACTGATTTTAACTTTCACAGTGTGAGTTGCCATTTGTCTTTTCACCACAATAAATCTGTTAACCTCTCTGGCGGTATATTTATTTCAGATTTTAGGTGCTGAAAGCGGTACCATTATTTTGCATGGAAATTTGGCGTTTTGGATTGTAGGTCTGTAATTCTTAGGAATAACTCACTTAAATATGTCTGAACAAGAGTCTAGTAGACATCTCGAGTATGATAAAGTTTAAAACACAAAATCATAAATTATAATATAATAAATAATAATTTAATAATAATACTTTTTTTATTTAAGAAATTTTAGTAAATAATATAATCAAAAACACAGACATTTTTTTTGGTCAAACAAGGGTGCAATATTAGTAGTCACATTGTTGTAAATAGAGGCTACTGCGCTACCGAGGGGGGTGGGATGGGATGGGGTCACTGCTGCAAACACCTGACACTCTGTCCTGGGCAGAGAGAAATAACAAATTGAGAAAACAAGGGGGGGTGGTGTCTGCGCTGTGAGAAGTGGGTGGGATCCGAGGGTGAGACGGGAAAGGGATCGAGGAGCATCAGAGTCCACATGCCTGACGCAGCCAGACCCCCCTGCCGTCTGTCTGGTATTCTGTGCCCAGTTTTATCTTCCAAATGTGAGTGCATCTGTTTTTTACAATAAACGTGTTCAATTTTTGCGGGGCTGTACTATGGTCTTTCTCTCTCCTGACATACACGCTGTGTGAGGGTCCCCTCCACCTGCTCCAGGTGCCCATCCAGCCCAGTCACAGAAGAAGAGGAGTAGCCACGTGTACATCCAGGACCCAGGACGAACTCGGAGTTCGTGGGAGATAGGCCCACCATCCATCACCTCCATGTGAGTGGATGTATGAGTGATTGATGATGCTTGCATAGACATTTCCTAACACTATCAATACTTGCATTGCATCTCCTTCATGCCTCACTACTGAGGAGTGCTGCTGTCGTCTCTGCCTATTGAAGTGTATCTCTACCCCCTCTGCTGGAGGTGGTTTATATCAGGCTATCCATGCCATAGCCATGAGGTGAGGAGCTAGGGACCACCAGAGGTGTTCACTGTGAAACGTCCTTTCCTGGCACCTTTTTTCCATCCTTGGATTTTTTTGGGACATTTGGGAAACACTTTTAGAGACTTTTTTGCATACTGGATCACTTTATTCATGTTCATATGTGTATATATATAAATTTTGTATTGTTCACTGTGTTATACACCCAGGGGCTCCCATAGTGGGCAGTCTTCCCTGATTGCACATTATATACCGATCAGCACATTGTGTATATTTTGTTTCTTGGACTTGACCTCTTCCCTGTCACTTTTTATTTTTATTTTTTGGTACCCCACCACTTTGTGTTACACATAGACGGTTTACGTATTGACCCTCACCCATGTTGGTTATCACTTTGTTTTGAGCTTACCCTCAACCCCTTTGCCTTCACCTATGTTCATTAGTAGTCACATTGCTTCAGTAAACGTCTCAGGTATGGAAAATTTTAAAACAAGTTACAGCACAAAGTCCAACGTCACAATCGGGACAACAGAATCGGGTTTATTTTCAGATTTTCCTTCCGGTGTCGTCATGCTTAGAGCAGAAAACCACACACATCCTTGTGGGTGCCATCTTCTTTTCAGTTAGTGGAATGTGGTCCATAAAGTGACGATCCAGTCAGGCGTTTCCGGGTTCACAATGCCAGCAGCCCGACCTCCAGATCTGTTTACAGCCGTTGGCATCTGGTGCTTCAGAAATATGAGTTCGGCAACCTTCCACACAAGGTCCGTATGAATCATAGGCCTGTCACTTTTTTTTTCAGCAGAATAAATGCATTCCACAGACACTGTTCAAGAAAATGCCTGAAGATTTTTTTATAATATTTTTTTTGTTGCTTCCTCATGGCTGGATAAAAAGGTTATGGCCTGGTCAGCTCTGTCCACACCTCCCATGGTATTGTTGTAATTCAACAAAACCTGTGGCTTCATTACATCTTTCCCACCTTTGGTGTGCACCATTACAGTAGAGGTGTTGTGAATTGTACTCATAAGGCAGACTTTTTTTTGTCCCGCCATCTCAGTGCCATCATTTTTCCTTTCTGCCAGGCAACTACTTCTCCTGCCTTGAGCTTTTTATTAGCAAAGTTTGGCAGCATGTCACGCCGGTTAGTCCCATATGCATCCGTCTTGTTCAGAAGAAGGAACTCTGAGGCCTTGTACACACAAGGGAATAAATCCGCTGAAAATGGTCAGGCGGACCATTTCAGCCGAAAAATCCCCTCGTCTGTAGGGGCAAACGGACAGTTTTGGCCGGATTTCTCCAGCGGAAAAGTTTCAAAAGCATGCTTTGGAACTTTTCCGCTGGAGAGCTGCCCGTCGGATATGTTCGCTGGTTAGTACGGCAAACCAGCGGACATATCTGCCCGAACATGCGTCGTATCCTGTGAATGGATCCGACGCATGCGCGCGGAAGTGTTTACTTCCTGGTTCGGTGACGTGGCGGTGACGTGGCGGTGTCAACATCACCGTCGCGTCACCGCGCTGTCCGCTGGCGGGGAATTTGATCCGATGGTGTGTACAAGGCCATAGTGTGTACAAGGCCATAGAGTTCTGGGGACATGTAAAAATTGTCTGTGGTGACACAGTAGCCCTGGTTCAGCAATAACTCAATCAAAGAAAGAACCAAAGTGGTTGCCATTCCAAAACTGCTGAATCGTATGCTGAATTTGGTCCCTTTCCCGAAATACAGGACAGAATTCCAGATGTACCCAGTGCTGGATTCACACAATTGAGCGTGCTTTAATGCGACAAACTGTATCCAGCGAAGTCTTCCTTTGTAGGCCATAAGACTTTTGTCAATACCTATATCTCTGTCTGGAACATAGGTCTGCTGGAAATTCTTTAGAATTAGTTGGCAAATCTCCCAAAATGTTTTCATTTTTGGAGCTGGATGAGAACTCATCAAAATCTTCATTATTTGCAAAGTGAAAATATTTCATTATGAGCGAAAATTTGTATTCCGACATATGTATAGGGGGGTAGCTTATGCGCGATATCAATATGAAAATTAAAATAAAAGTGAAAAAAGACAAGGCAGCAGCCACCAGATAAAGTGCTCACACACAGTTAACAAATCAGCAATGGGGTTTTGGGGTTTTGGTAGCGCTTGCCTAATAGATTAAAGTGAAAAAATATTAGATAAAACAAAAAAACTAAATAATATATTATAACAAGGTGCTTCAAAATTCAAAAGTGCACAACCAATGGAATCAAACAGTTCAAACAGGCAAACACGCAAATACGATCAAACAGTACAGCTGTGCAAAGCTTCAGTGAAAAGGTAAATACAAGTCCCTCACCTTAAGGAGGCTAAAAAAAGCCTTTCAGGAGGAGGAGAGCCGTCGGTGACGTCACCTCCTACAAGTGCACTTGGAACTGCAGTCGCTGTAGATCTGTGGGGGACATGCAAGGAAAATAAAAAAACAGCATTTTTGCTTGCACATGATTGGATGATAAAATCAGCAGAGCTTCACCTCATTTTAGATCTTCCCCTCAGATCTACAGTGACTGTACTTCCAAGTGCACTTGTAGTGCTAAGTGGATTTGCCTTTTTGTAAATAAACCCCACTGTATCTCATCAACCTCTACCTCTGATGACTGCTATTCTCATTAGATTTGGTGATGTTACTTCTGTGCTGTTCGCTGTTTTCCTTACTGGAGCGGAAGCAGTACCCAAGCACCTGCAATGCAAGCTTCCTCCTGATCCTACTTTATCTATCGTTAGGATGTGTTTTCTCCACTTCTCGTGCTGCTTCTGGATCATCTGCTCCTAGTACGGAAGACAGTCTTTGAAGTCTCTGGGGTAGATTCACATACACTTAATATTCCGCTGCGTAATCGAAATACTCTACGCTGCCGTATTTTACCAGGCTCTACACCGAATCCTGGTAGATTTTTGCCCGTACGCTACGGCGGCGTAGTCTATTTCTCGCCGCGTAATCGAAATACGCGTTTGGGGGGCGTGAAGCATTTAAATTAAGCGCGTCCCCGTGGCGATCGAACTGCGCATGCTCGGTTCAGAAATTTCTCGCCGTGCATTGCGCGAAATCACGTTGTTACGTCATTCGTTGTTTGAGTAGCGGCGTTTACGAACATTCCTATTCCCGGACGACTTACGTTAAAAATAATAAAAGACGTCGGAAAACGTAGAAATTCGACGCGGGAACGACGGCTATACTTAACATGGGCTGTCTAATATTAGAGCAGCAAAAAGCTGGTATAGTGTTACGCAAATAAAAGATGACTAAAGGTGCCGTAAGAGATTGGATTGAAGATCGTAATTTCGGGGATCGCCGGCAAAAGCTCATTTGCATACCCCTACGCCGAAAACGACGGGAAGTCCACCCAGTGGCCGCAATTTTATTGCAGCGTAGATCCCAAGGCGTACAAACATGTAATCCAGTCGAATTGAAGCCCGCAGCCGTCTATTCATGGTTTGAGGTTTTCGACTAGCTAGAAAACGCGCGTAATTTGAAATTACTCCAGTCTAACACCAGTTAGACAGGCGTAATGGCTCTCTGAATCTGGGCCTCTATGCGTAACACAAATATAGACCTCTGAAATATATCAGCTACTAAACAATTTTTTTAATTAAAACGAATAGATGAGAACACAACTATAGTATGAATAAATACCATTCTTTCTTAAAATTGTGTGCAATACAAGATAAGATGTATAATGAACAAATACACATAACTCATATATTCAGAAAAAGATTACAATCCAGTTATAATAAATAAACCAGTCACTCTAAAATCTAATTTTAAAAAATGTACCAGAACTTGGTACAAACATATAAATATATAAATACAACACACAGATATGAACAAATGATTATATAAACTACATATATCAAAGTCACTGCTGAGAACTTTACCAAAGAGTCTGCAAAGTGCTATTTATTTTGTAAGACATTCTATGAGAATTATTGACATCATATTAAATGATCTGCTATTAACACATTAAGCCATTATTACCACTAAAGACAAATGCCAAAGATACATAGTCATGCACAGATCTAATTGCACATCAGAATATGTACATGATGACATTGTTTAAAAACCACCATTTGTATAAAACTCAAACTTCTCTTTTTAACTTTTTGAAACACATGGTTCCGCAATAAAGGTCTTCATATTATTTTTATACAACCGGCGTATCTTTAGTGCCACCATGTGTCTGTGAGAATAATGAAAGTTTTACACGATAGATAATTTGTTCAAATTAACATGAATATCAGTAGAGCATGTTGAAAAGCATGTGTCACAGTCTGTGGTATTTAGTTTAAGTATTCATCAATGGACATATTTCAGATTCTAGATGGCAAATGTGCAAGCAACGGCCCTCCTAGTTTGAGGACATAATGGTGTCATCTCAATCAAATGAGCACAATGATAAAATGTTATTCTAGCCTAAACTCAAGAGATACATAGATATATGGAAAGACTCCTGCGCTACCAAGGGGGATGGGTAGGAGTGGGATTGGGCTGGAGGGTGGACTGGGGATTCTGCAGCAGACTCCTGACACTCTGTCCTGGGCAGAGAGAAAAATGTATATGTAAAAGAAGGGGGTGTTGTCTGCGCTGAAGGTGAACAGGGGGGGAGGAGGGGGGGTGTATGGGTGATAGGGGTGAGTGAATGGGACGGGTGGCTGGATGGGTGGATGTAGGTGGGTTTAGGACGACATGATAACCAACATAATCGAAACAATGATGTGAATGAATATACACATAAGGGTGATAATCAATAAATACAAAAATTGTTACAATAATTATTACAATAAAGAAAAAACCCAACACACTAGCCAGTGTAATGTGAAACCAGTGAAGAACAATCCTAAATACAAACTATAAGACCAGAGAAAGTTCCATGAGGAAATGCCTCTGGATGGAAAAAATGTGAAATAAATAAAGTCTCTAGTGAAAAAACCCAAAAGTCCAGATGAGTCCAAATTGAAATGGTGGTGCCAGGAAAGGGTGACAGCAGAAAGCACCTCAGGTGGTCCCCAGCTCCTCACCTCAAGGCTATAGCTCGGATAGCCTGCAACAGCACCTCCCGGTGGAGGACAGTAATCCCTCGGCAGGGCGAGCAGCAGAGGCACTCCTCAGCGGTAAAAGTAAAGCAAAAAAGAAGAAAGCAAGTGAGTGACAGTAAAAGACGTCTGGTAGGCAACTAGTGTCACTCATACATCCACTCACCACAGGGTGATGGATGATGGGCCTATCTCCCACGAACAGCGAGTTCGTACTTCTACTGGCAGATATCCTCTTCTAAGCTGGCCAGATGGTCACTCACAACAAGGGATCTCTCAGATGGCATACATGATAAAAGAAACAGACCATAGCGCAATCCCGCAAGGTAAAAAACACATTTAATAAAAAAATAAAACTCACATTTAAAACGATCCAAAAGGCACAAAACAAACAGACGTCAGGAACACTCTGCGTCAGGCGTGTGGACTCTGTGGCTCCTAGGATCCCTACGCGTCTCGTCACACCTCGTGACTTCCTTAGGGAAGTCACGAGGTGTGACGAGACGCGTAGGGATCCTAGGAGCCACAGAGTCCACACGCCTGACGCAGAGTGTTCCTGACGTCTGTTTGTTTTGTGCCTTTTGGATCGTTTTAAATGTGAGTTTTATTTTTTTATTAAATGTGTTTTTTACCTTGCGGGATTGCGCTATGGTCTGTTTCTTTTATCATGTATGCCATCTGAGAGATCCCTTGTTGTGAGTGACCATCTGGCCAGCTTAGAAGAGGATATCTGCCAGTAGAAGTACGAACTCGCTGTTCGTGGGAGATAGGCCCATCATCCATCACCCTGTGGTGAGTGGATGTATGAGTGACACTAGTTGCCTACCAGACGTCTTTTACTGTCACTCACTTGCTTTCTTCTTTTTTGCTTTACTTTTACCGCTGAGGAGTGCCTCTGCTGCTCGCCCTGCCGAGGGATTACTGTCCTCCACCGGGAGGTGCTGTTGCAGGCTATCCGAGCTATAGCCTTGAGGTGAGGAGCTGGGGACCACCTGAGGTGCTTTCTGCTGTCACCCTTTCCTGGCACCACCATTTCAATTTGGACTCATCTGGACTTTTGGGTTTTTTCACTAGAGACTTTATTTATTTCACATTTTTTCCATCCAGAGGCATTTCCTCATGGAACTTTCTCTGGTCTTATAGTTTGTATTTAGGATTGTTCTTCACTGGTTTCACATTACACTGGCTAGTGTGTTGGGTTTTTTCTTTATTGTAATAATTATTGTAACAATTTTTGTATTTATTGATTATCACCCTTATGTGTATATTCATTCACATCATTGTTTCGATTATGTTGGTTATCATGTCGTCCTAAACCCACCTACATCCACCCATCCAGCCACCCGTCCCATTCACTCACCCCTATCACCCATACACCCCCCCTCCTCCCCCCCTGTTCACCTTCAGCGCAGACAACACCCCCTTCTTTTACATATCAAGAGATACATAGTTATTAGATAAAATCTTAGCTATTAAATCAGAAAAACGGTCGTGTGTGTATGTTTTTCGTCGAGAAAACTGTCGTGGATCTCGACGAGAAAAAAAAAAGTTCTTTTTTTTTTCTTGTCGGGAGTCTCAATTTACTCGTCGTGTTTCTCGTCGGGCTGTTTTACCCTGAGAAACACTTTCGTGTGTATGCTTGGAAACCCGCGCATGCTCAGAATAAAGTATGAGACGGGAGCGCACCTTCGGTAAAAGTAGCATTCGTAATGAAGATAGCACATTCGTCATGCTGTAACAGACTGAAAAGCGCCAATCGTCTCTCACCAAACTTTTACTAACATGCAGTAACACGGGATTAGCAAAAGCAGCCCCAAGGGTGGTGCCAGTGGATTTGAACTTCCCCTTTATAGTGCCGTCGTACGTGTTGTACGTCACCGCGTTTGAGAACAACGAGATTTTGTCTTGATAGTGTGTATGCAAGGAAAGCTTGACAAGATTCTTGTCAAGCCTGACAAGAACCTCGTAGAGGAAAACAACGTTTCTTTTACGACGAGCTTCTCGGTCAGGTGTATGAGGCCTACAAGGCCTAAGTTTATCTGTTGATAAATCTGTACTTCTTTGGGAGATCTTGCAGGCGAATAACCGTAGGGGTGTAATATCACAAGCTTACTCAAAAAACTAATCTCCTCAATTCAGAATCCTGCTTCTCTTAAGTGTAGAACTAAGTGGTCCACTGATGTGGGGACAATAGACAGAGACCAATGGCATATGGCCTTAGAGTCAATCTTGGTCGTGTTGGTGTCGGCATCCCAAAAACTTGCCCAACTATTCATACTACATTGGTCCTACCGCACACCCATTCAATTATATGACTGGGGAAGAAGAGATTTTCCCTTATGCCCAAAGTGTGCCATCCATAGGGGCGACTTTATACACATGATCGGGCACTGCCCAAAGCTTACTAGATATTGTAAAGAAATCACGCAGGCTCTCTACTCTTGCCCAAACGCCCATACCATCTACCTCATTAGTATGCCTTCTAGAAGCGATTGATGCTTAAATGTATCCAAAAGGTATGTACATTATAGTAACCAGACTGCTGTACATGGCTAGGAAACTTACAGGTCGCTTCTGGTTGGCGTCATATGTGCCTACTAGGGCCAAATGGATCACCTACGTTAACTTTCTTCTCCTCAGGGACAGTTGGCATATCGACATTGCAACGCAATTAAAAATGTTAACCTTATATGGCAAAACTGGTTGGATGCTCCTCCACAGTTAGTGATATATAGATTGCTACGGTTCTAAACCCTTTTATTGTCTCTTGAGTTTTCTCCTATATTATATATAATGCATAGATGAAACATCTACAGGCTAAGGCTGATACACAGACAAGCACATATGACCTTGTGTGATAGGCCGAGGATCGAACCACTGACTGAGCGGAGGCATCAGACACTGTTTTACAGAGACCTGGGCTGGGGTATAGGCCATCCATGAACAAAGATCTCTAGTTGGGATCTTGTTCTCTGGTAAGTGGCAGTGGCGTTGGAGGTGGAGGATCACTTTTCTATCATTCAGCACTGTTCTTGGGTGTCTCGTGGTTTGATGTCACCAACCTGTTTGTAGGAGGACTTCATAACATCAACTTATTGACCCTCATTTTTCAAACATTCAACAACCAATTTGTTGATCACATATTGGGACGTTCGGAACTATTTTTTTTTATTTGTGCAGCTATTGGTGTCCTATCTTTTGATGAGGAGAGCCATTTTGATTCAGTTTTTGATTTTGCATTTTCTTTTTTGGAATTTTTTGTGATTAAATTTACAGCACGGAGTTCATTAGGATACGTTCTATCAATTTACATTGCGCAGCTTATATTATATGTAGATGAGACATCCCCTGATGCATTTGCCCACAAACAAGTTCGGAAGAAGGGTTTGTTTTTTACAGTTTGTTTCAAGTTTTATCAGTAAAAATATTATACAAGCTTGTTACCAGGTAACTGCATACTCTGCATTGGGATATATGATTTGTGTATAAGGTTATGATGCTAGTTTTATCTGTATATCTTTTTGCTGTATTTTACAGTTACCCACTAGCCTTGTAAATAAAAAAAGTTTTGATAAAAAAAAATAAAAAAAAAAGGAATAGTAAATAAGGCAAATCTACACTTACTTCCATCATCCAATCATGTGCAAGTAAAAATTTGATTTTGCTTTATTCCTTTTTCACATGATTGGTATTTAAAGTGAAAATAGTCACCCCTTTTTTACAAAAAAATTTCAAAGAAATTGAGCGTGCCGATTTTATAACAAAAAAATGTCAACTTCCCACTGTCTTTTTTCAACCTGACTAACTATGTAACTATAGACAATATGAGACTGATTAAGGACAGAGGGACAGCGGGACTTTATATGAAACACAGCACTGAGATCGGAAGAAAAGATCAATATATAATAAATAAGTTGTTTATTTCATAACATGCGGGAACCAAGTGCATAAATGACATTTGTGTTACATCAGTAAGTCAGTACAACGTAAGATACAGACATGATTGGTAAATCATAATAAAGAGATCATACAGAAAAAAAGACCATAGTAAACAATATAACATATGGTACACATAAATGTCAGCAGGTTACCCAGAAATTTATGAAAAGGTAGCATGATACAGTAACTTGATAATTCAACCAATTGTTTTAAAACCCATATGAACCACATGATGATTGCTGGAGTAAAACATATCTAAAAGGCTCTATGCGTTTCGTGGAGTAATATCCACTCATCAGGAGCTGATTGGGGGCACCTAGAATGTAAAGTAATATAATTAATGGTAATTAATTATAGCAAGAAGAGAGGGGACAATTACTGTACTCCTAGCTCTCTTACCTGGGAATAAATTAAAATGTTGAGAAACAACGTTACTACTAGTGTTGAGACTGAGCGATGCCTAGGGGCGGATGAGTGACCGACCCCGCAAGGGAACTGAGGTGGGGAAAATGAGGCGGGGAAAATGAGGCGGCAGGCCAATCCAGTGAAGAGTGGGGAAACAAGACATGGGGGGGGAGATTCCCCTTCCCATACATAATGGTGGAGGAGAGCCCGGGGGCATCTGTGAATAAATGATAATAGAGAGTTGAGCATGGGAATAGTATGTGGAAAAGGATGGAACAGTGGGGGGTGGTGGGTAAGGGGACATAAACAAACATGTCCAGAGGAGTTGTGATAAGAAGCCCCAAAACAATGAGAAGGGGGGTATGAAGATAAGGTGCTGAAAAACCCATGCAGGGTTGGTGTGCAGAAACGGAGATGGACTAGACACCAAGTGAGGAAAGCAAGGTAAGGGGGAAGTGGTGGTTACCGTGGAGAATCAGAACTATGTAACTATGAAAATTATTTTTTATAAAGTAAATGCTGTAAACTACTTTAGTAGTGAGAAAGTAACATCCTGCACGCTCACGCCTTAGATCAGCACAAATTTCTGCAACTCCACACCTCAGATCAGCCCCAATTCATGCACCTCAGATTACTGTAACCCCTGCAAATCTGTTTCAACCCCCTGCTCACCTGTCCGACCACTGTACCAAGGGAAAAGAAAAAGATGGAGGGCGCACCGACCTAGTGTGATACTGCTAAATGAATTTTATTAAAATATTAAAATCAATCATTATACTCACAATGTGGAGTTAAAATCAGGCACTGCAGACCACCAAGCTCTGAGGAAAGGGGTACGCCCCTGAAACGCGTCAGCTCTAAACATCGATTCTAGATTCAAGTGATTATCAAGCTCTGCTGTTGCTGTTGGATTTCTGCTGTACTGTCTTTTTAAGCCTGATTTTAACTCCACATTGTGAGTATAATGATTGATTTTAATATTTTAATAAAAATTCATTTAGCAGTATCACACTAGGTCGGTGCGCCCTCCATCTTTTTCTTTTCCCTTAGTCTTATGAATTCCCACGATTCTGAGGAGGGCTGCAAGACTCTGGAAGCTATTGTCTAAACGAACACAACTCATAGCACCTTTCAAAAAAATACCGGAGCGCAGGAGATTTTTGTTTTTCGTTTGTTATTTCGACCACTGTACCACCCTGCTTATCTGCACCACCAATGTACTCCCTTTCTCATCTGCCCCACCACTGTAACCCCCTGATCTTCTGTTCCACCACTGTATCGGCGCTCTCGCCACAGGAAAAGTGCGGCGCTCTGAGCCACAGGAAAAGTTAAGTGTGATTTTCATTGCGCTGAATACTGGCTGTGGCCACTTACCTGCCAATAAAGCCCACGATGTCCCTGCGGTTGCTGCATCCATCTTCACCCCTCTTCCTTCTGGGGCCGTGGACTCTGGCTCTCTGACTGGGCAGAATCACATGCACCTGGGAGCCGCCGGTCACCGCATGAGCCCCTTAGAAACCACACGATAGTGCTCTTTCTTCACTGCGCATGTGCGTATATGTTAAATATCTCCTAAACCGTGCAGGTTTGAGAGATATTTCCAGAACCAACAGGTAAGTATTATTAAAGGCTTACCAGTAAGTACAAGTGGTTTAACAGGGTTCACAACCACTTTAAGACTGTTTGTGTAGTGACTGTACTCGTGAATAGATCAGGCTGAGCCGGGCAGCCCTACTAAAGACTTCTGTTATTTGTGATGTTCAAGCAGCTGGGTGGTACAGTCTCCTGCATATTTTAGCCTTTCTCACCTAGCAGTCATAAAATGAATTGCATAACTTTGGATATTAGGCAAGAACAGGGATATAGACTAATTAATAAATTGCAAGCTTTATTAAAAAAAATCAGCTCATGCTTCCCTCCCAGAGACATCAGTCCTTTATTTATAGGCCATCTGAACCCTCTAGTTTTTTCGTTAGTTTGATTTTAAAAAAAGCATGCAATTTGGCATGCTAAATGTTTAAAAAAATGTAATTAAATAAAATTTATGAAACGGTAAATGCAACTGGGAAGATGGGTTTCTCATGTACCCTACTTGACAATGCTGAGATAGGTAGAAATGACAGAACAGGTCTTTTACATAATTTCCCTAAAGTGTTATTAAATTCAAAAACCAGAAATTGCCTCTTACCAATTATTATATGTGGTGGCTGAATTCTTTTTTCTCAGCTTTTTTTTCTCTCTGTTTTCACCTGGTGATCTCACCAGTAACACACCTTCTATAATAGAGTGCCTCTACTATAGATCAGTGTTTATCCACTCCGGTCCTCAAGGCGACCACCAACAGGTCATGTTTTCAGGCTTTTCTTTATTTTGCATAGATGATTTGATCAGTTTCACGGTCTTATTAATTACCACAGCCGTTTAATCGGAGGGAAATCCTGAAAAACATGACCTGTTGTGGCGCCTTAAGGACTGGAGTTGAGAAACACTGCTCTAGATGAAGTAGCACCTTTTGGATAGTAGCATTGTTAATCTGGAGGAAGGAGGGTGTAAGGCTTCATTCACACATGGCGGACTCCGTCGCAGTCTGTCCCGAAGGAGTCCGCCAGATCAGCGGGAGATCAGTCTGCAGATCTCCGCTGAGCCGACGGATGACAAGCTCCTCTGTGTTTACTGAGCCGGGAGGGGCTTGTCGGAACTGATGTCTGCTATGGAGCGATCATGCTGTCCATTTTCATCAGATCTTACCCGATCCGATTGGACGGATAGGGACGTATCCCCCATACGTCTGTTCTTAGCGGATCGGATCAGGTTGGATGTCAGCGGACATGTGTCCGATGACATCCGACGCTCCATAGAGATGCATGGAGCACCCGTTCAGGTCCGCCGTCAAAACTGACAGGCGGACCTGAACAGACTGAAGTGTGAATGAGGCCTTAGATGCACTAGGTTTAGATACACTAACAAATTAAAGCTGAGCTCCAGCTAACACATTAAAAGCAGTTACAGCAAACTGTTTTCTTTTGGCATAAAAGTTTTACATAAATAAAATCTGATTATTGTGAGCACCCCTGTCAATAGTAAATGGTTTGTTTCAACCCTGTAACTGCTATATCTCCAGAACACCTTGTTCTGTTAAAAAAAACAGACCTTTTACTGGCCAGATAACCAGGTAAAAATAAAGGAAAGAAAACAAATGCAACCACCACATCTAAGAATTGGTAAGCTGCAATATAGTAAATGTTTGCTTTTAGATTTAATATTGCTTTAAGCTCTTGCAGACAGGGCAACATGTCATCAATGTAGGGCTGTGGGTAGAGCTGATGTTTACTGTGCCAATCACTAAGCAACTACATTGGCAGCAAGGATGACCATGCTGCAGATATTTCACTGCAGCATGTGTTGTCATCCCATCAAGAACAGTGCCGGTCCAATGGTTCTACTGGTATGATCAACAGGCATTTACAGAATGATCCAGAAAGTCTCTATAAAAAAAAAAAAAGTACTGTCTGCTCTTACTGGCTTAGGTAGCCTACATCACATCTGATTTCATAATTTGCCCATAGCTCTACTGTATAACAGCTGTTCCCCAGGCAACATTTTCAGCATGATGTACCTATTACGTTACTGACAGAAAAAGTGTTAAAGATATTCATACATGCTGAACTGTGATACTGGGGAGGTGTTCCATTATGTGAAAGTCATTTTGTAGAGTGCATACGGGAACAAAATGAGCAAGATTACTGAGTAATTGCTGTAAGACAGACATGTCAAACTCAGATGAAACTGCATAATTGTGGGGAATAACCATGCAAAAGGATCACATTAGTTCAGATGAAGAATGCATTTACCAAATTTGAAAAAAAAAATATTGCATCGCTTTAGGGATTAAAACACCAATTAGAAATGTATTAAAACATTTTGAATACTTAAAAACTGATTTCACATGTTAGATTTAGCAACTGCCAAAACTCTAACCACAATAGAGGCACAAGACAATTTTTTAACTATTCGTGTAAGGAAATTAAAGTACCAGAAGAGTTAAATGTTGATTCCTATTAAAGCGTAGTTCCACCCAAAAGTGGAACTTCTGCTTTAAGCACTCCTCGCCCCATGACAGGCCACATTTGGAATTTAATTTTTTATTTTATTTTTGGGGGGGGGGGGAGTGTGTACCTTATTTTTAGTAGGACTTCCTGTCCCACTTCCTCCTTCCTGTCCTTGGCTGCCTAGGCAACTCCTCCTCTCGCACTAGGCAGTCTCTCCCTGCCAGCAATCTTCTGGGACACAACACAGGTCCCAGAACATTGGCTGGCCAATAGCAGAGCGCAGCACGATACGCGTATGCATAGTGCGTTTTCCCGGATGTTAAGCCGTAAGCTGTCACGTCAGGTGCACACAGTTACTATGGCGGAGGGGGAGAGGAAGGGGTCTCTGGGCAGCCGTATCGCTGGATCGCGGGGCAGGTAAGTGTCAACTTATTAAAAAAGTATTTGAAAAAAAAAATGTTTTTAATTTTTTAATTTAACTGTATATATCTTGCTACTACCATAATGTACCACCAAAGGACAGGAAAAATAAATGCTCCTGCTAATTGCAGCAATACCACATATGTGTATGTTAGTTGTTTGTACTCGTAATACAGCCCAGAAATTATAGTGTGCATTTTTTTTTTGGGGGGGGGGGGGTATCTTGCCTAAAACACACTGATACTAAATGACACTGATACTTATTTTATAAAAAAAAATCCTGCCCAAAAATTACTGACCCTGACCTTTGACTCTGATCTTCACCCAAACACTAACCCTGGGGCTGGCCTAGTAGTTAGAACTATAGGCAAAACTTTTTTTGGATCATTTTGGATGGAGTAAAAGCCGGGTATAGCCCCTGTCATTTTTCTTCCCATCTGTGTTCCATTGGCAAGATTTACCTTCACTTCCTGTCCCATAGCCAAAACAGGAATTGAGAGGAAATCCCTTCTAATAAAAGGGAATCTCTAAGGGAACCCCGCCCCCCAGGTCATCGGAACTGATGTCTTCATTGGAAGATTTCTCCTCTAATATTGTTCTGGGGTCAACCCAAAATTTGTGATTTTCTTTTACTTTCACTGATATTGGTAAACAGGACAAATAGAGAGGGCGAATCTCCCTAATATGGGTTCTGATTCCTCTCTATTCCGTCCACAATTAGGAAAAATAAAAGTTTTGCCTTTTAATTATACTTATAGGACTGATAAGCTGCAAACCTTACTGGATTAAACTCTATTGGACCAAATAGTCTTAAAGTGTGACTAAACCCACAACAGTGAAATCAGTCTGTATATGCAGTAAAGCATGCTTCTTATACTCACTGTGGAACCTAAGGGGTTAATTCTCTACATTGTGTAAAAAGGCTGTTTAATCCTGTCCTCTCTGATCCTCCCCTTCTTCCACAGTCCCCAATCCATCTGCTGCTAGTACAGAGCCTCCTGACCCTCTGTCTGGACAGTGCTGATTGGCACTGTGCTGATCACATGCACCCTGCCGGAAAAAAAAAAATACAACCTCTCTAGCAATACATACCAAATCGAGCATCTGCACATGCTCGATTTGGTATGTATTGCTAGAGAGGTTGTATTTTTTTTTCCCGGCAGGGTGCATGTGATCAGCACAGTGCCGATCAGCACTGTCCAGACAGAGGGTCAGGAGTCATACAGTTTCATAGAACAGTCAGAGGTGATGAAAACTTTTTGTACAAGCTTTAGCCAGAGCTCGGTCAGACACTGATAAAAGTCACAAGACTGCTATATACTGCCGATGTTAAAATGTATTTAGCAGTTTATAGTTACTAAAATTATTGTATTTCGATGTTCTGTATACTGTGGGAGACCAAATATAGTAAATGCAGGATCCTGGGTTTAGTGACACTTTACCAAAGATCAGAGGACAAGTGGAAGTGCTTTAAAGAGTTGTAAAACAACCAACCACTGTATTCCAACAGGTAACACATATATATTAAAAAAAAACTATGTGGTTAAATTCTAGTGTAACAAAGCAAATAAATGAAAAAAAAATGGCCTTTATAACATACAAAATAGTGACAAAGAGATGCAACAAGAGGCAAGAGAACAATCAGGGCAGCTAAAGTAGAATACGAAAAGCATATAGCTACAGTAAAACAAACCTCCAAAAATTCTACAAATATATAAATAGTAAAAAGCTAATGGGATGAAATGCGCAAGCCCAAAACCAGATGAACACAGGAAGTTGATCACAAATGACAGGGAGAAGTCAGATGTGTAAAATGTTTCGCTTTGTTTCATAAAAAAATGAATACAATGGACTTGACAGTCAGAATAAGTGTTAATAGTAAAGCTAATAGAAAAACTTAACTTAAATTAACCCTTTCACGGCCACTAGCGGGGGTAAATACTGCACCGATAGCGCCCGCAACTCGCGGCAAATCCGACGGTATATCGCCAGCACGGCTCCAGCCCCAATGTGAAAGGGGCCTTAAACTATCCTAAAACACCAGAGTTGCTCCTAAATTTGCCTGCCAGGTGTAGTTTTTTTTTTTTTATATAATTCTTTATTTTTGTATTTTCTGTATATTACATCACTTACATGTATACCAAACCTCCACCGGGAACAAAATACATAACATTTATAAATACGAACAAAACAAGTACAAAAACAAAAACAAAAAAAAAAGAAAAAGGGAATAAAAAACAAAAAAAAGAAAAAACGGCCAAAATAATGATAATGCTTCTCCCCCCTCTCTCTCCCCTCCTGCTCCCACACCCCCCCATATAGATTATAACTAGATTATTCCTCTTAGGGTATTCCCTCTTTTATATTCTTGTGTGTTTATCGTGTTTGTCGTGTTCCTATATCCAAACTTGCAAAAAAAAAAAGTATATGCATATATATCTACATACCCATACATACTTCTACACACATGTGCACATATATACACGCATACACACACACACACACACACACACATACACATATACATATACATACCTACATACACGCCCCCACACATACATTTATACATACATATTAGTTTTAGGCCCATTTCAGGTTTATTTATTTGTGCTGTCTATGTGTCTGTGTTTATTTTGTGCGTATAAATATTACCCTGTGTCTCTAGTGTTTGTGAGGTTCTTTGCTTCAACCTTCTTTATATTCCCTTTGTGAGTTATTTACATATACGTTAAAAACCTGTTCCCTTCCCCTTTACTAATTATTCCTCCCCCCCTTTCCTGTGGAGAGAAAGGAGAGGGTGAGGGGGAGAGGAGTAAAACAACAAACAAAACATAAAAAAAAAAAAAAAAAAGGGAAAAAAATATTTAACAGCATTCATCTAAAATTGTAGTTTGTCTTTCTTACTAAGCATCGAGTATATATATATATATATATATATATATATATATATTTTTTTTTTTGAGAGAGATGAGTGAGTATATGTGGTTCAAGAAAAAGCGAGAGGAAAAAAAAAAAGGGACCGAAAAAGAAGGAGAAAGATAAACTCCCTCCTTTACTCCTATTATATCTGTGGGGCGTAATGTTCCCAGTCTGCCCAAATGTTGTTAAATCTATCCTGTTTGTCTCTAATCTTATGCACCCATCTCTCTGCCTCCATTATTAGGTTCACTTCTTTTTTCCATTCCATAAGGGAGGGGCGTGTGTTTTGTTTCCAATGCCTGGGTATTAGCATTTTAGCCACGTTTAATAGGTGTGGTATCACGCTTTTCTTATGGCTGTTTATTGATCCCGGTATCCCATGAAATAAAAAATATATAGGTGATAATTCTATAGGTTGTTTGGTCATCTTCTTAACCCACGGTACTATTTCTTCCCAAAATGGTCTGATCTTTTTACAAGACCACCAAATATGGAGAAATGTTCCCTTTTCTTTACATCCCCTCCAGCAGCTTCCATCTGCTGTGGGGTATATTTGGGCCAATCGGGCTGGAGTCTGATACCATCTCACCATGAATTTATATGACATTTCTTGGATTTTAGAACTTATAGAGGTTGTATATGTTGATTCTATGAATGTTTTAATTTGAACTGGTGTAAATGTGTAATTTAACTCTTTTTCCCATTCTCTAATAAAATAAGGAATTGTATTTTCCTGTTCACTAAGAACCAACTTATACATTTGTGATAGCAGATGGTTAGGCTTCGACATTTTCACACACATATTCTCAAATATTGTGAGCGATCCTACTGTCCTTACTTTTGGTTTTAACTTACTGAAAAAGTCCGCCATTTGGTAGTATCTCCATTTAGCCATTTTCATATTCCCTTGAGATGATATTAATTCTGATAATGGTATTAGAGTCCCTTGGGGTGCATATCTTGAGCACATAGTATTCCCATTAGATCCCCATAAGCCCATTGCCCCATTTTCCTCTCCTGGAGGGAACCATGGATATCCTCCTAATGGAGCCATTGGGGATGTAGGTGGAGCATATTTCCCATCTTTGTTTAACCACTTGCCCACCGGGTTTGTTTTTCAGATTCGGTGTTTACGAGACTAAAACTGTTTTTTTTGCTAGAAAATTACTTAAACCCCCCAAACATTATATATATTTTTTTTCTAACACCCTAGAGAATAAAATGGCAGTCATTGCAATACTTTTTGTCACACCGCATTTGCGCAGCGGTCTTACAAGCGCACTTTTTTTGAAAAAAAAAACACTTTTTTGAATAAAAAAATAAGACAACAATAAATTTGGCCCAATTTTTTTATATATTGTGATAGATAATGTTACGCCGAGTAAAATGATACCCAACATGTCACACTTAAAAATTGCGCCCGCTCGTGGCATGGCGTCAAACTTTTACCCTTAAAAATCTCGATAGGCAACGTTTAAAAAATTCTACAGGTTGCATTTTTTGAGATACAGAGGAGGTCTAGGGCTAGAATTATTGCTCTCGCTCTAACGATCGCGGCGATACCTCACTTGTGTGGTTTGAACACCGTTTTCATATGCGGGCGCTACTCGCGTATGCGTTCGCTTCTGTGCGCGAGCTCGTCGGGACGGGGCGTTTTACATTTTTTTTTTTGGTTTTCTTATTTATTTTTAATTAGTTTATAATTTTATACATCGAAATAAATTAAAAAAAAAATTATCACTTTTATTCCTATTACAAGGAATGTAAACATCCCTTGTAATAGAAAAAAGCATGACAGGTCCTCTTAAATATGAGATCTGGGGTCAAAAAGACCTCAGATCTCATATTTAGGCTTAAATGCAAAAAAAGAAAAAAAAAAAAAAAAAAAAGTCATTTTTCAAATTTCAGAAAAAAAAAATGTTTCTTTAAGACGCTGGGCGGGACTGACGTTTTGACGTCACTTCCGCCCAGCAGAGCTGTGGGGGACGGGTGGGGGCGATTTTTCCCTCACTCGTATCCCAACACAGCCAGCAGGAGGACCCGATCGCCTCCGCCGTTACCGACGGCTCCGGTAAGCGGCGGAGAGCGCGGGAGAGCGGCGGGAGGGGGGGGGCCCTCTCCCGCCACCGATAACGGCGATCTTGCGGCGAATCCGCCGCTGGGACCGCCATTATCGTGTACAGCACTGCCCACGGAAAAGATGGATATCTCGGTTGTGGCAGCAGCTGCTGCCGTTACCGAGATATCCATCTTTAAAGTCATGACGTCTTTTGACTATGACACCATGGGCAAGTGGTTAATCTATCCCATATTGCTAGGGTACTCCTAGTCAATGGGGATGTCCATTTAGAAAGCCCCCTCATTTTAGTCGGTATCCATGGTGCTCCCATTAAATCTCTTCCTGCCATAATTTTTTCAACTTGAACCCATATTTTAGTTGGAGAGTCGTGGCACCAATTTAAGATACGTACCAGAGACATTGCTCTGTAGTACATAGATATATCTGGTAGTCCGATTCCCCCTACCTGTTTGTTTCTACGTAACGTATCGTAGGCTATTCTAGATTTTCCATCCTTCCATATGAAAGATATACGTATTTGTTTAAAGAAAACTTGTGGGATCGATATTGGTACAGTATATAGAAGATAAATTATTCTCGGTATAATGTTCATTTTGATTACGTTGACCCTCCCAAACCAGGTCAAGGAATGGCCTTTCCATCTCTGTAGGTCCTTCATTATCTCTATTATTAATGATCCATAATTCCGCTCATACAGAAGTTTTGTATTCGCTGTAATATGTACTCCTAGATAATATATTGATTCTTCTTCCCAGATAAACGGAAGGCTATTCCTCAGAGATGTGGCCATTACACCTGGTACATGGCTTGGTAGTACTACGGATTTATCAAAATTTATTTTAAAGTTAGACAATTCTCCATATTTCTGTACTTCCAACATCAATGCAGGTATAGACTTCTGAGGATTGGAAAGATAAAACAACAAGTCATCTGCATATGCAGAGACCTTATGTACTCCTAAACCTATATCAACCCCAACTATTCCCTTATTTTCCTTTACTTTACAAAGAAAGGGTTCTAAAACTATTGCAAATAATAATGGGGAAAGGGGGCATCCCTGCCTAGTGCCGTTCCGTATGTCAAAATTATTTGAAAGGGTCCCGTTTACCTTGACCCTAGCTCTAGGATTGGCATATAATGCCAATATCCATCCCATCATCCGCTTCCCAAGACCTATTCCTTTTAATACCTCTGTCATGAACCTCCAGTTTACTCTATCAAATGCCTTTTCGGCATCCATTGATAGTACTACTTTTGGTTTCTTGTCTGGTCCATTCTGCATCCAATGAAGGATATGAAGGGCGCGAATGGTATTATCTTTAGTTTCCCTGCCTTTCATGAAGCCAGTCTGGTCGATATGGACTAATTGGGTTATATGATCTTGTAGTCTTATAGCTAGGATTTTTGCTAGGAGTTTGGTATCTGATTTCAAAAGGGAGATAGGTCTATAGTTTGCGCAAAATTGTGGGTCTTTCCCTGGTTTTGGTATTACCGTCACATGTGCCCCTAGGGCTTCCGGGGTCAAAGGGTTATTTTCTGTTATTTTGTTAAGATAATTACATAAAGGCATTACCAAGATTTTACTATACTTCTTATAATATGCGTTAGTTAGGCCGTCTGGTCCTGGACTTTTCCCATTTGGCAGATTTTCTATTACCTTACTTATTTCCTCCGTAGTTATTGGCCCTTCTAACTTTTTTATAATCCTTGGGGAGAGGGTTGGTAATTTAGAGTCTTTGATATATTTCTCTATCTCTTCCATCTCCCTCCTGCCTTCCCCCCTCAGTGGGGTTGTTTGTATATTATATAATTTGGTTATAATTCTGCCGCTATTGCTTTAGTGTCCTCTTTTATTTTACCGTTTGCTGTTATTTTATGCACATGAGTGGTTTCTTGTTGTTTTTTTATTTGGTTTGCTAATAATCTACTACATTTATTTCCTTGTTCATAAAATTGATGGGCCAGGAATCGATATTTTTCTTTATTTCTTCTATCCAAGCATTTAGAAAGTTCTATCCTCAGTATATCTAGTTGGCTAGCTTCTTCTGGGTCTAAGTTGATTTTATGCTTGGTCTCTCGATCATGTATTTCCCTCAGCAACCTCTCTATTTCCTTCCTCTTTTCCTTTTTAACTCGAATACCATGTGCTATTATTTCTCCTCTAATAACGGCCTTGTGTGCTTCCCAGACTATTTGGTCAGATATTCCCCCATCTATATTATTCTTAAAGTACTCTACCAATTTATATTGTATATCCTCCGCTGTCTTTCTATCATCTAGTAGTGATTCATTTAGGCGCCATGTCCTCTCCTGGCGGCCCCCTGGCACCAAATGAAACACTACTACCACTGGGGCGTGGTCCGAAATTGTTATCAATTCTATAGTTGCAGATTCCACGCAGTCTAAATAATATTGATCTACCAAAATCAGATCTAACCGAGAGTATACTTTATGAGTCTTTGAGTAATAGCTAAAATCCCTCTTCTCTTTATTTAGCACTCTCCAGCTATCTATTAGGTGTAGAGACTGAAGGAGTTTTTTAATATGTTTAAGAGCTCTAAAAGATAATGGGGTTTTACCTGTGGTAGTGTCTATTTGGGGATTAAGCGTGATATTAAAATCTCCTCCTAAAATTACAACCCCTTCCCTGAATTTTTCCAATAATCTTAAGGTTTTAATTAAGAAGCGAGCTGTACCAGAATTAGGTGCATAAATAGAAGCAAATGTATAACATTGTCCCTGCAGCATTCCCCTTGGGCACTAGTGGGCAAGTTCTTCCAAAGGCTATTGTTACCCCCTTTGCCCTTGCAATCGGCGATACTGAATGAAACCATTGATTATATGGGAATAGGGGTAACTTAGGTATTGATCCTGCCATAAAATGTGTCTCCTGCAGAAAGGCGACATCCACTGCTTGGTGACTCAATTCCTGCCATAGACGACCCCTTTTTTGGGGGGAACACAAGCCCCTCACATTATAAGTCACAATTTTTATTGAAGTAGACATTACTATCTAAAAAAAAAAAAAAAAAAATATCTTGTATTTCTCGCCACATATCTCCTTTTCTCCTCTCTCTCTCTCTCTCTCTCTCTCAAAAGACCTGAGATGTATCTCACTACAATATAGCCAAACATTCTACTATATAACATAACATATAACATATAACCACTAAAGGAGGGATAGGTCCGTGTGGGCAATCTTTATCCCCACTCCTCCCCGAACCACCCTGCCTATCTGCTTCCGTGCAGATTAACCAGTCCCTTTCCAGGACCTACCTAATGGGGAAAGATAAACAAAATCCCCTCAAAACACGCAAAAAAAAAAAAATATCAAATGAACAATGATAAATAATAATTTACCATCTTCTGTTCCCCGGGCTTCATTTGTATCATATTCAAAGCTTGTATATAAATCACTTATATCAGAAAAAAAGAAAAAATTGTTTGAGACTCCTTAATCAGTTACCTAGATAATGTTTGAGCACTCTCCCTTCACTTCCCCCCTTTCTCTCCCCTCGAAACAGAGGAGAGAAGAAAAAGAGAGGTGTAGTTACCTTGGCTCATTGTTAGGGATCAATTGATTTGCTGCAGCTCTCTCTTCTGCCACTAGGTGGCAGGGTACTTGGTGGCATTAGATATGACAAGGGCAAAGCGAGGACAGATTATGGGCCAGATTCAGGTAGAGTTAGGCTGGAGTATTAGTGATACTCCAGCCTAACTGTCACTTTAAGCCGGCGTTTTTGTTTTCTGTAACCAGAAAACAAGAAACGCCGGGTTGGAGTTCCGATGCGAGCAGCGTAATTGAATTTCGCCATCGCATCGCAACTTTAATTTAAAAATGGCGCTGGGGGCGTTCCCGCTGATTAACGCCGAAAAAATATGTTAATCAGCGGGAATCGGCAATTCACGATCGTATTCGGGCGCGACACAGTGACTTTCCGACGTTTCCGTAAGCGATACGCGGCGTAAAGATAAAGCAGCCCCCTATTGGAATATCCTATGTTAAGTATAGCCGTCGCCATAGCGTCGAAAAAAAAAAAATTTGCGTCGCTTGCGTAAAAAACGTCCATGAATGGGGATTTGACGTCATTGACGTTCACTGACAGAATTTGGAGCATGCGCACTGGGATGCATTGACAGTCGACGCATGCGCAGTACGTTTGCCGCGGGATCGCGCTTAGTTTAAATAATACACGCCCCGTACACCCCCAATTTGAATTCCGCCGGCTCATTTTCGATACGCTGCCGCAACTTTAGGAGCAAGTGCTTCATGAATAACAGCACTTGCTCCTAAAATTTCGCCAGAGTAACGTAAATGAGAAACGTTACTCCAGATTAAAGATGCACCCATCTACCTGAATCTGGCCCTATGTGTATATGGGGCATCTCAGCCAATGGGCAGGGGCTTTATTAAATCATTTGGCCTGCTGGGAGAACCTATATATTTGGGTGGAGTCAGGTGATCCGTGTTCTGTGCCACCTAGACGGCTATCTGGGTGGATGTGTGTTGTACTGCCCAGGCTGCTAGGCCAAAGTTTGTTCCTACCTAAGCATGCAGTCCAACCAGAAGAAGTGACGGTTCTGCCGGCCAGAGAACCTGTCCTGGTCAGAGGTATAGAGGAAGCCATCACCACCAAGGGACCATTCACCTTATTACCAGGGACCATAGTGAGTAGCTGAAGCAAGTACCGGAGCAGAATTCTCACCTACCGGAGATGGTGAAGAATCTCAAAACTTCAGCGGGTATCAAGCCAGGCAGAGGTGACACTTGCAGAGCAGCCTTGTGTGTCAAGCCAGGGACCGTGCAGGACAGTGGGGTGAAGCTTGAGAAGTGTCCGGAGTGCCAAGCTAGGGACCCAGCAGAGAAGCGGGGGGGAAACGCTTGAGGAAGATTGGAAGAACTCAGAGGATCCAGTGGCATCTTTTCTAGTGAGAGAGAGATGGGGAGCTCAGTGGGTTGAAGAACTACAAGAAGTGTTTGTAGCAGTGGCGGCCCATCCATAGGTGGCGCCCGGGCGCCGCCCCCCTCTCCTGTAGTCAAAAAAAACAAACGGTCTCTTTAAGACTTTTAAAAATTCGTTCTGCAGCACTGCGCAAATAACATACACTCAAGCATTGCATGAGTGTATGTTATTGTGGCCAGCCTATAGGGTGCCGATTATCTGAATAAGGACAGCTGGTTGGCTGTGGGGAAGTGCCTGTCAGAGCCAGCAGCTCTGATAGGCTTTCCCAGTACCGCCCTTCAGCTCCCAGATGTCTTATCCTCGGAACGTAGTGGGCTACGTCCCTTGGATAAGACTGACGGCCTTCTCAGCCAATCAAGTTTCAGTGATTCTGGTTATCCGTAACCTGATTGGCTGAAATGTCATCGAGGGCGCCAGAAGACAGAGGGACAGTGGAAGGAGGATGACGAACCCCAGAAAGGTAAGAGTCGGGCGGGGGGGGGCAATCTGACTGGCAGCATTTTACAGGGCACAGTGGCGACAATTAATGTGGGCACAGTGGCGACAATTGATGTGGGCACAGTGGCGACAATTGATGGAGAGAAAACTGGTTATATGAACGGATCTAGAAAGTAGTGATAAATGACTCATTATCTAGATGGACTGAGGCCGTGTACACACGGCAGAGAACCTCGACGGGCAGAACACATTGTTCCGCCCGTCGAGGTTCCCTGCCGGCCGTCGAAATCGGCGACCCGCCCGTCGGGAATGGCAACCAGCCATTCATCCAGGCGGGCCGTCGAGCAAATAGAGAGCGTGCTCTCTATTTCTGCTCAACGGGCTTCCCGACGGGAAGCTCGCCGAGAGCGTACACACGGCCGAGGTCCTCGCTGGAATGCAGCTTCCAGCGAGGTTCTCGCTGGTTTCCAGCGAGAACCTCGGTCGTGTGTACGCCGCCTAAGACTGAATGGTATGCCCTAGGGCTCTGTTTTTAGACCAATGCTGTTTAACTTGTTTATTAATGGATATTGATGTTGGAATTAAGATCTCAATTTCAGTGTTTGCTGATGATACCAAACTATGCAAGGAAATAAATTCAGCACAGGATATAGCAACATTACATGGAAAAATATGGGGATTAGCAGCTTCATGGCAGATGTTCAACATAAAAAATGGAAAGGTATGCACTTGGGTGTCAGAAATACGCTGGTAGAATTAGTGATAGAAACATTTTTTAGAGTCCTTGTAGGTCACAGACTTGGCATTTAAATAACATTTGAGGCTGTAGCTAACAAAGCTAGCAGTACTCTCACTCAATTAAAAGGACACATATTTAGGAGATAATTCTTTCCACTGGTCCAGCCTCACAGTTTGGTCAGGAGAATTCACAGGACGGGTTCCACAAGAAGAATTAGAAAGAGTTAATTGAACCGCAATTAAATTAATAAGGGTGGTGTTATGAGAGGGGGGAGGGTTGTGTTCTGCTGTCGAAAATGAAATGACATCTTACATTAAAGTGAGAAGAGGGGGTTGCTGACTTGGTACCTCTTCTCATATGCAGCCAGTGAGTTGAGAAGCGGGTTGAGGGGCCAAAAATTACTTCTCACCATGCGGGGCTTCTCTAGTAATTTGGGGATCAGCCCTGGGTTTACCTGTTGGTACCGTGAATATCTCCTAAACTTGCACAGTTTAGGAGATAGTCACTGTTTCCTCATGTGCCGACCTCATCGGCACATGCGCACTGAAGAAACCACTTTAAGGGGGGGTATGATTACAATATACAATATAGCAAAGGTAATTGTAGACACTGTATAAAACCGTTTATTTGAAGGTTCCTTAAGATGGCACGCTGCCACAATTCAAAATTGACAAGCTTTAATCCTAAATTGTGTAAATGGTTCTTTACTGTTAGAGCAGCAAACACATTGGTCTACATTCCCCAGGTAGTGGCATTAGCTAAGAGTGCTGTAAAAAAAACAAAAAAAAAAACTTAGATGTCTTCATCAGTAGAGACTCAAATTCACATGTGTATATATAGGATTAACAGGATAGACCTATGTATATATTTTTTTTCAACCTTATCAACTATGTCAGTGGTTCTCAACCCTGTTCTCAAGTACCCCTGACAGGCGATGTTTTGGGAATTTCTCTAAGTCCTCGTACACATGACCGAGGAACTCGTAGGGCGAAACACATCGTTTTCCTCGTTGAGTTCCTTGTTAGGCTTGTCGAGGAACTCGACAAGCTTGCTTTGCGTACAGACGTTAAAAATCAAATCTCCTCGTTCTCAAACGCAGTGACTTCAACACATACAACCCTTGGGGCTGCTTTAGCTAATCTCATGTTACTGCGTGTTAGAAAAAAGTTTGGTAAGAGACATTTGCACTTTTCAGTCTGTTACAGCGTGACAAATGTGCTATTTCCATTACAAATACTACTTCTACCGAGGGTGCACGGGTCTCTTAGCACACACACGCTCGAGTTTCTCGTCCAAAAGCAGCCCGACGAGGAACACGACGAGCCAATTTGGACTCTCATCGAGGAAAAAGAGAACTTGCTCTCTTTTTTGCTCATCGAGTTCCTTGACAGTTTCCTCGATGAAAAACATACACGACCGGTTTCCTCGGCAAAAAAGCTCTCCCACCAAGTTTCTTGATGGATTCTGCCGAGGAATCTACCGCCTTAGATAAAATAATTGTCCAAAATGCCAAGCCATTGAATCTGATTTAAAGCACCTGTGCAAGATAAAGGAAAACCTGCAAACATGGTCTATAGGGGGTACTTAGGGCAGGGTTGAGAAAACCACTGAACTGTGTAATTAAAGCTGAACTCAGAGGGTGAAAATCTTTACTCTTGCAGTTGGTCCCTCTCTGCACTGGGGTAACCGTTTTACCTATGAGATGATGAATAAGGTGATATACAGATATACTTCCATCTGCACTTTGATCACAGGAATGGTAGTGCATATACAGTATCTCACAAAAGTGAGTACACCCCTCACATTTTTGTAAATATTTTATTATATATTTTCATGTGACAACACTAAAGAAATGACACTGTTACAATGTAAAGTAGTGAGTGTACAGCTTGTATAACAGTGTAAATTTGCGGTCCCCTCAAAATAACTCAACACGCAGCCATTAATGTTTAATGCCCTGTATACACGATCGGTTCGTCTGATGAAAACGGACCGATGGACCGTTTTCATCAGACGAACCGATCGTGTGTGGGCCCCATTTGTTTTTTCCCCCATCGGTGGAAAAAAATAGAACCTGTTTTAAAATTTTCGTATGGTTAAAAAACCGATAGAAAAAATCCATCGGTCAAAAATCCACGCATGCTCAGAATCAAGTCGACGCATGCTCGGAAGCATTGAACTTAATTTTCTCTGCGCGTTGTCGTGTTTTACGTCACCGGGTTGGACAAGATCGGATTTTTAACCGATGGTGTGTAGGCAAGACTGATGAAAGTCAGCTTCATTGGATATCTGATGAAAAAATCCATCGGTTCGTTTTCATCAGACGAACCGATCGTGTGCATGTGGCATAAGCCGCTGGCAACAAAAGTGAGTACCAAATTGGGCCCAATTAGCCATTTTCCCTCCACGGTGTCATGTGACTCATTATTGTTACAAGGTCTCAGGTGTGTTAAAATTGGTATTATCACTCTCACTCTCTCTGGAAGTTCAACATGGCCCCTCATGGCAAAGAACTCTCTGAGGATGGGAAAAAAAGAATTGTTGCTCTACATAAAGATGGCCTAGGGTATAAGAAGATAGCCAAGACCTTGAAACTGAGCTGCAGCACGATGGCCAAGACCATACACATGCTCAGCGTCATATCCAGGCGTTGTCTTTAGGAAATAGACATATCAGTGCTTCAAGCATTGCTGCAGAGGTTGAAGGGGTGGCCTGTCAGTGCTAAGACCATACACTGCACACTGCATTAAATTGGTCTGCATGGCTGTAGTCCCAGAAGGAAACCTCTTTTAAAGATGATGCAAAAGAAAGCCCGCAAACAGTTTGCTGAAGACAAGCAGACTAAGGACATAGATTACTGGAACCAAGACCAAGATAAACTTATTTGGTTCAGATGGTGTCAAGTGTGTGTTGCCGTAACCAGGTGAGGAGTACAAATACAAGTTTTTCTTGCCTACAGACAAAGCATGGTGGTGGGATAGTCTTGGTCTGAGGCTGCATGAGTGCTTCCGGCACTGGGAAGCTACAGTTTATTGAGGGAACCATGAATTTCAACCTGTGACATACTGAAGCAGACTTGGCCGCATGCCAGTATCCCAACATGATAACGACCTCAAACACACTTCCAAGACGATCACTGCCTTGCTAAAGAAGCCGGGGGTAAAGGTGATGGACTGGCCAAGCATGTCTCCAGACCTAAACCCTATTGAGCATTTGTGGGGCATCCTCAAATAGAAGGTGGAGGAGCGCAAGGTTTCTAATAGGGTTGTCCCGTTACCGATACCAGTATCGGTACCGATACCGAGTATTTGCGGGAGTACTTGTACTCCCGCAAATACCCCCGATACCTAAATAGAATACTTCTCCCCCCCCCCCGCCGCTGCCGCCACATCGCGCCGCCGCATGGATTGAACGGCGTGCGGGAACATCACAGCTTTCATTTGAATAGCTGTATTGTTCCCCCTTGCTCGGGATTGGATGGGTGATCGTGATCTGTCCAATCCCGAGCAAGGGGGAGTGTCTATACGCACGGGCAAAACAGCTATTCAAATGAATGCTGTGATGTTCTCCGTGCAGACCCCTTGACTTAATTTAACTACTACAGCTCTTTGGAAAGGCATGGTAAGTGTGAAGTGTTAAGCACAAGTTCAAAAGCTTTGGCTCATTTTGTTGAGCCTGCTCCCAGCTGTAAATTAAGTGTTTTCCGGGAGGCTATACAGCCACACAATTACTTGTACAGTGCGAGCAGTGCGGTCCCTCATCGGACCCGTAGAGGCTGGAGGGACATGGCTGGAGGGACATGGCTGCATATGTGGGGGACATGGCTGGAGGGACATGGCTGCATATGTGGGGGACATGGCTGCATAAGTGGGGGACATGGCTGCATTTGGGGACACATTTAACCACTTGACCACTGGGCACTTAAACCCCCTTCCTAACCAGACCAATTTTCAGCTTTCGGTGCTCTCACAATTTGAATGACAATTACTCAGTCATACAACATTGTACCCATTTGAAAATATTGTCCTTTTTTTCACACAAATAGAGCTTTCTTTTGGTGGTATTTGATCACTTCTGGGTTTTTTATTTTTTGCGCTATAAAAGAAAAACGACTGAAAATTCTGTAAAAATAAATAAAACAAATCTTGTTTCTGTCATATTAGCGGGTTATTTCTCACACACAGCATATGCATACCACAAATTACACCCCAAAACACATTCTGCTATTCCTCCCGAGTATGGCGATACCACATGTGTGAGACTTTTACACAGTATGGCCACATACAGAGGCCCAACATGCAGGGACCGCCACCAGGCGTTCTGGAACACCCAGACCAATTCTGACATTTCTCTCCTACATGAAAAAATCATCATTTATTTGCTAGAAAATTACATAGAACCCCAAAACATTATATATGCCTTTTTAGCAAAGACCCTAGAGAATACAATGGCGGTGGTTACAACTTTTTAGCTCGCATTGTATTTTCGTAGAAATTTTGTGCTAAAAAAAAAAAAAAACAGTAAAGTTAGCCCAATTTTTTTTCATAATGTGAAAGATGAATTTACGCCGAGTAAATAGATACCCAACAAGTCACTCTTAAAAATTGCGCACAATGATGGATTGCCGCCAAACTTCGCTACTTAAAAATCCCCATAGGTGACGCTTTAATTACTTTTATTGGTTACATGTTTTTAGTTACAGAGGAGGTCTAGGGCCAAAATGATTGCTCTCGCTCTAACGTTCGCAGAGATACCTCACATGTGTAGCCTGAACACCGTTTTCATATGTAGGCGGGACTTACGTATGCGTTCGCTTCTGCATGCGAGCACACGGGACAGGGGTGCTTTAAAAAAATGGGTATTGCAGAGTATTTGGGTATTGTGGTATTGCAGAGTATTGGGGTACTGCAGAGTATTGTGGTACTGCAGAGTACTGGGGTATTGCAGGGTACTGGGGTACTGCAGAGTATTGGGGTACTGCAGGGTACTGGGGTACTGCAGGGTACTGGGGTATTGCAGGGTACTGGGGGATTACAGAGAATTGGGGGA
Organism: Rana kukunoris; assembly: GCA_029574335.1. NCBI lineage: Eukaryota > Metazoa > Chordata > Amphibia > Anura > Ranidae > Rana > Rana kukunoris. Next base: position 205,807,257 of record CM056049.1, on the reverse strand, counting down.
TTGCAGGGTACTGGGGATTGCAGAGCTGGTATGGATGGAGGGATGGCTGGATCTGTGACTGCATTTGTCACAGATCCAGCCACAGCACAGCTGCTGACACCCCGCTCCCCCCCCCCTCTCCTCGCACACTGTACCGAATGGTATAGAGAGGAGACGCAGGAGAGGGAGGAACCGGCGTCATCAAATGACGCCGGTTTGTTCACAAGTAATCGCGCCGTCATTTGGTGGCGCGATCACGTGGTAAACGGCCGCTATCAGCGGCAATTTACCGTGATCCGTGATGCGCCGGGTCTTCTAGACCCGGCGAGCACGGACACTTCCGCGAGCGCATCCCAGGGGACGTGCAATCGCGGAAGTGAAGGACGATGTCCCAGGGATGTCGTCCCAAAATAACTCCCGCCGCGCTGTAGCAGTATTTTTGCTATAGCGCGGTCGGAAAGAGGTTAAAAAAAGTATCGGTATTCGGTATCGGCGACTACTTGAAAAAAAGTATCGGTACTTGTACTCGGTCCTAAAAAAGTGGTATCGGGACAACCCTAGTTTCTAACATCCACCAGCTACATTATGTCATCGTGGAGGAGTGGGATAGGACTCCAGTGGCAACCTGTGATGCTTTGGTGAACTCCATGCCCAAGAGGTTTAAGGCAGTTCTGAAAAAAAAATGGTGACCATACAAAATATTGACACTTTGAGCCAAAGTTGGACATTTTCACTTAGGGGTGTACTCACTTTTGTTGCCAGAAGTTTACACATTAATGGTTGTGTGTTGAGTTATTTTGAGGGGACAGCAAATATACACTGTTATACAAGCTGTTCAGTGTCGTCACATGAAAAGATATAATAAATATTTACAAAAATGTAAGGGGTGTACTCACTTATGTGAGATACTATACCTACATTTGCACATTAGATTCATCTCACTCAATCCAAGTCAAGTCAATTCTTAAATGAGTAAAGTGAGTAATTATTCATATCACTAATATATTACCAAAGCGTTACACTATAGCATGATATATTGTATTAGCTTACTAGACAATTAATGGTTATGTATACAAGGCAAACTCTCACTGAAGAAACGTATACATCATGAATATGTAGACACACAGTGCCCCCATGTGTTAGAAAATAGGTTCAGAAAGTGTAGCAAATAAAACCCAAAGCAACAGTTATATAAGAAGATTAGTAACTTATTTATTCTATCTTGCATACAAAAAAAAAAAATTCTATATACAGTTTGGATATCTAACTTGTTTTATTAGAATAGAAAAATAAATAAAAATAAATGTTAGGACCAGATTTCTACTTCCCTGCTACTATTGTGCTACCTTACCCCTTAATGTAATCAGAACCTGAGATTTATTATTATTATTTAGTATTAAGATTAAGGGCCAGATTCAGAAAGACTGGGGTATTTTTAGGTGGGCGTAACGCATCTCATATGCGCTACACCGCCATAACTTAGAGAGGCGAGTACCGTATTCAGAAACAACTTGCGCCATAAGTTACGGCGGCGTAGCGTATATGGGCCCGCGTAATTCAAATTATATATCAGACAGGAGGCTCATATCTTATGCATTATCTTCCTTTAATAATGCCCACAGCAGAAATACAAACTTTCAGTGAATTTCAACAATAAAGAACTTTTTTAAAACAAAACTACAAGTCCCAGCAGCCTTCAGTGTATGACTGCCAATCACGCGGCAGGACAGAGCGTATATAAGGTACTGCCTCTTTAACTTCCTCCTCTTTCTTTCTGCTCACAGCAAAGAAATCAGATAAGTAGTGTTTCCCATTATTTTATTACTTGTTGGCTGTGGAGATAGCCTATCGGGACTTTGTTCCCCTCTGCTATCTCTACAATCCTGATATAAATCCTTTCTTGACATCTTATGATATTTACTATCATAGGATAATTGCATATTTTGTTTAGTTCTTTTATTTTATTTACTTTTATTTTATGTCATCTTTTATCTTTATTGTTTTCTGCCTTTGGGCTGTTCTCTTTGTGACCCCTGTGCCCTGTGTTCGTTTCTCTCTGTCAGGTGACCCCTGACCCACCGCTGACGCGCTTTTGCCTGCGCAATCCATTCGCCCACGGCAGGTCGGCGCCATCTTGGGTTTTTCGCGCCCACCCTGCTCTTTGTTCTCCACCACCGCGCGCTTCCCTCAGAACTACTCGCATCTGAGGGGGCGTGGCGGTACACTCGGCAAACCGCGCGTTGCGGGGGGTGGGTCCGTCTGCCTCCCGCATCCTCCAATCACGGCTCTGGAGACGTAATCTTGTGAGATTACGCTCTCCAGGGCTAAGGCATCCATAACCCTCACCGCTGCTCTAGTGCTGAGCGAGCGGCTGACTGGGTAGGGTGTGTACTGCCGCGGAGAGCGCAAATCTTAATTTTTCCCAAAAAATGTAACCATAAGTGCGCCCTAAGTGCAGTAGGCTCTCCATACCCCCACATCTAGACTGATTCCCATAGAGAGGGATTGTATACCCCCTTCTGAGTTAGGAATCTGTGGCATCTCCTAAATATTAATATGGCTGATGACAGACACTCAGGGTCTCCTCACATATTAGATGGGGGGGAACCTCACCTTACTAACCCCATTTTCCTGACTGCTGCACAGATCCAGGAATTAATCAACCATTCCGTGCAAGCAGCCATGGCCTCTACCCCCATAACACAGCCACCTGCATCTGTCAGGCCCGATCCCTCAGGTTGTGGTGAACCACCCACAAAGAAAGGAAAAGCGTCTAAAAAACGCAAAAATGTTGTCACAACACACGACTCCCCGGCAGGGGAAGTAAATAATGTGCCCCAGGCAGCACTCTACCCAGTCTGCCGACCCACTACCCTTTCAGACTCGCAACGACCCCTGAGCCTCGGGGAGCAGCACTCGCAGGGGCATCGGTCCGCTAGAAGGTCCAAACCAGATTCCTTTGTGGATACCTCTGGTTCATCCGCGGAATCCGAGGCAGCAGACGCCTATGAGTCTGATGATGATGATAATGATATGGAATACGAGGGTAGTGGGCATATGGCGCCCCCAGTAGACGCCAACCCTGCAACCCAGGGCGAACCACTTCTAGACGCACGGGGAGAACCCTTCTTTGACCCAGAAGGGATTTCTCACCCCCGATCTGGGGAATGGGCTCCTCTCCCAGAGGTCGCCCAATATGTCCAATACTGGGCCCGTAGGTCCGTGGACAAACATAACAGAAATAAATTGAGAGCTGAGTGTCCCCGGCCTTGTATCCCCAAGAAGGCCGTAGCCACCCCCGAGGTGGACCAGGTACTTCTCAGATACCTAACTAGACAGGGTAAATATTCCAAAAAAGGTATCGAGCGATCCTTCCGCTCCATTCAGGATCGTATCCTCGACCTGTTTGGCCCCGTCACCAAGATTTTGAATATCACCGAGCAGGCCTCCTCCACTGACAACCCAGTGGACCTGGACCAGCTCAGAGGCTGGGCCCAAAGAACGGTTTGTCTCTTGGGGTGCGCAAATACCATTTGCTCCACTGAGCGTCGCCGCTCCATTTTAATGAGACTGGACCCTCAATTATCTCATCTTGCAGAATCAGAACCTGGCCCGGCGGCCGAGGGAATGCTCTTTGGCGATTCCCTTATTAAAGATATTAATAAAATGGTCGGACTGTACACGAGTCTTGACAAGGCCCAAACGTCACTGAAGAAGTCAGGAACCTCCAAAATTTTTCCTAGGGCCGGCAGAAACAGGGGCCGTTCTGCCGGTCGCTACTCCGCAAACAGGCCATACTATAGAGCTCCCGCTCAGTACAGCCAGGCTCCTCAGTCATATCCAGTACCGGTGGCACAACCAGCACCCTTTTTCCCACCCCGCGGACGTCCTCCCCGTCCTTGGAGGGGACGGGGAGGGAGAGGCTATCCCCGCTCACGACCTACTACCGGTACTATACACCCAAATTCTTTTCACACTTCCTTGGGGGGAAGACTGAGACATTTTATCCACGCCTGGTCTGCGATTACGGCAGACGCCTAGATACTCAACACAGTGGCAGGTTACCAGATAGAACTGTACTCCTTACCAGAGATGAATGTAGTACCTCCCCCCATCCGATTTTCAAACCAAAATTCGTCACTTATAGATCAGGAGCTTCAAGCGCTCATCACCAAACAGGCCGTAGTAGAGGTGGACCCTCTCTCAACAGGGTTCCTCAGCAACCTCTTCCTGGTCAGAAAGAAGGATGGCGGTTTCCGCCCTGTTATAAACCTAAGAACCCTCAACCAACATGTCGTTTACCGACACTTCAAAATGGAGGGGATCCATTATCTGAGAGATCTCTTACGTCCCGGGGACTGGTTGGTAAAGGTAGATCTGAAAGACGCCTACCTCACAGTTCCCATTCACCCGTCCTCCCAACACCTTCTACGTTTCCTTTGGAGGGACAGGATGTGGCAAGTCAATTGCCTCCCCTTCGGGCTCTCGTCCGCCCCATGGTGCTTCACCAAGTTACTGAAGCCAGTAGTAGCAGCGTTAGGAAGCAGAGGCATACGATTGATTATCTACCTGGACGATCTACTCATTATGGCCCGATCCAATCTCCAGGCGACTTTACATGCCTCCTGGACCGTCAATTTACTTCAGGAGCTGGGGTTCGTCATAAACCACGACAAATCCATCCTGACTCCATCCCAAGAGGTGGAATTTTTAGGTTTCTTGGTGGACACCAAACAATCGGTACTTCGCCTGCCCAAAGCCAAACTGACAACCATCCGCAAGGAGATTCGATCCGTGTTAAACAAACGTCGGGTATCCTTGCGCGGTCTGGCAAGATTAGTGGGTCTTCTATCGGCCTCCATACAGGCCATTTTTCCGGCCCCCCTTCACTATCGAGCCCTTCAAAGACTCAAGGCGCTCCATCTACACCAGGGACTGCGCTATGCAGACGAAGTCCCTCTGGATGCAGAAGCCGTAATGGAGTTGCGCTGGTGGTTACGTCATGCCGTCGAATGGAACGGCAAAACCATTTTCTGCTCCAATCCGGATTACATCGTGGAATCGGATGCGAGCCGTCACGGCTGGGGTGCTTGATGCGGGCCCTCCTCCACAGGAGGGACCTGGTCCGCAGAGGAATCTCTGCTCCACATAAATATGTTGGAACTCTTGGCGGCCTTTTTCGCCGTCAAGAGTCTCCTTCCAACCATATCCAACTGCTGTGTGTTGTTACGTATGGACAGCGTGACCGCAGTCCAATATGTCAATCGCCTAGGAGGCTCCAGATCCAAGGCCTTGGCGGACCTTGCAAAAGACTTCTGGCATTTCTGCCTGGACCGCAACATCATTCCCTTGGCGGAATACATTCCAGGCACCTCGAACCTGATCACGGATTGGAACTCCCGATACCTCACCGACTCCAGCGATTGGCGTCTGGACCGCTCGGTATTCCTCTCCCTAGTGCGACTCTGGGGCCCATTTTCTATGGACCTGTTCGCCTCCCGCCTCAATCGGCAACTTCCACGCTTTTACAGCTGGAGGCCGGACCCCGAGGCCCAGGCGATAGACGCTCTTCGCCAAACCTGGCCACAGGGGACGCACTATGCGTTCCCTCCCTTCGCGATGATCCTCAGGGTGCTTCTACACATTGCGAACCTGGGAGCTTCAGTTGTGCTGGTCACTCCGTGGTGGCCAACACAACCGTGGTTTCCCCTTCTCTTGGGAATGACTGTCGATCTCCCCAGACTGCTCCCTCGTTTCCCTCATCTCCTATCCAATCCAACCGGAGAACTCCATCCCTTGATGGTAGACCACAACCTTCAACTTCTAGCATGGCTGGTATCGGGGTGCCGGACGCAGACGATGGCCTTTCACAAACAGCTAGAGGCCTCATCTCCCTGGCCTGGGCCCCCGGGACTAGATCGGCATACCGATCAGCCTGGCGGACCTGGGTGCGTTGGTGTGATCAACGGCAAATTGATCCCATTCACGCACCTATAGCAACGATAGCTAACTACCTGGCGGAATCTTTTGCTTCCGGTAGATCGTATAGCTCCGTTAACGTGTACCGCTCTGCGATCTCAGCCTATCATTCTCCCGTAGATTCTCTCCCTGTTGGTAAACACCCCTTAGTGTGCCGCCTGTTGAGAGGTATTAAGTTCCAACGCCCTCCACGTCCCAAATATCAAAACACTTGGGACGTTACTACGGTATTGAACATGTTCAGTAACTGGGAGGACAATGACACTCTCCCACTTAGACTACTGTCCTTTAAACTGACGGTTCTACTATGCCTGATCTCCATCAAACGCGTTTCCGACGTCAGAGCCTTAGACATATCTAGACGTCAATTTTCCCCTCATGGGGTTCAGTTCTCGGTGGTGCGTAGATCAAAGACAGGAATTCAATCAGTTTTCTATCCATTCTTCCCCACACACCCACGCTTATGTGTGGTGCGCTGTTTACAGACTTATGAGTCACAAACAGCGTTGTTGCGGCCGTCGTCCTCTTCCCAACTCCTTATTTCTTATGTTCATCCGCATCGTCCGGTTTCTTCAGCTACATTAGCCCGTTGGGTGAGATCCACCATGGACATGGCGGGCATTGACGTTTCCCTATTCGGGGCCCATTCTTCCAGGGGTGCTATGGCCACCAAGGTGATCACCTCTGGAGGCGCGCTCCTGGATCTCGAGGGCGGCAGACTGGTCTTCCGAGACCACCTTCCGCCGATTTTATTTTAGACCGGAGGAACACGTATCTATGTCAGTTCTGTGATCCGATTGCTAAGTAGACTTGTCATTGTTATTTTGTGTATATGCATGTATGACTTTGAACTTGCATAAGATATGAGCCTCCTGTCTGATATATAAATTGAGATTTTCCTAGCTTGTGACGGAAAATATTAGTTATATGAAGACAGGAGGCGAGTATCTTCCCACCCAACCCAACCCTGTCACGTTTTTTTTATCTTATCTTGTTCCAGGTTATTGACGACCACAACGCGCGAGCCAAGGGCTGAAATCCTTTCCGGAGGTGGTCTACTCTGTTTCCCGTTGGAATGTTTCCCGTTGGGATGTTTCCCGTTGGGATGTTTCCCGTTGGGATGTTTCCCGTTGGGATGTTTCCCGTTGAGATGTTTCCCGTTGAGATGTTTCCCGTTGAGATGTTCCCGTTGGGATGTTCCCCGTTGGGTTGGTACCTGCTCGACTGACTGGGTCCGATTCGTTGACGGTCAGAAGAAGAGTTACATCTGAAGATCCGGTTACCAGTCCATACAGTTCGCTTCAAGAAAGAGGAGGAAGTTAAAGAGGCAGTACCTTATATACGCTCTGTCCTGCCGCGTGATTGGCAGTCATACACTGAAGGCTGCTGGGACTTGTAGTTTTGTTTTAAAAAAGTTCTTTATTGTTGAAATTCACTGAAAGTTTGTATTTCTGCTGTGGGCATTATTAAAGGAAGATAATGCATAAGATACTCGCCTCCTGTCTTCATATAACTAATATTTTCCGTCACAAGCTAGGAAAATCTCAATTTATCAAGGCAGTGGGCGTGTTGTATTGAAATGAGCCGTGACCCCATACAAATGAGGGGTGAACGAACGCACATGCGCCGTCCGTGGACGTATACCAGTACGCATGCTTAAAAAAATTCACGTCGGATAGAATGCCTAAGATACGTCAAACACTGCATACGACGTGAACATAATTTACGCCCAGCCCCATTCAAGTACAACTTACGTTAACGACGTGAAATTCGACGGCTGTTCCGACATCCATACTTAACATTGGCTGCGCCTCATATAGCAGGGGTAACTTTCCGCCGGTCGTAGGCCTTACGTAAACGACTTATACCAATGCGCCGGGCGCAAGTACGTTCGTGAATCGGCAGATCTAGCTAATTTGCATATTCTACGCGTAAATCTACTGAAGCGCCCCTAGCGGCCAGCGTAAATATGCAACTAAGATACGACGGCGTAAGAGACTTACGTCAGTCGCATCAAGCTAGAATTCAGGCGTATCTTGGTTCCTGAATACAGGGCATAGATACAACGGCGCATCTTTTGTGTTTCAATGCTTTTATTTAAATTTTCACAAAGAAAAGAAATACAATCTTGAGTCCAAAAAATAAAAGGGTACAATATAAAATGTAGGCAAAGTCCTGAGTCATCCTAACAATGAGTGGAAACCTCCATAGCAGCCAAGTTACAAACTAGAGTTATTATGAAGTGGAGTAAGTAAGACATCTTCAGCCCTAACAATAACCTCAAAGCTTGTTTGAAATTTTCAATCATGGGCTGGATCTTATACCGTGTGACATTTAGAGATAGATTCTCCAACCTTTAAAGATCAACATCAGTCATCCAAAAAGAACTATGTAGACATACATATATTATAGACACATCAATTAACTACTGCACATATAAGCAAATAGAGGTAATTGGCTGTGTAGTAAGAAAACTCCACCACTCCCTGAGATCAGAATACATTCTGTATATATTGCATATATATAGTGCATATATTCCACTATGCAGAGGTTAGAGAACAAAAATCCGATGACTCTCATATCATTATCGTACCAAAGAAAAGAAAGAAAAAAAGGGAAAGGAAAAAAAGGGGGGGGTAAGAGAAAAGAAAGAGAATAGAGGAAGTAGAAAGTGACACAGCTCATCACCCTGAACACACCATCCCCACTGTGAAACATGGTGGTGGCAGCATCATGCTTTGGGCCTGCTTTTCTTCAGCAGGGACAGGGAAGATGGTTAAAATTGATGGGAAGATGGATGGAGCCAAATACAGGACCATTCTGGAAGAAAACCTGATGAAGTCTGCAAAAGACCTGAGACTGGGACGGAGATTTGTCTTCCAACAAGACAATGATCCAAAACATAAAGCAAAATCTACAATGAAATGGTTCACAAATAAACATATCCAGGTGTTAGAATGGCCAAGTCAAAGTCCAGACCTGAATCCAATCGAGAATCTGTGGAAAGAACTGAAAACTGCTGTTCACAAATAGTGTTGCTCACGAATATTCGTATTGCGAATATTCGGCTCGAATATGGCATATTCGAGTATTTGCGATATATTCCGAATTTCGCGGTGAATATTCGCTATTTCGAATATTCGTATTTTTTCAATTTTTTTTTTAGAACAGATCACATCCTAGAGATCCCCATCGACGTCTAAAAGCATTGCTGGTATGATTAGAGACCTTGGGCCGAGTATCTGCAGCGATCATTTTATATTGCCGAAAAATCGCAATGCGATTATTCGGCAATAGCGATATCGCGCGATTATTTTAGAGAAATTCGCAATATTGTTTTTAGCTAAAATAACACATATATTCGATTTCAGAGTGTTACTGTCGAAATTCCGCAATCAATTTCTCATTCGCATTTTTGCGAAATTACGATAAAATATCAAGAATATTCTGAGCCAATCAGAGTGCTCCTTCCGCATTTGCCGAATATTCGCAATTATTTTGTATTGTAATATATCACGAATATTCTGAGCCAGAGTGCTCCTTCCGCATTTCTCGAAATTTCATTCGCAATTCGCATTCGCATTCGCATTCGCAATAGCGAAATTTCGCAATCATTTCATTTCCAAAAAATATCGCGAATATTCGCATTTAACGAATATATCTCGAATATTCGACTATATATTCGAGATATATCGCGAAATCGAATATGGCATATTCTGCTCAACACTATTCACAAACGCTCCCCATCCAACCTCACTGAGCTTGAGCTGTTTTGCAAGGAGGAATGGGCAAAAATGTCAGTCTCTGTGCAAAACTGATAGAGACATACCCCAAGCGACTTACAGCTGTAATCGCAGCAAAAGGTGGTGCTACAAAGTATTAACTTTATTCAGCCCCTTAAAGTTAATACTTTGTAGCACCACATTTTGCTGTGATTACAGCTGTAAGTCGCTTGGGGTATGTCTCTATCAGTTTTGCACAGAGACTGACATTTTTGCCCATTCCTCCTTGCAAAACAGCTCAAGCTCAGTGAGGTTGGATGGGGAGCGTTTGTGAACAGCAGTTTTCAGTTCTTTCCACAGATTCTCGATTGGATTCAGGTCTGGACTTTGACTTGGCATTGATTCTAACACCTGGATATGTTTATTTGTGAACCATTTCATTGTAGATTTTGCTTTATGTTTTGGATCATTGTCTTGTTGGAAGACAAATCTCCGTCCCAGTCTCAGGTCTTTTGCAGACTTCATCAGGTTTTCTTCCAGAATGGTCCTGTATTTGGCCCAATCCATCTTCCCATCAATTTTAACCATCTTCCCTGTCCCTGCTGAAGAAAAGCAGGCACAAACCATGATGCTGCCACCACCATGTTTCACAGTGGGGATGGTGTGTTCAGGGTCATGAGCTGTGTTGCTTTTACACCAAAACATAACGTTTTGCATTGTTGCCAAAAAGTTCGATTTCGGTTCCATCTGACCAGAGCACCTTTTTCCACATGTTTGGTGTGTCTCCCAGGTGGCTTGTAGCAAACTTTAAACGACAGTTTTTATGGATATCTTTAAGAAATGGCTTTCTTTTTGCCACTTTTCCATAAAGGCCAGATTTGTGCAGTATACGGCTGATTATTGTCCTATAGACAAAGTCTGCCACCTCAGCTGTAGATCTCTGCAGTTCATCCAGAGTGATCATGGGCCTCTTGGCTGCATCTCTGAAAACTCTTCTCCTTATATGAGCTGAAAGTTTAGAGGAACGGCCAGGTTTGCAGTGGTCTGATACTCCTTCCATTTCAATATTATCGCTTGCACAGTGCTCCTTGGGATGTTTAAAGCTTGGGAAATCTTTGTGTATCCAAATCTGGCTTTAAACTTCTCCACAACAGTATCTCGGACCTGCCTGGTGTGTTCCTTGTTCTTCCTGATGCTCTCTGCGCTTTAAACGGACCTCTGAGACTATCAAAGTGCAGGTGCATTTATACGGAGACTTGATTACACACAGGTGGATTCTATTTATCATCATTAGTCATTTAGGTCAACATTGGATCATTCAGAGATCCTCACTGAACTTCTGGAGAGAGTTTCCTGCACTGAAAGTAAAGGGGCTGAATAATTTTGCACGCCCAATTTTTCAGTTTTTTATTTGTTAAAAAGTTTGAAATATCCAATAAATTTCATTCCACTTCATGATTGTGTCCCACTTGTTGTTGATTCTTCACAAAAAATTACAGTTTTATATCTTTATGTTTGAAGCCTGAAATGTGGCAAAAGGTCGCAAAGTTCAAGGGGCCGAATACTTTCGCAAGGCACTGTAAGTACACAGAACATTATTTTACCAACAGCATTGCATAAACTGTGCTGTGACAGCAGTACACATGATGCAGCTGAACTGCACATTAGCACTATGGGCCAGATTCAAGTAGATGGGAGCATCTTTGCTCCAGAGTAACGCTTCTCATTTGCGTTACGCTGCAGAAATTTTAGGAGCAAGTGCTGTCATTCACGAAGCACTTGCTCCTAAAGTTGCGGCAGCGCATCGCAAATGAGCCGGCGGAATTCAAATTGGGCGGGTACGGGGCGTGTAGTATTAAAACGAAGCGCGTTCCCGCCGCGAACGTACTGCGCATGCGTCGAGTGTCAAAACATCCCCGTGCGCATGCTCCAAATTCTGTGAATGAACGTCAATGACGTCACATTCCCATTCATGAACGTTTTACGCAAGCGACGTTTTTTTTTTTTTTTTTTCGACGCGATGACGACGCCTATACCTAACATAGGATATTCCAACCCCATGTAGGTATAACTATGCGCCGCGTATCCCGTCCGGAAACGTCGTAACGTCACTGCGTCGCGCCGGAATGCGATCGTGAATTGCCGATTTCCGCTCATTAACATATTTTTTGAGCGGAAATCGGCGGGAACGCCCCCGGCGCCATTTTTAAGTTGAAGTAACGATGCGATGGCGAAACTCAGTTACGCTGCTCGCATCGGAGCTTCAACCCGGCGTTTCTTGTTTTCTGGTTACAGAAAACAGAAACGCCGGCTTAAAGTCACAGTTAGGCTGGCGGATCCGCCAGCCTAACTGTTCCTGAATCTGGCCCATGTTACTTACAGTCAGCAGTGTGAGCAGCCATTCACTGCCCCTGGTAATCTTGCTGGCCTGGGCCATGGTTTATTGGTTATGAAGAAATCCACCCCTGGTTGTACATGAAATAAAAAAAGGGTTGTAAATGACAGATTCCAGTACATAAATATTATACAGGAGAACAGGGCCCTGTTTGCAATAACTTACTATTTGGGAAGTTGGAAAATGTTAGACACAATAGGTAAAGAAGATAGCAGAGGCTCTACTATATGTAATTGGAATGGGTTACATGGTGATAAATGGTTAAAGTAGAAAGGAAATGGATATGCAGGTTTAAAGATTTGGGTTCTTAAGCCTCGTACACACTGTCCGATTGTTGGAAGGGAATTGTCTGTTGACAGACTGTTGTCCTAAAATCTTACCGTTAGTACGCTCCTTTTGACAATTGTTGTCCAACTTTTGGTCAACAAATGTTGGATGACATGCTGGTAAATTTTTGGCGCACATAGGTTTGACGTTAGATTTTTGTATGGTCAGTACACAAATCCTTCACACAAACGTAAAAAGTACAAACATGCATGCTAGGAATCAATGCTCACCAAACATGAAATTAGCAGAAGGGGCCCAATAGGTGGCGCTCAAGAGCTGAAATTCATCGTAGTACGTCACTACGTTCATGTTTGTGGCACGACAATTGTGTACCATTAGTATGCAAGACAAGATCCTGGCGCACGTCCTTTGGACTAAAATCCGACGCTCGATTGGTCAACAATTGTATCGTGTGTACAAGGCTTAAGACACTTTTAAAAGATTTGAAGTGTGCAGACTAGTTATTCACTTCTAAGAGAAGGTGGCTGCTCTACAGTAATCCTTCAGTCTTGCAGGGGATGGGGTTATAAGCGACCAGGTACATTAGTAGGTGGGGGTGGATTATACAGTCAGGTCCATAAATATTGGGACATTGACACAATTCTAATCTTTTTGGTTCTATACACCACCACAATGAATTTGAAATAAAACAAACAAGATGTGCTTTAACTTCAGACTTTCAGTTTTAATTTGAGGGTATTTACATCCAAATCAGGTGAACGGTGTAGGAATTACAACAGTCTGTATATGTGCCTCCCACATTTTAAGGGACCAAAAGTAATGGGACAATTGGCTGCTTAGCTGTGCCATGGTCAGGTGTGTGTTATTCCCTCATTATCCCATTTACAAGGAGCAGATAAAAGGTCCAGAATTAATTTCAAGTGTGCGATTTGTATTTGGAATCTGTTGCTGTCACCTCTCAATATGAGATCCAAAGAGCTGTCACTATCAGTGAAGCAAGCCATCATTAGGCTGAAAAAAAAACATCAGAGAGATAGCAAAAACATTAGGTGTGGCCAAATCAACTGTTTGGAATATCCTTAAAAAGAAAGAATGCACTGGTGAGCTCAGCAACACCAAAATACCCAAAAGACCATGGAAAAACAACTGTGGTGGATGACCGAAGAATTCTTTCTTGAAAAAAAAAACTCTCAACAGTTGGCAAGATCAAGAACAGTTTCCAGGAGGAAGGTGTATGTGTGTCAAAAGTCAACAATCCAAGAGAAGACTTCACCAGAGTAAATACAGAGGGTTCACCACAAGATGTAAACTATAGGTGAGCCTCAAAAACAGGAAGGCCAGATTAGAGTTTGGCAAACAACATCTAAAAAAGCCTTCACAGTTCTTGAACAATATTCTGTAGTGCCCCCTTTCTTTCAGTAAGGGCACTACGCTAAAGTTAGTGGGCGAATGGGAGAGTTATTTTGCTCTCATTCATAATTTGTCAAATTGCAGGCTGCTGCCATTTCAGAACTGTCCTGTAGGTCGGTCTGCGACCCAGGGGTGCGATTACGCCCCTAGGCGGCGGTTGGCACTGGAGGGGTTCTGACGGAGCCACTTCTCCCCATCAGCCAATTGGAGGAGTTCTGCCCTCGCTGGGCATGCTGGGCAGGGGTATATCTGTGGCAGCTGCCGCGTGTTCTGGGTCGGTGGTTCTTCTTCTCTGCACGGGGTCCACGTTCCAGGTGTGACCTCCACCTTCAGGGTGCGTGCATGCATGGACCCCGCTCTCATGGCCCACCTGGCCGGAGCTGCCTGCTCCATGGAGACCCATTCAGATGTTGATAGGGGCCCCAGTGACTTACTGGGTCCCCGACCTTACTGAGAAGATCCCAGGCTGTGTGCTGTTCGGTGGGGGATCGGCTTGAGGAGAACCCAGAGGCAGGTTATCCAAAAGGGCTTGAACGAACCATCGGAGATCTGGTTACTGGAATTGACATGTCAGCTTTCAACCGGTGACCCCTTTCATTGCATTTACTGGGAGGATTCGCTCAATCCGAATTGTTCTCTTGAGTACTGAAGTACTAAGCCTATGGCAGAGGCCCGAGCCAGGTCTGTAATAGAGACCTGTTCCTCCCAGCAACCTAAAAGTGACATTCCGGCTGCCAGGCTTATAACAAGGGTCTGTCCGGAGGCACTTCACCCACTCTGGCGAGAGTGGCGACAAACTAAATCTAATACTACTCAGAGCAGGACTGCTCTACTTCTTATCCAGGCCTGATACCGCTCTGTTCTCTATTGCTTCATCAACCTTTCCTATCTCCTGTTGATGTTGGCCGTTGTTGGGCCCTGGAATAAAGCATTTGAAAATCCATTTGGTGACTAGACATTCGCTCACTGCTACTACTCACTGCTACTACCCCTAGACACACTACAAGGTAACTTAATACGCCGATCCCAAACAACAACCAGCGGCTCCTTCGGGGGTGAGCGCTACAATCCAATGGACAGATGAGACTGCTCATGATCCAAAGCATACCACCTCATCAGTGAAGCATGGTGGTGGTAGTGTCATGGCGTGGGCATGTATGTCTGCCAATGGAACTGGTTCCCTTGTATTTATTGATGATGTGACTTTTGACAAAAGCAGCAGGATGAATTCTGAAGTGTTTCGGGCAATATTATCTGCTCATATTCTGCCAAATGCTTCAAAACTAATTGGACGGCGCTTCACAGTGCAGATGGACAATGACCCGAAGCATACTGCAAAAGCAACCAAAGAGTTTAAGGGAAAGAAGTGGAATGTTATGCAATGGCCAAGTCAATCACCTGACCTGAATCCGATTGAGCATGCATTTCACTTGCGGAAGACAAACCTGAACGGAAAATACCCCAAGAACAAGCAGGAACGGAAGACAGTTGCAGTACAGGCTTGGCAGAGCATCATCAGGGATGAAACCCAGCGCCTGGTGAAGTCTATGCATTCCAGAACTCAGACTGTGGATTGACTGCAAAGGATTTGCAACCAAGTATTAAAAAGTGAAAGTTTGATTTATGATTGTTAATCCATTAATTTTGGTCCCTTAAAAAGTGGGAGGCACATATACTAACTGTTGTAATTCCTACACCGTTCACCTGATTTGGATGTAAATAGCCTCAAATTAAAGCTGAAAGTCTGCGGTTAAAGCTCATCTTGCTTGTTTCATTTCAAATCCATTGTGGTGGTGTATACAGCCAAAAAGAATTGTGTCCATGTCCCAATATTTATGGACCTGACTGTAGATGATGACTTGAAGACAAAATTGTGAAAGATGTGCTTTTGAAGATGAAACATAATAATTGTACTTTTACTCTCACGTAGTTTTGGAAGCTGTGAGTCTTGAAAGGTCAGCCTTGTTAATAAAATACCATAAAATTCCATGGTAGCAAGGTCCCAGGCCTCTTTTGATCCAATGAGAACCTCCAGGGCCATGGATATCTGTCATCCTTCTGTATGTAGTGTGTTGTAATGCATGGTGGGTGCAGAGTAGTTAAAGTTATTGGGTGCCAGACACTTGAATGCAAAAAAAGTTTATTTCTCTTCACAAACTTTTTGGGGGGAGAGAGGATTAGGGCCAGGACACCCTTAAGTAGTTGCAAATTTAATTGGCAGACTCTGAGGCCGCGTACACACGGAGGGACATGTCCGATGGAAATGGTCCGCGGACCGTTTTCATCGGACCTGTCTCCTCTGGATTTTCGTCCGGCGGTGTGTACACACCATCGAATCAAAATCCCCGCCGGCAGACTGCGCGGTGACGTTGACGCCGCCACGTCACCGCACCAGGAAGTAAAAAACTTCCACGCATGCGTCGCATCCATTCGACGCTTGTGCGGGCAGATATGTCCGCTGGTTAGTGTACTATCTGACGGACATGTCTCCGGCGGACAAATTTTAAAGCAGGCTAGCCCATACACATGGGTCCGCTAGCCCATACACACGATCGGATTTGTCCGCTAAACTGGTCCGTCGGAACAGTTTCAGAGGACAAATTCGATCGTGTGTACGCGGCCTGAGACTTCAATAGGTGGACAGCCATGTAGGGAAAGGTGTCACATCTGCATGTGCAGGAATATGTCTCCTTTGGGAACAGTCTTTACCAGTTCCTAACACAAACGTAACGGTCCTTTCACTACAATCGCTCCATTTGTAGTTCTTCAGCCCACCGAGATACCCGTCTCTCACTAGACACACTGGCCCAGATTCACGTACATCGGCGCATCTTTATGCCGGCGTAGTGCATCTCAGATGCGCTACACCGACGTAACTCAGAGAGGCAAGCACCGTATTCTCAGAGCAAATACTCCCAATGTTGCGCCTGCATAACGTAAATTCGTAGGCGTAAGCCGGCGTAATTCAAAGTAGGAAGGAAGTGGGCGTGATCCATTTAAATGAAGCGTGACCCCATGCAAATGAAGGGCCGAACGAATGGCACATGCGCCGTGATGTAGACGTATGCTCACAGCTACGCCTGGCGTAAACCCCTGAGATACGCCGGCCCACCGCCTACGCCAAGGGCATAAATACGCCCAGACATGCGCCCGTCAAGCGCAAAAGTACATCCGCTTGTTTCCCCCCCTGAAGCAAGGTACCTTTGTTTTTTTGCTTTGAGCCATGTCTGCTCCTGCGTCAGGGAAAGAGAGGAGGAAGAAAAACTTTTCTGCACAGGAGAGGGCTATTATCATTACGGCCATGTCCAGGTACGATGTGTACCTCCATGGGGAAGTGAGTGGCACCACCAGTAAGGCCAGGAAGGAGGAGATCCTGCTGGAGATCACGACAGAGGTCAATACCCTGGGACATGAGGTAAGGACCTCCAAGGACATTTAAAAAAAAAAAAAAAAAAAAAAAAGGACCTGCGTTGTGTGGTCCGAGAGAAGCTGGGCTCGATTAGGAGGCATGCCAGGGGCACTGGAGGGGGACCAGTCACTACTATTAGGCTGACTCCTGATGAGCAGGTGGTTGCCCAGTGTCTCCAGAGGGAGCAAGTGGAGGGAGTGATTGATTGATTTTAATATTTCTATACAGCGCCACATGTCTAAGCGCTGGAAGGAAGTCCGCCGGTCTATTCTGGACCATAAAGCAATCCAAGAAAACAAAGAAAAAAAAAGACTTCACAGATGAACTGTTAGCTTGTGTACATAAAAGAAAAAAGAAACCATGTAAAATATCAACAATAAAAACAAACAGTAGCAAGGGAGTTTGGGGTGAGGGGGACATAGGACAAAGGGAGGAGGGGCCAGGTCGGTTTAATTAGGCGTGGTCATAATCAACTTGTCTCAAAGAGGAAGGTTTTCAGAGCCTTTCTGAAGGTAATAAGAACAGTAGACTTCCTCAAAGGCAACGGGAGAAGGTTCCAAAGCGAAGCGGCTCGTGCTCTGAAGGATCGGCCACCGAAAGAAATCAACCTTACTGGAGGGACGGCAGCAAAGTCCTGATCGCCCGATCTCAGTGCCCTGGTGGGATGGTAGCGTATGGCCAAGTTGTTAATGAACAATGGGCCATGTTGTTTAAAGGCCCTGAACATGACACACAAAGCCTTGAATTCGATCCTCCTTGCGCATGGGAGCCAATGAAGTAGTCTGAGAACGGGTGATATATGGTCCCATCTTGAGGTCCCCGTGGAGTGGAGGGCTATGACTCCATAGAACAGGCCTTGAGAACCGGTAAGTGTGTTTTTTCTCCTATCTGGTGTGTAGCATGTGAGGGGTGGAAGGGAACATGTGACAAGTGTGTGGGTCCACCAACATGTGACTGTTTTGTGTCATCCACAGATGTGCTGGAGGGAGCGGGGCCATCTGCTGCCGGTGGCCATCCCACGCTATCCCCCGAACATCATCCTGACCCTCATCCCCTGGGAAGCCAAGAGTCAGCGGTGGAGGGGAGTGCCCACACCTCTCCTCTAGAGGTGGTTGAGGAGGAGACGGTCAATATGGACCAGGATGTTGTCCTGTATTTGGAGGAGTCTTCCCCTTTGGCTGGGCCCTCTCAGACCTCCACCCCCATCAGGGGAAGCCCCTCAAGGTCCACCCCCATCAGGTCTAGCCGATTAAGGGCCTCCCCTTATAGATGGCCCCAAGCCTCTCCTGGCCCCAGGAAGACGCGGGGTGTTCCAGAGTTCCTCCCGGAACATCTTGCGAGGGAACAGGCCAGCCAGACCCGCCATATGGGTGATGTAGCTGTGCAGATGCGTTGTGTGGCAGACAGCCTGGCCTCCTCTGCCCAGATTAATGACAGCATCCAGGATGTCAGTGGCAACTGTGCTGCGATGGTCACCTACCTTGGGGAGCTGCAGGCTACAACAGAGGGGAGGCAGACAAGGCTGCTGCAGGCTGAGATAAATGTGGTCCTCACCCGCATTGCCCTGGCATTGTAGGGCAGGCAGCCAGCCAGGAAGAGACCAGGGAATGCTCCTCCTCCTCCTCCTGATGCCCCACCCCCCACCACAAGCTCCCACCAGACAGTCAAGGAGCCGGAGCAACAGGCTTGCCCATGACAGGGCAATTGCTTGTCTTTTGATTTTTGTTATATGCTCAGGTTATGAGCTTTTTGATTTTTGTTATATGCTCAGGTTATGAGCTTTTTGATTTTGTAGTATCTGCACATGGTTAGGAGTGCAGGCTACAGTGTGACTGGTGTTTGAATTTGGGGGGTGACACTTCTGCCAGTAAGGGGTGTCCCCAAATGCACCAGGGATTGCAGAGATGACCCCTGGGTCAGGACAAAGCTCAAATGGAACACTGTCCTTTACCACGGGATCTCTACTACCGGGGCTATAACAGCAGATTTGGCTCTCAAGTTTAAAAGGGAGATCTGGACAATCTGGCCTTGGCACAACAGGATCCTCTGGCTGCAAAAAGAACTCAGGAGGAGCAAATTTAGGGATCTTGACCCACCCAGACAACCCATTTAGGCCACATAACACTGGATTTTTAGAAGCCTCAGACACATCAGTATGTGGTAGTTTAACCCAATCAGAGACCAGCTTAAAGCGGAGTTCCACCCTTAAAACCACTTTGTTTCATCCCATCCAGCATACTGGCGTCAGCATGCTGTTTTTTTTTTTTTTATTCCATGTACTTACTTTATAATCGATCATGTAATTTTGGGCGCACCGCGGTATGTCGCCGCTATAAGGCGTTACGCCTTCCGAAAACAGCCGATTAGCGTTCGGCTCTTCTCGGCGCCTGCGCACAGACCCAGGAGCTGACTGCGCGGGCGCCGTAAATAGCCGGTCCTAGTTCGGCTTTTTTCGGAGGGCGTGACGCGGCTATATACGGCGCCTGCGCAGTCAGCTCCTGGGTCTGTGCGCAGGCGCCGAGAAGAGCCGAACGCTAATCGGCTGTTTCCGGAAGGCGTGACGCCTTATAGCGGCGACATACCGCGGTGCGCCCAAAATTACATGATCTATTATAAAGTAAGTACATGGAATAAAAATAAAAAAAAAACAGCATACTGGCGCTGACGCCAGTATGCTGGATGGGATGAAACAAAGTGGTTTTAAGGCTTTAACAGCAGGTAGAGATTTGGCATAGTCCAGAGGGGCGGCAGCCCCAGAATCGGCATAGTCCAGAGGGGCGGCAGCCCCAGAATCGGCATAGTCCAGAGGGGCGGCAGCCCCAGGATCGGCATAGTCCAGATCAACAGGCTTGGCAGCGGGCACATCAGACTGGGTAGCAGCCCGGGAACCAGCATAGTCAAGCTGGTCAGCGGCAGCCCGGGACAGATGGCAGATCACTCGCAGCAGGCTTTGCAACAGACGGGAGCATGGAGAAGGCATGGATCGCATCAGCAGGCGGCAACATGGAGGAGGCATGGATCGCATCAGCAGGCGGCAACATGGAGACGGACTGGATCGCATCAGCAGGCGGCAACATGGAGACGGACTGGATCGCATCAGCAGGCGGCAACATGGAGGCGGACTGGATCGCATCAGTAGGCGGCAACATGGAGGCGGACTGGATCGCATAAGCAGGCGGCAACATGGAGAAGGACTGGATCGCATCAGCAGGCGGCAACATGGAGGAGGCCTGGATCGCATCAGCAGGCGGCAACATGGAGGCGGTCTGGATTGCATCAGCAGGCGGCAACATGGAGGCGGACTGGATCGCATCAGCAGGCGGCAACATGGAGGCGGACTGGATCGCATCAGGCACCGGATCGGTGGGAACAGGATCAACAGGCAACATGGATAGTGGCACAGATATAAGAGCAGGGGATGAACTTTGCTTCTTTTTCTTAGGCTTAGACATTGGGTTACTGCATGTAGTTGCCTTGTGCTGACCAGACTGTACTGCTGATGGTGGGAAGGTTGTAACAGTACTAGGGGGAATAGAGGGAAGAGCATCAGAAATACAGGAAGAGGCCTGAGATGTTGCCATGGGTAACGGCACTGCAGGGGGAGCTTTCAATTGATTGCATAAAGGGGAAGTGTGCCCTCTGGTGGCAGTGTACTTATGTGACTCATCTAGCACTGGGGATATGGCCTCTGCAATTCTGTAGAAATCCTGCATTGCCTTCTGCCGCAGATGCTCATGGGTGAGTCTGATGATGTGGTGGGACATGCGTGTTAGGATTGCGGGGACAACCTGGTGCACACATCTGCTCATGGTGGATTGTGACATCCCAGCCACGACTCCACTTTTACACTGGAACGAACCACTGGCAAGGAAATGGAGTGTTGCCAGTACCTTGACCAGTGGCTGCAGTACATGTGAGCGATCTGTCTGGCTGGTGATGTCATCTTGCAGGGCTGTGGCTATTTCCAGGATGGCATCAGGGCTGAATCTGAAGATGCGATACACCTCCAAATCACTCATGCCAAAGACGTTTATGCGCGTTCGGTATATCCTCTCCCGTGCCCTCCTCCTTCTACGCGCCTGTGAACACAGTAGTAGTGCTATGACCATGGATGCCCCTGGCATGTTGGCATACAGATTGTTGTCCTGCAAGTGTGGTTGCTCAGCTCGTACGTAACGGTGCTGCTGCAGCGTGCTGACCTGTGCACGTCTGCTGCTGACTTACCCCTGCTTTATGAGGGGTAACTTTTTACGCCAGACGTTAAAATTACGCGCACCACTCACAGTGAGTCAGATGGATTAGCAGCAGGAGCTTCACAGCGGCGCACGTCTCCTAGGAGTAGGAGCGTGTGTGTGTTACAATCCTGTCCTCTCTTTAATGATACTTAATGGATTTCCCAGTTAGAGAGGTTTCTCAGACTAAACCACATCCGCACTTTCTTGTAATAACAGAAAGTTTAGGGTTTATTTCATCACAACCTCTGTCGGGGGAACCAGTCTTGGGTGCGACACCGTATCAAATAAGGAATGTAACTTAAATAAAGCAAAGGAAAAATGTATGTATACCACGAAGGTTCACGCCACCTTTACTCGGGTATCAAAAGCTGGTGCATAATGGCACTTCAGGTACAGGGTGTAATTGCATATACTAGACTAGGACAACAAGTATGAGACTAAGATTACTGGAGATAGGGAGTGCACAAAGGTTGCCTTGTTAGTATTTAGAATAGCAGAGACATGATTAGATACTGTTACTTGCGGTTATCATACATAAACAATACTGGAGATATGCAGACCACAGGATTGCTTTAGTTAGTACTCAGGTTAGCATAAGCATGGTTAGACACTGTTACTTGCGGTTCTGATGTTTCCTAGAGTCCATAGAGTGTCAGCTCCTGGACAACAGTAGTAGTCTCCTGAGAATAGGGATTCCTGGCTGAAGAGCACTTGGCTGAAGTGATGCTGGCTGTTGGGGAGCAGGGATGCTCTGCGGGTCTGAGGCCGAAGTGGTGGGTCTGTATGGAGGCTGCAAGGGTCCCAGGTGACGGCAGGTGCACACAAAATAGTGGAACACCGTGCCGTCATACCTGGGGCTTTAAATAGAGCGCGCGGCGCGGAAATGGATGCGGATCGCTGGGGCGCACTTCCGCGTTCCAGCGTGGAGCGCACAACAGAGCGCACCGGAAATGACGCGCGTAACTCACTGCGGAGGTGTGGGGAAGTCACCAGCGCAGTGGTTAAGGAAGAAGGAACGCCAGTGGCGTTACATACTCCCCTCCTCAAGGGCGCTCCTAAAGTGCTCTTAGCAGGAGAAGGTCGGTTAGGGTACCTCTGATGAAATGATTTGATAAGGCGGGGTGCATGGAGATGTGTAGAGTCTTCCCATGAATCTTCGAGATGACTGTAACCTTTCCAACGTATTAAGTACTGGAAAGTAGAGCCCCTTCTCCTACAATCCAAAATTTGTTCAACCTCATATTCACATTCACCTGAAATGTCAACTGGAGGTGGGGGATTTGAAAGTCTGTTGGGGAATGGGTTTGGTATAAATGGTTTCAAAAGTGAGACGTGGAAAGAGGGGTGGATTTTCCATTCACTTGGTAAGGTTAATTTTACGGCATTAGGATTTATCACATGTGAAATAGGGAAAGGCCCAGTAAATTGCCGGCCGAGTTTCCTAGAGGGAATTTTAAGACGTAAATTTTTGGTGGATAACCAAACTAAGTCTCCCACTTTGTAAACAGGTGGCTTAGATCTGTGAATGTCATAGTTCCGTTTTTGTCGTCTTTGAGCAGCTTCTAAGTTGTTATGAAGAATTTGTAGGGTATCCTTTAGGGTTGAAAGGTATTGCCTTACAGCAGGGACCTTGTTTGACTGCATATTGGACGGTAAAGCTTGTGGGTGGAAACCATAATTTGCATAGAATGGTGAAAACCTAGTAGAAGAGCTGGTGGCGTTATTGTAAGAAAATTCAGCATGGGGTAGTAGATGGAACCAGTCATCCTGTAAGTGTGTGCAGTAACAACGTAGATATTGTTCTAGGGTCTGGTTGACCCTTTCTGTCTGACCGTTTGTTTGGGGATGATATGCACTAGACATGCGGTGGTCAATCTTTAATGTGGTACATAAAGCCTTCCAGAACTTAGAGATAAATTGAGAACCTCTGTCGGAAATGATTTGAGAAGGGAGGCCATGTAACTTGAGGACGTTGTTAATGAAAGCTGTTGCTGTCTCAGATGATGTTGGTAAATCTTTTAAAGGAATGAAATGTGCCATTTTTGTGAGTAAATCCACTGTGACCATGATAGTATTTGAGCCATTTGAGCGTGGAAGATCTACTATAAAGTCCATCGAGACGACCTGCCAGGGTCGCTTAGGGATTGGAAGAGAGGATAAATAACCAAAGGGGGGTTTTCTTGAGAGTTTGTTACTAGCACAGATGACACAGGAGTTGACGTAATCTTGAACCATTCTAGCTAAATGGGGCCACCAAAAATCTCTTTTGAGGAGGTGTATGGTCTTATTTATTCCTGGATGGCCAGCTAGTGGAGAGTCATGTAGTTGTTTGAGGAGTGTTAGTTGAAGGCTGGGAGGAACATATAACTTATTCTCAAAGGTATATGTACCATCTGATTGCCTAGAGATTCCTTTAGGCAAGGAGGAGGCATCAGTGGGTGTGTTCTGAGAGATTAGTTCCCGAAATGAGGAGGTGACTCCAATAAAGCGCTTAGGAGAGATAATAGATGAAGGCGGACTTTCAATGATCCCATCTTCATTGATGCGGGATAGGGAGTCAGCCTTTAGGTTTTGGGTACCTGGTCTGTAAGATATGAGAAAGTCAAATCTATCAAAGAACAAGCTCCATCTTACTTGACGAGCAGAGAGAGTCTTGCATGCCTTCAAATGTTGTAGGTTCCGATGATCAGTGAGGATCATTACTGGGTATATAGAACCTTCTAGAAGATGTCTCCAGTTTGCCAATGCGTCCCTAATTGCTAAAAGTTCCTTCTCTCCAATGGGGTAGTTCCTCTCTGCAGAATTTAGAGTTCTGGAGTAGAAAGCGACTGGATGTAGAGGATCCGATAGGGTTAGTTGTTGTGAAAGTACGGCACCTAAAGCAAAGTGAGATGCATCCACTTCTACAGTGAAGTGACATTGTGGATCAGGTAACTGCAGTATCGGAGCAGAGGTGTAGGAGAGTTTCAGTGTATCAAAAGATTTCTGAGCTTGATTTGTCCAGGTAAAGGGTGTCTTTTTACTAGTTAAGGAATTTAGTGGCTTTACAATCTCTGAAAAATTCTTAATGAATTTACGGTAGTAGTTTGAGAACCCCAGGAATCGTTGTAGAGCCTTCCTGGACTGTGGAATGGGCCAAGAGAGAATACATTCAACCTTAGAACGGTCCATCTGGATGCCGTCGGGGGTAATCTGATAGCCAAGGAAAGAGATACTGGTTTGGTTGAAGACACACTTCTCCAGTTTAGCGTATAGACGATGTGTTCTAAGCCTTGATAGTACCCATCGTACATGTTTGGTATGTTCATCAAGATTGTCTGAGAAGATCAAGATGTCGTCAAGATAAATCACTACACAAATGTCTAACAAGTCCCGGAAAATATCATTAATGAATCTTTGAAAAGTTGCGGGGGCATTGCATAGCCCGAAAGGCATAACCGTGTACTCGAATAAGCCATAGCGGGTCTTGAAAGCCGTCTTCCATTCGTCCCCAGGACGGATTCGAATTAAATTATAAGCGCCCCTAAGATCCAGTTTTGTAAAGATTTTGGAGGTCTGAAGTCGTTCAATAAGTTCTGGGATGAGTGGTAGGGGATACCGATTTTTTATTGTGATGTTATTGAGGGACCTGTAATCAATTATTGGGCGAAGAGAACCGTCCTTATTCTTTACAAAAAACATTGCGGCGCTAGCAGGGGATGTGGAGGGTCTGATGAACCCCTTCCTCAGGTTGTCATCGAGGTAGTCCTTGAGATGGATAAGTTCCGGTTGGGATAGAGGATAAATTCGAGCGGTAGGAATGGTAGAGTCTGGAATAAGGTCGATCGGACAATCATAAATGCGATGCGGGGGAAGTGTCTCTGCATTAGTTTTGCTGAAGACATCCGAAAAATCATACAAATAAGAAGGGAGAGTATTGTTGTTTTCAGTTGTGAGAAGCAAACTGTACACAGGGTAACAGGTATGTTTGCAGAAAGAGGATTCAAGCTTAAGTGAGTTACTAGACCAGTGGAAGAGTGGTTGGTGGAGAAGTAACCAGGGTAACCCTAATACTATTGGGAAAGTGGGTGATCGGATAATATCGAACACTAGTGTTTCAGTATGGCCATTGCCACAAGTAACCAACAAAGGTGAGGTTTGAGTGTGTATTGGCCCATATGAGGAAGTAGAGCCATCAATAAAAGTGACAGGCAACGGATGTTGCTTTAAGACACTTGGGATATTATTTGAGTTAACAATTTCTCTGTCAATGAAGTTAGCACAAGCACCGGTGTCAACCATCGCATCTACAGTGCATCTATCTTGGTCCCACTGTAAAGTAAGAGTAAGAAAAACATAGTTATTAGTGGAAGTTTGGGGCGAAGCAATCTTATTAATGTTGTGGGGGTTACCTTCAGACTTCCTCTTAAGAAGAGGGCAGGTAGGGACAATGTGGTCAGGGGCTGAGCAATAAAGACATAAGTTTTGAGCTCTGCGTCTTTGTTTCTCTTCTGGTGATAGTGGTCCTTTGACTGCTGCTATGTCCATTGGAATGTCCTTTGGTGGGGATCTGGACCTCCTAGGTGGAGTAGCTTGATATGAATTAATACGCTCGGCCTTCCTCTCTCTGAGTCTGCGGTCAATGGAGAGGGAGAGGAGCATGAGATCCTCCAAGGTAGTGGGAATTTCAACTCGGGCAAGTTCATCTTTCATAGGTTCTGAAAGTCCGATACGGAATTGATTTCTAAGGGAAATATCCGTCCACAAAGTTTCACGGCACCAGCACTTAAACTCCGAGATGTAATCCTCAACTGGTCTTTTACCTTGTCTAAGGTTTCTGATGGTGTTTTCTGCTGTGAGCTGTTTGTTGGGGTCTTCGTAAAGGAGGGATATTTCATCAAGGAAAGTATTGAAAGTTCCTAGTAGGTCACCATGTTCCTCGACGTAGGCGTCAGCCCATACTCTTGGTTCCCCTTTGAGATAAGAAGTCAACGTGAGAATTCTAATTCTATCGGAATGGTAGGTGCGGGGGCGTAGGTCAAACATAAGACGGCAAGAACTAATAAATTGACGGAAGTTCTTCCTGTCTCCTGAAAAAGGCTCAGGGGGGCAGACCTTGGGTTCAGGTCGATCCCGTGGTTGAGCAAAATTATGGTTTCGAAGTGCCTCGTTTTCCAAACGGAGGTCATTAACAGTGGTGGTGAGGGTATCGACTCGTTGTGAGAGAGCAACGAGATGATTGGCGAGTTCCGCTGGATCCATTAAGTGTGTAGGGTTCCACTATTATGTTACAATCCTGTCCTCTCTTTAATGATACTTAATGGATTTCCCAGTTAGAGAGGTTTCTCAGACTAAACCACATCCGCACTTTCTTGTAA
The DNA here is from genome assembly GCA_029574335.1 of Rana kukunoris. NCBI lineage: Eukaryota > Metazoa > Chordata > Amphibia > Anura > Ranidae > Rana > Rana kukunoris. Next base: position 205,780,483 of record CM056049.1, on the reverse strand, counting down.
TAACAGAAAGTTTAGGGTTTATTTCATCACAACCTCTGTCGGGGGAACCAGTCTTGGGTGCGACACCGTATCAAATAAGGAATGTAACTTAAATAAAGCAAAGGAAAAATGTATGTATACCACGAAGGTTCACGCCACCTTTACTCGGGTATCAAAAGCTGGTGCATAATGGCACTTCAGGTACAGGGTGTAATTGCATATACTAGACTAGGACAACAAGTATGAGACTAAGATTACTGGAGATAGGGAGTGCACAAAGGTTGCCTTGTTAGTATTTAGAATAGCAGAGACATGATTAGATACTGTTACTTGCGGTTATCATACATAAACAATACTGGAGATATGCAGACCACAGGATTGCTTTAGTTAGTACTCAGGTTAGCATAAGCATGGTTAGACACTGTTACTTGCGGTTCTGATGTTTCCTAGAGTCCATAGAGTGTCAGCTCCTGGACAACAGTAGTAGTCTCCTGAGAATAGGGATTCCTGGCTGAAGAGCACTTGGCTGAAGTGATGCTGGCTGTTGGGGAGCAGGGATGCTCTGCGGGTCTGAGGCCGAAGTGGTGGGTCTGTATGGAGGCTGCAAGGGTCCCAGGTGACGGCAGGTGCACACAAAATAGTGGAACACCGTGCCGTCATACCTGGGGCTTTAAATAGAGCGCGCGGCGCGGGAATGGATGCGGATCGCTGGGGCGCACTTCCGCGTTCCAGCGTGGAGCGCACAACAGAGCGCACCGGAAATGACGCGCGTAACTCACTGCGGAGGTGTGGGGAAGTCACCAGCGCAGTGGTTAAGGAAGAAGGAACGCCAGTGGCGTTACAGTGTGTCATAGCTCCAGGCAGGCGTAGGAGGCAGACAGGCAGACAGGCAGGCAGGGTCTATTCCTAGCCCAGCTCTAGCACAACCCGTTTCCCAACCTGGCCTCTCCTCCAGCCTCTCTCTTCTGAACCATACTGGATCAGCAGTGGATCAGCTCCCTGGCTCTCCTGCCTCCCCTGGTTAGAGGCTAACAGGTAAGAGCCATCCACCGAAATTGCTGACGGCCGTCCTTTTCAGGATAAGCCGCAGCACACATCCCCTGCAATACGGATCTCCCCTGCTCCTTTCCTCTGTCCCCTGCGCTCCCACACCTCCATCGCCATCAGAGGCACCCTTCTGCCACCTCCCCACGGCAATTCTGCAGTCCTAGGGCTTTTTTTTGGACACCCGCACCAGACTGCACTGAATCGCAGGGCCGCGATCTAGGAAAGACCGCGGCTTCACCTGCGGCCTAACGCCGCGCCGCTCCTCACACCCTAGAATCCCCACCAAGCCATCCAGGAAACTCCCCTTACCCCAGAAGGACAGCCACTCTTCCGTAGTTTTACCTTCTTAGCCCCCCCCCCCCCGGCATTACTGATCCACCTAATCTGTCAGCCCTAGGCTACATCCTACTGCCTGATCAGGCAGCCATCTTGCTACACCAGTAACACACTCACCTCTCATCCCCAGCCCCCCCTCGTCTCAACAACAAACATAAGCTTGATCCAGGGGTCACCCGATCGCCTCTCACGGGGTCAGGAGGGAATTTTTTGCCCCTACCGGAGCATATTGGCCCAGCACAGCCAGGGTTTTTTTTTGCCTTCCTCTGGACCACGCCAGGAGAGAGGAATTAGCCAATTCCCATTCTCCCCATCGCCCCTGAACCCCCCCGGTGATTGGCGATCATGGCATGTCGCCAATATTCTGCCGAAACCTTTTGGAGTTTGAGGCAATTTGCCGCAATGCTGCCAGCCATCACCAAAAAAGCCTTAAGAATGGAGCGACTATTGAGAATCGATCAACGATCGACTGTCAGATATTTCAGCCATTTACCCCAGCCTAAGCACATATCATGTGCTTTGATCAACACAAGATCTGCAGTAAAACATTGACTGGAAATCCGTGACTTCATTCTACAAAGCGATCTAGACTGCCTCTTTATTACAGAGAGCTGGCTTACAGCCGACCAACACCATTCTAGGAGAACTGGTGCCAGAGAACTACCGTATTATAACGGAAAACAGAATAGGACAAAGAGGAGAAGGCCTGGCGGTGATCCACAAGACGCACCTTGCGATCAGAAAACCAGTCCTTCAAAACCCTCTTCCATTCATGGAAACCCTTACTCTGCAACTGCAAACAAATTCAAAGGAGACCGTCCACATTGTTCTCTGCTATAGGCCACCTGGCCCAAAATCGCAGCTGCTACCATCATTGACGGACTTCTTCTCCACTTACACCCTCAACAGCAAACATCTTCTGCTGCTCGGGGATTTCAACCTCTGGGCCAACTCCTCACAAGACCCCGTTGCCGATGCCTGTATTGACCACCTGGAAGGTTTAGGGTTGCAGCAACTAGTATGTGGGCCCACACATGCTTCAGGTCACACACTTGATCTTATTTTCAGACAAGATCTGGAAATAAAAATGTTGGAAAATGAACCGTTGCCATGGACAGACCACCATGCAATTAAATTCATTATTTCCATAATCTCTCCCGCCAAAAAAAAACATCTAGACCAGTGACAACACACTGGACTAGATGTCAGAAGAAGCTCCACTCGGAACTCTTCAAAACCACATTAAGGAAAAAAATAAAAACAACTCAGCCGCGTTAAACGGCTGTATAAACACTGGATGCCATAAATTCAGCCCTGCTAAAGTCAGCCGACTTAGTAGCGCCGAAACGTAAAACCTGCATCCGGAAAAACAACTGCAGCTGGTTTAACAACCAGCTGTCGTTACTGAAGCAAGAACACAGAAGGGCGGGAGCCGCCTGGAAAAAAGGCTCTTCAGAGGTACACCTCTCCATCTACAAAACAACAACAAGAAAATACTACAAAGAAATTTTCCAAGCCAAGAAAAATTACTTTTCTGAGGCTATCAATAGCGCCCTAAACCGACCACGCGGACTCTTCAAGATGGTCACTCAGACCATGAAACCAGGAGGTCTTGAAGCCCCCAATTCAGACACACAAGAATTTTGCAATGAATTATCGGATTGCTTCATTAATAAAATCGAGGCAATCCGTGAAAGCATTCAGCAAAACAATTCCCCCCTCAGCCCCCCGCAGTTTCTCACACAACACAAGTAATTCACCTCTATCAGGTAAGTTCACCCTGGAACCTATCTCCATCGATGCCACTAAAAATATCATTGGTACTTTGCGTAATGGCACAGCACCAAATGATATTATCCCCACAAAACTGCTGAAGGAATGCGTCGACATCCTGGCTCCTCCCATCACGCAGCTTATCAACCAGTCTTTCAAGGAGGGCATAGTGCCCTCACAGTTGAAAGAAGGTATAATCCAACCCATCCTGAAGAAACCCTCCCTTGACCCCAAGAACCCACTCCACCACCGTCCCATAAAAGGCCTCAATGTACTCTCAAAGATAATGGAAAAAGTAGTGGTACAACAGCTGCAACAGTATCTGGAATACCCACAAGCTACTTGACCCATTTCAATCGGGTTTCCGTCCCGGACACGGGACTGAAACCGCGCTGCTCAAAATATGGGACGATGCTCTCGAGGTCGCAGACGAAGGAGAATCTTGTCTTCTGGTTCTGTTGGAGCTTTCGACACTGTAGACCACAAACTTTTATTGACACGGCTAGCTGAAGTAACCAGAGTCGCAGAAGGCGATTTATCTTGGTTCTCCTCTTTTTTGGAAAACCGATCGCAAACAGTGAAGTTAGGACCTTTTACATCTGAGAAACGCACAGTGTCGTGCACAGTGTCGTGCAGAGTCCCTCAAGGATCACCTCTGTCACAGGTGTTATTCAACATCTATCTTCGCCCTCTTTTTGAGATTATTAGCAGCCAAAAACTGCTTTACCACTCATATGCAGACGACACGCAACTGTATTTCCGTATTGGCAACAAAAAGGATCACCACCTCAATCTAGAGACATGCCTCTCTTTGATAGAGGACTGGATGACAAAGAGTTATCTTAAACTCAACGGAGCGAAAACAGAACTTCTCCTGTTTCACGCCAAGCATAGGAATCAACCTGGGCAAAATCATCTCCCCTAGCTCCAAAGTCAAAAGTCTAGGGGTCATTTTTGACGCCTATATGACAATGGACGCACAAATACGGTCAGTAGTCAGTGGATCCCACCATCTGCTGCGCCTACTACGCAGACTTACTCCTTTCATCCCCAAAGAAGATTTAGCGGTCGTGGTGGGAGCAATTGTTAACTCCAGACTGGACTATGCAAATGCCCTCTACCTCGGACTCCCCAAGTACCAAATCGCTCGTCTGCAAGTCGTTCACAATATGGCCGCCAGACTTGTGACTGGGAAAAAACCCTGGGAATCCATCTAACCTTCACTAAGAGCCCTTCACTGGCTGCCAGTTAAAGACAGAATTGCTTTTAAAGCACTCTGTCTTACGCATAGATGTGTCCATGGGAATGCCCCCCATTATTTATGCGAAAAAATAAAAGCCCACAATCCCAATCGCGTTTTGCGATCCACCAATTAAAACCTGCTCCAGATTCCGAAAGCCAACTACAAGTCCAAAGGAGATAGAAGTGAAAAATATATATATATATACTAGTGTATATAACACCGCGCTACCTAACTAAACATAAATAAGCTGCCAACACCACAGAATTGGATCAATTCTGTAACAGAAAACAAATGGAACACAAAAAGTGTAGCGCTAAAATTATGTGAGGGATAAGCATATAACACTGCAAAGCATCATACAAAACATGAAATGAAATAATATATGTAATACGTGAACCGTCACATAAATTAATCACCAAGTGTTCAAACGATCCGTAGTGCAGACACAGAATGTCCCTCACACCTCTCAGCCAGGACAAGAAGCCTCCATCTTCCATCAGGGACACGGAGGAGAACTTTCCCCTGATTGTGGACACTTGTGAGCCGGAGGAAGAGAAGCCGAGAGTTGGGAGAGATTTCCCCCTTCATGTTCAGTCACCGTGCTGGGAAGAGTCAGAAGTCACCCGACCATAGAAGAGGAGCCAAGAGGGACCATCCGAGAGGGACCATCCGAGAGGACCCCAACCATAGAAGACTCATCAGAGGAGCCAAGAGGGACCATCCGAGAGGACCCCAACCATAGAAGACTCATCAGAGGAGCCAAGAGGGACCATCCGAGAGGACCCCAACCATAGAAGACTCATCAGAGGAGCTTCACATCAACCTCCAGACCAGGACACCATCAGCCAGATTTGGTCTCTATTCAAAACCCATCCCTGTTTCCCAATGGAAGGTTGATGTCCGGATACCATCACATTAAGCCTTAGTGACTCATTAAGTGTAAACTTAGCTGAGTCTACGCTTTCCGGTAAGCCTCCCATTTTTTCTTTGGTGGTGGATCTGCTATCAAAAATCTCCTTCACTCATCATTACGTTTGTTTGGACACTTTGATTCAATCATTTTATTCATATCTATTGATATGATCGTTTGAATACTTGGTGATTAATTTATGTGACGGTTCACGTATTACATATATTATTTCATTTCATGTTTTGTATGATGCTTTGCAGTGTTATATGCTTATCCCTCACATAATTTTAGCGCTACACTTTTTGTGTTCCAAAGGAGATAGAAGATTCGCGGTCCAAGGTCCCAGACTATGGAACGCTTTACCAACCAGCATTTGGTTGGAGGAGGATCACTTAGCATTCAGGAGAAAGATCAAGACTCATCTCTTTTGATATCAAAGGAGACAGGAACAACAAGCGCCCAGAGGCGATTTCGTTTGCATGTGCCGCGCTATATAAGTTATCATTCAATTATTCACCGCGCATAGCCTGCGCCAAAAGCACGTACGTTTGTGAATCACCTTATCTCCCTCATTTGCATATTTGAATAGGAAATCAATGGGAGCGCCAAATGCGTCCAGCGTATATAAGCGCCCACGCTACGCCGGCGTAGGAAAGTTACGTCGGTCGGAAGAAGCCTATTTTCAGGCGTATCTACTTCTGTGGATAAGGCGCATAGTTATGCCGGCGCAAATATACACTTACGTCCCGCATCTCGAGATACACCGGCGTAAGTGCTTTGTGGATCTAGGCCACTGATTCACTGCCACTGAATCCCTTGAGCTCCTCCAATCTTCACGATGGCATCTTCCTCAAGCGTCACCCCTGCCTCTCTGCTGGGTCCCTAGCTTGACACTCAAGATACCTCTCAAGCTTCACTCCACTGGCCTGCTTGTAATCTGGTTTGATACACAAGGCTGCTCTGCAAGTGTTACTTCCGCTGGCTGGGTCCCTGGCTTGAAAACCACTGAAGTTTCCAGATTCTTCACTGTCCCAGGTTGGTGAGAATGTTGCTCCGGTACTAGCTTCAGTTACTCAGTGTGGTCCCTGGTACGGATAGTCACTTACTGGCGACAGCTTCTCCTCTACCTCCGACCAAGACAGGTTCTCCGGCCGACAGAACCGTCACTTTTGGTTGGACTGCAAGTCACAGTTCCAACCCTGCGCTTCTCTCTTGCTTCTGGATAGGCCCTCAGACAGCCTAGCAGCCAGATTTGCCTGGGATAGGCCCTATCTCCGGCCTAGCAGCCCTTGCAGTTCAACACACGTCCACCCAGACAGCTGTCCAGGTGGCACAGAACACAGATAACCTTACCCCATCCAAATGTATAGGCTCTTCCAGCAGGCCAATGGATTTAAGAAAACCCCTGCCCATTGGCTGAGACACCCCATATACCCATAACCTGACCTTGCGTTGCCCTTCTCATATTTAGTACTACCAAATACCCAGCGACCTAGTGGTAGAAGAGAAATGTGCAACAATGCCAAACTTAGTTAGAAAACAATAGATCTCTAACAATCAACTAAGATCAGTGGCGTAGCGTTGAGGGGGGGGTTGGAGGTGTCGTGGCCCCGGGTGCAACATTTGGGGGGGAAAAATCCTGCACCATTGTGTGTCACTTTGCCTCAACCCTCCAAATGTTTATTTACTGTGTCACCTGCGATCCGGCGGCCATGTTTATTCTTATCTAGGGGCCTGTGATTGGGCGAATGGGGTCATATGCTGCGGCGGGCCTGGCCTGTCCGTGATCACGGGTGGCGCACGTGCAAAGGCTGTTCCTGGAGTCCCGTCCTACCTCCTTATTTGAGCTGCCGCCATAGTCTCCTCCTCCTCTCCGCCTGACCTGCCGGATCTGGAACGTCATCACTGAATCTTACCCCAATGGTATTGTGGCAGACTAATTGATGAAAAAAGCAGGTGAGTCATCTCAGAGGAGGGAGAAGCTGCCAGCCAGCGAACAGTTAGGAAGAGTCACACCACATCCAAGCATTCATTTCAGCCAGCGAGCAAACATGCAGCAAGCCTGACAGTGCAGTGTAGTGGGGAAGGCAGTGTAATGTAGTGGATTTTAGTGGACAGTGTAATGGGGTGGGCATTGTAGTGGGGTGAGCAGTGTAGTGTAGTGGGGTGGGGTGGGCATTGTAGTGGTCGGCGAAGGAATCAAGTTGGTCGGTGTAGGAATCGAGTACTGTATGTTAGTGTTGTGGTCAGTGTAGGAATCAGGTTGGTCAGTACAATTGTAGGAAAGGAAGTGACTCAGGGACTCTGCAGGTTAGGAGGGGCGCGAATTACTTGCTTTGCCCCAGTTTCTGACAAGCCACGCTACCCCACTGACTAGGATAATTTTCTGCAAAAAGGCAGGCTTCCGTGGCCCAATTGTTCGATCATAAAAAGACGATGATGCCGGATAATCCTCTTGCCCAACGGTTGACCGCTAGCTTGTCGGAACCGATAGCCCGCCAATTACTGCCATATATACTGGTGGGGTCGGAGGCCTTTTGAAAATTTGTGGCCATTGGAACACCACAATAGAAGGTCCCAGGAAATAAAAAAAATTCACAGAAGGGCATCCCAGAGCTATATGGCCATGTTCAGCGGCTAGTGAATGTATCTCTGGCACACAGTGTCGGTGCCAAGATACATCTGACCACAGACACGTGGTCTAGCAAACACGGGCAGGGAAGGTATATAACTTTCACTGCCCACTGGGTGAACCTTCTGATGGCCGTCAAGCATGTAACCAGTGGCACCCATGTAGATTTGGTTTTACCACCACGGATTACATGCAGGCCTGCCTCTTCTCCTCCTACTCCATCCTCCCTCTCCTCCTCGGCTGACTCCTCATTTTCCGATGCTACCGTCTCTTCCTCTTTATGAAGAAACAGAGAGACGAAGAAAAATTCGTTTTTGTTTTTTTTCATTTATAGCTCAACAAATAAAAAACCCAGAGGTGATCAAATACTACCAAATACTACCAAAAGAAAGCTCTATTTGTATGAAAAGGGGACAACAAATCATTTCAGTACAGTATCACATGACTGAGTAATTGTCATTCTAAGTGTGAGAGCACTGAAAGCTGAAAATTGTTCTGGGCAGGAGGGGGGGGGTGGGGGTTAAGTGCCCAGTAGGCAAGTGGTAAATAGGTGTTTAAGTTACAGAGTACAAAATAAGTATTTATAAGGGAGGACATTGTTTCTATGCTTTATTAAATGTAACTTCAAGGATACTGGAGAAAGGGACCCTACATATAGTCAGAATACTAGAAAGATTGCAACATTTCCATACAAATTGCATCTAAATTATATACAGTATACCAGGGATAGGCAACCCCTGGCACGGGTGCCACGAGTGACACCCAAAACCTCTTTTGCCAACACGCAACTCCCTCCCCATCAGCAGAACAGCGCAGGGAAGCGTCAGTGAGACACAGCTTCTGCTGCACTAATGAGATCCAGTCTCAGAGATCTCCACGCCGCACCTGCACACATTGTAAAAGATGTTTGGTTCTCTAACTTCTCTTGTGATGAGAAAGAGATTGGGTGCATTTCTGCTAGGGGGTAGTCCCTGTTTCCAGGAGGAGAAGGACTGTGATTGCCACTACCAGAAAGAAGGGATTTCACTGTAAATGAGAAAATCACAATCAGGTGACAGTTTGTGGAATTACTGTTGAGCTTCTGGGAATTTTGTTGGAAAATATATTCGCGCAGGCTCATCAAAATTGTACAATAGAAGATTGGAAAAACATTGCCTGGTCTGATGAGTCTCGATTTCAGCTGCGACATTCATATGATAGAGACAGAATTTGGCATAAAAAACATGATACTCAACAGTGCTTCCACATTAGGCCTTGGTCCAGCCTTAGATGACTTCCAGAGCAGAGATAACTAATCTACGGACCTTCACATTACACCCAAAGCCAACAGGCATCTTGTGTCCCCCACTTTGAAAGGCCCGGGCATCAGTCCTCATTACCGCATAGGAGATCTGGGACTAGTACCGAGACAAGACACCACTGGCGGGGTGATCAGTAGAATTAGAATGCTTTCTAGAACCACAAGACTTGGGCCAAGCCTATCCAGGCATTGGAACGGAACGGCTATCAATAAGTCAAGAGGACAGACTACCCAAGCAAAGTGCCTTACCAGGAATATCATCCACATCTGGCAGCAAGCCGATTCTGATATAATTTTGATAGACGTACAATAAATTAGCTTGCTGGAAAAAAAAAAAAACATGAAAGCATGGATTCATCCTGCCTTGTATTAACAGTTCAGGCTGGTGGTGGTGTAATGGTGTGGGGGATATCTTATTGACCAAGTTTGGTACCCTAAGTACCAATTAAGCATCAGCTGTCACACTTTGAATGATAATTGCACGTTCATGCAACGCTGTAAGCTGTATGCATTTTTTTTGCTAAACAAAACGAAAAAAAGATAGAATTTTTTTTATAGTTTGTTATAAAAATTTGAAAAAGCAAAAGTGTTAGGGACACTGGCGCTACCTGTAGACTGATGAGTAATCTACCAGTCTCTCTTTATATGGCTGTATGACAGATAGTGCTAAATGGGATCTAGATGGTCACAGAATTCCTCAGTAGTATACCTCACTACTGATACCGTAATGTAGAAAATACATGTAATATAGTCTACCGTCAAAAATCCCTATGTGGGAAAGATCCCTCCTGCGCGGTGCTATGTACTATAACGGTTTATGATTAAGCACTAATTTATAGTGCGAAACATGTCAGCTGTTTTACTCCCATGTAGTGTGCTGTGACTTGTAGTGCATTTTTCCTTTTTTAAATAAAGACAACCATCAAGGTTTTTTGGAGTGCGGCTGTCCATATTTTCTTTTTCCATTTATAACAGTTTATAGATATACAGATACCAAAGATTCTGTACATAAATCCTTGTTACTAGCAGACGTGAAATTAATATAATAAATAAGTGAAAATAAACACACAATAACTATCAAAAATACATACCGTATGTGGTTAGACTGACCACTCCCACACAGTTCTATGAATCTAATAAGTGATTAAATTCCTTAAATAATCATGCGTCCCTATACCAGGGATAGATTAAATCCTCAGTGCATATAGTGAAAAATCAATAAATCCAATATTCAAAATATATTTTATATTATATATATATATATATATATATATATATATATATATATATATATATATATATATATATTTTTTTTTAAGAAGAAAAGTTCATATGTGATTTGACAGTATTCAGTCCAATAATTCACGCAGGATTACTTTAAAAAGAGTCCCAAAAAAATAGAAAGTGCAGGGAAATACAAGAAAAACCAACAGTAGCGGACAAGAATTCCAATGTGAATTGTGCTCGCTATAGCAGGAATAGCAGAGGACTTTCGTTCTCCCCCTCTTGGGTCCCCACTCACCAGGTCCTTCAACCCCTGCAGGGATAGCTTGCATATAGACATAAATCCTGATGGCTTTTACGATTGATTCTCCAGATCACAGCATCTCCAGGCTCTCCAATATCACTCTTAGGGGGTCACTTGATCTCCAAATGTTAGGCAATTGTGGATACACTTGTGTATGCTCCTCATAAGAAAAAAATAATGGCTCCCATAGTGTAGTATCAAAAAATTTGATTTATTTAAAAATGGTAAAAACAAGCTCCATACAGCGTTGAAGGTACTCCTTTCAACAAAACGCTATCTGGTTAAATGACAGAGTGAGCATAAGCCAGAGAATAGCAGTGTGCGCTCCAGCTGCGTTCCACCGACTATCTCTTGTAACCAGAAGTGACGTAGTGTGTATAGCTTCAGCTAACGCGTTTCGTCGTTGGCGTCATCTGAGGCGGTACCATCTTACTGCACCCTACGTCTTATAGGGAGAGTAACCATACAGGTTTCGCCTCCCCTTAATTGCCTAATGTATATTCCAGGACGAGGGATGTAAATGCAGAGGCGGGTGTTAGCAAAGACAAGGGTTAAAGTGCCAATTAGAGATGTACACTCGTCAATACCGAATGACTCCCAATGGCTAATCCTAAATTGGTAATGCAGTAAACTAACCCGTATCGCCACTAATGACAATACATAAAAATAATACAATATATAATCTACAATCAGAAATTGAAAAATATCATGCAATTTCCGTGTGCTAGGTGCATGACATAATAATCAATCAAAAGTGTGCAGCAATAAAGTGCATATAGTGACAGGTGCTAATCACGTGTGTCCATACAATGGTTAATTAATGGCAAACAGCACAAATGTGCAAATTGAGTCCAATACAACAATAATATCTTCATGCAATTTTGCAAAAACGCAATAAGTGCAAAAATTCCCAGGATCAAGAGTCCAACCATATAATCCAAAAAAAAAAAAAAAAAACTGTGAAAATATTTTTATGTAAAATAAATGGTATGATGAATAGATGTGCACAAAATTTTCCAAATGTGCAGTGCTTGAAAATAGCTCAGAAAGTGCTTCACTCCACACGTGCCCAGTTTCACCAGCCTCTTACCTCTATGAGGCTTATAATAAGCCTTATGTGAAATCCCAATGGCAGCTTTTCTTTCCCTCTAAGCGTTGCAGATCACCTTCACTCCACAAAGGTAGTGCTCAAGCCCCTCTTCATTAGGATCAATGACTCCCCACAAGGCATATATGGAAGGAATAACGCTCACAATAGTGTATAAACGCCAGCATAATTTATTGTAAACATAGTAAACACTCACATTTCAGATTAAGATTTCACACGTCAGACATCAAACACAGCAGCTTCTCTGCTCACGGCCAAGAGTAGAGAGAACGTCACCAGCGGCTTAACTTCCCTCCCTCGCGTATCGTGGCTGAACACGCCACTTAATCATAGGGTATGAAGCCGTGTTGACGAAAGTGACTATTTAAAACAATTCCTTTCCTTTCTAGGATGATAGAGAATCAGGTTACACTAGAACAAGGTAAACAGCGGTGCTCCCTCCGCTGGTCAAAGGTAGTAATCACACCTGGTAACAAATATGCAAGGATAATTCAGATAATTCACTTGCTTCCTCCCCTGGTGGATATATGGCATGACACCCTCAAATGGAGATCATTAAAGGGGAGGTTCCCCTAAAAATAAACTTTTAACATTGCCTGTGTCTTCTTAATAACATTTAGAATCGGCTGGTAGTTTAAAAAAAAAACACCCGTACATACCATTTTCGGCATGTACTCTCACCGCCGCTTCCGGGTCTGGCGGCCGGGGATGGGCGTGCCTACTTCATTGACAGGCATCCGATCGACGCATACAGCGCGTCACGAGATGCCGAAAGAAGCCGAACGTTGGTGCGCATGCGCCGTATAGAGCCGCACCAACGTTCGGCTTCTTTCGGCATCTCGTGACGCGCCGTATGCGTCGATCGGATGCCTGTCCCCGGCTGCCAGACCCGGAAGCGGCGGTGAGAGTACATGCCGAAAATGGTATGTACGGGTGTTTTTTTTTTAAACTACCAGCCGATTCTAAATGTTATTAAGAAGACACAGGCAATGTTAAAAGTTTCTTTTTAGGGGAACCACCCCTTTAAGGCCTCTTACACACTATCAGTTTTCCTTCAGGTTTTTCTATTCAGGTTTACCAAAACCATGTAGTGCAAGGGCCTGCCTGATTGCATACAAATTGAGACTCTTGAGGTTAGACCTCATATTAGATGGATTTGGTAAACCTGAAGAGAAAAACCTGAAGAAAAACTGATGGTGTGTAAGAGGCCTAAATGTCAAAAGGATATAGTAGGTCAGAGTGTGGAAAATACTTAAAGCGTTTTATTTATTTTTAGACCTGCAAGGGAAAAGCCATAATGAGCTAATATGCACCGCATATTAGCTCATTATGAAATACTTACCTCGGAACGAGGTGTAGGGAACTTACCTGGTGCACACCGAGCGAGATCTCATCTTGACTCGGCGTGTCTTCCGGGTATCGCCGCTCCAGCGCTGTGATTGGCTGGAGCGGCGATGACGTCACTCCCGCGCGTGCGCGCGGGAGATTTAAATCCGGCTGGCTGGATTCTTTCGCCGTGGAGTACCCCTGCACATGCGCCGCTGCAATCAGCGGCGCATTGCGGGGGTAATATCTCCTAAACCGTACAGGTTTAGGAGATATTCTTTATACCTACAAGTAAGCCTTATTATAGGCTTACCTGTAGGTAAAAGTCAAAAAAGTGGGTTTACAACCACTTTAATTAAGCCACTTAATGGTTTCATAGAAGCTCAAAATTACACACAATAATCCTATAATCCAATAAGCTATTTCCGAGCACTGCACATTTGGAAAATTTTGTGGACATCTATTCATCATACCATTATTTTCATTTTATTTAAAAATATTTTCACAGTTTTTTTTTTTTGGATTATATGGTTGGACTCTTGATCCTGGGAATCTTTGCACTTTAATGCGTTTTTGCAAAATTGCATGAAGATATTATTGTTGTATTGGACTCAATTTGCACATTTGTGCTGTTTGCCATTAATTAACCATTGTATGGACACACGTGATTAGCACCTGTCACTATATGCACTTTATTGCTGCACACTTTTGGTGGTTTATTTTGTCATGCACCTAGCACACGGATATTGCATGATATTTTTCAATTTCTGATTGTAGATTATATATTGTATTATTTTTATGTATTGTCATTAGTAGTATTATTATATTCCTCAATTAGCGAGCGCCCCAACACTTAACCTTTAAAATACTGTTTAGTGTGAGAACACCCAATCGTTGTGGCTGCTGCTGTAGTTCATCTGTCTTTAAATAATTAGTGTGGTTTGCGCATTTAGTCACCCCCCGAAATTTCAAATTACCGAAAATCAGAATTTCCGAAATTCGGAAATTCCAAATTCGGAAAAGAAAAAAATTAGGAAATATGAAAATTTTGGAAATTTAAAAAAATCGGAAATTCACAAATACAATATTAGTAACACCACTCTTCTAATGCGGCCTTGATGGCCAAAAGCTCCCGATCCCCCACATCATAATTATTTTCCACTGTGGATAATTTACGAGAGAAGAAGGCCACTGGATAAAGAAGAGACGTTGGACAAACGTGATAAAGCTAATAAGCCTGACAAGCTCGATAAGCTTGATGAACTGGACAAACATGAAGAGGCTGCAAGGGCAGTTAAAGCAACAGATAAGGCAATTAATGTATATGGAGCAGAGGTACCTATCATAAGTAATGTTAATCTGGTTATACCTACAGATACGGCGACATCAGCGCCTTCTGTACAAATAGAGAGCTGTTTGGCCTCAGTCCAGCAGGGTACATCTGGGGGCCCCTCAGGCTCTGAAACCACTGCCTTAATCTCGACCTTCCGTGCAGACTTTGAGACCTGGGCATTAAAAATGTAATCATCTATACATAACGAATTGAGTGCACTTAGACAACAAGTGACAGTGACAGAAACTGTAGTATCTAAGATCGCCAATACACAAGAGGACCACGCTGCGCATATTACTCCTTTAGAATCTGTACCATCTGCAAACCTATACTGTTTGCGTCAACACCAACTTCGCATTGAAGATAGCGAAAATCGCAGCCGCAGAAATAATATTCGCCTAAAGGGGATCTCGGAAGATATCCCAGGGGTTGACTTAAACCTAAAAGTGACTGCTATTCTTAATCAGGTTCTAGACAGGGAACCTGCCTCGACTATTGAGTTAGACAGAGTACACAGAGTGGGGAGTGGGGGAGATCGGGCCAGTCGCCCCAGGGATGTAGTATGCCGATTGCACTACTACACTCTAAAAGAAGAAATTATGGGTAAGGCCTGGAGCCATGGCCCGGTCAATTTTGAAAACTCTACTATCCACCTGTACCCAGACTTATCCCGGAATACACTATATGGGCCAGATTCTCGTAGAATCCGCGGCGGCGTAGCATAAGCCATTTACACTACGCCGCCTCAACTTACTAGAGCAAGTGCCGTATTCTCAAAGCACTTGCTCCGTAACTTGTGGCGGCGTAGTGTAAATGGCCCAGGGTATCCCCGCGTAAATCGAAGGGGGCGGCTTGTATTTAAATTAAGCGCACCCCCGCGCCAAACGAACTGGCCGAAAAAAAAAAAACAGTGCGCATGCTCCAACTCACGTCGGAAAACGTCGATGAAACCGACGTGAAAACGACGTGATCGTCATTTACGCAATGCCCTATTCGCGAATGACTTAGTAAAACGATGTAAACGCCGAAAAAAGACTAAGCTGACCCGACGCCATACTTAACATGGCATACGACGGAAGTTCGTAAGCCTATCCCTCATATAGCAGGGGTAGGTTTACGCTTACGGAAACAACGTAAACGACGACGAGGCGGCGAAAAAACGTTCGGGAATCAGCGTATTAGGCTCATTTGAGAAATCAACATAAAGGCCACCTAGCGGCCAGCGAAGGAATTACATCTAAGATCCGACGGTGTAAGTGTCTTACACCTGTCGGATCTTCGCCGTATCTATGCGTAAATGATTCTAGGAATCAGACGCATAGATACCGGGGAAAAAAACAGAGATACAACGGTGTTTCCTGCGATACACCGTCGTATCTTCTTTGAGAATCTGGCCCTAGATGCGGAGGAGGGTTCGCCCTTTACTGGACTTAATTCGTCAGGCAGGCGCTACTTATACTTGGGGTCATCCCTTTAGTGTTCAAGTAACATGTGGATACGAGATGTTTGTTCTTTCCGATCCAGAGCAACTTCCACAATTGTTTGATTTACTTGGGCAAGATAGTATCTCTGTTCCAAACTGGATTGACCCTCCAGAGGAGCACCGCCAGTCAGGAAGACTAGTGGTTACTTCTAACCAGCAGGATGGAAGTAGTAGATCTCGTCCTGAGCTACAAGAAGTTAATAAAGGATCCAGCTAGTTAGAAAAAAGACTGTTAGTTTGGTTTTCCTTTTTGGAGATACATGAATAAATGTGTTATATATGCCCCCCCCCCCCCTTTCCTCCTCCCCTCCCCCCTGTTTTTTTTTCCTCCCTCTCCTCCCTCTCCTATCCTCCCTCTCCCCTTGAGTTATTTTGTCATTATGACTCATTTCGAGACTAACAAGAGGAGTTGATCTGATACTCATTTAATTATAGGGGGAGGAGGGAGAGAAAGGGAAAAGATCTATCTTTCCAAAACCTGGTGGCTTCATGAGTACATATGTGTGGGCGTATATAGACGTATAGGTGAAAATGTGAATATGTAGGAATATATGCATGCATATATGTAAACAGATGTAAAGTAGGGGGGGGGGTTCAAATAGAAAACAATATGTTCTAAAATGTATCTTAACATATTTTGATTAACTGGGGAGCCGGAAGAGATGAGGCATGTTTTTTTTTTTTTTTTTTCACAATCAAAGTTTATTGAATTAGCAGGAAATAAACAATGCACAGAACAGTGTGTAAACAAAAATGTAACAAGTATTCCGTAGAACAGTCGTACACATATATAATAGTGGAAACGCGGAAATAACAATGTATATAGAATAACATTCTGGACAGGGACCCGTTCCACTGTCCAAGATAAGCTTAACACATCTGTAAAGTAGTGAATCTGAATATATTGAAAACCGAGGTGGAGAAAGGGGGGAAAGGTGAAGACTGAAGTGGATGGGGCTGGGACAAGGGAAGAAAGAGAAAAAAAAAAAAAAGGGGGGGGGAGGGGAGGGGAAGAGAGCAGCACAATAAGAAGTTTTTAGACTACAGAAAGCAATAGTCCTGTCCGGGTAGGGTTCGATCAGGGGTCCTGTATACAAAATTGGCGACGAAACCTTATATAAAGTAGTAAAAGCATCATGAGAAATCAGGCAAGCAAAACTATAAGGTACCCTTGTGTCAACCTGTAGGAAAACGTGGTCAAAGTCAGGCCATTAGTTGCTGATATTCATTGGAATATTTGAAAGCAACCCAGGGTTGCCAAGTGTCATTAAAGGTCAAGGAGTATTCTCTCTTCATAGCTATTAGTTCGTCCATTTTGAAGATATAATGTACTCTGTCTAGCCACTCTCTAACTGAAGGGCATTTGGTCGACTTCCAGTAAAGAGGGATCAGTGTTTTCGCGGCTGTCAGTAAGTGCCTAGTAAGTGAGTTTTTATAGTTTTTGATTGACATATCATTAACATGCAATAGGCAGGCAGCCGCATCTAGGTGGATACGTGTATCTGTAATAAACATTGTCCAATGCTTAATTTGGGACCAAAATTCGCGTATTAGGGGACAAGACCACCATATATGCGAAAGGGATCCTATTTCTTTTTTGCAGCGCCAACATACATCCAAGGTGTTGGGCATCCATCTCTTGGTGTTTAAGGGGGTAATATACCATCTTGTAAGAATCTTATAGGATATTTCCTGGAATCTCGAGCTGAGGGAGCATTTGTGCGCAAATATGTTGGCTCTTTCCCATTGTTCGTCTGACAGTGAGACATTAAGTTCGTTTTCCCAATGGACTTTGGATCTATTCTGTGAAGGAACCTGGGGCTGACATAGCCACGAGTAGGCCATCGCAGTCGTTTTAACGACCGGGATGCCTTCTAGGCAAATTCGCTCAAGCTGTGTAGGTGTCTTACAATACGCCTTTTTGTGTTTACTATTAATTAAGAAGTTTTGCAACTGGAGATAAAACCAAAAACCTGGGATAGCCTCCCCCAATTCCGATTTTAGCGTGGTGAAGGTTTTTATTCTGTTGCCCGAGAGGCAATGGGTGGCGAGGAGTTTTTGTGTGGAAGGTAAGGATTCTGGGGGTTTCATTCCCTGGCCTGGTGGGAAATCCGGGTTATCTGTAATTGGGGTCAGGGGGCCAGGTATGGATGCTAGACTGTGGTTCGATGCGACACTATGCCAAATTGCTAACGTGGCAGCCACCAACGGATGGGGAATTCTACCCGTCAGTTTCGATGTAGTGGACCAAGGGAGGAAGGAAACATGTTTAGAGTGTTGGTCTGTCTCAAGTTGCACCCAGTCTTTGGATGATTTATGGCAGTGCCAATCTTTGAGTCTGGTGATGTGGGCGGCAATGTAATACTTCCTAAAGTCTGGGAGGCCAATACCTCCTTTATGCTTAGGGAGAGTAAGCTGTGAGAAGTTAATTCTCGGCTTCTTCCCAGCCCATAGAAACTTCAGTTGTGCACCACGTAGTTTGGAGAAGAAGGAGGAGTGTAGCTTGATTGGCAGAGCATTAAAGTAGTATAGCAATCTCGGTAACACGGTCATTTTTAGTATAGATGCCCTACCAAACCACGAGAAGGTTTTTGGGGTCCATCTATGTAAGTCATTGATAATGGATTGTAGGAGGGGTTTATAGTTAGTGTCATATATAGCGTCCAGGGTCGGGGTCAGTTGTATCCCTAGGTATTTGATACTTTTTTGCCTCCATTGGAAATTATGGTTACTCTTCAGGGATTCATATACATTGGTCTTGAGGGATATATTAATTGCTTCTGACTTACTCTGGTTGATCTTGAAGTTGGAAACAAACCCAAAAGAGGAGAAGATTTTTACCAGGTTGGGTATAGATATATGGGGGTTAGAAATAAAAAAGAGAAGGTCGTCTGCATAGGCGGCCACTTTGAATTCTCTACCGAGAACTTTATAACCTACAATGTCTGGGGAATTGTTGATCGTCCTGATGAGGGGTTCTAAAGAGAGGATGAACAGCAAAGGGGATAACGGGCACCCTTGGCGGGTCCCATTTGTAATCTTTATCGGGTCCGAAAGGGTATTGTTAATCTTAATTAGTGCCTGTGGGTTGGTATAAAGGGAGCCTATCCAGTTTAGCATGTTATTCCCCAGGCCTATGTGTGAGCATGTAGCCATCATGAATTCCCAAGAGACCCTGTCGAAGGCCTTCTCCGCATCGGTTTACAGGAGAAGGCCCTCGAGCCCCGTCTGCTTAGCATGATGGATCAGGTTCAAAGCCTTGGAAATATTGTCCCTTGCCTCCCGCCCGGGCATAAACCCAACTTGTTCTGGGCCTATCACTTGTGCAAGTAGCGGTTTGAGCCTGTTCGCGAGGATCTTGGCTAGGAGTTTGACGTCAATATTTATCAATGAAATTGGTCTGTAATTGGCGCATTCAGTGGGATCTTTTTCGGGCTTGGGAATTACCGTAATGTGTGCTGTAAGTAGGGAGCTGGACTTATGTTTAGTTTTGGCCAGAAAATTCAAAGCATTCAATAGGGGGGAGGAAAGTATATGGAGAAAGGTTTTGTAATATTGAGCTGTAAACCCGTCAGGGCCTGGGCTTTTGCACGCCTTAAGCGATTTTATAGCATCTTGTAGTTCTGTTAGTGTGATGGGGTTTTCTAAAAGTTTTATATCTTCTGCTTGAATGGAGGGGAGTTTACTATTCTGCAGGAATTCTAGAATACTGTCAAGCCTAGAGGAAGAGATGTGCGCAGGTTTGTGTTGTGGTGGAAGGTTGTACAATTTAGAGTAAAAGCCGTGGAACTGTTTTGCAATGTGCTGCGAATCATACTCGAGACCGCCCTGTTTGTTCTTAATGGCGTGTATACGGTTGGAGTATGACGCATCTTTGAGAGCTCTGGCCAGAAAACGGCCACTCTTGTCGCCATGTTCGTAGAATACATTTTTCTTGAAAAAGAGAGACTTTTGTGTCTGTATGTTAGGGCCTGTCTCTTTTCAATAAGTTCTTTCTCAACCAAGGATGACAGAGATTTCTTATGTTGCTGTTCTAGATGAGCTATTGTGTTAGAGAGTGTCCCTAGCTCTTTATCCCTTTCCTTCTTTCTGGTGGCCCCCCATTTGATCAGGTCTCCTCTAATTACTGTCTTGTGTGTTTCCCAGTTGTTTAGAGGATTCGTATCCGAATCCTTATTGTCAGAGAAGTAGGTTCCTATAGATTCGAAGATACTATCGTGAATTGCCTGATCTGTCAGCAGGGCTGCATTCAATCTCCAGTTGAAACTCCTACTTTGGGGATGTCCAAATTTCAGAGTCAACGAGACTGGTGCGTGATCGGATAATGATATTATACCCACTTCAGCTCTAGTCAGTTTGGGTAAATCTCATTGGGTGATATAGATCAAGTCTATCCGTGAGTATCGTTTGTGGGGCGCCGAGTAGAAGGAAAAATCTTTCTCTACAGGATGGGTAGATCTCCATGTGTCTACAAGTGAAAGTGAGTGGAGAAGGGATTTCAGTTTTTTCAGAGTTTGGAAAGTGACATGGGAATGGCCCGTCGAGGTATCTTGTAGGGGTGATAACGGAACATTGAAATCGCCCCCCAGGAGTATGCAACCTTCCGCGAACCACTTAAGTTCGTCGACAATCCTCCGGCAAAAAGTGATATGACTTTTGTTAGGAAAGTAGACATTAGCAAGAGTTATAGGATTACCCTCCCAGGTGCCTTTAAGAAAAATATACCTGCCTTCTGTATCTGAGGCCCCATACACACGATCGGATATATCCGATGAAAACGGTCCGCGGACCATTTCCATCGGATATGTCCGATCGGGAGTTTGATCCGATGGCGTGTACACACCATCGGATCAAATTCCCCGCCGCCGGACGGCGCGGTGACGTAGTGGTGACGCGGCGGTGACGTTGACGCCGCCGCGTCACCGCCACGTCACCGCACCAGGAAGTAAAACACTTCCGCGCATGCGCCGAATCCATTCGGCAGCGGCGCGGCGGTGGTGGGAGCCGACATGTCTGCTGGTAAGTGTACTAACCAGCAGACATGTCGGGCGGACAGATTCCCACCGGATAGATTTCAAAGCTTGCTTTGAAATCTGTCGAGTGGACAAATCTGTTCCTTTAGCCCATACACACGAGCGGAGATGTCTGCTGAAACGGTCCATCGGACCGTTTTCAGCGGACATATCCCCTCGTGTGTACGCGGCCTCACAGGCATTGTTTAACGACAAACAGGGCATTTTTGTTTATGAGTATTGATACTCCTTTCGTCTTGGCCAATGGGTTTGTAGCGTGGTGAGCTACTGTGTAGGTGTTATCAGTTATTTTTGGGATATTTTGACCTTTGAAATGTGTTTCTTGCAGAAAGACCAGCAGTGGACTCGTTTTCCTAAGTTCCTTCAGGAGTTTGGAACGTTTTTCGGGTATATTAAGCCCATTTATATTGTGCGACACTAGTGTGGGTGCTTTGCCTAAAAAAAGAGTACGCCATCTGCGGCGGGAGTGAGTGAGATAGGGGGAAAAAAAAAAAAAGGGGGGGGGAAGACGGGGGTGAGGTGGATAAAGTGAGGGAGAGCGGGAGGGAGATGAGGGTGGGTGTATGAGTTGTCTGAGCGAGTTAGGTAAGTACCAACTCACCCTTCGCGTGAGTCTAGGTCCTACGTGTAGTCCCGAGTCGTAGGACCAAAAGACACCCCAGATATAGACTAAGGGTGTCAGGTATGACTCTGGAGGAAGCGCGGGAGGCCTCTACGTGGATGGAGGATTATGTACTATCTTAGGAATGTGGTTGAAAGGTAAGGTAACAGAGTAAGGTCCGGTTGGGAACATTGAATATTAACAAGAAGTTGTGTAGGTCTTGGCCCCTCTCTAGTGGAGAGGGAAAGAATATAGGGAGGGCTAGCGGTCTAGGAAATGTGCCCCCAGGTGTATCTCTGTGCAACAACAATTCAAATCAAACATACAAACAAAATATGCAGAACCAAGGTGGCAGCAAAGGAACCAAACCCATTTAACCAAACCTTCAGTATACTGTACAGTGGTGATGGTGGCATTCGAACGATAACAGGGGTCAAGTAGTCAGGAGAGGGTTATAAACTTGTGAAGGTCGTTCACATTACGTGGGGAAATCCCCCCATGTCAGGCGGTAACGTAACAATAATGGTGAGCCACAAATGAGAGTGAGAAGAGGGTCTCACATTCCTGCCGAGGGGCAAGTGCTTTTAATCCTGCATCATTCAAATAATTAACTGAAGGTATGGAGGACGTATTCAACTGGTCATATAGGGTAAGTTCCCAGCTACCACCTCCCTCTGGGTGTCATTAGAAACAAAACATTGTCGTAAGCATATCTCCAAAGCCCACGGGTAAACAGGGCGCTCGGGTAATAACGCTATAAGCCTGTGGGTGGAGATCAAGTAAATGAGAAACCAAGGAAACCCAGGGTGAAATTCCCAATGAGTGTCTCCTATAGAACTCTGGGAAGACCCCAGACAGTACATGCGTACAGAGTCAGAGGCATCACAGAACAGGTGTTTTAACCTATGGCTATGGTTCTTCAACCAGCGAAGTGTGATCCCTCCTACGGTGAGGTATAAACGCCTGGCAGGTGAGGGAGGAACCACCAAAAAGGCTGCCCCCCCCCCCCCCCCCAAACATGAGAGTAACCAAACAAAACAATCCTTTGTTATCTGATAATATTAACCTTAAAGTGTTCATTTAGCCTCTGCTCGTAGGATATGTATAGTAAGTACGGGTGCAAAGGTAGACAAGTAAGACTAATATATCACACAGTGCAGTCTCCACCACTACGATGAGTAAAAAAATAGAAAAAGAATAGAAACTAAAAACAAAAAGAAAAAACCCTTTCTGATTCAGCCTCTTCAAAGCTAGCTGACGTTGTAGCTGTAAGATGTCCGTCAATGGACAAGTATACTGAAGCTTGCAGAGAAATGACATCTACATTTGCAGGAGCAGGGGTAGAACTGCAGGGGGAGTGATATGTCTCTGAGACTGTCTTCAACTATAATAGGCACTAGAGTCCAGAACCTAAGCACATTGTTCATAAGGGAGTTCAGAGAGTACTAAGTTCAATAGTAATGAGTTGGCGACCTCTAGTGGGGTAGGTAGGTAATGGAGCAAACTGCATCTATTGGCAAATCTTTACAGAGATGTTTAAAAGGCAGGTCACAGTACCTTCAGTCCTTGATGGAGGGGAGGGTGCGAGCGAGGCCTGCCATCTCGGTTTTACCAGAAACCTCATTACTGGGGAAGAGAAGCAGCCTGTGTCTTACCCTGTAGCTCAGGAATAGGACTAAAAAAAAAAAGAAGAAAAAAAAAAAAAACAATAAAACAAAAAGAGTGTTAGAGAGCAGCTGAATAAGGACATGCACTGGAGGGGACCTCTCCCTGGTTGCAAGTAAACAAATGAACCGTTGCAGCAAAAGTGTTAGCATTAATCTTAGAAAAGCTGGGCAAGATGAGATGCACAGAACCTTCCTGGGGGGGATCAGGCCACTAACCGCTTACATTCTGGAGCCCTTGGCTGCGGATGAGGCCTGCTGGCCTTTGAAGGGTTTCTTCCTATATTTGCCGGCTTGATGTGGGGATTTAGCCGGTGAAGGGCCTTGCGAGGGAGGTTGGTGAATGAAAGCCGGAGGAAGCAGGAATTCCGCGTACCAATCCGGGAGCTCCATTGGTGCAATGTGTAGATTCTCACAGAATTGCTGGAGATCATCCGGGACCCTCAGCATATACTGCTTATCATGAAAAGTGGCTTGCAAAGCAAATGGGAACTTCCAGCGGTAGTTAATTCCTTTGGATTTTAAAGCTTCCAATAAAGGTCTGAGAGCCCTCCTGTTCTTTAATGTGATCGGTGACAGGTCTTGAAAAAGTTGTACATCTGACTCATTAAAGATGATTTGATCATTCTCTCTGGCTTTCCTTAGAATTTCTTCTTTAAGGGGAAAATTAGGTAAACAGCAGATTATGTCTCTGGGTGGAGCATTGTCAGAGGTTCTAGGCCGCAGCGCTCTGTGAGCCCTATCGAATTCTATGGGTGAGGCTTCGGGCCTGCTCAAAAGACCATTAAAAATGGATGATAATGCGGGTCTGATTTGCTCAGGAAGTACCGTTTCGGGGACCCCTCTCACCCTAATATTGTTTCTCCTTCCGCGGTTGTCTAAATCTTCTAACTGTCGGTTAACGTCGATCAGTTGTTGTGAGTGAACCCCCGCTATGTCATCTAGTCTCAAAAGAGCGCGGTCTCTCCTTTTGCCTGCTCGCTCTGTCACCGCCATTTGTTCATTCAGTCTAATCAGTTCCGACTTTATGTCGGCAATGGCCACTGAGAAGGAGCTTTTGATATCGGCTGCGATCTCTTTCATGGTCGCATAGTTAAGCGGGCAGTCAGGGTGCACAGTACCTCTATTGAAGTCCTCAGACGCTGGGATGGAGACCTCGTCATCCTCCGTGTCTTCTCCGCCGTCCATGCTGTGATCCGGCGCCATCTTGCTTCTCTGCTGTCCGCCTGTGTAGCGGTATTTGTTCAAATCTGCAGACGCTGCCTTCCCTCCATGGGTTCCCATCGACCTCAGCTGTCTGCTGTGTGTTCCCTTCTCGATTCGGGTGCACATAGTCCGCTGTAAAGGGGCCGTTTTCGGGTCTGTTCCAACTAATGGACCGGAGCTCACTCACTCAGCAGCCATCCACGCTGCGCGCCAAGCCACGCCCCGAGGCATGTTATCCAGTTATCCAAATAATTAGGGATTTGACTGGCTATATTCTGTATCCTATTATTAACTGGCAGTGGGGACTGATATTGCCTGTAAGAAATCTTCCATAGCTCCACGCCCAAACCCCTTTTTGGATTTATACCTCGCTTTATAGTACTCGCAAAACGTGTGTATCACCGCTTGACCTTTCAGTAGAAATTTCTCCCACTGTTGTCCTTATTGCTGGAACATTTGATGGAGGGGAGTTAGTTCTACACAGAAGAGACAGCATCCGCCCTACTTTCTCCCCCTCTCCGAACTGGCACTGCCTCTGTAGTATTCGCTTGTTCTCTGACCTTCTCGTAATAGCCATTCTGTACTCTAGCTGCTTCTCCAACCATTATTCCTGCCTAGTTAGAGTGGGCTCCTCAATGTATCTTATCTCTGCTTGGGTGGCCTCGAGACTAAGTTTGCCCTCTTGCTCTCTGCCTTCTCTTTTTGCTCTTGCTACCTGCTGGAGAGGGGCCCCTGTGCTTTCCAATGCTTACCGGAGCTGCCGGCGGAGGCGATCAGATCCTTCTTCCAGCTTGACATGGAGCTGAGTGAGGGGGAGATGGCCCCCACCCAGCTCCATACCATTGCAGGGCATAAACAACGTCAAAACATCACTTATGCCCATAGCTCTTAAAGGGACATTTTTTATTGCATTGTAGTGTAAATATGAGATCTGAGGTCTTTTTGACTCCAGATCTTATTTTTAGGAGAAGGTCGTTTAGCCGAATTGTAGGCTGGGTTCCCGTCTTGGAAGCTAGCAAATCAGTAGTGTTTGCTCTTATAGAGAAACTTAACAGCAAATGGGAAAGTCCACCAGTACTTAATACCTTTTGGGCCATTATCGACAGGAGAGGTTTCAGGGCCCGTCTCCTCTGGATCGTGGATGGGGAGAGGTCAGCAAAGATTTGAACAGGATGACCCTGACACGAGATTTGTTTCATCGCTCTAGATTGCTTCATTATCTCTTCTTTGACCAGGTAGAAATGAGGTTTAACGATGACATTCCTGGAGGGCCCATCTTTTCTAGGGGGGCCAAGGGCCCTGTGAACCCTGTCGAGTTCCAGACGGTGTTGCAGGATGTTCGGGATCAGTGATTTAATTATCTCGTAGCTTGGGAAACATCCGTTATAGCTTTCCCTAAACCTGAAGTTGTATCTTCTGGATCTGTTTTCTAGTTCATCGATTCTGAGTAGGGCTGAATCAAGCCTGTCCTGCAGCGTCTGGATGTGGCCTGAATTGTGGTTAGTTGTCGCAACTGTGAGGTCAAGCTTGTGTTCTATAGCTTGCATCCTGGAACCCAGGTTCTGGAAATCAGCTTTTATGTCGTTGGTTATCTTAGCTGCTGTAGCAAAGCTGATCATTTTAGGAACAGGACATCAGAGTGAGAACCTGCCACTGGGATCGGGGCTGTAGGAAAGGGACTCTCCGGGTGTGCAGGTAATGTCGGCCCAGCAATTGAAAAGGCAGACTTCCCAAAGTTCCTAAGTAAGGATTTGGTGGAAGCTGGGGAAGGAGTTATTTGCTGAAGCAACATACTCTGGTGTGCGGTGGTGTAGGTCAGGGTAGCCAGAGCTATCACTTGCCTCTGCTCCGTGTCCCTCTATGCTTGCGGCGTGCTGCTGGGCCTCGGCGGCCATCTTGGTACACCCAGGCGGCTGGGCCCTGTCAAACTGCAGCCCGAGGTCCAGACGAACCTGGCTGCCAATCATACAGAGGGGTACCCTGGTTGAGCGGGGCTTCGAATCGCCCGATGAAGCATGCCTGGGTCCCTTTTGTGCGATGCTATGAGCGCTGTTGGAGCTGGGTGTGACGGAGCTCCGGCTTAAGCAGCCATCTTGAAAACTCTGCGCATGCGCACTCCAGATCTCCAGAATTTTAAGAGGTCCAGACATGTTATTTTTTTCTATTACAAGGGATTTTTACATTCCTTGTAATAGGAATAAAAGTGACAATTTTGGGCCAGATTCAGGTAGATGGGCGAATCTTTACCGAATCCTTATGTTTCTCATTTACGTTACTCCGCCGAAACTTTAGGAGCAAGTACTGTTATTCACATAGCACTTGCTCCTAAAGTTGCGGCGTAGCGAAAATGAGCCGGCGGAATTCAAATTGGGCGGGTAGGGGGCGTGTATTATTATAACTAGACGCGATCCCGTGGCGAACGTACTGCGCATGCATCGACTGTCAGTGCGCATGCTCGAAATTCTTTCAGGGAACGTCAATGACGTCAATCCCCATTCGCGGACGTTTTTTTACGCAAACGACTCGAATTTTTTTTTTTCGACGCGATGACGACGGCCATACTTAACATAGGAAACTCCACTAGGGGCTGCTTTATCTTTACTCCACGTATCTCTTACGGAAACGTCGGAAAGTCACTGCGGCGGGCCCGAATACGATCGTGAATTGACGATTCTCGCTGATTAACATATTCTCGGCGTTAATCAGCGGGAACGCCCCCAGCGCCATTTTTAAAATTGCAGTTCCGATCGACGGCGTAATACAATTACGCCGCTCGTATAGGAACTCCAACCCGGCGTTTCTTGTTTTCTGCTTACTGAAAACAGAAACGCCGGCTCAAAGTGAGAGTTAGGCTGGAGTATCACTGGATACTCCAGCCTAACTCTACCTGAATCTGGCCCTTTGTTTTTAAAGAACAGTGTAAAAATAAAGTAAAATGAATAAGAAAAAAATAAATACAAATTTTAACGCAAACACATACGTGAGTAGCGCCCGCATATGAAAACTGTGTTCAAACCACACATGTGAGGTATCGTCCTGATCATTAAAACGAGAGCAATAATTTTAGCATCGCCTTTGGAAATTTTTAAAGTGTAAAAGTTTATCACCATTCCACGAGCAGGTGCAATTTTGAAGCGTGGCATGTTGGGTATCAATTTACTAGGCAAAACATTATCTTTCACAATATAAAAAAAATTATCTTAACTTGTAAACACTGAACCTCAGAAAGAGGCTTGGTTCCCTTGCCCTACCCACTTTTGATAGATGGAAAAATGTATACATCAGCTTCCCTTGTATAGAGCTACCTGCAACAGCAAAGAATGTACCGCTAAATTTGACAAATTTGGTCTCTGTGGCTGGAGAATTCTGACACAATGATACTTCCCTGAGTTTGGTGTTTTTGAGACTCTCTGTTGGTTGTCGGTTTACATCACTTATTAATATTATAGCTAATCCCATAACCTATGCCTGGGATTCATCCTTTGTTGTGTTGTAGCATGATTGTTTTCAGCTCAGTTTGTATTTTCTGAGGGTAGTCAGCTTTTTTTTTGTAATCTATTCTGACCTTAGCAATTGAAATTATCATTAAATTACCTCTATAGATGACAATAACTTGCCTTAACTGTGTTTAAAGTGATACTAAACACACAGGGCCAGATTCAGATAGGACTTAAGCCGGTCTATCTCGAGATGTGCCGCCTAAGTCTAAATTTGCGCCGGAATATCTATGCGCCGTACCCACAGAACTAGATACGCACCAAGATAGGCTATTCCCGACCGGCCTAACTTGCCTACACCTGCACATCCTAGGTGCACATTTATTCCGCCTGCACCATTGATTTCCTATGCAAAAATGCAAATGAGGGAGATACGGCGATCCACAAAAGTAAGTTTGTGCGGTGCAGGCTACGCCCTGTGCACATCAGCTGCATGTCGGGTCTAAAGTTAGTCCTTATAAAAGCAGCTCTAACTTTGGACAATCCGTCTACATGTCAGCTAAAGCAACACCATTAGGGACGAGCTGAGCAGCCACACTTGCAGGACAACAATCTGTATGCCAACATGCCAGGGGCATCCTTGCTCATACCTATACTACTGACTTTAGATGAGCGCAGAAGGAGGAGGGCACAGAGGAGGGCACGGAGGAGGGCACGGGAGAGGATCTGATGACCGCCACTGGGCAAGGTACTGGCAACACTCCATTTCCTTGCCAATGGCTCTTTTTACCCGAATGGGTAAATATATATTTTATATACATTTTTTCTGTTTAGTATATATTTTAAATTAGTTAATATAATAAATATATAATTTTATTTTTATATCTAATATATATTTAATATTTTAAATATTATTATAATTATATTATTTATTATTATAAAAAAAAATTAAATATATATGTATGTGTGTATATAAATTGGGTGATGGCCCTCAAAATAATGGAACACACGACACGACACAAACCTACAAACAGCAACAGACAACGGAACAAAAGCACCTTGCTTCAGGCGGCGTACACACGACCGAGGTTCTCGCTGGAAACCAGCGAGAACCTCGCTGGAAGCTGCATTCCAGCGAGGACCTCGGCCGTGTGTACGCTCTCGGCGAGCATCCCGTCGGGAATCCCGTCGAGCAGAAATAGAGAGCACGCTCTCTATTTGCTCGACGGCCCGCCTGGATGAATGGCTGGTTGCCAATCCCGACGGGCGGGTCGCCGATTTCGACGGCCGGCAGAGAACCTCGACGGGCGGAACGATGTGTTCTGCCCGTCGAGGTTCTCTGCCGTGTGTACGCGGCCTCAGGGAGGGAAAAAATGGATGTACTTTTGCAATGGAAGGGCGTATGTCTGGGCCTATTTATGCACTGGGCGTATCTCACTAAGTACACCGGGCCTAGTTCCTATCTCACTGATTGCTCCGGGCCGAGTAGTGAGCATGTGCAGAGTGGCTCTGACCATAGTCAGCGTCATGCACATGCCCAGTCTGGCCGGCCCTTCATTTGCATGGGGTCACGGCTCATTTCAATGGAACACGTCCTTCCCACTTTGAATTACACCGCCTTACGCCTCGGAATTTACGCTGCGCCGGCGCAAATTTGGGCGCAAATACTCTGTGAATACGGCACTTACGTCTCTAATTTGAGCCGGCGTAATGTAAAGGAGATGTGCTACGCCCGTCTATATATGCGGCGATGTACGTGGATCTGGCCCACACTGTTTAACCACCTCAATACAGGGCACTTAAAGCCCCCAATTTTTTATTTATTTTTAGTCACCTGTAAGGCAAAATGCATAATGAGCTAGTATGCACTGCAAGGGGAATATCTCCTAAACCGTAAAGGTTTAGGAGATATTTTTTTTACCTACAGGTAAGGCCTCGTACACACGATCAAATCTGTCTGCTGGAAACGGTCTGCTAGACCGTTTCAGCAGACAGATTCAATCGTGTGTATGGTCAAACAGACGGATTTGGCCACCTGACAGATTTCAAAGCATGCTTTGAAATCTGTCGGCTGGGAACCCGTCCGCCCGACATGTCTGCTGGTTAGTACACTAACCAGCAGACATGTCCTCTCGCACACGCGCCAAATGGTTTTTACGCATGCGCGGAAGTGTTTTACTTCCTGGTGCGGTGACGTGGCGGCGTCAACGTCACCGCCACGTCACCGACACGTCACCGACACATCAGCGCACTGTCTGCTGGCGGGGATTTTGGTTTGCTCGTGTGTACACGCGAGCAAACCAAAATCCCAGCAGACAGATTTGTTCAAATCGGTCGGACAGACCGTTTTGAACAAATCTATTTACTCGTGTGTACGAGGCCTAAGCCTTATTATAGGTAAAAGTCCAAAAATGGACTATACAACCACTTTAAACCCCCTTCCCGCCCAAGCCATTTTTCAGCTTTCAGCGCCGTTACACTTTGAATGACAATTGCACAATCATGGAACATTGTAAAATATGAGGTACAGCGCTATAAGGAATATTAAAGTGAAAAAATTATGATGATCATATTACACCATATGTGACATGGATAATAAATTGTGGTCATATGGCAAAAATGTACCATATATAAGTGATTCAATATATAAAGTCCATAAGAAGTGAATCAAAGTGAGCAAATAGAATCCTCTTCCACCAGAAAGCCACACAGTGAGTAGGTTGTCTCCTTACCGAAAGATATTGACCGTTATGACAGCGGTCTCATGGGCTCAGGGATGATTAAAGTCTTCCCCAGTAGACTTCTCCAAGTATAAACAAGCAATATAGATAGTGACTCCACAGCGTTTGTTGCACAAGATGAATGAGTACTTCAGGAACTTATATGGTAAAAACAAAAAAAAAACAACCCATAGCGTAATACTGTAAACAAGCGGGTTTAATGGACTAATAAAGTTGCACTTACAGTTGGTGGTTTGAAACAGCGCAAATAGTGCAAAACTAAGGGATGCGGCGTCTCCTCTATTCCGCTCCTGTGTGTTGGGCTCCGTGCTGTGTATTTCCGTGATCGAATGGGCGTGATGACGTTCCACTGCTAAGGTGTGGCCTAAGCAGTGGAACGTCATCACACCCATTCGATCACGGTACCCAAACGAAATTTTTATAATTTTTTTTCCCACAAATAGAGCTTTCTTTTGGCGGTATCTGATCACCTCTGCGGTTTTATTTCTTGCACCATAAACAAAAGAAGAGAGGCAAGTTTGAAAAAAAAACACAATATTTTTTTACTTTTTGCTATAATATATTTATTATAGCAAAAAGTAAAAAATATTCATTTATTTTCTTCAGTTTAGGCTGTTATGTATTCTTCTACATATATATGGTAAAAAAAATCGCAATAAGTGTAAATTGATTGGTTTGCACAAAAGTTAATGGGGTAGATTCAGAAAGCACTTACGCCGACGTATCTACAGATACGCAGCGTAAGTGCACGGATGCGCCTGAGTCTGTAAGCAAGATATGCCTGAAATTTGGCTTCATACGACCGACGTAAGTGTCGTACGCCGTCGTATCTTGGGCGCATATTTACGCTGGCCACAAGGGGCGCTTCCATTGATTTACACGTCAAATATGTAAATAACCGAGATACGCCGATTCACAAACGTACTTGCGCCCGTCGCTGTAATATACGCCGTTTACATAAGGCGTATGTCCGGCGTAAAGTTATTCCACCTAAAGGCGGCGCAACCCATGCAAAGGTAGAAGTACTACGTGATTCAACGCATCTTAGGCGTTTGTCCCAACGTGATTCTGCGTACTGGGAAGCGTCCACGGGACGGCACATGCGCTGTTCGTTCGGCCCTTCATTTGCATGGGGTCACGCTTCATTTAAATGGATCACGCCCACTTGCTTCCTACTTTGAATTAGGCGGGCTTACGCCGACCAATTTACGCTACGCCGGCGCAACGTAGGGAGCAAGTGCTTTGTGAATACTGTTCTTGCCTCTCTGTGTAACGTTGGCGTATCGCATATGAGATGCGCTACGCACGCATAAATATACACCGCTCTACCTGAATCCGGGCCATAGCATCTACAAAATAGGGGATTGATTTATGGCATTTTATTTTTTACTAGTAATGGCGGCGATCTGCGATTTTTATCATGACTGCGATATTGCGGCAGACTTATCGGACACTTTTGACACTATCTTGGGACCATTCACATTTATACAGCGATCAGTGCTATAAAAATGCATTGATTACTGTATAAATGTGACTGGCAGGGAAGGGATTAGCACTAGGGGCGATCAAGGGGTTAAAAGTATGTCCTAGGGAATGATTCTAACTGTAGGGGGAGGAGACTCACAAGGGGAGGAGACCGATTGGTGTTCCTCTGTACTGGGAACACACCATCGGTCTCCTCTTTCTTGACAGGACATGGATCTGTGTGTTTACACACACAGATACACTGTCCTGCTCCGTTACCTGGCATCGCGGCCACCGGGCACGCGCAACAGTTTCCGAGTGACGCAGCAGGCGTGTGCGGGCCCTAGAGGGCCGAGAAGAAGAGGATGTCATATGGCGCCTGGCCAGAACAAGAGCCGCACCGCCCAGCCGTCATTTGACATCTGGCGGGCGGCAATTGGTTAATTTATATTGACCCATCTATTTCTGTATGTGGATGATGGCACTGTAATTATTTTAATAAAAAAACATCTAAGTACCTTTTTCCTAATCGATATACAGCTGTCCCATGATCCAGCTCTTTCCTAGCCTGTCTCCAGGGAAACATAAAAAGGAGGAGCTTTTAGTCCTCTGTTGCTGGTCACATGTTAAAAAAAAAGGCTTTGGAATATAGAACAAAAATAAATAATTAATATAAATGAACTGTTTGAAATTGTCATACAAATATATATTTAAAATCAAATCTTTATCATTTATTGGTAATAACATGGTGTGGGTGGATTTCTGTGTTATGCCTGTGCCTTAGAATAAAAGGGAGGCAAAGCCACCATTAATCTACATGTAATATTGCCCCCCCCCCCCCATTGTGTGGGAGGGGGTGGACTGCCATTTACCACTGTGTATACACCCACATGTGTGACTCTATAGTCACAAGGTCTGCTCAGATGTAATAGGTAGTAAATGTTGAAGGTGTTAGTAGGGGGGAATAAATATGTGACACTATAATGAATATGCTAACAAAACAAAATCAGAAACATGGAATATAGTGAAATATCAAATGTTGAAAGTGAAAATATATATTTTTTATTAACACTTTCACATTGTCTAGTAGCTTTTTTACAGTATTTGGGGAGCAAGGTTTTTTTTCATAGGGAGGAAATGGTCAGCATAGAAACTCACTGAAAACTGAGAGCAGAGTTGTCACCAGAGCTGCAAAATACCAAGCTGAATCGGGGACATGGACAGAAGGTGGAGATAGAGAACAGCAGGATCAATCAGTTTTTTATATACAGAAAACAAATCTCATAGTGACTGAGTATGAACAGCATCTAATACACCATTAATTGACAGTTTTTTATGAAGTGGGTTTAGTGACACCCAGGCCAATTCTGAAATTTCTCTCCTAATTGTAATCATAATTTTTTGCTAGAAAATTACATAGAATCCCCAAACATTATATGTATTTTAGCAGAGACCCTAGAGAATACAATGGGGGCCGTTGCTTTTTATCTCGCACGGTATTTGCGCAGCAATTTTTCAAATGCATTTTTTGGGGGGGAAAAATGCTTTAAAAAAAACAGTAAAGTTAGACCAATTGTTTTGCATACTATGAAAGATGATGTTACCCCAAGTAAATAGATACCTTACACGTCACGCTTCAAAATTGCACACGCTAGTGGAATGGTGCGAAACTTCAGTACTTAAAAATCTCCATAGGCGACGATTTAATTTTTTTTACAGGTTACATGTTTTGAGTTACAGAGGAGGTCTAGGGCTAGAATTATTGCTCTCACTCTAATGTTTGTGGTGATACCTCACATGTGCGGATTGAACGCCATTTTTATATGTGGGCGGGACTTATGTATGCGTTCGCTTCTTCATGCGAGCACACGGGGTAAGCACATGCGAGCACACGGTTTAAAAAAAACATGTATAATTTTTGTTAATTTTACTTTTATCTTTTTATCACTTTTTTTCCTACTACAAGGAATGTAAACATCCCTTGTAATAGGAATAAGCATGATGGATCCTCTTTTTACAGTGAGGGGAGGATGTCCCCTCTCATTGCTGTAAGAATGATCAAGCGGCTGACCAGCGGCTATGATCATTCTTATGGTGTAGTGAATCGCCGGCTCTAAAAGACAATATCTGAACGATATCTGTAGCTGCACGCATCTTTCAGATATCCCCGCTCAAAAGTCAAGGATGTCATATGATGGCTGGTGGGCGGGAAGTGGTTAAGGAGTGTTGTTGGAACTGTGTGATTGTGAACTGTGTCCTTGTTTTGTATTATACACTAAAACTTGTAGACAGAATGTATTTAAAAAAGTAAAGTTTGATGAACATGTCTCATACTGAACCCAGGTACATTCAGCTCCAAAAGATGGCTCTCAATATTGTAATTCTCAGTTTCGTTTTCATAGTGTTGAAATCCTCACAGATGGTACCTAGGAAAACCACAAGATGGCAGCAAAGACTAAACTATAGCATATGGCATAGCATTAGGTCCTATCAACATGAAGATTGATTAACCATAGCTTGTAAACAGTAGTTGAATAGGATTTTGCATTGAAAGGAATCACCCAACTTAGGCTTCGGTTTTCATCTTTCCACATAGTTAAAAAAAAAGACGGCTACGTTATTTTTTTTTTTATTATTATTATTATTATTCCAGCTTCCCTAAGTGCAATTAATGCATAAAAGAAAAAGCTTTATTTGTCTTTTAGGACAAACCTTACCTCAGCTTCCAATCTTTTGTAGAAAACCCCTCTGTTAGGTATTTGGGGTGGAAAAAACATTACCAGGAAGCAGGGGAGTTGCTTGGGCAGGCATACACATGTAGTGTGTGTGTGTATAAATATATATATATATATATATATATATATATAATCGTTACACATCTGAGTGCAGATCCCGTGTTTTATTATTTTATATATATATATATATATATATATATACATATAACAATTTTTACACAATATATCAAGATTTTTACATTTCTAATTAGGAGATCTGGGTCCCCAGAGAGCCACCCCTTACATCAGGGCTGCTGCCAGATGCAGTGTCAGTTGCCACTGTTACCTGCCGCCAGATGTACAGAGTGCAGGGTACAGAAGTGTAGATACACTCTGGAATGGAATATAGTGTGTGTGTATGTGTATGTGTGTGTGTATGTGTATATATATATATATATATATATATATATATATATCCACTTACCGCCCGGCCTATTGCAAAATGACGGCCGGGCGGTGGTTGCCATGATGATTGAAGCGCCAACACCAGCCATTGCACTGACAAATTGCCCATAAAAAAAACATAAGTTCTGCCAGTGCCCCTCCTGAGACAAGACTCTGGATCTGTGGATCTGCCCCTGACTTGGGCGGGCATACACATGTAGTGTGTGTGTGTGTCTGTGTGTATATATATATATATATATATATATATATATATATCTGTCTGTCTATCTATGTATCTATCTTTCTGTCTATTTACAGTTGTATGCAAAAGTTTAGGAACCCCTAACAATTTCCATGATTGTCATTTAGAAATATTTGGGTGTTTGGATCAGCAATTTCATTTTGATTTATCAAATAACACAGTAATATTTTAGTAGTGAAATTAGGTTTATTGGATTAACAGAAAATGCGCAATATGCATCAAAACAAAATTAGACAGGTGCATAAATTTGGGCACCCCAACAGAAAAATCACATCAATATTTAGTAGAGCCTCCTTTAGCAGAAATAACAGCCTCGAGACGCTTCCTATAGCCTGTAATGAGTGTCTGGATTCTGGATGAATGTATTTTGGACCATTCCTCCTTACAAAACATCTCCAGTTCAGTTAGGGTTGATGGTTGCCGAGCATGGACAGGCCGCTTCAAATGACCCCACAGATGTTCAATGATATTCAGGTCTGGTGAGTGGGGACTGGGATGGCCATTCCAGAACATTGTACATGTTCCTCTGCATAACATTTTGACCAGTGTTTTGGGTCGTTGTCGTTGTCTTGTTGAAATATCCAGTCCCGGCATAACTTCAACTTTGTGACTGATTCCTCAACATTATTCTCAAGAATATGCTGTTATTGAGTGGAATCCATGCGACCCTCAACTTTAACCAGATTCCCAGTACCGGCACTGGACACATAGCCCTACAGCATAATGGAACCTCCACCAAATTTTACTGTGGGTAGCAAGTGTTTTTATTGAAATGATGTGTTCTTTTACCGCCATCCATAACACCCCTTGTTATGACCAAACAACTCAATCTTTGTTTCATCAGTCCACAGCACCTTATTCCAAAATGAAGCTGGCTTGTCCAAATGTGAGTTTGCATACCTTAACTTGCAATTGGCCACCTTAACCACTTGAGACCCGCTCTGTAGGCGAAAGACGTCCACATTGCGGCTCTCAACTGCCAGGCGGACATCCTTTTGCGCGCAGCGGGGAAAAAACTGTGCGCATCGCTGAGCTGCCGATGTGCGTGCGTGGTGGCCGCGATGTCTGCCAGGTACCCGTGGTCGGCAGTGACAGAGCAGGAACATGGAGCTCTGTGTGTAAACACAGAGCTCCACGTCCTGTCAGGGAGAGAGCAGACCGATGCTGTGTCCCTTGTACATAGGGACACAGATCGGTCACCTCCCCCAGTCAGTCCCCCTCCACACACAGTAAGAATCACTCCCAGGGAATACATTTAACCCCTTCCTCGCCCCCTAGTGTTAACCCCTTTCCTGCCAGCCACATTTTTACAGTAATCAGTGCATTATTATAGCACTGTTTGCTGTGTAAATGTCAATGGTTCCAAAATAGTGTCAAAAGTGTCCGTTGTGTCCGTAATATCGCAGGCCTGACAAAAATCGCAGATCGCCGCCATTACTAGTAAAAAATTAAAAACAAAAAATTAATTATAAATGTATCCCCTAATTTGTAGGCGCTTTAACTTTTGCTCAAACCAATCAATAAACGCTTATTGCGATTTTTTTACCAAAAATATGTAGAAGAATACATATCGGCCTAAACTGAGGGAAAAAATTGTTATATTTTATTATAAGATAAAAAACTAAAAAATATTGTGTTTTTTTCAAAAGTTTCTGTCTTTTTTGTTTATAGCGCAAAAAATAAAAAAACGTAGAGGTGATCAAAGAAAGCTCTATTTGTGGGAAAAATTTAATTTGGATACAGTGTTGTATGACCGTGCAATTGTCATTCAAAATGCATCAGCGCTGAAAGCTGATAATTGGTCTGGGCAGGATGGGGGTTTAAGTGCCCAGTAATGAAGTGGTTAAAGGGGTTGTAAAGGTAAACGTTTTTTCACCTTAATGCATCCTATGCACGCGTGCCGGGGGGTGGGGCCGAGTGATACAGTGAGTGGCAATAGCCACTTGCTGTATCACGGGAACGCGCCCGCAAGGACTCCACACCATGCAAGCTCGCATTAAGGTGTGGAGTGCTTGTCTGGAGAAGCCGACACAGCCGCCGAGGCACCCCAGAAGAAGCAGTTTGGGGACACTCTGTGCAGAACGAGCTGCACAGTGGAGGTAAGTATAACATGTTTGTTATTTGAAAAAAAATATTAATTCTTTACTGATTCTTTAAATACCCTCTCATGATTGGATGCACCGGGCTATGAAGTTCAAGGCTTAATGAGCTCACCAAACCAATTGTTGGTTCCAATTAATCAGTGCTAAGTAGTTACAGGTATGTAAATCAACAAAATGACAAGGGTTCCCAAATTTATACACTGTCTAATTTTGTTTTGATGCATATTGCACATTTTCTGTTAATCCAATAAACCTCATTTCACTACTGAAAAATTACTGTGTCCTTCAGTTATTTGACAGGTCAAAATGAAATTGCTGATTCAAACACCCAAATATCTCTAAATGACAATCATGGAAATTTTCAGGGGTTCCTAAACTTTTGCATACAACTCTATCTATCTATCTATCTATCTATATATCTATCTATCTATATGTATTCTATCTACAGATATATCTATCTTTCTTTCTGCATAACTGACTGTCTGTCTGTCTGTCTATCTATCTGTATATCTGTTTATTTTTCTATCTGTCTGCCCTATCCAATCTATCCCTATGTCTGTCTGTAGGCACCATCACGGGCGAGTGACGTTGGGGGGGGGGGGGGTCAGGCTTTTGTTTGCGCCCTCCTAGAAAAATGGAGCACCAGCCGCCACTGGTACAAGTACAGAAAACACTTGTAGCCAGATTCAGGTAGACAGGCGCATATTTGTGCAGGCGTAGCGCAGCCTCTTTTGCTTTACGCCGACGAAACCAAGAGAGGCAAGTACAGTATTCATAAAGCATTTGCTCCCAGCGTTGTGCCGGCATAAAGGAAATTTGAAGGCGTAAGATGGAGTAAGTGTAAGTGGGTGTGACCTTATGGTAATAATGGGCTGAGCGTGGAGCAGTGGCTTACGCCTGGCGTATCTTCAACGGAGCATGCGCAGTGTCGTGGACGTATGATCGCTTACCTGTGCGCATGCTCACAACTACGCCGGCCCAACTTCCTGGGATACGCCGGCCCACCGGCTTATGCCGAGCGCATAAATGCGCCCAGACATGCGCCCGTCCGACGCAAAAGTACATCCTGCTTTTTTTTTTTCTCTGAGCAAGGTACTTTTTGCTGTGTGATGGCTGCTGAAGTTTCTGTGAAGGAGAGGATGAAGAGGAATTCCGTGCGAGACCCGGACAGCCAAGAAAATTAATAAAAAAATTACGGACGTGAGGCGCAAGGTTCGGGAAAAGGTGGCCGCTATCAGGAGGCACCAGAGGGGCACGGGGGGTGGCCCACCATGTAATGTCAGATTGATCCCGGAGGAGGAGGTGGTCGCCCGGTTTCTGGAGAGGGAGCAGTTGGAGGGCGTAAAGGGCATGGAGGGCTTTGATGCCCTTGATGATGCCTCGAGGACAGATAAGTGTTGTTTGTCCCTCATTCGGTGTGTAGCATGTGAGGGGGTGGAAGGGGACATGTGACAAGTGTGTGGGTCCACCAACATGTGAATGCTTTGTGTCATCCACAGATGTCCAGGAGGGAGCGGGGCCATCTGCTGCCGGTGGCCATCCCACGCCATCATCCTGAGCCTGACCCCCTAGGATGCCAAGATCCAGCGGTGGAGGGGAGTGGCCACACCTCTCCTCTGGAGGTGGTTGAGGAGGAGACTGTGAATCTAGATGAAGATTCCCTCTACTTTGAGGAGTCCTCGGGTTTTGCCTGGGCCCTCTCACACCTCCACCCCCATCAGAGGAAGCCCCTCTGGCTCAGCCACCAGCAGGGAAAGCCCCTCAAGGGCCTCAACATACACACGGTCCCAAGCATCTTCTGCCCCCAGGAAGGCGACACAGAAGACCTGGGGTGTTCCTGATTCCGTGCAGGAACAAATTGCAAGGGACCAGGCCGGGCACCTGCACCGGCTGGCAGACAGTCTGGCCTCCTCGGCCCAAATTCCTGATGGCCTGCAGGATATAAGCGCCAACTGTGCTGCAGTGGTCACTGGCCAGGGGGAGCTGCAGGCCACCACAGAAATCCTTGTGGCAGAGGTTCAGACCCTTATTGGGGTGGTCCGGGCCAACACGGCTTCCATCCAGGAGGAGGGGAGGCAGAGGCAGCGCAACCAGCGGCACAACATCAGCCGCCAGCTGAGGATGCAGGCCCATACCAATCACTTCCTCAGCCGCATTGCCGTGGCCTTGGAGGGCAGGCAGCCATCACCTGCCAGGAGTGGCTGTGCTCAGGATATGAGTTCTTTTATTTTAGATTTGCTCAGATCATGAGTTTTTTTATGTTTTATGACTGCACACGGTCAGTAGTGCAGACTACAGTGTGACTGGTGTGTGAATGTGGGATTGACACTCCTGCCAGTAAGGGGTGTCACCCTGGGTCGTTGGGGAGAATGTGGTATGAATGGACAGAAACATAATTGGGGCCTTGGTGCGGCGTTGCTGCTCCCAAGTCATGCATGTTGGACTTGGGCTAATCCAATGTGATGTGGATGTGGTGTGTGTGATCTAGGGACCACAGTGGTGTGCATGCGTGCATTGTCCGTGTGCCATGATGAATGTGTGTGTTTAACGTGCAAAGATGCTTACTGCGAGGACCCTCCTGACTGCTCTTTACTCAGCAGACGGGGTCGCCTCAGTTAAGGGGGAACTGTGTGGTTCGGGGGTCAGGTCATCACATATGTCAATCTGCAGGCCCTTTCTCATGGTGTAGTTGTGCAGCACACAACATGCACCGTTGATCTGGCACACAAAGTTTGGGGAGTACAACAGGGTCCCCCTGGACTTATCCAGGCATCGGAAACGGGACTTCAGGAGGCAAAATGTGTGCTCCACCACTGCACGGGTACGTATGTGTGCTTCATTGTATCTTCTCTCTCCTCTGGTTTGGGGATTCCGGAATGGAGTCATGAGATGGGGCCCAAGTGCATATGCCGAGTCACCTGGAAGGGAAAAGACAGGAGGATGTTAGCCGTGCATGTGCCGCTTGTGATGTCTGCATCATGGGGTCGGACAGTCATGCCTGACTCCCATGTCACTCACCAACCAGCCAGCCAGCCGTCCCTGTACACGTTCTGTTCGAATTCTGCTAGGATGTTGCATTGGCGGTATATGTAGCTGTCGTGGCTGGCCCCTGGGTGTTTGGCACGGATGTGCCATATGAGGTATTGGGCATCGACTATCACCTGTATGTTGATGGAATGCCAATGCTTACGATTGCGGTATATGTGCTCTGTGGCACGGGGGGGCCGTAGTGCCACATGTGTGCAATCAATGGCCCTGATGGTGCGTGGGAATCCTGCAATTCTGTAGAAATCCTGCATTGCCTTCTGCCGCAGATGCTCATGGGTGGGTCTGATGATGTGGTGGGAAATGCGTCTGAGGATTGCGGGGACAACCTGGTGCACACATCTGCTCATGGTGGATTGTGACATCCCAGCCACGACTCCACTTGTATGCTGAAAAGAACCACTGGCAAGGAAATGGAGTGTTGCCAGTACCTTGAGCAGTGGCTGCACTGCATGTGAGCGGTGTGTCTTGCTGGTGATGTCATCATGCAATTTCCAGGATGGCATCAGGGCTGAATCTGAAGATGCGATACACCTCCGAATCCCCCATGCCAAAGACATCCATGCACGTTCGGTATATCCTCTCCTGTGCCCTCCTACGTGCCGGTGGACACATTAGTAGTGCTAGGACCATGGCTGCCCCTGGCATGTTGGCATACAGATGTGTTGTCCTGCAAGTGGGGTTGCTCAGCTTGCTCAGCTCGTCCGTAACAGTGCTGCTGTAGCTGCTCTCCAGCTGACCTATGCACGTCTGGTGCAGAGATAAACCAGCTTTTTGATGGAATAACTTTAGACCGGATGTACGACTTACACGCACTGCGCGTAGCCTGCGCCGGGCGCACGTACATGCGCGAATCGCCGTATCTCCCTCATTTGCATATTTGAATAGGAAATTAATGGGAGCGTCAGATGCATCCAGCGTAAATATGCGCCCACTTATCTCGTTCTGTGGGTACAGCACATATTTACACTTACGCGGCGTATATATAGATACGTCGGCGCAAGTCTTTCTGAATCTGGCTATTGGTCTGCACATGAGGCCAAGAAAAAACAGAACTC
Source organism: Rana kukunoris (assembly GCA_029574335.1). Classification (NCBI taxonomy): domain Eukaryota; kingdom Metazoa; phylum Chordata; class Amphibia; order Anura; family Ranidae; genus Rana; species Rana kukunoris. Next base: position 205,738,714 of record CM056049.1, on the reverse strand, counting down.
CTATCCACATTCCCCTGTCTCCTTCACACAATTCATCTTAGAATTCTGAATAGGGATGTGCTTTATATTCAGGTCGAACATGAGTTAGACTCGAACATTGGTTGTTCGCCCGTTCGTCGAAAAACTAACATTATGGGGCGACATCGCAGTGCATTGCTGGCTGTTGATTGGCCAAGCATGCACTATGACCCCCATGCTTCGGCCAATCCCAGCGCCGTCAGCAAAGAGAGCCATAATTGGCCAAAGGCAGTTTGCTCCACGCTATATAAGGCCGTTTGCACGTCGTGGGCCTTTTATAAATAATAGATAAATAAATAAATATGCAAACAATTTTTTGTTACAACAAATTAAATTAAAGAGAGAGAGAGGGAGGATGAGAAAAAGAGAGCGAGAGAGGACGAGAGAGGGGTGAGGGGTAAGGGAGGGGGGATGAGAGAGAGAGAGGATACGCATGAGCATGCGTGGGAATGACATCAACACAGCCCAGCCAAGGCAAGTGACTGAAGGCACAGAGCCCAGAAGGAAGACGGGGTGAAGATGGAAGCGCCCGGGACCCACCAGATTGATCACAGTGCAGCACTGGAGGGCTCAGTCCAACAATTTAAGTGTACCCTAATGTGCTAATATTCTGTGCATACTTATACATTGTGGCATAAGCTACCTCAGGGCCTCTAAAAAGTAGTAATGTTAGCAAAGTTTACTACCGCTTTATTATCACAGGATCCCAGGAGCCTCTCATGGGGCCCCCTACTGACCCAGTGCCCCTTGGGCAGTGCCTAAGTGCATAGTTGCCAACATTAAAAAACAAATTAAGGGACGCTTTTTTTTACTAATGCTATATTTAGAGTAGCTGAGATCCCCTATGTTCCTCTGTACATCACAGTAGTAATCACAAAATGAAACGAGTACTAATAATGGGGCAGAACAAATATAAGGGCTGAGAAGATTTTCTTTTAGTTGAACTAACAAAAGTGTGCCCATTCTAGAGCTGGTAACATTTAGGATATTCAGTATGGACCAGATTCAGGTAGATAGGCGCATATTTGTGCCGGCATAGCGCAGCGCATATACGTTCCGCCGACGCAAACTAGTGAGGCAAAAAGAGTATTCACCAACCACTTGCTCACAACGTTGCGCCGGCATAACTTAAATGTGAAGGCGCAAGCCGGGGTAAGTGGAAGTGGTTGTGACCTTATGTAAATAATGGCCAGAGCCTGGCGCAGATACTTAGGCCAGGCGTATAATCCACGGAGCATATGCAGTGACGTCGACACATGATCGCTTCCCTGTGCGCATGCTCACAACTGCGCCGGCCCAACTTCCTGGGATACGCCGGCGTACCGTCTTACGCCGAGCGCATAAATAGGCCCAGACATGCGCCCGTCCGACGCAAAAGTACTTTCTGCCTTTTTCCCCCCTGAGCAAGGTACTTTTGTTTGGCGATGGCTACTACCGTTCCTTGGAGGGAGAGGAGGAAGAAAATTTGTAATCAGCAGGAGATGTCAGCCCTCATCTCTGCCATTAAGAGGTATGACACCTTCCTCCATGGTGCCCAAAGTCGCCAGACCAGCCGGGACAGGAAACAGGCCATCCTGGAGACCATCGCTGGCCAATTAAACAGCTTTGGCTATGAGACCCGGACAGGTAATGACATTAATAAAAAAATTAAATTATGTCAGGCGCAAGGTCCATGAGAAGGTGGCCGCCATCAGGAGGCCCCAGAGGGGCATGGGGGGTGGCCCACCATGTGCTGTAATCTTGACTACGGAAGAGGAGGTGGTCGCCCGGTGTCTGGAGAGGAAACAGTTGGAAGGTGTAGAGGGATTTGATCCTGTTGCTGAAGCCTCAAGGACAGGTAAGTGTTTTTTATCCTCTATTTGGTGTGTAGCATGTGTGGGGGGGGGGGGGTGGAAGGGGACATGTGACAAGTGTGAGGTTCCACCAACATGTGAATGCTTTGTGTCATCCACAGATGTGCAGGAGGGAGCGGGGCCATCATCTGCTGCCGGTGCCCATACCACATCATCCCCGGAACATCAGTCTGATCCTGACCCCCTAGGAGGCCAGGATCCAGTGGTGGAGGGGAGTGGCCACACGTCTCCTCTAGAGCTAGTTGAGGAGACGGTGATCTCCGATGAGGCGTGGCTTTTTTGGAGGATTCCTCCTCTTTGCCTGGGCCCTCTCGCACCTCCTCCCCCATCAGGGAAACCCCCTTAGGCTCCGCCACCATCAGGGGAAACCCCTCAAGGGCGACACCTTATACCCGGGTCCATACGTCTTCTGGCCCCAGGAAGGCGACAGGTAAGACCAGGGGGGTGTCTGATGTCGTCCACGACGAGGTGGCAAGGGACCAGGCCCGGCAGATCCGGCATATTGGGGAATTAGTCGGGCACCTGGACTGGGTGGCTGACAGCCTGGCCTCCGTGACAGATGCAGTGCAGGATGTCAGCTGCAACTGCGCTGCAGTAGTCACCAGCATAAGGGAGGTGCAGGCAGACGTTCGCACCCTTACTGCGGTGGTCCAGGCGAACGCGGCTGCCATCCGGGAAGAGGGGAGGCAGGGGCAGCACGACCAGCAGCATAATGTCAACCGGCAGCTGAGGATGCAGGCCCAGACCAACCATTTTCTGAGCCGGATTGCCGTGGCCTTGGAGGGCATGCAGCCAACACCTGCTAGGAGTGGCTCTGGATTTTTTATTTTTTCTGCTCAGGTCATGAGCCTTTTTATTTAATTTCTGCTCAGGTCATGAGCCTTTTTATTTAATTTCTGCTCAGGTCATGAACTTTTTTTTTCTCTGCTCAGGTCATGAGCCTTTTTATTTTGATACTGCACACAGTCAGTAGTGCAGACTACAGTGTGACTGGTGTGTGAATGTGGGGGTGGCACTCCTGCCAGTAAGGGGTGTCACCCTCGGTCGTTGGGGAGAAGTTATCCCCACGGCCGTGTGAATGTAGTATGAATGGACAGCGACATCATTGGGGCCTTGGCACGGCGTTGCTGCTCCCAAGTCCTACATGTTGGACTTGGGCTAATTCAATGTGATGTGGATGTGGTGTATGTGAGCTAGGGACCACAGTGGTGTGCATGCGTGCATTGTCCGTGTGCCATGATGAATGTGTGTGTTTAACATCCAAAGATGCCTACCGCGTGGCACCTTCTGGCTGCTCTTCCCTTAGCACACGGGGTAGCCTCGGGCAGGGGGGACTGTGGTTCGGGGGTCAGGTCATCACGTATGTCAATCTGCAGGCCCTTTCTCACGGCGTAGTTGTGCAGCATGCAACATGCACCGATGATCTGACACACAAAGTTTGGGGAATACAACAGGGCCCCCCTGGGGAATACAACAGGGCCAGGCATCGGAAACGGCACATGCAGCAGAGGGCCATCAATGAGTACCTCTGTGTGAGTATGGCACCAGGATAGGGTCAGGAAAGCTTGGCTTTTTTTCGCTACGCCAGTGGATACTGATCAAGGATGCATGCACTGTCCTGTCACCATTTGAGGAGGCCACAAGGATGTGCGTTGTGAGCAGTGACAGTGCATGCATCATTGATACTGTCCCTCTTGTCTTCCTGTTGGAGCACATGCTTTGGGGAATAATGGACAGGGAACTTGAGGCAGAACAGCGCGAGGAAGAGGACTTCTTTACCTCTCAAGGCCCCCTTTATCCAGATAGTATTCTTGCGGGCCCACCAATCACATAGGAAGAAGAGGATTGTGTCAGCATGGAGGTTGAGCCTAGCACTCAGTAGCAGTCTTTAAGGGATTGTTTTCAGTTCCCAAAAACCCATGGAGTTGTACCTGGCTGGGAGGAGGTGGCTGCGGATCATGTCATTCTCAGTGACCCAGAGGACTCCAGATCGAATGCCTTAGCAAACCTGATTAGTGATGGATGAACATCTGATGGGACGGTTCGCAAGCGCTAACCGCGAACTTTCGCAAATGTCCGCAAACCGCAAGTTTGCGGCGGGCCCCATTGACTTTTGTGGCAGGCGAACATTAAAAACCTGCAGGTCATATTTGCTAGCTCTGCACAAATAGTCCCACAAAATGGACACTGACTTTTTTCAAGGCAACAGGTTGCCAGGTCTCGAGATCTCTACCAATAGCTCTCCTAAATGTGCATATATCTCAAATTCCAAAACATTCTAAAAAATTAATTCACTTTATTCTTACAGGAGCTAAGCTTACAATTGCCAAAAATTGGAAGAAACCTAAACACTCTTTCTCGGAAGCAAAAAAAATAAAAAAATCTCCTTGGGCCAGATATATAGGTAGTTCTCTTACTCAGGATGCCTCTTCGATTTCCGCAAACACTGTAAATTAGGTATATAGCTTGTATTATCCCCTTTTCTCCCTCTCTTCTTTGTCCCTTTTTTTTTTCTCAGATTTTTTCCCCGCTTTCTTTTTATTTTTCTCCCCTTCTTTAGGGGAGCCTAGTGATGTTTTGTAAGGGGATTTATCTAGGAACATAGGCTTTGGTTGGTTTAGAGTGTCATACACTCAGCTTATGGTTCATTGTTTTTAATACTGGCCTTTTTTAATTTATTTTGTATATTTTATTGGTGTTCGTTTTTATTGCCTGAGCCTGGATCACTCCTTATTGTGGAGTTGGTTTAAGGATATCACTTTTTGGCAAATAAATATTATACTATATTTTTGAAACACCTGCACTATTGGTGATTTTTTGTTCGCCCAAAGGACTATTGAAGCATCTGGTGGCGTGTACAGGAAGAACTGGAGAGTGGAAAGTGGCACAAGGTGGAGCAGTGTGGATAAGCGGTTGCTATATGCCATCACCCCTGTGGGGGAACATCGTCTGGTAAGTGGGGACCCTTGAGGGGAGCACCAGGATCACTGCGACCATTGCTAACAGGAACACCTCCTCCACGGAAAGCCACCCCCTTTACAACGGAATTTTTTATGCATTATATTGTCATAAGGACGTTACACATAGTTGCACAAACACTTTATCTGGTTCTAACTGGACTATTATATTGTGTCTTGTTATGCAATATATGTCTTAAGGACGTTACACCTTATTGTGGGATTGCACAAGCACTTGATCTGTTCTCAACTGGACTATTATGGACTGCACTGCATCTGAAATATTGTTTTGTACTTGCATCAATATTTGTTTAGTTAACACTGTTGCATGGCATGTTAGACAGTTTATCTACCCTCTATACCTATTGGATTGATTCACTCAGTGGAGTGTCCTTTATACATTGCCGAGGACCCTGGGTGTGATACCTAGGGTATTTGAAACATTAGGCACATTATTTTATCTGATTATTTGATTTATTTCACTTGGTACAGGGCGCTTTATTTCTGTTCACTCAAGGGACTGGGTGTCTAAAGTGTCCAGTTAATATTAAGAGGCACACCCGATTCACATTTACCACTAGTTTATTAAGGCTATCCTTTGTGGGCAGCGCCAATACCCTCACTTTAGTAAACACAGAGGCTTTGGTTCAGAGTGTAATTCAGTATGTCGAAAGGATTTCGTTCCTGGTGCAGTTTGAACCCGATAGGGGCACCAGGAGATTATAAGTATCCTTATTTCTATTGAGTTAGCTTATATAAAAAGGAGTCCTTTCTCTCTTACATCAAAATATAGTTTTTTTTTTAATTGTTTAACTTAATACTCGCATATTTTATTACAATGTATAATCTATGTTATTTTATTTTCTCGCCTTCTCAAATCTGAAGGGGGGAGATTTCCTATCTCCCTCTCTCTGCAAGTCTTTTTTAGTTCCTGCTGACATTTACTAGGTTATGTCCATATTGATATGTATTGTGATTTATTGTAATTTTTATTTTATTACTGAAAATAAAATAATTTGAAAAAAAAAAACTTATGTCTGTGTCCCTGTTAAGGAGTTTCACCCTCTATTTGTCCTGTTTGCCATCATCATTGAAAAAAAAAAGAAATTCCCAAATTTTGGTGTGTCACCAGAAGAGTAAAAGGAAACCTTCCAGTGGGGACAACAGCTCTGGTGACCTGATGTTTCCCCAAGAAGTTCCCTTAATTCACAGGGATTTCCTTTCACTTCCTGATTAGCAATGGGACAATAAGTAAAGGGAAATCTCCCCACTGGGACACAGAAGGAAAACAACAATCTGACAGGGGTTCTAGCCCTCCCTTGCTCTGTCCAAAATAAAAAGTTTTAGCCTATAGTTCTAGTTTATGGATTGGTAAGCTGCAACATACACCATATTTATTTTTGGGGTCCAAACTTACAGCCAGCACGTGTTGAAATGGCACTAGATGCTTGTATACTAAGGCCCCATTCACATTTAGCAATTGTGAAGTGCAGGCAGATTCAAAACAATTCTACAGTCAGGTCCATAAATATTGGGACAGCGACACAATTCTAATCTTTTTGGCGCTATACACCACCACAATGTATATAAAATGAAACAAACAAGATGTGCTTTAACTGCAGACTCGGCTTTATTTTGAGGGTATTTACATCCAAATCAGGTGAACGGTGTAGGAATTACAACAGTTTGTATATGTGCCTCTCACTTTTTATGGGACCAAATGTAATGGGACAGACATAAATCAAGAAACTTTCACTTTTTAATACTGGGTTGCAAATCCTTTGCAGTCAATTACAGCCGGAAGTCTGGATTTCATCCCTGGTGATGCTCTGCCAGGCCTCTACTGCAACTGTTCAGTTCCTGGGGCATTTTCCAATAAGGTTTGTCTTCAGCAAGTGAAATGCATGCTCAATCAGTTTCAGGTCAGGCAATTGACCAACATTCCACTTTCTCTCTCAAAAAAAAAAAAACACTTTGGTTGCTTTCGCAGTATGCTTCGGGTCATTGTCCATCTGTACTGTGAAGCGCAGTCCAATGAGTTCTGAAGCATTTGGCTGAATATGAGCAGATATTGCCTGAAACACTTCAGAATTTATCCTGCTGCTTTTGTCAGCAGTCACATCATCAATAAATAAAAGAGAACCTGTTCCATTGGCAGCCATATATGCCCACGCCATGACACTACCACGCCTCACTGATGAGGTGGTATGCGTTGGCTCATGAGCAGTTCCTTTCCTTCTCCATATTCTTCTCACTCTGGTACAAGTTAATCTTGGTCTCATCTGTCCATAGGATGTTGTTCCAGAAATGTGACAGCTTTTTTAGATGTTTGGCTAACTCTAATCTGGCCTTTTTTTTTTTTTGAGGCTCACCAATGGTTACCATCTGTATTCACTCTGGTGTGGTGAAATCTTATCAATTGTTGACTTTGACACACATACATCTACCTCCTGGAGAGTGTTCTTGTTCTGGCCAACTGTTGAAGGGCGTTTTCTTCACCAGGGAAAGAATTCTTCAGTCATCCAACACCATTGTTTTCCGTGGTCTTCTGGTGTTGCTGAGCTCAACAGTGCATTCTCTCTTTTTAAGACAGTTAATTTGGCCACACCTATTTTTTTTATCTGATGGGTGTTTTTTTTTTTTTCAGCCTAATGGTGGCTTGCTTCACCGACAATGACAGCTCTTTGCATCTCATATTGAGAATTGACAGCAACAGATTCCAAATAGCACACTTAAACCCCGGACCATATTGCTGGTCAAAGACCAGAGCACTTTTTGTGATTCGGCACTGCGTCGCTTTAACTGATAATTGTGTGGTCATGCGATGTGGCTCCTAAACAAAACGGACGTATTTTTCCCACAAATAGAGCTTTCTTTTGGTGGTATTTGATCATCTCTGCGATTATTTTTTGCGCTATAAACAATAGAGCGACTATTTTGAAAAAAAAAGTCAATATTTTTTACATTTTGCTATAATAAATATCCCCCAAATATATATAAAAACACATTTTTTTCCCTCAGTTTAGGCCGATACATATTCTTCTACATATTTTTCATAATAAAAAAAATCACAATTAGCGTTTGGTTTGCGCAAAATTTATAGTGTTTACAAAAAAGGGGGTAGTTTTATGGCATTTTTATTAATATTTTTTTTTTTTAAAGTAATGGCGGCAATCAGCGTTTTTTTCAGTACCGAGACATTATGGCAGACACATCGGACAATTTTGACAAATTTTTGGGACCATTGGCCGCTAAAAGGAGGACGTATAGCTACGTGCTCTCGCCCAGCAGTGCCGACCTGCCATCGTATAATGATGGTGGGCGGTCAGCAACAGGTTAAAATGAACACTGGACCTTACATCTGCTCCTTGTAAATGGGATATTGAGGTAACACAACTGGCTATGGAACAGCCACGTGTCATTACTTTTGGTACCTTAAAATAAAAATATATGGGAGGCATATATACAAGCAGTTGTAATTCCTACTGTTCACCTGATTTGGCTGTAAATACCCTAAAATTTAAGCTAAAAGTATGCAGGTAAAGCACATCTTGTTTAATTTTAAATCCGTTGGGTATAGAGCCAAAAAGATTAGAATTGTGTCGATGTCCCAATATTTATGGACCCGACTTAATTTGTGATAAGATCAAGGCAAAACACACTTTGGTGCCATTCATCCTAAATGGCATCTTTAACCACTTAAGACCCGGACCAATACGCTGGTAAATGACCTAAGGTGTTTTTGCGATTCGGCACTGCGTCGCTTTAACAGACAATTGCGCGGTCGTGCGACGTGGCTCCCAAACAAAATTTGCGTCCTTTTCTTCCCACAAATAGAGCTTTCTTTTGGTGGTATTTGATCACCTCTGCAATTTTTATTTTTTGCGCTATATACAAAAATAGAGCGACATTTTTGAAAAAAAAAAAACACTATTTTTTACTTTTTGTTAAAAAAAAAAATCAAATAAACTAAATTTTAGTCAAACATTTAGGCCAAAATTTATTTAGCCACATGTCTTTAGTAAAAAAAAAATCAGAGGGTTAAAACTTTATTAGGGGGGGGTGGGGGGGCTATCCTGAACCTAACATTAACTGTTTTTTACAGTGCCTGTCACACTGACACTAAATGCAGTGATTAAATCACTGCATTCAGTAACACTGTGACAGGGGGGTGGGGGGGGGCGATCACAAGGGGTTAATATGCCTATGTGAGTGTGTGTCAGTGTTGTGTTGGTGCACACTTACTTGTCATGTCTATTCTCATCAGCAGCGCTGCGATGAGAGAATACATCATTTCCTCCTTCCTGTGTAAACACAGGAGGAGGAAGTGACAGGCTGGGAGCGCGCTCCCATTGGCTGGGAGCGATCGCGGGGGGGGGGGGGGCGGAAAACACGGACATCCGCCCGCAGATCCCGGATCGCTCCCAGAGGTAGGGAGACCCCCGCACGCCACGGAGGGGGTCCCGATGGGACCCCCGAACCGCACTCAGGCGGGGACGTAAATTTACGCCCTTGTGCCTGTACGAGCCATGTTGTGGCCGTATATGTGCGTGCGGGGGTCTTTAAGTGGTTAACAGTGCAATTTTGCCAAGAATCACAGCAAAATGTGGTCCCTTAGCATTGTTGCCTTGACAAACACCTATTCAAGTGAATAGGCTTCCCTAGGCACAACATTTTTATTAGTAAAAAGATTAACTGGAACACTTGTTCTTGCTACATGACATGTGAATTAAGCCTTAAGGGGGTTGTAAACCCTTGTTTTTTTCACCTTAATGTGAAACTTCTAGCAATCACCGCCGCCCCCCATTTTACTTCCCTTATCCCTGGAACTTTACCCAGCGGAGATGCGCTCTTACTCTTCCCGGGGTTCTCGATTGGATAGATAGCAGCGCAGCCATCGCCTCCCACTGCCATCAAATCCAACAAAGCAGGGCCGAGTCATAAATTTGGCAGCCATGGACACCAAATGGAGTGACTTGGATGGATAGGGGGCTACCAGGGTACCCCAGAAGACAAATCAGGGCCACACCACAAAACAAGCTGCACAGTGGAGGCAAGTATGACTTTAAAAAAAAGTAAGCTTTGCAAACAGAACATAGGAGCTACCACTTAAACTCCCACCGACCAGAAAGTGGCTTTATGCTTTACACTTGCCAAATTTAGGAATATCAAGAATACAATAAAGACTTAGACTTTACAGCAAGTGAAGCATTTTAACTCCACTGTAACCAAGTAGCACAGGCTCCAGCAAAATCTTCAACTTGCAGAAATCCGGCTTCAAACGCACTAGTCACTACCTTCCTGTAGCAACAGGCTGGGAGAACTTCAGCAAGTCAAGTAGGCAAATAAATACCACAATGTGCGGTCTATATAGCCATTTGGTACTCTTGCCATGACAAGAACTTTGATGGTCTGTTTATGTTGTATTTTACAACTTATTACTTGATGGCTTTGTACTAATAAGCAAAGTATTTCAAAGATATGAAAATTTTGGGTGCATCAGAAATCTTTTAAAGTAGATGTTTACCACCACTTTGGGGGATGTGGTAGCACAGTCAGATTATCTTCCATGCTAAGAATATAGAGACAAAAAATTTAAACCGCCTCTCCATCAATCCAAGCAAATGGTCAGCAACCTCAGCAGCTCCAATATTCAGGTGCTAAAATATTCTCCCATCCCTGCCGAGACCACGATTATTGTTAGAGGCTATAGCCACTGGCAATAATCACCTCCAGAGTAAAACATTGGCAAGGAGCCCAGACTGGGGTTATCTCGTACTACAAAAAGGACTCTGGATGTGCAGCACCACCCCTTCCTTCCAGTAATTACAGGAGCTGGGACCAATTCCATCCCTTGCTGGCACTCTGGCAGTGGTCGCAGCAGCATCACCCACACTACAACCAATAGTGAGAGCCTAATCGGCACACTACACAAACCATGGAAACTCCTCCAGTGGTTCCCAAAAAAAAAAAGCAAATGGGTGCCAGCAGGGACTTGCCCAGGGCTACCATGCTGCAGAACTGCCCTAGTAAGTGCCTCCCATTTTACTAGAATCCAATTGCCTAAGGGTGATAATTAGGGCTGAATCGCAATTCTTTTGCTCAGACTAAAGATCACGATTCTCAAAAACTGATAGCTAGAACACCTATGCATTAAGGTAAACATCTGGCAGCATCTGGCAATCACAGCAGATGACGCGGCGCACTGAGGCAGGGCCGAGTGATACAGTCGGCGGCTATGGCCGCCGCTGTATCACGGGAGCGCACTAAAAAGCTTTCCACCGTGCGAGCGCCCTCGCATTAAGGTGGAATGCTTTTGTGAGCAGGACCTGAGACAGCCGCCGAGGGACCCCAGAAGACCGCTTTCTGGGACACTGCAAAACGAGCTGCACAGTGGAGGCAAGTATAACATTATTTTAAGGAGGAAAAAAATTGACTTTAGTGTTGCTTTAATCTTTCTCACAGTTCTGTACATCAGAAGCAGTACCACCGGCAACCACTGGGTAGCGCATGAATACAAACAGTTGTACAGAACTATGAGAATGATTGAATACAACTGTGTATCAATGCGCCACCCAGTGGTTGTCTGCGGTACCGCTTCTGTGGCATTTGCGTTCCACGCTGGTTACGTGGAATGGCTTTGACACATAAAAATTGCGGGTCATCCCGTGAGGAGATAGTAGACGGGGCGAATAGAGATTGCGATTCTCTCCGCGATTAATCGTGCAGCTCTAGTGATAATACAACCCCATCACAAAGGATATGAAGATACCGTGTTCTGGTATGTATCAAAAGATAAACGCCAAATAAATCAGATCACACTGTGTGGAACGCCTCCAAGAACACAGGTTTAAAGTGTAAAACTCATTTGCACATGATTGGACCAAGCATGACAAAGTCCACATAAATCAGCCATTGAATTACTGTAAAAACAAAAATCAGTTGGTTCAGAAGTGACTGGCAAAGCCAGCATGTAACCAATTACCATTAAATGTGAAAACATGGATATTTGTTTACATTTAAACCAGAGTATTGATGTTGGTCAAAGCCAACTGGTTTTTAAACCCCCTTTCAAACTGGGGCTAAGGCCACACTTAAAGCGGTATTTCACCCTAAACATAATATCTCCCATGCGATCCAGCATACTGGCGTCAGCGCCAGTATGCTGGTTTTTTTTTTTTAATAGCACACTTACTGTATTATTGTAGAATTCCTTTTCTGTCCCCCGTGGTGGACGGCGCCAGTATAGCGCGTCACATCTTCCTAAAATACCCGATATGGACTCGGGTAATCTCGGCGAAAATGCGGCGCCTGCGCACAGACCTAGGAGCTGACTGCGCAGGCGCCGTATTTCTCCGAGTCCTACGGCTATGGCGCGTCACGCCCTCCGAAATAGGACTCGGAGAAATACGGCGCCTGCGCAGTCAGCTCCTAGGTCTGTGCGCAGGCGCCGCATTTTCGCCGAGATTACCCGAGTCCATATCGGGTATTTTAGGAAGATGTGACGCGCTATACTACAGCCGTCCACCGCGGGGGACAGAAAAGGAATTCTACAATACAGTAAGTGTGCTATTAAAAAAAAAAAAACCCAGCATACTGGCGCTGACGCCAGTATGCTGGATCGCATGGGAGATATTATATTGAGGGTGAACCTCCGCTTTAAGCTGAGCCTTTAAACCCAAAAGGGTTCAAAGCTAGGTTTTGCTGTGCTTTAAGGCGGTGCCTGTTCTTTGCAATGGGCAGACTTTTGTCCCACAAGCACAGCCCTAATGTGAAAAGACTGCAATGAATGAGGCGCTTTTTCAGGTGCTTAGAGGCCATTTCTAGCGCTCAAGCACCTGAAAAACAGTGTGAAAGGGTTCTTGCATGGAAAGGGAAGCAGTGTCATTGCTGAAGCCATTCCTACAAGACACTGGAGAGCTATGGTCAGGCAACTGAAAATGAAGCACACTCAAACTCAAGTCAAAGGACTGCAGAATGGCCACTGTCAAACTGGCATGATCACACTAGGTGTTTTACTATAGAACGCCCATTTTAATTAATACAAAACAAATGCAGCACATAGTCAAATAATATTTTGCTAGCTACATTTTAACCACATACAAGCCCCTCACATCGCTTTAGCTTTTCACATTGCCATGCAGACCAAGCAGTCCAGTGACAAGAATTTGAGCAAATGCTGCCAGGGGTGCTTTCAATTGTCAATTTCTACACCATTGGTGCTAGAGTAAGAAAGTTTCACGTGTTCCAATGTCAGACAGCGTAGTCTGCATTTATACATACAAAGGCACATGATAAAAACTTAATGATTTAAGTTTAGGCTTACTCAATTTAGCACACACCGATTTTAAAGGTTACATTTTACAGAAACATCTGTAAAGTAAACTTACACAGGACCAGGAGGTCAGTCACACTGACACATCAGGTTGCCGCCTCACTGGTCCAGAGGATTAGAAAATTCCCCTGGCTTAATCTTCAAAAAAAATTACTGTGTCAGGAGGTACGTTTGATTGGCGCTGACTAATCAGGACCCATGTAGCCCATCTAGTCAGTTTGGGGCAGCATAAAAGCTCTTTATACATAGCTCCTACACAGTCCCTGCCCATTCAAACGAATGGGTAGCACTTTTGAAGTGCCGAAAAGCTCTTCAGAAGTGCAGCAACACAGGTGCTTTTAACCCCTTGGCTGATAGCGGGAGTTAAAAGCACCTGGCTAGCAGCCAAAAATCAATGCAATTTTCACAAAAGCCCAATGCAGTCAAGCCTTAAGTGCATTTACTGCTAGTCTGAAATATTACATACATAATGAGCCAGAAGTAGACCATGTTTAATTAATTTCTACCCAAATTGACACCGCTTTAACATTTAAAAAAAACACTTGCTAGAAAATAGCACAATTTTTTTTGCATAAAAAGCCCCACAGGCAAGACTTTATGACTGGTGAATTTGAGAAATGTTTTTTTTACACGTTACCCCTTTTGAGTTGGAGGTCTAGCGCTAGAATTATTGCACTTGTTTTAATGTTCAGCAACACCTTACATGTGTGGTTTGAAGGCAGAGAGCACAGATCACTCCAAAGCCCATTCATCTAGCCTGGGGGGGGGGGGGGGGGGGGGTTTGAGGAGAGATTGGCTTTTAAGCCAAAAGATCAGTAACCCAACTCTGTGCATTTAGTAGTATTATAAATTCTAATGGATTTCAGACAACTCCTAGACCAGAAGAAGCTAGTTATAGGAAAACATAGTCTGCTTTAGTCTCGAAGTGCACAGCAAGTTTACAACCTGCAATAAAAGAATCAGCTGGCTCAAAAGTGTTTAGAACAGAACAATTTGCCATGATCAATAACTGGGGTATTTGAAATACAACTTTATTATGATCTAAACGAAAAATGTATGGGAATGACAGTAACAAACAGGATCACCATAGAACATTCTGATGTGACTGTAGCAGTCTTAACTTATATTTGAAACTTTTAAAGGGAATATTATTTGCAGTCCCAAACAGCTAGATATGCAGGTCCAAAATATGAAGGATTTATTTCTCAACTGCCACATTCACTCCAAAGCCCATTCATCTCCTTCAGCATCCCAAAAGGTTAAGCACATGTTCTGCTCAGCTAAATAAAGTGGCAAACACGCTGCACCACTGACATCACAGGACAGTTGCCTATAAAACTAGACTTCTGACTCTGGGCTCGAGCTTCATTCACCTCACAGATCATCATCTTCATCTGGCAGTGCTGTGGTCTGGGCAATCTAGTTAAAAATAAAAAAATACAATTTAAACCACTTTAAAAAATAATGTTTTTACAAGCAACAAACAAATGGGGCAAACCCCAAAATGACAACTTTTAAACATTAAAGGGGTTGTAAAGGTACACTTTTTTTACCTTAATGCATCCTATGCATTAAGGTAAAAAATCATCACAGCACCGCCCCCCCCGAGCCCCCGTTGTACTTAGCTGACCGTTCGAATCTCCCGGGCGCGTCCACGTCGTCCTCTTCGGTTCCCAGCCTGCCCGTTGATTGGCTAGGCGGATTGATAGCAGCGCAGCCATTGACTAGCGCTGCTGTCAATCAGAGCGGATGACGCAGCACGCTGGGGGCGGAGCCGAGTGATACAGTCGGCGGCTATGGCCGCCGCTGTATCACAGGAGCGCGCTCGCAAAACCTTTCCTCCATGCAAGCGCCCTCGCATGAAGAGGGAAAGCTATTGCGAGGAGGAGCCCAGACAGCCGCCGAGGGATCCCAGAAGACAGCTTTCCGGGCCACTCTGTGCAAAACGAACTGCACAGTGGAAAGTATAACATGTTTATTTTTTTTTAAACAAAGGCCCTGACTTTAGTGTCCCTTTAAGGGAAACAAACTTACGTGTAGATCATTCTCATATTGTGCAGCCAACGCAGGATCCATAACCACTTCAGGTGGTGCAAGAGCAGGCATGGCTACAAACTCGAGGTTGGGATCCCCTATCAGTTTTCTGGCAAGCCAAAGGAAGGGCTTTTCAAAGTTGTAGTTACTCTTTGCAGAGATATCATAGTACTGAAAAAAAAAAAAAAAAAAAAAGAAACATTAAACCACAAAAACCACAATTAAACCACTCAAACAAAAAATAACACGTTCTATTCTTTATGGTCTTAAAAATGAGTTTCACTCCTTTAAAACAAAATTGAAACAGAAGTGGGAACAGGGTAATGTCAAAACCAGGTTCCCACACCTCCCCCCCAAAAAAATGCTAATGTAAAGTGCAAATAGGCAGAACTTTTTTGGTGGAGCTCTGCTTTAATTGCCCAAGTTTGTCTAGGAGTCACATTCAGCAACACGTGCCTTGAAAACCACTCAGCACAAAATGCCAATATAGACCAAGTTCAAATGTTCTTTCCACAATGAGGAAAACCCACCATTTGTGTCACACACACCCCCCCCCCCCCCCCAAAAAAACCTCACCAAAGCATGCATGTTCTAAGGAGAATACCCCAAATGTACATACAATTCAAGCACAGATTTTTAATATTTAACCCATTGCTAGGACAAAGTGTTAAAAATTTACTTTGTTACAGGTTCACATTGCAACTAGGAGTTACACCAATTTTAGTGCAAAGAGTGGAATTACACTTTCCAGATGAACAGTGGTAAATGCCCATCAGCACACAAGAAAACAAAGTCTACCAACCTGAAGATTCTTCTTCCTATGAAATACGATTGATTTTGCCTTCACTTTTCTGTCCTTAATGTCCACTTTGTTGCCACACAAGACTATGGGGATATTTTCACACACTCTTACAAGATCTCTATGCCAATTGGGTACATTCTTGTATGTGACTCTTGATGTTACATCAAACATGATAATGGCACACTGAGCTGCAAAGTTAGAAAAGTTTGTTAGTGGTACAGCTACAGCAACTTTAAAGTATACCACATTTTGTCATGTTACAACCAGAAAAGCAAATGTAATTTATGTGATGACAATCAAAGTGGCAGGAAGATTATAAACCAACTTTTTTTTTACAAATAAAACGTGAAAAGTGAAATGCATTTGTCTTTGCAAAAAACTTTAGCTGCAATTATAGTTGCAGGTCTTTCTGGGTACGTTGCTACTAGCTTTGCACAGCTAGTGTGACATGTTTGCCCATTGTTTGCAAAATCGCTCAAGCTCTGACAGGGGGAATTCGATTTTTCAATTCTTGCCACATGTCAATTGGATTTAGGTCTGGACTGACTCATTCCAAAACATTGGAATGACAAGTGCCATGAGGCATAGCAAGACTGACAGCTGAAGGTCCACTAATTGTATATCCCTGATCTAAACCATTCCATTGTAGTGCCGGCTGTATGTTTAGGGTCATTGTCCTGCTGCAAGGTGAGCCTCCAGCCCCATCAAGCTTTTTTTCAGACTAAAAGGGTTCTCCAAGATTGCCCTGTATTTCGCTCCAGCCATCAACTCTGACCCAGTCTTTGCTGAAGAAAAGCATTCCCCCCCCCCCCCCAACATGATGCTGCCAGCACCACGTTTCATAGTGGGGATGGTGTGTTCAGTGTTAGTTTTCCACCAGAGTTTTGCTTTCAAGTCAGAAAGTTCAATTTGACTCATCTGACCACAGCACCTTCCATGTTTGCTGTATCCACATATGGCTTTTTGCAAACTGAACATCTTATGGCTCCCTTTCAACAAGGACTTTGTCACTCTTCCATAAAGGCCATATTTGTGGAGTGCACAACTAATAGTTGTCTTGTGGACAGATTCTCCCACCTCAGCTGTGGATCTCAGAGTCCCCTCCAGCGTTATGAGTCTCAGCCGCTTCTCCGATTATGCTCTCCTTTCCTTGCCCAGCCTGTCAGTTTAGGTGGAAACTTGCAAACACAGGTGGACCATTTACCAATTAGGCAACTTCTGAAGGCAATTGGATCCACTAGATTTTAGTAAGGGTATCAGAGTAAGGGCCCTTTCACACGGGCGGACGAATGGTCCGTTTTTCAAATGTCCGCTTACGGACTCACAATGCATCCCCATATGGGATCCCGGACGTTAGCGGATGACGCATCTGCTAACATCCGTCATCATTCGCCTCCGTCAAGACCCGTTTTTTCGGACAGAAGAAAATCCTATAGGGGAGGGCGGTCCCTACACACTGCAGGGACCGCCCTGTTCGCCGACAGCTCAGCGGGGATTTACGGATGATCCCCACTGAGCAGACGGACACCCCCGGGTGGATCAATACGGATCCACTCCGTGTGAAAGAGCTTTAAGGGGACTGAAAACAAATGCACACCACACTTTTCAGATAATTGTGATTTGGAAGAACAAATACATTTTACAAATATGTGCCACTTTGTGTTGGTCCAATCACACAAGACAGTACCAATCTCCACCATCAAAAGTGAAAATTTTAGTATCCACTAGAAATATTTTAATACTGTGGTCAACAGGGGGAGATAACCCTTAACCAACTGAGTTAAAGCAAAGGTTTGTTTTAAGGTCTCGTTACCTTAAGTGGCAGTTTACCTCAACCCGAACTCAGAAATTAGGGGAAGCAGTTATCTCAAACTGCTCAGGTTAATTTGAAATCAATATTTCCCACTGCACTAAGCAACACCCTCCTGCAGATGCTGAATTTAGTCCTCTGAGCTGCATACTTTACAATATGCATCTAGAATAAGAATGTCCATGTCCTTTAGGCTTGAATGGTAAATGCATGTGCAGTATTGGAATGTTCAAGTCTATATAAATTTGGAAATTGTCAATGGTAAAAATGCATATCTTTCCACTTGACTAGTGATTAAATCCCAAACATGCTAGCCTGACTAAGGAACTGTCTACTATAGTGCTTAGTTAGTCCTCTGCAACCCTTTTAGTTCCCTACATAACTGCTTTAAGGGAACACTATAATGCCAATGAGTTGCAGTTCTGGGGCCGCCATCACATTCAAGATGGCGATACATTCAGTTTTGTAGCTAAATCACATGTTATAAACGTTTATTTTAGAGGGAGACAGCATTTGCACAAGCAGACATAAAAAGCCAACATTTTGATACAAGCTAGACTGAAGTGAAATGCAAGCAGGTAAATGCGTTGGCGAATCTGTTGTGAGCAGCTGCTTTATTACATTACTATTAAACTCATACTGCCAAGTCTTTCAACAAATCTAAAAGTGCCTTTGAGCAGTTTTAGTAAATATTGACACCCATTTTAAAATACTCATAACAGTATATGCTTTTTTTAAATGCATTTAATTTACGGGAAAAAAATGCCTGCGACATTTTAAGATGTTGATAGGGCGGTATAACAGTTAAAATGAAATTAAGTTCTCTGCATTCCTCACCCTGGATGTAATATCCATCGCGCAAACCACCAAACTTCTCTTGACCGGCAGTATCCCATACATTGAATTTAATAGGACCTCTGTTGGTATGGAAAACCAGAGGGTGGACTTCAACACCAAGTGTGGCTGTAAAAAAACAACAAGTCATTTACAAACAATCAAGAGAATTATACAACACTTGCAACTTACCAATAACCTGAAAAAAAAAAGCAAAAGGCATACTTTCTCTTCAAACTACACTGGTGGAAAAGCCTTCAGCATGGAGCGGGAGGGTTAGAGGTCTGGTTCTGCTCAGCATGCTGTGGTTCTTTCACCTCTAGGTCAAGACATGACAAGTAGACAGAGGAGGGCACCAGAGTGCATCAGTGGACCAGATAGTCCCATGAGAATGCTCTGATGCTGAGGAATTTATAGCCAAAGAAGGTTGTGTGGACAGTGAAAGGGTGTACATTACAGTTCCCCTTCACAGTACACCTTTAAAGCGGTCATTTAAAAAAAGATTGAAGAGACTACTGGAGAGATTAGATGTTTGCGCCTACACTCAAAATTCCAGCAAGAGCACACCCCCACCTACCTGAACTGCTGAAACATTTCAGGTTTCAATCTGCCTGTGAGCCCTGGTTCACACCAGTGCGGCTTATATACTGTGCTACTTCAGGGCAATTTCAAAGCCGCAGATCAGTGCAATTAGACCCATTTTAATTGTGGCTTGGGACTTAAACAGAAGTCTACGCACGTTGCAAAAAAGTAATGCAGGAATCTGATTTGCAATGATTTAAACATGCCCAATTACAGGCAAAGTGGTGCAACTTCCATGAGATTCTGAACTGTCATATCACATGACAAACTGCACGTGTGAACAGAGAATAATAAAAGGAGCAAGGAAGAAATGTTGCGCAGCCATGAATTTCCACACAAACGTAACTGCACACTGACCAGCCTTGCACGGATTTAAAGGGGGGACGCGCAGCAAGTCTGGCATTCAAACACTAGTCTAGTATGGCTGAATTTGCATAGCACTCGGACCAAACTTTTCGGTCTGCAGAAGAACGGGATCACATGGGTGTTTACACTAATCCAATTCCTATTCGAATTTGCAGTTAACACTGCGATAAGACCCGATTTGGGGGTGTCACCAACTTTCAGTTCGCATAGGGCAGTGTGCACTGCCATCAGGAAACATTCAATGCGGGAACCTGCAGGGTTCCTACATTGCTGCAGTGTGAACCGAGCCTCTGGACTGCTTTGTAGCAGAGACTGCTTACTAGGGCCATCATTCATAGTCCACTATAAACTGAAGAGCTGTAGGCTTTTCCCTTGTAGCCTATGGAAAGATTTTGGGTACCACAATTTCAAGTTTAGTATTCATTTACTCAACACAACCTTGTTAACCCCACCCCCCAAAAAAAGCAATATATGCATTTGTTTGCACAAATAACCTTAAGCATATGGTTTACTTGCACTATAGGTTTTATAAAACATGTGCATTAACATGACGATATATATAGATATCTATATAAAATGTTTTACGTAAAAGCCCAATGTGCAGTTAACATAAGTGAATTGCAAAAGTGGCCCAGACAGCAAAGGGTTAAAGTTTACATACCTACGTATTTTTTCTCAAATTCACCAGTCAAATGTCGTTTTACAAATGTTGTTTTACCAGTACCACCATCACCAACCAGAACAAGCTGAAACAAAAATATAGCATTTTAATGTAAAGAACAAACATTTTAAACAATTTAAACAAAATATTACACATTACTTTTACCTTGAACTGAACTTGAGGTTCTCCCTGGGCTGCCATGGTATGTGTGTGGCTAGGAGAAAACAAATGTACAACATTTAGATTTTGATAGCGTCAGCAACATGAGCAGTGGTATTGAAAACTATATAATAGGCCACTCATCCCCCAAGGCAGACAGCTCCAGGCCTCATTCAGACAGTTAACAGAGCGTTAGTCACCCCACCTCCTAACATACACCCACTTCCTGATGGCCTATTAAAGAACCGATTTATGATTGGAGCACAGCAGAAGTTCTATACACTATAATACCATAGAATGTAGCAAGTGACAGGTTAAACATGTGAACAAAGTCACATATTCAAAAACACCAACTACTTCATGCACTCACTAGGTTTAAAAATTACACTTTTCTTATTACTTTCCTGTAGTCACATGATCATTAATGCACCCCTCATTTCTGCAGGCATCACCTTTGCCATTAATGTCATAGGCTTCCAGGGTGGCCGCATCTACCAGCTACATTGAAGATGGACAGCTGGTATTTTAGGACCACCTTACAATCAGGAGCACAGTAGAGGGCAACTCTACACAGCATTAGC
This sequence comes from Rana kukunoris, assembly GCA_029574335.1. Taxonomy (NCBI): domain Eukaryota; kingdom Metazoa; phylum Chordata; class Amphibia; order Anura; family Ranidae; genus Rana; species Rana kukunoris. Next base: position 205,717,722 of record CM056049.1, on the reverse strand, counting down.
ATTGTCACCCTGCTACTAAAGTGCATAAACAAATAAACTTGCCGGACCACCAGGCAAAAGCCAAGCTCAAAATGCAGCTATTGCATTTAAAAAAGTAAACCTCCCTTTTATTGTTTATACATAAAATCAAGCCCATAAAGCTTACCGCTAGGTACTGAATACATCACCTAAACTTGCACTGTTGAGATATTTACTGTATACATTGCAGATTACATCATTGGCATATGTGCTCCAAAGGAACGGTTGTCTGCATGTGCGAGTGATTACATGGTGGCTCTGGCCACTCAGCGCCAGAAAACCACTGGGGAAGATGTCAGTCTCAGCAGGCGCTGCCGAAGGGCTTTATTTAAAAAGTATTTTATAATGAGCCAATTTGCAACACATACTAGCTCATTATGCCTTTGTCTTAGTTTTTTGTACAGGGTTTGCAACCTTTTTAAAAGCTAAAGTCGAGCACAATTATTCTAATGGTTTGTACAGCCACCTGATCACTTTTACTGACCCACAAAAGTGGGATGACCCACAATGGAGGGGAGGGAGCCCATGGGACTTGCGTCCATAGGTCATTTGTTACCTCTCCTAGCTGCACAGAGGAAAAACACACACACACACACACATAAATGTACATCACTACGTTTCTGGTGTTATTTTTCCCAGCTGCTACGACCATGAAAGAAGCAAATTGTGCCCAATCTGCAGTCATTTAGCTACAATGGTAAGGTAGCATCCACACCTAAGCAAATTGGAATTGCAGACATCATACAGGGAATTAAATTGTGCTAAAATCGCCAAAACACTGCTGCTCCTGAACAAGCAGACAGTTGTGGTCCCCCCCCCCCCCCCAGCTATTTTCACACTGAAGAAGCTTTAGCGCTAAACATAGCACCTGAAGACTGCCTCCTATGCCACCCCAGTGTGAAAGCCAGGACTAGTCACACATTCGGCGGCTATGTACGCCGAGCGCATCACATGGGAGCACGCCTGCAAGGCAACCCCCTTGGGAGAAAGCTTTCCAGAAAGGGTTAGTTATTGCTGGGAGGAACAGAGAGCTGTCGTGGGACCCTTGAAAACAGCGTTCAGAGCCACTCTGCAAAACTAGTGGCACAGTGGAGGCAAGCATGACATGCGTCATAAAAACTGAACCTTTACAATCACTTAAATGGCTTTTTCACACCATGTCCATTGAGCTGCATTTTCTGCCCCTATAGATGTGCAGTGGCATGAAACACAATCGTTAGATCATGGATGTCTAGATGTAGGGATTTTAGAGTGCTTGGGTAGACTAAAACTTTAAAGTAATCTCTGGAACAAACATCACTGGAAGACATTCCCTTCCATTCCTGTTGTGTTGGCAATACCACCATTTTACAGAATTTAAAAGTGAATCTAGCAAGGACAGAGGCAGCAATACATAAAACCAGAGCTTTTTTTCTCATAAAATGAGTGCAGGAACTCAACCACAACCCCGTTCATATTTCAAAAAACTAGTAGAGAATCTTAAAGGGGCATTAAATACCAGGATTGCATTACATACAGAGTGCAGAGTTCAGGGGGTTACACAGAGTGCAGAGCTGTCACTTGTAAACACAGAAACCAGACTTCTGTGTTTACAAGTGATTGTAGTGAGCAGGCACCAAAGGGTCTGAGCCAGAGGTGGTGGAACTTAGTTCCCCCAAGTTCCCCCTGAAAAAAAAGCCCTGCATAAAACCCAACAAGGGCTCCAATACTTTGCAAACAAAAGTTATACTTTATACAAAGGCCTTTTAGAACAAACCATGAGTAAGCAGACAATCACAGAAGAACATGCATAGTTCCTGCTGCAATAGAAAGACACCTACACTCTTTCCTGGCTGCAGCAAGTATAAACTGAGCTGCACATTACAACAGATGACCAACTCCTGCGCACAAGTTACTTCATTTTGTGCTGGTCAATGGGAGATGCCAGAGGGAGCCAGACTGGTAGAGGAGAATTATATATTGCCTTTAGTTCCACTTTATCTTTGCCTTTTCACATCACACCCTCCAATATATTATGCAGTCTCTTCAAATGTCATACTGCAGCAGATCTTCTGTTAAGATGTCACAGCCAGAATCCTGCACCAGTTACCCCTCAGGTTCCAGCAGCCGAGGCCCCAACTGGGCTCTGCCACCAGCTGCCCTAATGTGCTTCCAGCGTTAAAAGGGCATCTCAAGGCACTGAATTTTCACCTAAGGGCAAGAATGGCAGCAGAGCACAGAGGAAAAAAAATCCCACCATTCAGTTCAATGGTCCCTCACTGATGCAAACAGAGGCCAGTGAAACAAATGGGATTTTGCTTGTTGGGCATCTTCGAGCGTTAAAACTCAGATGTGAATGCAGCCTAAAATGTAAAACCCCAACCAAAAATTTCAGTTACTGGGAGATTCAGCAACAGAGCCAAATTTGTGGACTGGATCTTCGCATCCCACCATGCAAGCATGAGATGTCCTGCCTGCACTTCCAGACTGGTCCCAAAGCTCCCTGGGACATGCCAGGATTTGGTAGGTAGGGAGGAAAAGCAGAAGTGGATTGTGTCAGAAAAGAAGGTCTAAGACCCCCTTTCACACTAGGGTGTTTTTCAAGCGTTATTTGAGTGAAGCCTCATCTGCAATGCTAATGTGCTGGTAAAGGACCACCAAGTTCCTAACATTTTAGGGCGTTCTTGCAGTGCTTCAGTGAGAAAGCACAAGGCATTTTTACAGCGCTTTCAATTAATTTCAATTAAGAGGTGTGCGAGTTTTTTCAGCAACCAAAAGCTGCTTCAAAGATGCTGCTTGCAGGACTCAGTGTGAAAGGGTCCATTGAGGTGCATGGAGTGCGTTTTATGAGCATTTTAATAGCGTCATTTTTAACGCTAAAACGCTCTAACGCTTCAGTGTGAAACTGGCCCAAAGTAAAAAATATTTTATACCCTAAAGCAGGGTCACTTAAGCAATTTGTGCCTCTCAGATAAGTTCAGAGACACCTTTGACCTTTTTAGCCATCTATTAAAAGCATTCCTCCCACTGATCACCACGTGTATTATGAATTGTAGATCTAGTAATTTTAGGAGAGGTTCCCAGAGACTAGAAAGTCATTTCAAGAGTTCCTGTGTTGAAAAGGTTGAGAAAGGCTGCCTTAGTGCAATCCCTGTTTTAGCCCTGGTTCACACTGGGCTGCAGGAGTGAAATCATGCGAGTTTAAGCTGAACTCACACGATTTCACTCCTGCTGGCAGTCCCGGTGTCGGCTGCAATTTAAGAGACATCTGTGCAGGTTACTGCACAGATGTAAATCACGTCCTGAAATCACAAATAGTACAGGAACTACTTTTTGAAGTCGGTGCAGCGCCGCAGATGCGGCATTGCACCGATTAGGACGGTGTCATTTCCGGCAATTGCTGCCGATTTAAGATGCGATTTCACATGTGAAATCGCATCTCAAATCAAACTAAATCGTACCCAGTGTGAACATAGGCTGAAAGTGGAACTACAGCAAAACCTAATCAGCCACATTCTAAAACGAACCTAGTCTCTTACCTGTTCTGAAGGCACTCCGGTCTCCAGGGCTTCGACCCCCCCCCCCCCCCCCCCCCCCAACTAAAATATGTCACTGTAGAGTTTCTATTGGGCTTCCATTGGCTGCCTCTCCTACACTGTAGCCACAGGTTTAGTCAGGTTCCGTTTTGCGTTACTTCGACTTTAAAGTGGAGTTGCACTCAAAAATGTAACTCACTTTTTGGAATCCCCCATCCGATGTCACATTTGGCACCTGTCATGGGAGAGGAGGGAGCAGATACCATACCTGCTTAATATAAGCATTTGCTCCCACTTCCTGGCATAGGTCACTGCGGTGATATATGCCACTTCTGCGCCTACTCTGTCCTCCCCGGCTGTCTTCTGGGCCAGCAAGGACTTGCAGCGCGACTCACGCATGGGCAGTACAGAACCAGAAAGTGAAACCACATGGCTTAAACTTCCCGATTCTCTTACCGAGGATGGCCGCAGCAGCGAACTGCACAACAGATCAGCTTCGGCTGCCGACATCACGGGCACCCAGGACTTACAAATGTCCATATATTAAAAGTCAGCAGTTGCAGTATTTGTAGCTGCTGGCTTTTAGGCAGACCTCTTTAAAGGTAAAAACCATTTCACCCCTTAGGCTTGGTTCACACTTCTGCGATGTGGGAACCCCAAGAATCCACTGCAGGTTCCTGCATAGCACTCGATGCACAAGTCAGTTCACACTACCATATGCAAACTGATGGGGAGTGTCAATGCAATATAACCCCATTTCAGCTCGCATATTGCACTGCGAACTGTCAGTTTTGACACAAGTCTGATCGCATAGGTGTGAACACTCATGTGATCAGATTCTGGTGGGGACCAAAAAAGGGTCCTGTGCATGTTTGGTCCAAATGCGTTGCAACATCAGCCATACTATCTGTATGGCTGAAACTGCACTGCACAGACATTGCATGCGATTTGTAGAGCAAATCACAAGCAATCTTGCACAACGCACAAATGTGAAGTGCTCTTATACCTGCCCCCAGTGCTGTGCCTGGATACATCTTTGCTCTCCCAACTCATGGAATTGTGACGGCAGAAAGGAGGGGGAAAAAAATAGTTCATCTTGTCTGTTTGAACGTAGATCTGTATATCCCAAGGATGTTTGATGCAATTTACTGTTGAAGTCACTGCAACTTGAAATAGCAGATATGAATTGTCATTGGGAATCATGGGGCATGACTTGTCAAGCAACTGAGGTCGAAAGTCGCACAAGTGTGAAAGTTGCCCTAATCAAGATTGAGGTGCCAGCACCCGAGAGCCGATTCAAGAATCGACTTGGGTGAGGGACACTGCTGGATGCCTGGACAGGCAAGTTTCCCAATAGTAAGTCAACAGCTACAGTGTTTGTAGCTGTCGGCTTCATTTTTGGGGGATGGAGGCCAGAACTCCTTAAGCTTAAAGTTGCTCTGACCATGTTTCAGGCTACTTTACACTGATTTTTTTGCAATTTTTAAAGGACATGCGACACATCGCAGATGTGTTTTTAACACTTTATTGCTTTCAATAAGGTGCTTTCTGGTAAACATGCTCCAAACATGAATTCTCACCACCTCAGTGTGAACACAGGGACAAGTTTTTCCTAAGCTTTTCAAGCGTTAAGGGAAAAAAAGCTTGTGTGAAAGCAGCTTTTATCCCTTAGATCATTCAATTTTTTTGCCCATCACTGGACTTGTTCGAATCAATATCTAAGCCTCAATATCAAAGCCTGTCATGAGGATCAGAAAACATGGGTGAGGTGTGTGCATCCATGGATGCACACAGGGTTTGCTGAGGAAGCACTGGTAAGGAGCCATAAGTATTCTAGAGGAGGACTGGGACCACTTTGTGAATTACTATATCACAGATCAATAAAGAAAAAAACGTTTAAATCACATTAAAGGTCAGAACAGCTGAGATATAGCAAACAAAATATATATATTTGTTTTACTTTGAATAGCTCAGTAGTTGCTGTTTATTTGTAAAACAAAAATAGGGTGGTATTGAGATTACAACCCCAAGCATTGAATGGGGGAGAAACCCAAGCAATGATGGAGAGGAGATCACATCACCAAGCATTGAGCAGTGGTGGTGGGGGGTTAGGGAGATCACAACCCCCAAGCATTGAGCAGTGGTGGTGTAGTTATATCCCGAAACCACCCCCCCTCCATGCTTGAGGTTGTGATCTCCCCATCAATGCTTGGGATTGCCCCCCCCCCCCCCACAACATTAAAGGGGTTGTAATGGTAAAAATAAATTACCCTAAATAGCTTCCTTTACCTTAGTGCAGTCCTCCTTCACTTACCTCATCCTTCCATTTTGCTTTTAAATGTCCTTATTTCTTCTGAGAAATCCTCACTTCCTGTTCAACTACACACCATAACGCAAGGCTTTCTTCCTGGTGTGGCAAAAGCCTTTTGAGGGGGCGAGCAGGCAAGTCAGAACACACTACTTTGCAGATAAGGAGCTGTGTTAATGGGCATCCTGACACTGCTGCTTACCCACTCGTCCCTCAAGTGGCTTTCTCCACACCAGGGAGAAAGACTCACATTACTGTGTGGAGTTACAAACAGAAAAACAGGAAGTGAGGATTTATCAGAAGAAATAAGAACATTTAAATGCAAAATGGAAGGATGAAGTAAAGGAGGCCTGCACTAAGGTAAAGGAAGCCATTAAAAAAAAAAAAAAATACCTTTACAACCATTTTAAGCAGTGATGGGGGGGTCAAACCCAAAAGCAGCGATTCCTATTGAGCAGTAGGGAGATCACAACCCAAAGCAATGATGGAGAGAGCACAACCTAAAGCAGCGATGGGGGGGTAGTGAGATCACAACCCAATGCAATGATGGAGAGAGCACAACCTAAAGCAGCGATGGGGGGGTAGTGAGATCACAACCCAATGCAATGATGGAGAGAGCACAACCTAAAGCAGCGATGGGGGGGGGGTAGTGAGATCACAACCCAATGCAATGATCAATGGGGGAGATCACAACCCTACAGACACGTGCTACCCTCCAATGACAATAGGAATAGCAGACTCACGAGGAAACATCATGAAGTTTAGTCACCGTAAAGGAAGGAGTGCCGAAAACCTAACACGTGATGACACACGGCTGTAAAGCCAACCATCACAATGATATCCGCATGAGAATGAGGCCTACCACCCAGAGTATAAAGTATGATGGAAGTCTATGGGCCTCAGGCCAGGCCTCGCACAGACGCCGCTCCCGCCATAGGCAGCCACATGGGGGAAATGAAAGGAGTGTAATGGCGGAGCACCGCTTCCTGCTGGCCTCCCTCCCACACATAGACCCCGGTCCTGCCTTCGGGAGGTAGTCAGACTCGCTCTACTACCGGGACCTCTCCGGTGAGGGAGTAGGGCGCCCGACCTCTCCGGTAAGTGCAGGCCTCGACGGGTGGAGCCCCGGAGTGCCTAGTCACGGGCCGGAGGGAAGGATGAGGTGGCCGGCAGTGAGGGAGAATGCCCACACAAACCATGAACAGACTACACCCTATACGGAGACTCACCGGCGGCCGCGGGCCCACAGCGCCGGGCAATGGAAAAAGCGCGCCAAGCCGCCTCCCCCGCCCCCTGTCAGGGGACTCAGCGCCGCCGCCCGCCCGATCCCCCTTCTACTCACCCGAGGGGTCTATATCCCGCCCAGAACAACGGCAAACTGCTACGCGACTAAAGGGCCGAGCACAAGGGCAGAGGGCGAGCTGTACCGCGAACGATGGACGGGATGCACGACGGATTGTAAAATGCGGCCTCCCTCAGATCAGCTCTCACCTTCCAGAAGAGTCTCTGTGTAAAGCAGCGAGAGAAAATGGCGGAAGCGGGATTCAAATACTAGGGCGCGCGCTGTGGGCGGGACCAGCGTCACATGGGCGGGCGAGGACGTCACTGCAGCCTAGACTGCGGCGGGCTGAGCGGGAAGGGGTTTGCTTTAAACGCAAGTTGGAGAAAGAGAAAGAAAAATCAAGCGGGCTGGGTGTCGGTGAAATGTACAATGTAGGACTTCTCACAGGGGGAATATGGCGGCCCGCTCTTCTCTTTCCGAGTTTTGCTGGTAGCAGGAGCCGGAGTCACTGGGCCACAATGAGTCTGCAGGGAGAACTGCCGCCTCTCCTTATCTGCAAACTTGTTGGATCTCAATGTGTTTTGTTTTCCTGCATTTAGAAGGCAGCTCAACAGAATCACGAGGTTTGCCATACTGTACAGCCAGTGATCACTCGCATCAATTTGCGTGTTTGTACAGCCAGTGATCACTCGCAGCGATTTGTGTCTGTTCTTTAGCCAGTAATCACCTACAGTGATACAGCTGTACAAACATGCAAATCGCTACAGGTAATCACTGGGTGTACAAACACACAAATTGGTGCGAGGGATCACTGGCTGTACAAACACACAAATCGCTGCAGTTGATCACTGTCTTTACGAACAGAAAAATTGCTGTGGGTGATCACTGGCTGTACAAACAGGCACAAATCGCTGTTAGTGATCACTGGCTGTACAAACACGCAAATCGCTGCAGTTGATCACTGGCTGTACAAACAGACACAAATCACTGCAGGTGATCACTTTCTTTACAAACAGAAAACTTACTGCAGGTGATCACTGGCTGTACAAACAGACAGAAATCGATGCAGGTGATCACTAGCTGTACAAACATGCAAATCACTGTGGGTGATCTCTGGCTGTACAAACAGACACAAATCTCTGCGGGCGAACACTGGCTGTACAAACATGCAAATTGCTGCGAGTGATCACTGGCTGTACAAACATGCAAATTGCTGCGAGTGATAACTGGCTGTACAAACACGCAAATCACTGCAGGGGATCACTGGCTGTACAAACAGACAAATCACTGCGGGTGATCACTGGCTGTACAAACAGACACAACTCTTTGCGGGTGATCATCACTGGCTGTACAAACATGCAAATTGCTGCGAGTGATCACAGGCTGTACAAACACGCGGATCACTGGCTGTACAAACAGACACAAATCTCTGCGGGCGAACACTGGCTGTACAAACAGACACAAATCTCTGCGGGCGAACACTGGCTGTACAAACATGCAAATTGCTGCGAGTGATAACTGGCTGTACAAACACGCAAATCACTGCAGGGGATCACTGGCTGTACAAACAGACAAATCACTGCGGGTGATCACTGGCTGTACAAACAGACACAACTCTTTGCGGGTGATCATCACTGGCTGTACAAACATGCAAATTGCTGCGACTGATCACAGGCTGTACAAACACGCGGATCACTGGCTGTACAAACAGACACAAATCTCTGCGGGTGATCACTGGCTGTACAAACATGCAAATTGATGCGAGTGATCACTGGCTGTACAAACATGCAGATCACTGGCTGTACAAGCAAACACAAATCGCTGCGGGTGATCACTGGCTGTGAAAACATGCAAATCGCTGTGGGTAATCACTGCCTTTGCAATCAGTGGCTGTGTGAACAGGCACAAATAGAGTGGCCAGACAGAAGCCACTTCTCTGAAAAAGTCACATGACGGCTCACCTGGATTTTGCCAAAAGGCAGCCGAAGAGGAAGGAAGCATGAGAAACAAAAATTCTCTGGTCTGATGAAACAAAAATTGAACTCTTTGGCCTGAATGGCAAGAGTCAAGTCTGGAGGAAACCAGGCACCACTCATCACCTTGCCAATATCTTCCTTACAGTGAAGCATGGTGGTGGGCAGCATCATTCTGTGGGGATGTTTTTCAGCAGCAGTAACTGGGAGACTAGTCAGGATTGAGGGAAAGATGAATGCAGCAATGTACAGAGACATCCTTGATGAAAACCTGGGTGAAGGCTCATCTTCCAATAGGACAATGACCGTAAGCACACAGCCAAGATAACAAAGGAGTGGCTACGAGACAACTCTGTGGATGTCCCTGAGTGGCCCAGCCAGAGCCCAGACTTGAACCTGATTGAACATCTCTGGAGAGATCTGAAAATGGCTGTGCACCGATGCTCCCCATCCAACCTGATCCAGCTTGAGAGTTCCTGCAAAGACGAGTGGCAGAATCTACCCAAAAAATAGGTGTGCCAAGCTTGTAGCATCATACTCAAAAAGGCTGTAATTGGTGCCAAAGGTGGGATTTTTTTTTTTTTTTTTATAAATTTGCAAAGATTTTAAACAATCTCCTTTCACTTTGTTATTATGGGTAGGGTTGAGCGAACCCAAACTGTAAAGTTCGGGTTCGTACCAGACTTTTGGATTTTTTGTACCCGAACCCGAACAATTTACTGTACTGTAAGTTTGGGTTCAGTGTTTGGCAATGTAATGGCGCGCTGCAGGGCAGCCAATCACCATTTGTTTTACTCGTGTGACCTAGAAGCCATCACAGCCATGCCTACTAATGGCATGGCTGTGATTGGCCAGTGCAGCATGTGACCCAGCCTCTATATAAGCTAGAGAAACCAGCACAGCTCATCACTCTGCTTTAGATAGGGTAGGAAAAGGCTGCTGCTGCTTCTTCTGTGGGAGAGAATTAGATAGGAGTCAGACTGTCCTGCTTCAGAAATCACATTACTTAGCGATCTACATAGCATTAGATAGTTACTTTAGGGAAAGGTTCCTGCTTGTGCTTGTAGGGAGAGAAATATATGGGAGTATGTCCTGCTTCAGAAATCTAATTACACCAGCACTGCATATGTTACTGTGAGATACTCTGCAAGATACTTTAGGGGAAGGTTCCTGCTTGTGCTTGTAGGGAGAGAAATATATAGGAGTCTGTCCTGCTTCTAAAATCTAATTACACCAGCACTGCATATGTTACTGTGAGATACTCTGCAAGATACCTTAGGGGAAGGTTCCTGCTAGTGCTTTTAGGGAGAGAAATATATAGGAGTCTGTCCTGCTTCTAAAATCGAATTACACCAGCACTGCATATGTTACTGTGAGATACTCTGCAAGTTACTTTAGGGGAAGGTTCCTGCTTGTGCTTGTAGGGAGAAAAATATATAGGAGTCTGTCCTGCTTCTAAAATCGAATTACACCAGCACTGCATATGTTACTGTGAGATACTCTGCAAGATACTTTAGGGGTAGGTTCCTGTTTGTGCTTGTAGGGAGAGAAATATATAGGAGTCTGTCCAGCTTCTAAAATCTAATTACACCAGCACTGCATATGTTACTGTGAGATACTCTGCAAGAAACGTTTCTTCTATTGTGCTATTCAAAAAACATCCATTTAGTGCAAAAAAAATTGCAGTGTTTCCTTCATATCTGTACATGTGAGATAAACACTTTAGCTAGTGTTCTTCTATTGTGCTATTCAAAAAACACCCATTTAGGGCAAAAATAAATATTTTGCAGTGTTTCCTCCAGTGTTTGCAGTGTTTTCTCCATATCTGTACGTGTGAGATAAACACTTTAGCTACTGTTCTCTTATTGTTCTATTCAAAAAATACCCATTTAGGGCAAAAAAAAAATATTATGCAGTGTTTCCTCCAGTGTTTGCGGTGTTTCCTCCATATCTGTACGTGTGAGATAAACACTTTAGCTAGTGTTCTTCTATTGTGCTATTCAAAATACACCCATTTAGGTCAAAAATATATATTTTGCAGTGTTTCCTTCAGTGTTTGCAGTGTTACCTCCAGGGCTTTTTTTCTGGGGGAACTTGGTGGAACTCAGTTCCACCACCTTTGGCTCAGACCCTTTGGTGCCGGCTCACCACAATCACTTGTGAACACAGAAGTCTGGTTTCTGTGTTTACAAGTGACTGCTTTGTAACCCCCTGAACTCTGCACACTGTATGTAATGCAATTCTGGTATTTAATGCCTCTTTAAGACCCTTCTACTGTTTGTGAAATCTGAACGGGTCGTGGTTGAGTTCCTGCACCTATTTTCTGAGAAAAAAAACTCTGGTTACCTCCATATCTGTACATGTGAGATAAACACTTTAGCTACTGTTCTTCTATTGTTCTATTTAAAAAACACCCATTTATGTCAAAAAAATATATTTTGCAGTCTTTCCTCCATATCTGTATGTGTGAGATAAACACTTTAGCTACTGTTCTTCTATTGTGCTATTCAAAAAACACCCATTTAGGGCAAATAATGTTTTTTTGGTGTGTTTCCTGCATATCTGTAAGTGTGAGATACACACTTTAGATACTGTTTTTCTATTGTGCTATTTAAAATATAGGTCGACCGATATATCAGTCGGCCAAAATATCGGTCGGCCGATATTTGGCCGTTTTTTAAGAAATCGGCATCGGCCTATTATTGTGAAAAATAGGCCGATATTCCGCCGCTACACTATACCCTGCGTTCCAGTGCCCGTTCAACCTACAGCAGCACGAGAAATCATTTACCAGCGCCACTGATAGGCTGCGCTGACCCCTATAGAGAAGTGAAACAAGTTTCAGTAGCACCGCCCAGCCCCGCCCCCCTACCTCGGCGGGCTGTAGCAGAGGAAGAAAGCATGATGATCAAACATCATGTCACAAGCCCGAGCCGCTGCCGCCTGTCTGACTAGTAACACTGCTGGGGGCAGCGCTGACCTGGAGGGGAGCTGAGCACGGCAGGAAGATTCGGCAAGATCCAGATCGGGATCTATGTGGAGATCAAGAGGAGCGATGGTGAGTGTGTCTTCCCTCTCCTTACTCCTCCGACATCGGCATCCACAGCCAGCCAGCCAACCCTCCATTCATTCCTATCTCATACACACCGACTGCCATTGCCGGGGCTTCCATTACACCAGACCCGGGGGTGCTGAGGAGACAGGAGGAAGAGCCCATCATAGGATGGGGGGAGACAGGGAGAGACCATTACCGGATAGGGGGTGAGCAGTTAGAGGATGGAGATCTTCAGATGATGAGCTGACAGCAGTGAGAGGATGTCTGATGGACCTATACATTATATAAGAGGCAGGAGTGCATCCACTGGGATCTTGTCTGGGAAGGAACATGTGTAGAAGAGGGGTGCCTGGCAGGATTATGTCAGAGGCTGGGCCCTCATGGATTGGACTGGGGATGGATGTACTGATTGGGCCCTGTCAGGTGATGGAGGGCAAGTCAAAAACTTAATGTGTGCTGCTGTGCCCCCTGCAGACTTCTTTGATGGGACACCTGACTGAGACTGACAAGCTGGCATTGAGGTGCATTGTGAAAATGGATAAGGATGACTCTGGATGGATATGAGCCTCTTCACAATGTAACTCTCACTCTCATCCATTTTCACAATGCAACTCAATCATCTTAATCCCCCTCCACAATGCATCCCCCACCCATGGCCAGCTCCATCCATCCCCCTCCACAACACATCCCCCACCCACGGCCAGCACCATCCATCCTCCTCCACAAGGCATCCCCCCACCCACGGCCAACACCATCCATCCATTCCCCTCCACAACACATCCCCCAACCACGACCAGCACCATCCATCCATCCCCCTCCACAATGCATCCCCCACCCACGGCCAGCACCATCCATCCATCCCCCTCCACAACGCATCCCCCACCCATGGCCAGCACCATCCATCCATCCCACGCCCAGCACTGTCCATCTATTCCCCTCCACAACGCATCCCCCACCCACGCCCAGCACCATCCATCCATCCCCCTCCACAATGCACCCCAATCCAAAATATCGGCTGCAAAAATCGGCATCATATATCGGCCGTCCCGATTTCTAAATATCGGCATCAGCCAGAGAAAAACCCATATCGGTCGACCTCTAATTAAAAAACACCCATTTAGGGCAAGATCCTACATTTGAGAAATATGAGGAGAACGTCAAATAAGGGAAGTGGCCGCGGTCGTGGTGCTGCTGGTGGAGCTCCTGTTGCAGGGAGAGGACATGGTCGATCTGTGCCAGCTACACGCACAAGTGAAACACCTTCCTCAGGTGCGAGTAGGCAACAGAGCCTGCAGTGGTATTTGGTGGGGCCTAATCCGGCTCTATGAATGTTGAGGCCAGGAGCAGAACAGGCGACAGTAGATTGGGTTGCTGACAGTGCCTCCAGTTCCTTCACATTGTCTCCCAACCAGTCTTGTGCTGAAAGATCAGAGTTGGCACCTGCAGCCGATGTCCATCAGTCTTTCACCTCACCCCCTTGCAAATCAAGCAAGCAGTCTGAGCCCCAAATCATGCAGAAGTCTCTTCTGCTCTTTGATGACTCTGTTAGCATGTTTTCCCAGGGCCATCCACTTAGCCCTGCCCCAGAAGTGGAAGAGATTGAGTGCACCGATGCCCAACCACTTATGTTTTAAGATGAGTACATGGGGAGACCATCACAGCACGTCTGGGACGATGAAGAAACACAGTTGCCAACTGCTGCTACTTTCGCAATTGTGCAGACCGACACGGAGGGCAGTGGTGAAGACTGGGTGAAGATGATGTGGAGGACGATGAGGTCCTCGACCCCACATGGAATCAACGTCATGCAGGTGACCTGTGTAGTTCGGAGAAAGAGGCAGTGGTCGCACAGAGCCACCAGCAGCACAGCAGAAGAGGGAGCAGGGTGCAAAAGCAAAACGTCCGTCCCCTAGACAGTATGCCTGCTACTGCCCAATGCAGCAAGGGACCGAGCACACCAAAGCCAGGTCCAAAGAGTTGCCTAGCGTGGCAGTTCTTAACACAATGTGCTGATGACAAGTCACGAGTGGTTTGCATGCTGTGCAACCAGAAGCGAGGCATAAACGTTCTCAACCTGAGCACAACCTGCATGACCAGGCATCTAAGTGCAAAGCACAAGCTGCAGTGGAGTAGACACCTCAAAAACCAAGAAAGATCTCTGGCTCCTCCTGCTTCCTCTTCTGCATCAGTCTCGGACTCTTCATCCACCTCTGTAGTGACAGTGGCACCTGCCACCCCGCAATACCTTGGTAAAGTTCTGGGCGCTGTTGATATGCCGAAGAGCAGGCACTGGAACTGTAGGTGAAGTTCCCCTATCTTGAACCTTAGGAATAATTGGAAGTCGTGATGGATTGGTATATGCAGGTACGCATCTTGGAGGTCTATAGAGACCATCCAGTCTTCTGGCTGTACTGTTAAGATGACCATGTTGAGGGATTCCATCTTGAAATGTTTAACCATTTCAGGTCTAGAACTGGTCTCCACCCCCCCCCCCCCCCGACTTTTTGCGCACTAAAAAGATCAGGGAATAAAATCCTAATTACTTTTCCAATTCCGCAAATGGTATCACTGCTGGCTGATGGACCAGCGTTTAAACATACTGTAGAAGGATTTCCTGCTTTTCCTTGGAAGCTGGAATCCTGGTGGGCAGAAAGGAAGAGTGGGCGGATGGTGCTTGAATCCCCAAAAATGCCCTTGAAGGATTGTGTGGAGGTGACCCACTGATCTGAACAGGTTTCTACCCAAACCTGAGTGAATGCAGAGGCGTTGCTAGGGGGTTGCGGGGGGTGCTGACATTATATTATGGTCAGTGCTAGATGGGAGAAATCCTGGTAGGCTGCCTGTAATGTGGCCGGTTTGAGTTGCGGGGCTGCAGTGCTCTCTGTCCTCTCTCTCCTGTGTATCATCATCACGGAGCTTGCTGGGCTCGGCTGGCTGGGTCTGTGTTCGGCGATGACGCTGTAACAAAGTCCCGCCCCCCTAGACCGGCTCATGTGATAGTAGATAGAATCAGTGTTCAGCCTATCACACAAGCTGGTCTAGGGGGGCGGGACCATGTTACTGCGTAATCGCCGAACACAGACCCAGGCAGACCAGCTCAGTGAGGATACACAGGAGAGATGTCATGGCGGCTGCACAGCCAGCCAGAGGTGCGTAATAGGAGCCGGATCGCATATAGGAGAAGCAGGGTGGCTGCATATAGAGGAATTGAGCTGTCTATATTCCTCCATACAGCCGCTGAATGCTTGCAGGAGGGAGAGGAGGAGAATCAAGCATTCTGCGGCTGTATGGAGGAATATAGACATCTCAATTAATCTATATGCAGCCCCCTTGCTTCTCCTCCTATCAGGTTCTCCTTGAAGCTTCCCCCAGTGTTCTCCACCCCCCCCCCAGTGCTCTCAACCCCTGTTCTCCACACCCCCCAGTGCTCTCCACCCCTGTTCTCTCTATCCCCACCCCAGTGCTGTCTACCCCTGTTCTCCCCCAGTGCTCTCCACCCCTGTTCTCCCCACCCACCCCCAGTGCTCTCCACCCCTGTTCTCCACACCCCCCAGTGCTCTCCACCCCTGTTCTCTCCATCCCCCCCCCAGTGCTCCCTACCCCTGTTCTCCCCCAGTGCTCTCCACCCCTGTTCTGCCCCCCCCCCCAGTGCTCTCCACCCCTGTTCTGCACACCCCCAGTACTCTCCACTCCTGTTCTGCTCTCCACCCCTGTTTTTTCTGGCCCCCACTGGTGCTCTCAAGCTCCCCCCATTGCTCTCCACTCCCCCCTGCTCTTTGTACCCCCAGTGCTCTCCAGCCCCAGTGCTCTCCAGCCCTGTTCCTTTTTGCCCCCCCCCCCCCCAGTGCTCTCAAGATCCCACTTAGTGGTCTCCAGTCACCCCCTTAGCCTCCCGTGCTCTCCACCCCTGTTCTTTTTGCCCCCCACCAGTGCCCTCAAGCCCCCATTGCTCTCCGCTCCCCACCCCTGTGATCTCTGCTCTTTGCCCCCACCCATGTGCTCAGAGGACAGACTGACTGGGGGCAGAAAATGAGGACGGCTGAAGGTGCAGGTGACCAGGGACCACTCCATCTCACAACAAACAGATCCTCTGGAAGGAGCACTGTTTTCATCCAAAACGAGAAAAGACCCTGCCTGCTGATGGCGACCATGGATATCCTGCTGGCATGGAAGGTACCGTACCAAGCATCAACAACACACCTTCCCACAGACATGGACTTTAGACTGGGACATGGGGCACAGGAGGGGCAGCGGCAATTGCTGGGCACAGTGGCAACAATTGCTGGGCACAGTGGTGACAATTGATGGCACAGTGGCTACATTTGATGGCATGGAATAGTGGTGACAATTGCTGGGCACAGTGGTGACAATTGATGGCACAGTGGTAACAATTGATGGCACAGTGGCTGCGTTTGACATAGCACAGTGGCTGTGTTTGATGGCATGGCATAGTGGTGACAATTGCTGGGCACAGTGGTGACAATTGCTGGGCACAGTGGTAACAATTGATGGCACAGTGGCTGCGTTTGATGGCACAGTGGCTGCGTTTAGGATGGCACAGTTAAAATAAATACAGTTTAAGCTTTGCATTCTATTATTTTCATATGATTTTGTTATTCAAATTTGCTAGTTGATTGAAAGTTATTAATGGCACTACTGTTGCCAATATATGCAGTGTTATTAGGGGGGAAAAAAATTATTGGGGGGGTGACACCATGTTATACCGCACCAGGTGACACCAACACTAGTGACGCCACTGAGTAAATGCACTAAGACAGGCACCCACTGGCACGGGTTTGGGGTGGGCAAGGAGTCAAAAAGACTTCTGATTTGCGTGCGCCGAGGTAGTAGGCTTTTGCTTTCCCATCTTTAAGAAAGGTTGCTTGGGAGCCCTTCCAGCCCCTCCTGTATTCCCTTCAGGGGCTATACGTTCTGGCGTCCCTGGCCTTCTGCTGAAAAATAGGATTTTTTAATACAGCTTACCTGTAAAATTCTTTTCTTGGGAATACATCATGGGACACAAAGCCTTAATTACATAATGGATTATTTAGGCACCACAGGTGATTGGACACTGGCAAACTCAATTAAAATTGGGTTCCTCCCCTATATAACCCCTCCCAAATGGAGAGTACGTCAGTTTTGTAGCAAAGCAATAAGTGTTCCACGTTAACTCCAAAGAGGGGTGGGAGCTTTGTGTCCTGTGATGTATTCCTAAAAAAAGGATTTTACAGGTAAGCTGTAAAAAAATCCTATTTTCTTGATCATACATCATGGGAAACAGAGCCTTAATTACTTAATGAGATGCCCATAGCAATGCTAAAATTTGAGGGGAGGGAAACACAGATCAGAATAAGACTGCCATCGAGCCAGATTATCTATACTGCTGCCTGCAGCACACTACGCCCGAAGGCAGCATCCTCATAACCTCTCACATCTACCTGATAGAATTTAGTAAATGTATGGACCGAAGACCAAGTAGCAGCCTTACAGATCTGAGCCATGGAGGCCTGGTGATGCACTGCCCATAAAGCACCAACTGCTCTAGTCAAGTGCGTTTTCACCTGAAAAGGAAGGATCTTCTTTTCTAAACCATAGGCCTGAATAATGACTTGAGTGAATGCAGAGGCGTTGCTAGGGGGTTGCGGGGGGTGCTGACATTATATTATGGTCAGTGCTGGATGGGAGAAATCCTGGTAGGCTGCCTGTAATGTGGCCGGTTTGAGTTGCGGGGCTGCAGTGCTCTCTGTCCTCTCTCTCCTGTGTATCATCATCACGGAGCTTGCTGGGCTCGGCTGGCTGGGTCTGTGTTCGGCGATGACGCTGTAACAAAGTCCCGCCCCCCTAGACCGGCTCATGTGATAGTAGATAGAATCAGTGTTCAGCCTATCACACAAGCTGGTCTAGGGGGGCGGGACCATGTTACTGCGTAATCGCCGAACACAGACCCAGGCAGACCAGCTCAGTGAGGATACACAGGAGAGATGTCATGGCGGCTGCACAGCCAGCCAGAGGTGCGTAATAGGAGCCGGATCGCATATAGGAGAAGCAGGGTGGCTGCATATAGAGGAATTGAGCTGTCTATATTCCTCCATACAGCCGCTGAATGCTTGCAGGAGGGAGAGGAGGAGAATCAAGCATTCTGCGGCTGTATGGAGGAATATAGACATCTCAATTAATCTATATGCAGCCCCCTTGCTTCTCCTCCTATCAGGTTCTCCTTGAAGCTTCCCCCAGTGTTCTCCACCCCCCCCGCCCCAGTGCTCTCAACCCCTGTTCTCCACACCCCCCAGTGCTCTCCACCCCTGTTCTCTCTATCCCCACCCCAGTGCTGTCTACCCCTGTTCTCCCCCAGTGCTCTCCACCCCTGTTCTCCCCACCCACCCCCAGTGCTCTCCACCCCTGTTCTCCACACCCCCCAGTACTCTCCACCCCTGTTCTCTCCATGGGTAGGAGCTTTTCAGCCCAGGACCACTTCCCCTGGGCAGATGCTTCTTCTAGCATTGCCCCCCAGCCCAGAGGGCTGGCGTCTGTGGTCACCACTTTCCAGGTAACTGGAGTGAAGGATTTTCCTTCTGACAGATTTTGGGGGAGCAACCACCAATTGAGGCTCTGGTGAACCCCTGGAGATAAGATCATAGGAACATCCAGGGCATGAATATCTTTGTTCTAAGCTGACAGAATTCAGCACTGTAACGGTCTTGAGTGAAACTGGGCGTAACGGACAGCCTCGAAAGAGGCTACCATGTTTCCCAACAATCTCATGCATAGACGGATGGAAGGCCTTCTTTTTGCCTTTACCACTCGGACCAAGTCTCCTATGGCTTTTGCCCTCGGCTTGGGAAGGAATACCTTGCTTAGGGACGTGTCTAAAATCATGCCCAAGTACTCTAGCCATTTTTGAGGCTGCAATGAAAATTTCTTCAGATTGAGGGCCCAGCCTTGGTACTCTAAATATTCCACTGTGCTGTGCACATTGTGGCCCAAGCATTCATCGGACTGATCTATGATCAACAGATCGTCCAGGTAGGCTGTTATCGCTATGCCTCGTGCCCTTAGCCTTGCCAGGGCCCTGGCCAGTATTTTTGTGAACACTCGAGGTGCCGTAGCCAGCCCGAAAAGAAGGGCCACAAACTGAAAGTGGCGCTGATCCACCACAAACCTTAGAAACCTTTGGTGAGCAGGAAATATTGGCACATGTAGATATGCATCTCTGATGTCTATTGATGCCAGCAATTTTCATCCCTGAAGGGTGGAAACAACTGAACGGACAGACTTCATGTGGAAGGAGCGAATGTTCAGAAACTGATTCAGACTTTTTAGATCTAAGATAGGTCTGACATCCCAGTTTGGTTTTGGAACCGTAAACAGGTTTGAATAGAATCCTGACCCCTGATCCTCTGGCGCTAACTCCAAGATTACCCCTTGGGACAACAGGTGTTCCAAGGCCAAAAGTAAAGGCCTTCTTTTTTATGGATCTTTGGCAAGTCTTGATCTCAGAAAACGGGGTGGCGGAAGTTCTCTGAACTCTAGCTTGTAGCCTGAGCACACTGTGGCAATGACCCACTTGTCCTGAACCCCCACTCGGCCGAGCGGGGGCATTCCTTTATAGGAAAGTTTTGAGGGTCTGTTTAGACCTTGAACCCCCAAGTTCTTTTCTGCCCTTGGGCTTGGCTCTGGGCTTTTCCCCTAGTGTTAGACTGGGGTGGCCGTCGCCACTGCCTGGAGACTGATTCCCAGGGGCTGGAGAAAGAGTACGTTTAAACAGTGTTGCTCATCGTCCTTTAAAAAAGTAATTGGTTACAGTTACAAATTACTTGTGCGAAAAAGTAATTGAGTTAGTGACTCAGTTACTACATTGGCAAAGTAATTAGTTACTAAGCAAAGTAACTGACTTTTTTTTTGCCGGCGTATGACGACCCCCTAATTTTCCAGCTTTAATTTTGGTTTTGGAATATACTCACTGTATAAGACAACCCCTCACTGTGCCATCTGTAACATGCCTCACTGTGCCATCTGTAACATGCCTCACTGTGCCATCTGTAAGGCCACGTACACACGATCGAATTTATCTGCTGAAACCGGTCCGACGGACCGTTTCATCAGACAAATTCGATCGTGTGTACGGGCGAGCAGACAGGTTTTTCCAGCAGACAAATTATAAAGCATGCTTTAAAATCTGTCTGCTGGAAACCCGTCTGTCCCAATGTCCGCTAGTTAGTACACTAACCAGCGGATATATCTGTCCGCACATGTGTTGAATGGATAGGACGCATGCGTGGAAGTATTTTACTTCCTGGTTCGGTGACGTGGCGGCGTCAACGTCACCGCCACATCACCGAGCTGTCTGCCGGCGGGGATTTTGGTTTGATCGTGTGTACACGATCGAACCAACATATCCCAGGAGACAAATCCGATCAAAACAGTCTGTCAGACCAATTTGATCGGATTTGTTTACTCGTGTGTACGCGGCCTAACATGCCTCACTGACAGTGAGGCATGTTACAGGCACAGTGAGTGAGGCATGTTACAGGCACAGTGAGTGAGGCATGTTACAGGCACAGTGAGGCATGTTACAGGCACAGTGAGGCATGTTACATGCATGTTACAGGCACAGTGAGACATGTTACATGCATGTTACAGGCACAGTGAGACATGTTACAGGCACAGTGAGGCATGTTACAGGCACAGTGAGGCATGTTACACGCATGTTACAGGCACAGTGAGGCATGTTACAGGCACAGTGAGGCATGTGAGGCATGTTACAGGCACAGTGAGGCATGTGCCATCATACATGCCTCACTGTGTCTGTAAAATGCCTCGACGATGAACTCCCTGCCTTCTCCTGTTCTCCCTATGTCAGACGTCGGCGGCCATCCTCCATTATTCAAAATCCGCGCCTCTTCCTCAGGCTGTGATCGTGATAGGCGGAACACTAATTTTCCCAGAAGAGCCTCTGTTCAGTGTTCCGCCTATCACGGATGTTCTCTTGTCCAAGGCCGAGGATGAGAAGGCATCCGTGATAGGCTGAACACTAAACAGAGGCTCTGCTGGGAAAATTTGTGTTCCGCCTATCACGAACAGTCAGAGGGGGCGGTGCGCTTTTTTAATAATGGATGGCCACCGACAGTGATACACAACAGGTACATGTGTAATTGCGGTAAAGCTGCACAAGTAATGGGGACGGCGTTACCGCGAGGGGAAGAGTAATCTGGTAGATTACTCGTTACCCTCAAAAGGGGCATCGTTAGGTAACGGCGTTTATTTTAACCCCGTTACTTACAACACTGCTTTTAAATGAGGGACGCTTACTCTTTTTCTTTACCGGCAATAGAGTAGAATTGCCTCCGGTAATCTTTTGGATGTATTTATCCAGGTCATCTCCAAACAGGCGTTCTCCCCCAAAGGGGAACGCTGCCAAGTATTTCTTGCAGGAAGCCTTGGCCTCCCAATGTTTTAACCAAAGGGACCTGTGCATGTGTACCTGCAGGAGATTTAAGCGAGATGCTTGTTGAACAGAGTCCATAATCGCATCAATGGCAAAGCACAAGGCCTTAGGGCTAATTCACACGTCCGTTCAGTTTTCCCCTTCAGTTTTTTCCCCTTCAGTTGATCAGTTTTTCATCAGTTTTTCGTCCGTTCCGTTTTTTTTGATGGAAGAAAAATAGGGTTTTCTTCCGTCCAAAAAAACGGAGCTTACCGCAGACGGATGTTAACGGACGTTTAGCGGATGCTCATCCGCTAACGGATCCGCTCCCATAGGGAAGCATTGAGGTCGGTTAACTGACGTCCAAAAAAAACGGACGAACTGAACGGACGTGTGAAAGGGCCCTAAGGAATGTCCTCATTAAATCTCAATCTCCTCTGTAGGGAGGAGGTTAACCATCTGCTTCATTTGTTTCTTGAGGAACTGACATACACCAATGGCTGTAACTGCAGGTTGTACTACAGCCAAAGCCATGGCAGAGGAGGCTTTTAATAGGGACTCCAGCTTTTTATCAGTTGGATCCCTAAAACCCTGCATGTTGTCTAAAGGACAGGTCAGGTTTTTGTTTGCACAAGAAATAGCTGTTTTAATAGCAGGCACCACCCATTTCTTGGTAAAACCTTCCTCCATAGGATAAAGGAGAGAAAACTGCTTAGGAGGAGAAAACAGTTTATCTAGGTGAACCCAGTCATCATACATCAGTTTATCTAGCAAGGGATGAACTGGAAAGGCACATGCAGCCTGTGGGGATTTCTGGGATCCCAAATGGGAAACAGAGGGCCTAGAAGCTTCAACAGGAGGCAATTTTTAAGTGGCATGCACCATCTCTTCATAAAATTGCACTTGCATCTTTAGCACCTGAGAAGTCGCAGGAAACCTCTCATCCTCTGAGTCCTCCGACTACACATGATCCTTATCTCCAGAGAGGGATTTTTCACCCTCAGAAGGCTAGCCTGAAAAGAGAGCCAGAGCAGATGAAGGGGATCTACCCTGTTTTCTGCTATCTCTCAAGGAGGTTGCGACAATATAAGCAATCCTTCCTTCCAGGCCATCCAAAACAACTTTTAAAGCATCCTCAGTGACATATACAGGAGCTGCCATAGGAGAAGCTGCAAAACCAGACAGGGGTTCATCCTGTGAGGCTGCTATCAGTCTGACAGAGAGGGATGGTAAACTGCAGGCAAGTTTAGAATCCTTATGCTGCGTACACACGACCATTTTTCGGGTTCTAAAAAATTACGTTTTTTTAATGTCATTAAAAACTATTGTGTGTGGGCTTGAGAGCATTTTTCGGGTTAAAAAAATGGGCAAATTTGTTTTCGAACATGCCCTATTTTTTCACAACGTTTTTAAGGTTGTAAAAAATGGTTGTGTGGGCTTTAACGACGTGAAAAATCTGCGCATGCTCAGAAGCAAGTTATGAGATGGGAACGCTCGTTCTGGTAGAACTACCGTTCATAATGGAGTAAGCACATTCATCACGCTGTAACAGACAGAAAAGCGCAAATCGTCTTTTACTAACACAAAATCAGCTAAAGCAGCCCAAAGGGTGGCGCCATCCGAATGGAACTTCCTCTTTGTAGTGCTGTCGTACGTGTTGTACATCACCGCACTTTGCTAGAGCATTCCTTTTCATGATCATGTGTAGACAAGGCCGTTTTAATGATCGGGTTGAAAAAAACATTGTTTTTTCTAGACCCTTAAAAACATAATTTTTTAGAACCTGAAAAACGGTCGTGTGTATGCGGCAATAGTCCTTACTGCAAAGCAAAGGTACTATTCAAAATTATAAATGCAATCAATGTTGTGCTATAGTCTTACAATACACAAAAATATCAGCTCACTGCACAACCTGATGCCGAGTAGGAGTCTAAGGCCTCGTACACACGAGGCAATCGATTTGTTCAAAACGGTCTGTCCGACCGATTTGAACAAATCTGTCTGCTGGCATTTTGGTTTGCTCGCGTGTACACACGAGCAAACCAAAATCCCCACCAGCAGACAGCGCACTGACGTGGCGGTGACGTGGTGGTGACGTTGACACCGCCACGTCACCGCACCAGGAAGTAAAACACTTCCGCGCATGCGTAAAAATCATTTGGCGCGTGTGCGAGAAGACATGTCTGCTGGTTAGCATACTAACCAGCAGACATGTCGGGCGGATGGGTTCCCAGCCGACAGATTTCAAAGCATGCTTTGAAATCTGTCGGGTGGCCAAATCCGTTGGCTTGCCCGTACACACGGTCGAATCTGTTTGCTGGGACGGTCGGGCCGACCGTTTCCAGCAGACAGATTTGATCGTGTGTACGAGGCCTTAGGTTTGCCTGGTTCAATCTACAGGGATGCTTACAGCCCACAGTTCTGTGTCCATGCTGCTTACAGAAGGCTCTGGCGTGCTGGGCTTTTGAACCAGGTGTCCGGCATTGCGCACGGGCACTAGCACCCACTTTTGGCCCTCCCCCATCCATGTCTCTACTATACTGACAGAAAAATGGGCTCCCGCCGCGCACGCGCACAGGCGCCGCTGCCATGGCGGCGCCCAGGAGACGAGATAGAGGGGGGAGAAATTGCTGTGGGGCATCTTGTGGACCCCTGTATGCGTATCGTGGCAGAGCTTGCAGCGGAAGGAGTTGAGTGGTGTTATATTTGACCGACTTTACTGAGCATGTTATCCATGTAAGAAAACACCAGGTTGCACTTATTATTCAGTGGTGAGAGTAAAAAAGGTTCCCTAGGGAGATCCCCAGGTCCATCCCCGACAAAGTCTTACGACGAAACGTACGTAGGAGTGGCCATCAGCCCATATCACGTGATCGCTTTTGCCGAAGTGAGCTACACACACAAGGAGAACAGCTGACAGGACCCGATCGGATTACACGCCACGTTCTGTTTTACATGCCATATGACATCAGTCGAATTGTAAGTGCAATATATCTTATTAAAAAGCCTTTTAACTCACAGTACTTCACTATGGAGAGTTCCCATTTTCTTTCCTTTAATGTATGAGCGTTAACCTCTTATATGCTGGTGATTGCTGTTGAGGATCTAACCCCCTGGTTCCATCTGCTGGATTTGAGTCTGATTGAGAGGACTATAAACATCTCTGAGCCTGATTGACCGCTTATCAACGGTCAGTGGATCTGGTAAGCAGACTACATTCATCACACGGGTGTTTCCTTTTGGTGGAAGAGATCCAACTTCATTGCCTCTATTACTTAACACTTTATGGACTTAACACTTTTTTGAACATTGATTTCTATATTTTTTTGATTATTTTTTTGAACATTTCACCACAACCCTCCTATAATTTTTCCTATTTTTTAATTAATTTGGGTTTATCACGTTTCTATAGTGCTGTACCTTTTTTGTATTCAGTGGTGAGGACCAGAAAAGAGATCCTACTCCAAAGATCCTACTCCTAAATAAAAATGATCTTCTTCTTACCTGATCCACGCCGTAGGAAAGCTACTAAAAGTAGTTCCAGCTTTCACCCATCAAGGCGGGCAAGTTGTGCCAACCTTCAGGTTTACCAAGGGTTTTATTAGAGAAAACCTCATACCTGGACCTGTAGAAGACTCTGCCAGAAACTTTTCCATGCCACATATGTATTAGTACACCAAAGTCTGGATCCCAGAGCCCAGACCTCCGCAGAGAGACATTACAGGCAAACCTTGTTTCTTCTTACACGAGGCCCAGGTACCAACCATCTTAGGCCTTTGATATCAACCCGAGGAATGGATCTGGCTATAGCTCCTAGGTCTCCGCAGCCAGACCATCAAGAGAGCATTTTTCTTCTTAGCACATGTTGAACGTGACCAACTACCTTAACACTGGTGAAAAAACTGAGGTAATCTCCATTTGGGAGAGGTTATATAGGGGAGGAACTCAATTTTAATAGGGTTTGCCAGTGTCAAATCACCTGTGGTGACTACATAATAAATAATTAAGGCTCTGTGTCCCGTAATGTATGATCAAGAAAGTCGCTTTTGCTGCAAATTTCCTTCTCTTATTCCTATTTTGAGGAATCAGGCTGCTCTTGCCCCCCCCCACCAAATAGGGCTTTCCCATCATAGGGAATGAGGCACCACGTTTGTTTGGAGGAGGGATCTGCCGGCTTCGGTTTCAGCCAAAGTGCTCTTTTCTTTTCTTGCGGTGACTGAATATAACATTCCTCTGGCAGAGCATTTCATGGTATCAATTGCCGATTCGGGTATAAAATCTGACACCAACTTCACCTCATCTAGAGCCTTTATAATTTGGTCACAATCCACGCCGTGCCTGAGGGCTAATTTAACATTATCAGTCCAAGCTTGTGTTGCCCTGGAGATGGAGGTTAGAGCCACTGACGGCTTGCAGGTTCCCCCAGCTGCCTGATAAGCTTTTTTTTGGTCTAAGGCAATACTCCAATATAGGACATCCCTAAAAGAAACTGCATACTCTAATCATGACTGATGCATCCACTGATGGCATTGAATCAAACAGCTGGGCATCCGACTCTGCCAAAGGGTATAATTAGTTGAAACGATTATAGGCAATCAGGCTCTTTTCCACCTTCCGCCAATTATATCTGTCACAACATCCCTTATTTCTTTCATAAGCGGAAAGGTTGGGGGTTTCTTCTTCAGGTGGGGAAAAGTATTTTCTAGATTTGGCATGGGGTTTGGGTGTCTCTTCCCACTCAATCACGCTTTTAACTGCGACCACGAATGGGTCGATCAACCCTAAATCGAATGCAGAAATGTTTTCCTCTGCTGTGTCAAGGATTCTAAATAGACCAGTACTGTGTGCCTACACAGAGGAGACCAACACTGTATGCAGTGAAATAAAAGGTGTTTATTTACAAAAACAGGTGAAGACAACCAGTGCACATATAACAACAAAGCCTATATATAAGTCAAGGGGGAATGCCGAAATCATACACAAAAGCCAAGCCAAGGTCATATACCAGGAGATCACAGAAGATGCGTGAGGACGGACACAACGGAGCAGGGAGCGGATGGATGGACAGGAATCCAGGGGGAACAGGATCCAAGGTAAAGGGGAGAGCAGGAAGGGCAGTCCAAGATAAGGATCGGGTCCAGAAAGCAGGCTCAGGGTCAGAGTAACAGGCTCAGGATCAAGGTTGTAGACTGATACCAGGGCGAGTTCTGCTTGAACTTGCCGGGTATAAATAGAGGCGTGCTGATTGCATTCACGTCACACCTGAACGCAGGAAAGGCTGTGTGCTCCAAATTACCAAGAACCCCCCGCTGGTGGAGGCCAGTACTGCAGCCAAAATAATAGGCAGATTTACCAGCAGGGGGAACCATTCCTGACAGTACCCCCCCTCAAAGGAGCTGCCTCCGGATGCTCCAACCAGCCTTTGCTGGGGAAGGCTCATGGTGTCCTCGAGCTGAGCAGCGGGCTCCGAGTCATCGAGCTGGTCAGCAGACGAAGGCTCCGGGTCAACAAGCTGGGCAGAGGGCATAGGCTCTGGGTCCTCGAGCTGGGTAGCGGGCTCCGAGTCATAGAGCTGGGCAGCGGACGAAGGCTCCGGGTCATCGAGCTGGGCAGCGGACGAAGGCTCCAGGTCATCGAGCTGGGCAGCGGACGAAGGCTCCGGGTCATCGAGCTGGGCAGCGGACGAAGGCTCCTGGTCATCGAGCTGGGCAGCGGACAAAGGCTCCGGGTCATCGAGCTGGGCAGCGGAAGAAGGCTCCGGGTCATCGAGCTGGGCAGCGGACGAAGGCTCCGGGTCATCGAGCTGGGCAGCGGACGAAGGCTCCGGGTCATCGAGCTGGGCAGCGGACGAAGGCTCCGGGTCATCGAGCTGGGCAGCGGACGAAGGCTCCGGGTCATCGAGCTGGGCAGCGGACGAAGGCTCCGGGTCATCGAGCTGGGCAGCGGACGAAGGCTCCGGGTCATCGAGCTGGGCAGCGGACGAAGGCTCCGGGTCATCGAGCTGGGCAGCGGACGAAGGCTCCGGGTCATCGAGCTGGGCAGAGCGCATAGGCTCTGGGTCCTCGAGCGGGGCAGCGGGCTCCGGGTCATCGAGCTGGGCAGCGGACAAAGGCTCCGGGTCATCGAGCTGGGCAGCAGACAAAGGCTCCGGGTCATCGAGCTGGGCAGCAGGCTCCGGGTCATCGAGCTGGGCAGCAGGCTCCGGGTCATCGAGCTGGGCAGCAGGCTCCGGGTCATCAAGCTGGGCAGCAGGCACAGGAACGAGCGGCTGGCACAGGCTGGGCGGCTGGCACTGGAACAGGTAGAGCAGCTGGCACTGGAACAGGTAGAGCAGCTGGCACAGGCAAAGCAGCTGGCACAGGAACAAGCTGGGAGACTGGCACTGGAACAGGTTGAACAGATGGCACTGGAACAGATGGCACTGGGACAGGTTGAGCAGAGGGCACTGGGACAGGCTGAGCAGAGGGCACTGGGACAGGTTGAGCAGAGGGCACTGGGACAGGTTGAGCAGAGGGCACTGGGACAGGCTGGGTAGAGGGCACTGGGACAGGATGAGCAGAGGGCTCTGAGACAGGCTGGGTAACTGGCACAATGGTATGGGTTGGGAAGTACTTCCGTTTCTTTTTAGACTTAGTCACTGCAGGTTTGTTAACAGAAGTGATGTATGAAGAGGATGGAATCAAGTAGGAGGAAGGGTTGGAATATGGCAGAGACACAGGGATGGTGACTGAAGGAGGGTTTTGTGGAGTTGTTACAGGTGGATTAAAGGCAGGGTAGGTACAATTAGTAGAAACTGGGTAGAAATATTTGGTAGGATGCGGAATTATCTGGACTGGGGTTGCCATAGGTGATGGACAAATGGATCCTTGGGAAGGCAGGTGGTTAATAGCAGGGCTGGAACGGACTGGCTTGGCTGGGTTTAGGAGATCTGACCATGCCTGCAGCACAGGTTGAACAAAGGCTGGTTCACACACACCCTGTCTAATCAGAGACTGCACTGAACTAATGCAGTCGGATAACTTCTGCTGGGAACAAGAGCAATAGTGTTCATCAAAGGAGGCTGGATCATCCTCCATCAACCATACCAGGGATTCAACTTGGTCAGGACTGAAGGGGGGAGAGAAGTCGTCACTACCATCAGGAATAACAGACGGAGCCAATTCAACACATAACTGAATCAATGAGTGAATATCGTCAAAAGACATTTAACCCTGATCCACCAAAGAATGAGCTGATCGGATGGTTTCCATCAGCTGGTCCCTTGTCCACCCCTCAAAAAACCTGGCGACAATACTCCCCATCCTCCTCTGCCAGTAGGGAAAAGTAACAGATTTCATTGAAATCCATGCTTCAGAAAAACGCACCACAACAGGGTGGTTCCTTAATGCAAGAACGTCTGGTCTAGGATGGCCCTGGTATACTGTCAAGGATTCTAAATAGACCAGTACTGTGTGCCTGCACAGAGGAGACCAACACTGTATGTAGTGAAATAAAAGGTGTTTATTTACAAAAACAGGTGAAGACAACCAGTGCACATATAACAACAAAGCCTATATATAAGTCAAGGGGGAATGCCGAAATCATACACAAAAGCCAAGCCAAGGTCATATACCAGGAGATCACAGAAGATGGGTGAGGACGGACACAACGGAGCAGGGAGCGGATGGATGGACAGGAATCCAGGGGGAACAGGATCCAAGGTAAAGGGGAGAGCAGGAAGGGCAGTCCAGGATAAGGATCGGGTCCAGAAAGCAGGCTCAGGGTCAGAGTAACAGGCTCAGGATCAAGGTTGTAGACTGATACCAGGGCGAGTTCTGCTTGAACTTGCCGGGTATAAATAGAGGCGTGCTGATTGCATTCAGGTCACACCTGAACGCAGGAAAGGCTGTGTGCTCCAAATTACCAAGAACCCCCCGCTGGTGGAGGCCAGTACTGCAGCCAAAATAATAGGCAGATTTACCAGCATGGGGAACCATTCCTGACAGCTGTATCCCTGTCCATCCTCGGAGGTGGAGCCTGAATCCGCCTGTTAAATTGGAGTTTCAACAGACCTCCCGCTTGTGGATGGGACCACTAATTCCTGGGACAGGAATAATTCCCAAATTGAGTCTTCTGTCAATTTTTCCATGATATCGATGGATTCCTTCTTATCTTTAACCTTGTCACCAATAGCTTCACTGCAACATGCTTCACGTACTAGTTTTTCTGGCAGGGCTTGTTTGCCACAGACCCAGCACGCTTTGTCCTTGGGCCGGTGGAGCCCCCCCCCCCCCCAGATGTGCGATGAGGCAATCTTCGTGATCTGTGAGATGCACGAGAAGAGAGTGAGTGCCCATGCCTTGAACTGCCATGGCCTCTAGACCTCCTATCCGGTGAGTCCCTGTAGGATGATCGGCATTGCGGGCTGTATTGAAACATAGACAGGAGATTGTGATGTTTCATAGAATATGCCGGATGCTCTTTTTTGTATTGACAGAAACTTCCTGAGCGGTGCAGCACCTTACCTAGTGGTATGTCGAGGATCTTTTTGTTGCGACACTGGAATGTAAGTGCTGCAATACCTCTAGCTTCCATTGGGAGGCAGCGGTGAGGCAAGAAGGTGTTCCAAAAAATAGTGGAGCGGAACTGATAATTCTCCAGCAGCAGGGGGAGAAGTTTTCCTGTTGACAGCTGCCTTCATAATGGCCATAGACAGTCTATATATATGTATATATATCTATATATATATATATATATATATAGATATATATATATATATATATATCTATATATATATATAGATATATATATATATATATATATATCTATATATATATATATATATATACATACATAAAGTACCAAGATGGTCGCCGACGGCTTCATTCGGCAATCACACATGTGCTGATGACATAATCAGGTGTCGCCGAAGTCCTGCATTCTGAAACTGGCAAAGTAGCCCCAGGAGGCGGGCGCAAAGCACTGCAGTGCCTGGAGGAGAAGAGGTATGAAGCATCATGGAAGTGTCTCCCAGAGGAGCAGATCCCAGCATGGAGGAGCTTGGGGAGGTGCCATGAGGTATTCATTAGGAACTCTAAAAAAGAAACAGGTGTCACCTCCTGCGAGTAATGCAGATGCATATCCATGAAAGATCCTTTGTTAATTTTGATCAAACAGCCACTGGGATAGCTTCCACAATTAAGTAGATGACCAGGGAAAGGGGGGGAAGAGAAGACCCAACCCTGTGGCTCCTTCTGCCCCAAAAAAGATCCACAGAAATAACAGGCTCCCATACTGATTGGCGCATTTAGCAGCCTAAGTCCTGGAACTCCATACTACAGGGGAGCATAAACCTGTAATGGTAGCACTAACATGGTGGTGAGGTAAGGGCTGATCCGGTGATCCTGCAGATTTGAGGACAGAAAAAAAACGACGACTCTTTCTTTTATAGCATTAAAGTGGTCCTGTGGGTTGGTTGTGGAAAGAGCAACCAACCATGTGTATGCTGCCATGGAGGCACCAGGAAAGCCATTTGCTGTATCCAAGAAGCTTTTTGCACATGGTTTCAATACTCTGACAATAGGTTGTGGGCCCAGGCACCCAGCAGCACCCAGAGGCTCTAGAAAGATTACTCAGTGAGTACAGCAAGTCACTGAATACTATATACAAGCAACTGAAACTTGACAAGCGGTTCAAATGTGAAGTTTGCAATTGCAAAGCTTAACAATGCCAATTGCCAGCTGTGGAAGTTTAAACTGTAAATGTTTCTCACCAAGGATGGCTTATGGCACTGGCGGCTGAAGTCCAGAAGCTATACAGGACATTATAAAAAGAGATTTATCAAAAGATTTAACAATAGTGCCTTGCAAAGTGCTAAAGGCACACAGAATGCTGTAGAGCAGACAGCGAAGTTTGTATGTGACAGGCAGGCTTAAATAGCCCACCTGGCGCCAACAGGGGTGCACGCATGGATTCCTGTGTGCGCACGCACATGTGCAATGGCACCTGCGATTGTACACCAGTGAGCCTGGAAGCCTGTTACTGGCAGGATCTTCCAGACATTGCCCTCCCAAGGGGCAGCCTCTGGATGCCCATCCTGGCTAACTTCTCAGGATGGGACCTTTTAAAGGATTGAACCAGACTCTTAGGCCTCGTACACACGAGGGGATATGTCCGCTGAAAACGGTCCGATGGACCGTTTCAGCAGACATCTCCGCTCGTGTGTATGGGCTAGTGGACAGATTTCTCCACCCGACAGATTTCAAAGCATGCTTTGAAATCCATCCGGTGGAATCTGTCCGCCCGACATGTCTGCTGGTTAGTACACTTACCAGCAGACATGTCGTCCCCCACCGCCGCCGCGCCGCCGCCGAATGGATTCGCGGGGTGGATTCTCAGTATATCCGTGAGTTTTAGTTCATAAGCCACCTCATTGATTTTCCTTCTAACAGGAAATGGGCCAATGAACGAAGGACCCAACTTCCATCTTTAAGTTCACTATGGACAACCACACCAGGTCACGGTGCAAGTATTAATTCACCTCATCTTCTCTTGTCGAAAGCTTCCTTGTTGTGCTCCTGAGTCCTGGACATAGTTTCCTGAAATAGCTTATTATTGGAGGAGAAGAAATTGATTTTTTCCTGAACTGCTGGCACTGTACATTCAGGAAAGGAATTGGGCAGATGAAAGCCATAGTTAGTGAAAAATGGGGTCTGCATAGTAGCGAGGTGAGTGGAGTTAAAGTAATGCAAATATATTCCCGCGCTAGCCAAGTCTAAAAGGTGGGGTACTGCAGCAAGCACTGAGAAAAGTATACCACAAAATAAATGTGAGAATAAACTCATAACTAATTTTAAAGATTTTATGAGTTTATTCTCACATCTATTTTGTGGTCCACTTTTCACAGTATTTGGACACTTTATCAGTCTATTGTTTATACTGTTGCAGCTGATTATTTATATTTTATTGTTGCTATTTTGACCATTCATCTATTGCCTTTCAAGTGTACCTGTCACGTGAGCACATTTGCACTTTATCACCTATTTATGCACATCGCAGCACTACTTCTACATTTATACTTACCAGAGTGAGTGGAGTTGTTGTAGGCAAATTTGGCCAATGGAAGCAGGGAAATCCAGTCGTCTTAGCCAGGGGTCTCCAAACTATGGCCCTCCAGGTGTTTAGGAAATACAATTCCCATCATGCCTAGTCATGTCTGTGAATGTTAGAGTTTTAGAATGCCTCATGGGAAGTGTAGTTTCGCAGCAGCTGGAGGGCCGTAGTTTGGAGATCCCTGGTCTTAGCCAATTGAAGAAAAACAGCGTAGGTATTGTTCAAGGGTTTGATTAGTCCTTTCCGTTTGCCCATTGGTCTGAGGATGGTAAGCAGAGGAAAATGATAATTCAATATCCAGAGCCCTGCACAGAGATTTCCAAAATCGGGAAGTAAATTGTACTCCCCGATCTGAGACAATGTTGGCTGGTACTCCATGGAGTTTGACAATTTCCTTAATAAATACCTGTGCCGTCTGGGGGGCTGTTTAGTTAAGTGGGTGATTGGGGCAATAATGGCCGAGAACCCTTTGATGAATCTTCGGTAAAAGTTAGCAAATCCAACGAAACGTTGGATTTCTTTCTTGTCTGGGATTGGCCAGTCTAAGATTGCAGCAATCTTCTGAGGGTCAATCTTGATGCCCTCACTGGAAAAATTAGTCCCAGGAACGGGATATTTTCCTGCTCGAACTCGCATTTCTCTGACTTTGCGTACAGACCATGTTGTCGAAGCCGGGCCAACACACATATGACGTTCCTGCTGTGGGAACCAAGGGAAGAAGTGAAAATTAGAATGTCATCTAGGTAGACAATGATGAATAAGTCCAAATAGTCCCAAAAAACATTGTTGATAAAGTACTGGAACGTCGCAGGGGCCTTGCAAAACCTGGAGGGCATCACCAGGTACTCAAAGTGCCCGAATCAGGTACGAAAGGCAGTTTTCCACTCGTCCCCTTTCCTGATACGGACCAAGTTATAAGCTTCTCGGAGATCGAGTTTGGTGACGATTGTAGAGGCCCCCCCAGTCTTTCTTCAAGTTTTTGTCAATGTATTGCTCCACCTCTGTTAAACAAAAAATCCTTCCAAAAGGAATTTCAGCCCCAGAGAGCCGCTCAATGGGGCAGTCGTAGGTTGAGTGGGGTTGTAGAGTCTCTGCCCCTTGTTTACTAAATACATCTAGGAAATAACAGTAAGTCTCTGGAATAGATTGTCATATCTGTGTCGTATTCGTTTTCCGTGTCCAGGGATAGTAGAGTACAGGGCCCATGAGGGACTTGAGAGCCACAGAACTGCTGGCAGTAGTGTGAAGAAAAGGTGACCCAGTTGATATCATGGTTGTGGGATTGTAACCAAAGAATTCTGAGGATTACAGAAAACAGGGGAGAGGAGATATTCATGCGTAGTAGTTCTTGGTGTGAACTAGAGATGGTAACAGATAAGGAGCGATCTTTTGAATTACA
This sequence comes from Rana kukunoris, assembly GCA_029574335.1. Classification (NCBI taxonomy): domain Eukaryota; kingdom Metazoa; phylum Chordata; class Amphibia; order Anura; family Ranidae; genus Rana; species Rana kukunoris. The sequence continues at coordinate 205,683,657 of CM056049.1, read as the reverse complement.
GTCCCAGATTTAATGGCAGACCCATCATCCAGATGAATAGAAAAAACACGGGTCTTAGGAAGAAGAGGAATCCGGTGTTTGGCTGCGAAGCACGAATCCATGAAGCAGCTACAGGCTTCAGAAAAAAATAATATTATTGTTATTTGCAAAGTCCTTCCTGGGAGCTGTAACAAGACAGAGAGAGCAATATGAGATGTGGTCTTGGTCAAGGAGGATGTATAGTCAGGGGATATAGAAAGACACTTACAGAGTTTGGCAGGGCAGTTTCTGACATAATGTCCAGGATCTCCGCAATATAAGCACAAATTATTCATCCAGCGACGTTGACGCTCCTCCAGGGTAAGGGAAGGACAAAGTACCCTTAGCTGCATGGGCTTGGACGTGTCAGGCGTGGAGGTTGGTTGTGCAGAGGGTGCCGGGTCTAAGTGACTGGGGACTCTTGGTAGCATCCAGGTTGGACAGGAAAATCCTGTTGTTCTTTCAGCCCTTTGTTCCCTCAGGCGCCAATCAATCTGTATTGCCAGATTGATCAGTGCGTCCAGAGTCTGCTGTATGCCAACTCTAGCTAGTTCATCTTTTAGTGGGTCAGACAGTCCCATGCGGAACTGGTAGCGGAGAGCAGCGTTTTTCCAGTTCGTATCTTTGCTCCACTGCATGGATTCAGTCCCATAATCTTCTGCTGCATCCCTGCTGAAGGGTATTGCAGTGTGGCCTCTGCAATTGCTGAAAGCTGGGGGTCCTCATATATCTGAGCCATTGCATCGAGAAAGGTGGTAAGTTTGGTTAGCACCTCAGCCTTCTGTTCCAGGAAACGGTGGGCCCAGGTTTGGGGGTCACCTGTGAGTAGGGAGACCACGAAGCCCACCTTGGTGGCTTCCAGGGAGAAGGCGCATGGCTGAAGGGGGAAGTACAGTTCCCAAGAATTACAGAAAGCCCTGAATTTGCTTTGGTCCCCAGAGAATTTTTCAGGCATGGGAACTCTGGGTTCTGGAGGGAGCATCACAACATGGGGGGCTCCCTGGGTTCCTATGGGGTTAGACAGAACTAAAACCCATTCTTCCAGCCGGGTGTATCCTTCCTGAAGCCTCTTAGCCTCCTGAGTCAGTCCTGACAGGTGTAGACAAAGTTCCTCAATTGCAGAGGCTCCCTTCTCAGGCTCAGACATGGTTGTCTGCTACTGTCACGTACCTAGTGGTTGAGCCTGAATTGCAGAGGGAGGCCTCCCCTACGGCTCCCACTTGAAGCCCATGGTAAAGTAACAGGAGGCACAGAAGTGAGGAGTGGTACGAGTGCCGGGCAGGATCAACAGTGGAGAGAGTCAGTCCAGAAGTCCAGGAATCCCTTGCAGGAGACAGGAACTGGAGAGCAGGCACAGGCTAGCAGGCTGAAGCAGTACCCGGGAACCAGAAACAGCTGACAGGTAGCAAACTGGAACAGGAGTACTGGACTGGAACCAGGAACAGACTGGAACAGCTGGCAGGTTAGCAAATTGGAACTGGTAGCAATGGATCAGAACCAGGAACAGGCTGGGTGCACATCGAAGGTCCTTAGTCAGGCCGGGTCAGATATCAAGCGGGCAGCAGAAGAACCAGAGGAACAGGCAGGAGAGTAGTCAAAATAGGCCGGAGGTCAGGTGCAGGGGGATAGTTGGGATAGTCACACAGAACACTGTAGAGCAGACAGCAAAGTTTGTATGTGACAGGCAGGCTTAAATAGCCTGCCTGGCGCCAACAGCGGCGTGTGCGCGGGTTCCCGTGCGTGCATTTGTGTGCACACGCATGTGCGAAAAGTGAGCCTGGGATGCCTGTTACTGCCAGGATCTTCCTGATAAGATTTCTACATGGAGCAACCCCTAGGGTTTGAGCAAGGAGACAACATTGGGCCAGATTCAGGTAGATCAGAGCATCTTTGCTCTGGAGTAACGCTTCTCATTTGCGTTACTCTGCCGAAATTTTAGGAGCAAGTGCTGTTATTCAGGAAGCACTTGCTCCTAAAGTTGCGGCAGCGCATCGCAAATGAGCCAGCGGAATTCAAATTGGGCGGGTACGGGGCGTGTAGTATTCTAACTATGCGCGATCCCGCGGCGAACGTACTGCGCATGCGTCGAGTGTCAATGCATCCCAGTGCGCATGCTCCAAGTTCTGTCAGTGAACGTCAATGACGTCACGTCCCCATTCATGAATGTTTTACGCAAACGACGCGATTTGTTTTTTTTCCGACGCGATGACGACGGCTATACCTAACATAGGATATTCCACTAGGGGGCTGCTTTATCTTTACGTCACGTATCGCTTCCGGAAACGTCGTAAAGTCACTGCGTCGCGCCCGAAAACGATCGTGAATTTCCGACTCCCGCTGATTAACATATTTTTTCAGCGTTAATCAGCGGGAACGCCCCCGGCGCCATTTTTAAGTTGAAGTAACGATGCGATGGCGAAATTCAATTACGCCGATCGCATCGGAACTCCAACCCGGCGTTTCTTGTTTTCTGGTTATAGAAAACAGAAACGCCGGCCTAAAGTGACAGTTAGGCTGGCGGATCACTGGATCCGCCAGCCTAACTCTTCATGAATCTGGCCCATTGTGTGTAAACTTCAGTATATCCAGATACAGCTGAATATAATTTGACAAAGCACATGCTGTTGAGAAGGGGGTGTTGGAAAAACAACATGTAATGTAAAGTTGCTTTTATAAACTGACAATACTATATACATTATAGCTATCTATGCAGCAGGTGGGGCTGTAGTATTATAATGTAAAGTTGTTGTCTATGATATAACAGGATGTATTGTCTATCTCAGATCTTGTAATTGTATGTTCCTGTTTCCCGTGCCATGCTGTAAGATAAAATCGAATTCCTTGCTCATACATCACGGGACACAGAGCCTTAATTACTTAATGGGTTATGTAGTCACCACAGGTGATTGGACACTGGTAAACCCAATTAAAATTTAGTTCCTCCCCTATATAACCCCTCCCAAATGCAGAGTACCTCAGTTTTTTCGCCAGTGTCTAAGGTGGTTGGTCATGTTCAACATGTGCTAAGAAGAAAAAGCTCTTTTGATGGTCTTCTAGGAGCTATAACCGGATCCATACCTCGGGCCAATATCAATAGCCTAAGATGGGTGGTACCCGGGCCTCGTGTAAAGAGTAAACAAGGTTTGCCTGTAGTGTCTTTCTGCGGAGGTCTGGGCTCTGGGATTCATGCTTTGGTGTAGTAATGCAACTGTGGCAAGAAAAGTTACTGGCAGAGTCTTCTACAGGTGCAGGTATGAGGTTCCCCTCAGTAGGAACCCTTGGTAAACCTGAAGGTTGGCACAACATACCCGCCGTGATGGGTGAAAGCTGTATCTACTTTTTAGTAGCTTTCCTGCGGTGTGGATACGGTAAGAGAGGATCATTTTTAAATAAATGTTATCTTCTGTGAGTAGGATGTCTTTCCTGGTTTTCACCACTAGAGGGAGTAAGTACATACCTGGTGTATTCTTACATAGCCATCCAGGACACGCTTAGTGAAGTCGGTCAGTTAAACACCACTCACCTCCTCCGCTGCAGGCTCTGCCACAAAAACACATACAGGGGTCCCCCCAAGAAACCCCAGTGATCTGTTCTCCCTTTCCTCTTCACCTTGGGTGCCGCCATGACGGTCGGCACATGCGTGCGTGTGCCAGGAGCGTGCTTTGTACTGTCTATAGGCAGATGGAGAGGGGGAGGGCCGTGGTTGCTCGTGCCCTTGTGCAGGCACGGCGCACCTGTGTGCAAGTGCCAAGAGGCTGATTTAAAGCCCAGCACACCAGAAGCCTTCTGTAAAGCGGCATGGACACAGAGCTGTGGGCTGTAAGCATCCCTGTGGATTGAACCAGGCAAACCTAAGACTCCTACTTGGCATCAGGTTGTGCAGTGAGTTGATATTTGTGTTATGTAAGACTATAGCACAACAGTGATTGCATTTTGTGGAAAGTACCTTTGCTTTGCAGTAAGGACTGTGTCCCCTAGAAGAGAGCTAGTAAAAGAGGCACCAGGAAATCCCCGCTTATGAATAAGGATTCTGAGCTTGCCTGCAGTTTACCATCCCCATCTGTCAGTCTGGTGGCAGCCTCACAGGATTATCATGCACCCCTGTCTAGTTTTGAAGCTTCTCCTATGGCAGCTCCTGTATACGTCACTAAGGACACTTTAAAAGTTGCTTTGAATGGAAGGATTGCTACTATAATCACAACCTCCTTAAAAGATAGCAGAAAACAGGGTGCTCTGGCTCTTTCATCAGATGAGAATTCTGAGGGTGAAAAATCTCTCTCTGGAGATGAAGATCATGTGCAGTCTGAGGACTCAGAGGATTCCTTCTACCTCTCAGTAGCTAAAGATACAGGTGCAAAATTATGCAGAGATAGTGCATGCCACTTACAAGTTGCCTCCTGTTGAAGCTTCTATGTCCTCTGTTTCCTTTTTGGGATCTTGGAAACCCCCACAGGCTGCATGCTCCTTTCCAGTTCATCCCTTGCTGGATAAACTGATGTATGATGACTGGGTTCACCCAGATAAACAGATGTAGGATGACTGGGTTCACCCAAATAGACTGGGTTCACCCAGATAAAATGAGGTATGATGACCGAGTTCACCCAGATTCTCCTCTTAAGCAGTTTTCCCTCCTTTATCCTATGGAGGAATGTTTCACTAAGAAATGGGGGGTACGTTCTATAGATGCAGCTATTTCTTGTGCAAACAAAAACCTGACCTGTCCTATTGACAATAATCAGGGCTTTAAGGATCCAACTGATTATTGAAAGCCTCCTCCTTTATGGCTGGTGCTGTAGTACAACCTGCAGTTGCAGCGATTGGTATATGTCAGTTCCTCAAGGAACAAATGAAGCCGATAGTTAACCTCCTCCCTACAGAGGAGATTGAGGTTTATGAGGACCTTCCTAAGGCCCTGTGTTTTGCGATTGATGCGATTATGGACTCTGTTCAGCAAGCATCCCGCTTGAATCTCCTGCTGGTACACATGCGCAGGTCCCTTTGGTTGAAATATTGGGAAGCCGAGGTTTCTTGCAAAAGATACTTGGCAGCGTTCCACTTTGAGGGAGGACTCCTGTTTGGGGATGACTTGGATAAATACATCCAAAAGATTACCGGAGGTAAGTCTACTCTGTTGCCGGTTAAAAAGAAGAGTAAATGTCCTTCATTTAAGCGTTCTCTTTCCCCAGCTCCTGGAACCTCATTCTCCAAGCAGTGGCATCTAGCACTAGGGGAAAGGCCCAGAGCCAAGCGCATGGGCAGAAAAGAACTTGGGTTTCAAAATCTTCCAAGCAGAACCCCAAAACTTCCCTATGAAAGGACGTCCCCGCTTGGCCGAGGAAGGCTGCTGCAATTTGCAAACGCCTGGCGGGACGAAGTTCAGGACAAGTGGGTCATCTCCACGGTGTCCTCAGGCTGCAAGCTGGAAATCAGAGAACTTCCGCCACCCTGGTTTCTGAGATCAAGAATTGCCAAAGATCCAGAAAAAAGAAGGCCTTTGTTTTTGGCCTTGGAACACCTGTTGTCCCAAGGGGTAATCATAGAGTTAGCCCCAGAAGATCAGGGACCAGGGTTTTACTCCAAACTTTTCACGGTCCCAAAACCAAACGGGGGTGTCAGACCTATCCTAGATCTGAAAAGCCTGAATCAGTTTCTGAACATTCGCTCCTTTCGCATTGGAGTCTGTCCGTTCAGTTGTCTCCACCCTCCAGGGAGGAGAATTCCTGGAATCAATAGACATCAGAGATGCATATCTACATGTGCCAATATTCCCCACTCACCAAAGATTTCTAAGGTTTGCGGTGGATCAGTTTGTGGCCTTTCCTTTTCGGGCTGGCTACGGCTCTTTGAGTGTTAACAGAAATACTGGCCCCAGCCCTGGTAAGGCTGAGGGCACGGGGGCATAGCAATAACAGCCTATCATGATGATCTGTTGATCATAGACCACGCTTGGGCCACAATGTGCACAGCAGAGTGGAATATTTAGAGTACCTAGGCTGGGTTCTCAATCTGGAAAAATCCTCCTTACAGCCTTAAATCCTCCTTACAGCCTTAAAGAAGGCTGGAGTATTTGGGCATGGTTATAGACACATCCCAAAGCAAATACTTCCCGAGCCAGAGGCAAAAAACATAGGAGACTTGGTCCGAGTGATAAAGGCAAAAAGAAGGCCCTCCACCCTTCTATGCATGAAGTTATTGGGAAAGATGGTAGCCTCATTTGAGGCTGTTCCTTACGCCCAGTTTCACTCAAGTACGTTACAAGGCAGAATTCTGTCCACTTGGAACAAAGATGCCCTGGACCTTCCTATGATATTATCTCCGAAGGATCGCCAGAGCCTCAATTGGTGGTTTCTCCCCCAAAATCTGTCAAAGGAAAATTCTTTACTCCGTTTACCTGGAAATTGGTAACCACAGACGCCAGCCTTCTTGGCTGGGGGCAGTTCTAGAAAAGGCATCTGCCCAGGGGAAGTGGTCCGAAGCCGAAAAGCTCCTACCCATCAACATTCTGGAGATTCAGCAATTCATCTGGCCCTCAGAGTCTGGTCTTAGGCCTTGTACACACGAGGGAATAAATCCGCTGAAACTGGTCCGACGGACCATTTCATCTGAAAAATCCGCTCGTCTGTATGGGCAAACGGACTGTTTTGGCCGGATTTCTCCTACGGATAAATTCCAAAGCATGCTTTGAAATATTTCCGCCGGACACATGTCCGTCGGATATGTCCGCTCGTGAGTACACAAAAGCATCGGACCAAAAACCCGCGCATGCTCAGTCAAAACGATGGGACGGGAGCACTCGTTCACGTTTGTTTGGGACCTGGCACATTCGTCACCTAAACTCTCTATATAGTGTCCCGTTTCTAGCGTTTTTTTGTTCTTTGTTCTCTTGCTAGAAGAAACCCGTTCTCTTGCTGATGCAATTTTGTCCCGATGTCACATACTGAAAGCTTGCATTTTCGTTAGTGTTTTTTCTATTTGACACTGTTTGCTAGCCAGATGTCCCCACATTTGTTTCCGTTCTCCACATTTTTATTATGTCTATTTTGACTTAATGTTGAGGGTATCATATTTATTTTTTTGGTGTGTTTTATTTTTTAGTTGTATTTTACGGTTTAGGAATATTTCCAAATTATGTTATTTTTGTTGTTTCATCATGTTTTTTTTTTTTTTGTTAAAATTCCCTTTTATTTTCCCAACTTATGTCATTTTGTTGTTTCATCCTCTATTTTTTCCCTTTTTTTTGGGGGGGGGTGTTTTCTTTTTTCTAATTTTTTAGGCTTCTTTTGGGTTTACCAAGTTCGACCACAAAAGGTCCCCCCCCCCCCAAGGAGTTTGTGTCCTTTGCAAATGCCACATTTTATTTTACAAATGTCTGATGCTTACTCACCACAGTATAAAACACAATAGACAAGGTTTGAAAGTAACTACAAAAGCCATTTATTTCCGGCCAAAAAAGAAATTATAAATCACCAGAACGGCAGCACTTGGTGAGATTGCAACATACATGCATACTTGGGAATTACAACATGATTAAGGATAAATTTAGTAACCTCAGGAGTCAATAACAAAAATCAGGATCAGCAGCACATGAACAATGGAACCCAAGCTGTGCTACTCCAACGAGCTCAGTTTTTTGGACAATCAACTGGATGGCAGGGAATCATCTTCTTGACTTCTTTCCAGACTTCCTTCCAGCGAAACTTCCACGGGTCTGTCCACGGACCCTTGCAGGTGGGGGTGATGTGGCAGCAGGAGGAGGATGATGATGATGGGGAGCAGGCCAGGCCGGGTCACACAGCACAGTGTCCCTGCTCAGCTCGTCCCTTTTCATCCTGGCCAGGACCTGATTAATCAGGTCCTTGGCCAGGCTTTTTTGCTAATCCCCCCCTTGGTTGAGCTCATTGGCCACAAATGCACTATAGCATTCGGTTGGGTTGAGGGGGGCCCTCATGATTTCAGCAGCCTCCCGTATAACCTCCAGGCTCTCGTCGTGCACCACACTCCTGCGCCTCCTTGCAGCTGGTGGCCTCATCTGGAGGGGAGGAACTTGGCTGATGGTGCTCAGCCTGGGCCTGGGGACCTGCTGCACCTCACTTGGCCCGGCCTCCTCCTGGCTGCCACTCCCCCCTTCCGCCTGGCTGACATGGGCCTCAGGAGCTGCCACCTCCTGGCTGGTCTCTTCTTCCTGTGTATAAAAAAGGGACATGTTGTAATATTTTGCACAATCAATCACACACATTTTCTTTCTCTAGACTGTTTTAGTTAGTATTAATTTTAATTAAACAGACTGTCCTTCTGACCCCTGTATTTGGAATCCCTGACACCTATTTGTAGGCCCACAACTTTGGTTTTTCTTCCCAAGGTTTGTTTTTTGTTTACCAGATCAACTCACTAATTCAAAATAAATAGCAGCACCAAAATATGTTGGAAAATACTATACCTCATCGAAGATGGCCAGATCTGGCTCCATGTCAGCCAGCCCCGCTTCAGATTCTGCAGGGCTCCTGGGATCCGGGGAAGTTCCGCTGGGAGGAAGGCTGGAAGGTAGTGTTGAATCAGAAGGCCTGTTATCCAGTTTATCGTTCAAAAAACTGAGCTCTTTGTAGTACCAGAGCTTGGGTTCCTTTTTCTTAGCTGCTGCTGATCCTGATTTTTGATATTTGCGTTTTTTATAGACATTTCTGTAGCTTCTCCTGAGGTTAATAAATTTATCCTTCACCATGTCGCCTGTGCAACTTGGCACCCAAGGGTGCAGGTATGTAGCAATCTCATCAAGTGCTGCCGCTCTCTTCTGGGTATCTAAATATTCTGGGTGCTTGGTGTCCCAAAGAAGGGGCATATCCCGATAGCGGTTGATAAGCTGCATTGTTGCCTCCTTCCCTTTCAGCAAATCCATTTTTAACAGCTTTCAGCTCGTAAAATTTCCTTCAATAGTAATGTCTAGAATAGAAAATGACAAACAAACACAAAGCACAACTTAAAAAAGGCTCAGCTTTGAGATTCTAAAAATATGTGCACATTCATTCATTTTAGAGCAACTACAGTATACAAACACAGTGTCTTCTGCTGCTACATAGCTGGCCATTGTTGTAGCCCCCAAAAAAGGTGTCATGCAGAGCCATTTGTTTAAGTTGTAGCATGTAGCATGTAGATAAGAACACATCCACCATGAATATTAATGCTAGCACTCATCAAGGCACTAGTTTATGTTTAGCCAGGGCCGCCATCAGGAATTTTGGGGCCCCTTACACAGCTTCGGCATGGGCCCCCTGGAGCAGGGAACCGGGGGGGTGCTGCCGCATGATGAAATAGAGAAGCGGGGGGGGCTGCTGCCGCGAATTGAGAAGGGGGGGCCCTTTACAAAAAGAAGCAATAAAGGAAAATATATATAAAAAAGGGGGGTAGCCATCCGGGGCCCTGGGGACCTCCGGACCTCTAAAAAAAAAAAAAGAAAACAAATTGGCCCTTTAATAAAAAATAAAAGAAAAATATATTAAAAAAATATATTTTGTTTTCAAAAATATATTTTTTTTATAAAAAAAAAGGGCTTGCCATCTGGGGCCCTTGGTGGCCTCCGGGCCCCTGGGGACCTTTGGACCCCTAAAAAAATAAAAAAAATAAAAAATGTTTTTTTTTTTTTTAGGGTGGTTCCCATCCGGGCCCCTGGGGACCCCCGGGCCCCTTACAGGTGTAATGCCTGTACTCCCCTGATGGCGGCCCTGTGTGTTGCTATCATGCCCCTCAGCATTGATGGCAGAAAACACTAATGCCGCGTACACGCGGTCGTTTTTTGCGATGAAAAAAAACAACGTTTTTTAAAACGTCATTTAAATTGATTGGGTGTGGGCAAAACGTCGTTTTTTGTCTTCAAAAAAACGACCAAAAAAAAATTCCAACATGCTTGAATTTTTTGTGTCGTTTTTCAAAACGTCGTTTTTGTTTCACAAAAAGTCACCGTGTGTAGCAAAAACGTTGTTTAAAACGACATTTTTCAACCCGCGCATGCCCAGAAGCTAGTTATGAAGCGAGCTTCAATGGAAAAGAGTGGTGAACGTAACCTCGCTTTTTGTGAAAAAAACGATGGTGTGTATGCAACATCGCCTTTGAAAAGTGACGTTTCAAAAACGTTGTTTTTACAGAAAACTTCGTTTTTTTCATCACAAAAAATGATCGTGTGTATGCGGCATAACTACTTATCTCTGTACAACCAACACACAACAATACTTGCATGATCTGACTGCATACTCTAAAATCCAAATAAAGAGGATAGAGCATTTTCTACATCTATCTTGATGAAGTGATGTGTACAAGCACTTGGCTCTCTAAATTTTATGGTGTGCCCCAAAATGCCTAAATACCAGTAGCACAAAAAGGGTGCAAACAACATTGAAAAGCCCCATCCCCCATGGCTGTTCAAATTCTAGGCCTCTGATCCGATGTTTTCATTTACCTTTGTCTCTCTCTCTCCTCGTTTCTGCTCGAGTAATCTCCGCGTAACCTACGTAATCACATCGTTTCCATTATATCCCCACGCAATCAAGAAGCGCCGCCCTCGTCTCCGCCCATGACGTACCAATTCCTGTTTTCCACGCCCCTATGCAATGTAGATTGGAAAATATGGCGATGTCACACGAGCGCACATTAGCCTCTGATCGGGATCTGGAAGGGACAGAGGCCGGAACGTCCAGATCCAGGCCAAAACGATACAAGGCCACAAACATGTCTCTACAAGAGATGGTGGAGATGGTGTCCATACTGCGATGGAAGGACTATGATGGTGAGCATGGGCCATACAGCACCCCTAACCGGAGGAAGTCCAAAATTATGGATAAGGCGGCGAGGAAACTTTATGAGATGTTTGGGGTCACCAGGTCAAAAGAGCAGCTCCGGAAACGCTGGTCCGACTTAAAACTGCGCGAGCCAGAGCAGTATCGCAAAATCAAGAAAATCATAGAAAAAAGTAAGTACTTTAAAATGTCTTTGGAGTGCCTATTGTTTTTTTAAATGTTTTGCCATGTCTATTTCGCCATCTGCCTCGTTGGCCTGCTTGTATTTTTGAACCCCTGCATTGTAAAATTAGTAGTGTTTGTCTAATAAATCCGATGACTTGCCACGATCGTAGGCAACATCGTTCCATCACCTAGTTTCTCCAAAATCCGCGGGTCCGGGAACATCACACCTGAACGTGGCTATTTGGCGAAAAACATCGTTTAGAGAAACAATGTGGAAAATATGATGTATTTGTGCAAACTAAGTTGATTTTAAAAGGCAAACAGGATTCATTCATTCACACAGTGATGAGATAACCTAATAAGCAGCTGTTTTCACATCTGTAATTTAGAGAACCTGTGTCTCCCCCCCATAAAAGACTAATTTGTACTTTTGGTGAAGGGACTCCAAAAACTACTTATTCAGGAGGCCAGCCATGTGTGTCACTTCACCAAAAAGGCTCATTATATCACAGCTTGGGACAAGTCATCTACCAAAAAAAATAATATGGTTTTTGCTGGAATAAGCCCAAAACTACAATTGGAACGCCACTTCTAAGCAATGTTTGCAAATTAGGCCCTCCAAAAATATCTGGTTGCTGATGAGTTTCCTTTTTTTTGTTGGTTTTTAGGGGAAAGAAGAGGACAGCGCTATGAGGAGTCAGGGAGGCCCACACTGTCTCCAAAACAGCAAAAAAAAAATGTGGAGGAGGAGGATGATGAAGAAGGAGAGGAGGAAGAAGGAGAGGAGGAAGGGAGAGAGGAGGAAGGCGGATTGGTGGAGGAAGGTGGATTGGTGGAGGAAGGCGGATTGGTGGAGGAAGGCGGATTGGTGGAGGAAGGTGGATTGGTGGAGGAAAGCGGATTGGTGGAGGAAGGCGGATTGGTGGAGGAAGGCGGATTGGTGGAGGAAGGCGGATTGGTGGAATTAGGCGGATTGGTGGAGGAAAGCGGATTGGTGGAATTAGGTGGATTGGTGGATGATGTCGGATTGGTGGAGGAAGGAGAAGTTCAAGAAGAAGGAGAAGTTGTAGAAGATGTTGAAGTTCTCAGTACAACAGGTCAGTGACACCCCAGCTTTGCAGGGAAAAAGAGATGTAGATAGGCCTGCACCTTACTTACTTACAATGTTTTTTTTTTTTATTTTGTCATTTTTAGGGGATGAAGATGGGATTAGCACATCTGTTGCTCCTAATTTTTCTCGTGCAAGTTCACAAATCCTAATACAGCAGATAATGGAGTGCAGCACGGAGCTGGTCAATATGAGGGAAAGGATGGTGGTGATGGACCAAAACTTCAAAAACATGCTAGATATTTTGGGACGTATATAGAAGACTATCCCCCCTATCTGCCCCCCCCCTGCCCTCACCCCCAACCACCCCACTCTCAAAGATGTTGTATATTTTTACATTAAAATACGCCAAAATTTGAGGATGCACACACACACACTTGGGTTTATTTAGTAAAGCTATAAGGTGCAAAAGCAGCCTCACTTGGCATATAAACCAATCAGCTTCCATGTTTAGATGCAAAAGCTGAATTGAATAAGCTCAATTTAGAAGCTGATTGGCTTATATGCAGAAATAAGCCTGAGTTTGCACTGTTTAGTAAATAAACCCCAGTGTGTGTTCACATGTGCTATCTGCCATCACAGTACGTCGATTGTCTGTGCTTTGTGGGTGCAACCCCTTCCTCGCTTATCAAGTAGGTGAGAGAAAGGGGTTGCACCCACAAACCACATACATTGATCACCCATGATGGCAGATAGCACATGTGAACATTTGGCATGGGATCTCAGGCGAGAATTCACCATTTGGCCCATCACACACACAGCATGTGTGCATCCTCAAATTTTGGCGCATTCCGGGGTGACATAAGACCATGTCGTCTGGGTTTGGTATGCTAAATAAAAGGTTGAACTTTGTAAGTTCCATTGTTTTTCTAAGAAAAGCCTAAGATTTTGGGTAAAACACCAAATTAAAAAAAAAAAAAAAAAAATTCCAAAAAAAAACGCTAAAAGCAGTGGCTTCTTATTTGTAGGCTCAATACCCAGTTTGTAGAAGAGTGACTAGAATGTGCAATTGTGTGTATTTACTAAAACCTGCTAACTAAATTGGGCACAAGAAGTGCACTAGTTTCAGAACCTGGAAGACAGATCAAAAGAGAAAAAGCAATAATGACAAACAACTTAATAAAGTCCAATGGTCAAATTATTTATTAGTTCTTTGGAATATTTCTTTCTTTTGGGGGCCGAATTAGAAAGAAATATTAATCTGGCATAGCTATGGCCCCCTGACCCATAAAGTACTCAACATATTTGTCGCGTACCTCACGAGCAGATTCGGTGACCGAGCCAGCGCGACCAGTGTCCAGCCCAGGAAGGGTATCTGAGGGTAGTCCTGCCTCAGCACCGATGTTGGGTAGGTAGATCTGGGAATAGGAGGTATATACCAAACACTGTATAAATAATTGGGCAAAAAAATGTGAACCATGCAACATATATCAACAAGTTTAGATAGTACCAACAGTCTATATTGCACATCAATTAAGATATGCTGTGTAACATAAAGGAAAGTCCGGCAAACGGAGCGATACCTTCACCCTACGTGGTGATGTCACTGCGTGTCACTGGGGGACACGCAGTGACGTCACCACGTAGGGGGAAGGTATCGCTCCGTTTGCCGGCCGGCTTGTACATGCAGATTTACATGTTTTATATGTGAGTACTTACTTGCTTTTATGAATAAATTTAAAACGTTATTACACTATGGTATACTTTTCCATTACTTTCACGCCCGGACTGTGAGCTGCCTTATACTAATCGACTGCTAGACTGACTCCTGAGAATCGTGAGACTCGTGAGAATCCACTGGAGCCTCTGGTAGCCAAGGCCGTGGCTGGGCTGTAGCCAACTGCTTTAACCCAGCTTGCCTCTGGTAAGCAGCCATTACATAGTTGGTGAAGGGATCACTTTCAGTCACAAAATTGTTTTCCTTGTGGTGTGAGGGACGGACATTTATGTATGTGCAAACATATGAAGGAGACATCATTGGGTTCACATTCACAGCGGTGTCATTAAATGGACTTTCCTTTATGTTACACAGCATATCTTAATTGATGTGCAATATAGACTGTTGGTACTATCCAGTGCTTTAAGTGGACCAAAAGAGGTGCCGGTACTCTATTTTTTTTTTTTCGGGGGACAGTCCCCTGATTGAGGACACTGTCCCCGGAAAAAGTCTGTCCCCGGTTTTGTCCCCGGATTGTATTTAAACAGGGACTGGGGCAATTTCATAGACAGTCAGTGCTCCTACTAGCTTAGAGGGGTGGAATTTTTTTCATTATCTGTCCCCCTTTCTGATGATCATGTCCTGGTCGGATCGGAGGGAATATTTCTTCAGTTTTGGGTGCATGCCCATTCCACAATGCTCGCATGTTCTTCTGCCTTGGCTTAAGTCCCAGCCAGCCGCCTGCCTGCTTATCTCCTTGCCTTCCCTGGCGGAGTGATCTTCCACTGCTCCCCACCCAGTAGTAGCCAGGGCCCGGAGAGTAAGACTTGTCAGGCTGTGAGGCGGGCAGCGACGGGCAGAGAGTTGCCGATTGCCACCATTACTAGTAAAAAAAAAAAATGTCCCCGGATTTCATTTAAAAAATCTGGTCACCTTAACATACGCCCAATCACAGGGCGCCATGCCATCAAATGCAGCCACTGTGTCATCAATTGTCACCACTGTGCCATGCCATCAAACGCAGCCACTGTGTCATGCCATCAAATGCAGCCACTGTACCATCAATTGTCACCACTGTGCCATGCCAACAAACGCAACCACTGTGCCATCAATTGTCACCACTGTGCCATGCCAAACGCAACCAATGTGTCATGCCATCAAATGCAGCCACTGTCCCATCAATTGTCACCACTGTGCCATGCCAACAAACGCAACCACTGTGCCATGCCATCAAATGCAGTCACTGTACCATGCCAATTGTCACCACTGTGCCACCAATTGTCACCACTGTGCCACCAATTGTCACTGTCCAGACATCTATCCACCTCAGAGCCTGTCATTTTAGTAAGACTGCTGGGACTTGTAGTTCTCCATCTTCTCCTGGGGCTCATGGATATTGGAGAACTACAAGTCCCAGCAGGTTATACATACAATAAGGCTCTGAGGTGAATGGGTGTGGATTGCATGCACCTGAGCCCCAGGAGAAGATGGAGAACTACAAGTCCCAGCAGGTTATAATATAAGGCTCCGAGATGGATGGGTGTCCGGACATCCATCCACCTCAGAGCCTTATATTATAACCTGCTGGGACTTGTAGTTCTCCATCTTCTCCTGGGGCTCAGGTGCATGCAATCCACACCCATCCACCTCAGAGCCTTATTGTATGTATAACCTGCTGGGACTTGTAGTTCTCCAATCTCCATGAGCCCCAGGAGAAGATGGAGAACTACAAGTCCCAGCAGTCTTACTAAAATGACAGGCTCTGAGGTGGATAGGTGGGGATCAGGCAGTGCACCCCTTTGGATTTATACCGACCACCCCCCCCCCCTTCTCTCTCTCCCCTGTGGTACAGGAGAGTGTTTTGCTTACCTTGCTGGAGAAACTTGCCGCCGCCGCCGCACTGTACACATGTCCGAACTTCCAGGCCAATCAGCGCAGCACAGATGTACAGCGCCTCCCACTCCACCGCCCGCCAATCTCCTGCGCCGTTATCTGTTGTTTTTTAGCCCTTCTGCCTAGTTGGCTGGTGTTTCCCGCCACTCCCACATCAAGGGAGACAGACAGTTCCACCAGCCAACCAGGCGGAAGGGCTGAAAAAAAACTCATCGCGCGCCGCCGCCGCCGGGTGTACCAAGATGGCCGATAGCTCCAGAGCTAGGCCAAAGCCGCGGCCTTTCCTAAGGCGGCGGCGGTGGCGGCGGCGCATTCTGCGGACGCCAGGATTTTTCGCCTAGTGCTGGAGCCCCCCCCGCTACGCCAGTGCGTTCCGGTACGGGAAACCCACGTACTGGGCGCACGGAGAGGTGCTGGTACTCTCCAGGGCCATTTTTGGAAGTGGCGGTACTGAGTACCGCCGCGTTCCGGCCCACTTAAAGCACTACTTGTTGATATATGTTGCATGGTTCACATTTTTTTGCCCAATTATTTATACAGTGTTTGGTATATACCTCCTATTGGCGCGGCTTTGCTTTTGTTTTTATATATGTCCTAGTGTTATCACACGACAGCTGCAGCCTTAAAAACATCAACGGTTTTTATATGTATATATTTTTTTGAATTAGCGCAGTTTTTTGTTTATTATTACATCTGGGAATGCCTGCGTAAAAAATTATGCAATATGCAGCAGGCCAAAGTAACAGAGTTAAATTTATATTCCGCCAGATGTATCGCTGTCTGGAACAGGCGGAACCGGCTGGCGAGTATCCCAAAGGCATTCTCGACTACCCTCCAGGCCCTGGCCAGCTGGAAATTGAAGACCCTCCTCTCCGGGGTGAGGGTCCTCTGGGGAAAAGGCCGCATGAGGTGAGGTCCAAGCCCGAAAGCCTCGTCCGCTAAAAAAACAAACGGAAGTCCTTCCACATTGTCTTCATCCGGTGGCAGTTCAAGACCACCAGTTTGTAGACGCCTGTAAAATTCGGTCCGCGCGAACACTCCCCCATCAGACAGCCGGACATTCTTCCCCACGTCCACATACAAAAATTCGTAGTCTGCCGACACCACCGCCATCAAAACGATACTATGAAAACCTTTGTAGTTATAATAGTACGACCCCGAAAGAGGTGGCGGCACTATGCGGACGTGCTTCCCATCAATTGCCCCTCCGCAGTTTGGAAAATCACAACGCTGGGCAAAGTGGGCAGCCACAGTCTGCCATTCCTGTGGCGTGGAGGGAAACTGTGGGGACAAAAGCAAAAACAAAATTAGCACTTTGGCACATAAAAAACATTGCAAACACTAGTAAAAAAACTTCATTCTGCAACATCACAGTATTAACATTTCTAAATATTAGTGTGTAGTGAGTATTTAGGGCAACAAATCCAGAGCCAATAATTATCAGACTACACATCCCGCTGATGGGGCAATAAACTTTTTTAGGGGGGGGAGTTGAACTACAATGGAGCAGGACAAAAAAAAAAAAAGTGTGTTTGTCCCTAGGAGATGATGCTGGATAGGTTAGTAGTGTTGAAGGTAAAAATATGCAGGTAGGCCAAACAAAATTAACCTGGAAAGCTTAACAACATGCATGGGGAGAAAAGGGAACATTCAGCACACAGCATATTACAATCATGGCGACTAGGAAAACCAACAAAAAAGGTTTCTAAAATTGGCATACATTATTAAAGACACAGATTGTGATGTTAAAGGAGGAAACTTACCGTAAAAAACTCCTCCTGCATCACTTGTATGATGGAAGAACACGTTTCCGGTATGATGACCCCAAGCGCCTGGGGAGAGATGCCTGTTGAGAACTTGAGGTCCTGCAGGCTCCTCCCAGTCGCCAGGTACCGCAACGTGGCAATAAGCCTCTGCTCAGCCGGAATGGCTTGGCGCATCACAGTGTCCTGCCTCGTGATATAGGGGGACAGGAGATCCAGCAGACGGTGGAAAACGGGGTCCGTCATACGGAGAAAGTTCCTGAAGTCATCAGGATTATTCTCCCGGATCTCCCTAAGCAGAGACATATGAGAGAATCGGTTACGCTGCCGCAAACAATTCTTGGCCCAGGAACTCCTCCTCCTACTGTTCCTGTCCAAATCACTGGAATGCACACAGACTCCAGAACAAAACCCATAAACAGCACGAACTCGTGAAAAGTTGCGCTGCTGCTCCATCATGGCTTCAAACCGGCCGGCTGGTCAGTCAAGGACACACTCAAACAGAAAGCACCCCCAAATCCAGCAATACCTGCAAAGATCGCACGTCAAACAGATACGACCGTACAGGACGGCACTGCAAAGCAGAAAAGCGCCCGCACGGCGACACTGAATGACAAATACGAGCCCACAAGCACACACTGAACCGGAAAATACGACCTGTTAAGCGCGGAGACTGAAAAGCACGAATCAGCTCTAACCAAACCTTCACTAACACGGAACTAGCAAACGTGGAACAGAGGGCGGCGCCGTAGGCTTTGGCATTCCCCTTTATAGTGACGTCGTACGTTGTTTACGTGCCCGCGTTCTGGTCCGCTGGGATTTCTGTCCGATGCTGTGTACGCTCATCAGACCAATGGACAAATTTGCCTTGTCCGCTGGGAAATATCATTGCGTGTACATTGTGTGTACAAGGCCTTACAGACTGCAGGGTTGTCCTATTGGGATACAGTCCGACAATGCTACGGCTGTGGCCTATATCAATCACCAAGGGGGACCAGAAGTCTGGATGCTTAAAGAGAGGTGAATCACATCCTGTCCTGGGCAGAAAGGCATATTCCTTGCCTGTCTGCGGTCTTCATTCCAGGGGTAGAAAATTGGCAGGCGGATTTTTTAAGTCACCAGCAGCTGAGTCCAGGAGAATGGTCTCTACGCCCGACATATTTCAAATCATATGTCAGAAATGGGGTACCCCAGATGTGGACCTGTTGGCTTCCAGGTTTAACACAAAACTGGACAACTTGTGTCAAGAACAAGAGATCCTTTTTGCTCAAGGGGTCGGATGCCCTGACAATTTCATGGGATCGATATTCTCTGATTTATGCTTTCCCTCCAGTTCCGCTTCTCCCACAATTCCTTCAGAGAGTCAAGAGGGAAGAAAAGCTGAAAAGCTTGGCCCAGGAGACCCTGGTACGCAGAAATCGCAAGGATAGCAGCAGTAGTGTATTTAGGTTTTGTGCTGCCCTAGGCCTGACCAAACTTGTGCACCCCCTAATTTAAATATGACCCACCCCTTTCTGTCAAGGCCACACCCCTTGCTGTTTAAGACCCGCCCTGAAATTTCCGAGTGCCGACACTGGTTCAATAAATTCCCTTAATTTGCATCGATTTCCTCTCACTTCCTGTTTAGCTATGGGGCAGGAAGTGAGCGCATAGATTCCAATTTGGGGTGGCTGGTTTTTTGAAGCACTGATTAGAGCCAGAGGCTCTAATAGATTTCAAAATAGGGTGGGCTCGGGGTGCTGAGAATGCGCTCTGAGCCCACCCAGGTGTGTGAGAATAGCGAATGAATATTTCCTATTTTTACACTGAATCGCCATTGTGCCAATCATGAAGTGCAGGTCTGAGGCCCGTTTCCCGATTGGCATAAAGCGTTCTGGCTGCCGATGAGGCGGGAGGAGATGGAAGCTGCCAAGCAGGGGAAGGAGAAGCTGCTTGTGATGCCCGCGAAGGGGAGCCGGGGAAGCTGCCTGTAATTGGCCGCCATGGATGGGCTAAGTGCACCGACCGGCCTGACCCGACGGGGGAGGGGGGTGTCGGGTCCCCGTCTCCCCCAAATCAATTACCACCAGCCGCCACTGCTGTGTACACTCCATACTCTTTACTGATACACCTCACAGATACTAGTGTAGAGCGAGCAGTGCTGGTTTCTGGTCACATGCTCCGCTCTACGAGGGTTATTTACTAAAACTGGAGAGTGCAAAATCTGGTGTAGCTCTGCATAGAAACCATTTACTGTAGATTCAATTTTTTTTTTGTCAAAGCTTAATTGAACAAGCTAAAGTTAGAATCTGATTGGCTACCATGCTCAGCTGCACCAGATTTTGATTCAATCTTATTTTATTAAAGAAGAAAAGAGACGCAGAAAGACAAATATTACAAACAGCAAAATCGAATACATCAACAATAGGTACCGTGTATGACATAACATAAACATGTCTATGTTACATAGAGATGAGAGAAAAAGCGTGAGTACGAGGACCACCATAAGGCCATTAGTGTTAGTAATCCCTGTAGACAAAAAAAATAAAAAGGGAAGATCTGGTTGTTGTAGCTTCCAACCATACTACAGGTCAGGGAGCAGTGCTCCCACGCATACGGTGTAGTATATGGGAGTGCAGTGGCGTAACAACCAGGGGGGCAGGGGGTGCGTCTGCCCCGGGCGCTGAGCTGAGGGGGGCGCCAGCGACCAGCAGCTCTGCGGATAGTATAGTGAGCGGCTCCTCCACTGAGCGCACAGCCCCCTCGCTGGTACCTTCCAGCGGCCGGCACGGGCACGCCTGGACGGATGCAGGGGATGCCCTGTTTGGCATAACACCGGCGCGCGCTGCGGAGGCTCCAAGATGGCGACGCGCTCTGCAGTCCCGCGGCGCCTGCAGGGACTCCCGCTCAGCCAAGCAAGTAAGCGTCGCTGGGATGTGATGCAGGGAGAGTATGGTTTAGCAGAGGCAGGGTGTGTGCTGGGGAAGACCTGGGACAGGCTGCCTGTCCCAAGTCTTCCCCAGCGCACACCCTGCCTCTGCCACAGGCTGGGACTCCGCTGGAGTAGAGTGTTGGCCCGGCCCGGTCCATAGCTTAATAGGGAGCTCCACACTGCAGCCCTAATATCATGTTTATATAAGGGGGGGGGGGAGAATCTGCCCCGGGCGCCCATGACTCTGGTTACGCCACTGTGGGAGTGCATATTAAGTCGTATGGGAAAAAAATAAAAAAATTTAAGAATAACATATGGGGTCAGAAAGCGAATCAGTAACATTCGGTGGGACAAAGACATGTATGTGGACTAATGGCTTCCTAAGAATGTAATCAGACAACGAGAAAAAGAAGCAGAGGCAGACAAAAGGGGGAGAGATTATGGGGCAAGAATTGGGGGGCAAGTATCACTCCATCATGGCACCAGGGCGACATCACCCAGGCCACCTCCAGCCCAGGAAATAAACTCAAAAGAGTATCGGAACATAGACCATGAAGTCCAGGTGAGAGAGAATTGTTCGCTTTTATCTCACTCTTCCGCCAACAGACGTTCAAGGTCCCTTATGCGGTCCACCTCAACAGCCCAGTCCCCAAGGGAAGGCGTAGCCGCCGATCTCCAGTGACGGGGGATCACCACCCTGGCCGCCGCCAGAAAGTGTCACAACACCTCATTTTTAACGGACTTGAACGAGCCAGGAAGTATAGATAAGAGAGCCACCTCAGGGGAGGGGTGGATCGTGGTCGCCATCAGTTTGCAGTATAGCTTGAAAATCCGTTGCCAAAATCCCTGGATAGGAGGACAGTCCCACCAGATGTGGAGCATTGTTCCCTGGGATCTCAGACACCGCCAGCAGGTATCTGACACTGTCGGGTTAAAATGTTTGATAGTTGTTGTGCATCTGTACCATCTTGTTAGCAGCTTAAACCCCTTCTCCTGGGTCTTAGTGGCCAAGGATAGTTTGTGTGTCATGGTAAAACACTTCCGCCAGTCAAGGGGGGAGATAGGGTGATGCAGGTCTGCCTCCCAGGCCACCGTATACGGCGGGGGACCAGGGGAAAAGATGTTGAGCAGCAGGGAGTAGAGTTGAGATATCACATGTGTTGGAGGTTCTGCCTGTAGAAGCAGCGCCTTAAATCCCGTCGGATGTCTGGAATGGATAGGAAGGTTCGGATGTAGGAAGTGGTCTGCTGCCTGTGAAGCCACTGCATGGGATGTTCGGGAGGTCGGGTCGGCAGGGGTATCAGCTCTTAGAACGGGGTCTGCTCTAAGGACCTGGGCAAGTCTCCTATGATCCTCCTTACGCCACGGTCCAAATCTTGTTACTAACAAAGCAGGTGGAAAGGCCGGGGTCCCAAAGAAGGGAGTCAAAGGCCCCATGTGGTTCGACAGGCCCCCTCTGGACCGCAAGCGATCCCAGATCCGAATCGTCTGCAGAGTAAGGTCGCTGAGAGGGTCCAAACTCCCCCGATCCGTGGGCAAGGTCCATGGGGAGTTCAACTGGGTTCATGTGGCTTTCCAGCTGAACCCAGAGCTTGGTTAAAGAACGATGGAACCAATCCAATATACGAGTGAGCACCGCTGCCTTATGGTATAAGGAGGTGTCCGGGACTCCAGCTCCCCCTCTAGCTTTTGGAAGGGACAATATTCCGTATCGTATTCTGGGACGGGCAGCATTCCAAATAAACTTGGAGAACATCTGGCGTAGTTTCTTGAAGTACGAATTAGGTATACAAATAGGCATAGTTTGAACCAAATACAGGAACCTAGGGAGAACATCCATTTTCAGGGCATACACTCTACCTAGCCATGAGAGCCGTTTAGACGCATAGGTGATTAAATCAGCTTGGGTCCTAAGAAGGAGGGAGGTAAAGTTCAGGGAGAAGAGTTGGGACGTATCCGCCGGAATCTGAATTCCAAGATACCTGATGGAGGTAGAGTCGGTTTTGAAGGAGAAAGTGGTCGATATTCTGCGTAGATCCGAGTTGGACAAAGATACATTAAGGATTTCCGCTTTATCGTAATTCACTTTGAAGTTGCTAACTACTCCAAATTTCCGAAACTCCTGCAATACTGAGGGCAATGTTGTATGTGGGTGTGTCACGAACAGGAGCAAATCATCTGCAAAAAGGGCGAGTTTGGTGTGGGTGGGTCCGATTGTTACACCCTGGATCAAGGGGTTATTACGTAAAGCAATGGCCAGATGTTCCATAGTAAGAATATAGAGGAGGGGGGACAGTGGGCAGCCCTGTCGCGTCCCGTTCGAAATAGAGAAGGCCGGAGATAGCGAACCATTCAATCTAACCCTAGCAGATGGAGAGGAGTATAGGGACATTATTCTAGCCATCATATTAGGTCCCAAGCCAATTTGTTGCAGGGATAGTCAAAGGAACTGCCAGTCTACTCGGTCGAATGCCTTTTCCGCATCGACTGTTAAGAGGCATAATGGGATATCGTAAGATCGGGCATACTCAGTTAAAAGAAGGGTCTTCAGGGTATTATCCCTAGCCTCCCGGCCACACACAAAGCCTACCTGATCTAAGTGTACTATCCCCAGCAAAAGTGGTCGTAATCTATTCGCCAGTATTTTAGCAAAAACGTTCAGATCGACACCAATTAAAGATATCGGCCTGTAGTTAGAGCAAAGAGTAGGGTCCTTGCCCGGCTTTGGGATGAGGGATATGTGGGCCTCAAGTGCTTGTGGAGGGAATAGCGAGCCCCCTGTCAAAGAGTTAAACACCTTAGTGAGAAAGGGTGTGAGAAGGGCAGTGAATAGTTTATAAAACTTGGGCGTGAAGCCATCCGGGCCCGGGCTCTTTCCACTCGGCGTACCCGCTATGGCTTTGGCAACCTCATCTTCTGTGATAGGGGGCTCTAGATCAGCAATGGTGTCAGCATCTAGTGCGGGAAGCGCGGTTTCCGAGACATAAGACAATTGGTCCTCTATCGCGGTACAATGGGAGCCCGTTGATTGAGTCGCAGGGATATTATATAGGGATTGGTAGAAGTCCCTGAATTCCTCAGCCATCTCAGTCGGTGAGGAGATCAACTCTCCCCGCGCCCCCCGGATGTGGGGCACAAAAGTGGAAGACACTTTGGGGTGTAGAGAGCGAGCCAACGATCGACCACATTTATCTTGAAACTTATATTGATGGAAAGCGAGCTTATCCGCATACGAGCGTGCAGAGGTCTCATAGAGTTCTCTGAGTCACACCGTAGAAACATCTGACAGCGTTGACACTGTCGGGGATCGTTTGTGTTCAACTTCCAGGTCTCTCAGTCTACGAATTGCTGTCTCTATGGCGGGCGAGCGCTCCTTTTTCAGGCGTGCACCCATTTGGATAAAGGTTCCACGTAGAACTGCCTTGAGCGCCTCCCATTGAAAGGGCATCGCAGTCGTATCTGAAGCGTGGTCAACAAGAAAGCTAGAGATTGTGTCAGATACCGTCCGTGTACACTCCGAATCCGTAAGCAACGAATCATTCAAGCGCCACGTCCACTCCCTAATTGGAGTGGAGGGGAGCAAAAATGTCAGGTGGATAGGGGAGTGGTCAGACCAGACCATCGGGTCTATGTGGCATTCAGGAGACCAGTCCAGGCAACTATGGTCA
This sequence comes from Rana kukunoris, assembly GCA_029574335.1. Lineage (NCBI taxonomy): Eukaryota > Metazoa > Chordata > Amphibia > Anura > Ranidae > Rana > Rana kukunoris. The sequence goes on along the minus strand of CM056049.1, from coordinate 205,659,690 downwards.
CTCATTAAGTAGTCTATGCGACTATAAGTGTGATGTACATGAGAGAAGTGGGTGTAGTCACGGGACGTGGGGTGTAATACCCTCCACACGTCTACAAGACGCAGCTCGTAGAATGCTCGATTCAGTGCTCTCAGTTTAGGGAATGAGACACAGGATCGCGAGGTGGAGGAATCCAAAAGCGGCTCCAGAGGGGTGTTAAAATCACCGCCCAATATGAGCTTACCCTCCATGAATCCTGACAGAACCTTCAAGTATGCCAGCGCAGACAGTACTTGATTGACGTTGGGAAGATAGATGTTGGCTACTGTGAATTTTGTACCCTATAGCAAGAATTTCACAAAAATATACCGTCCGTGAGGGTCAGAGAGCTGATCCAGCACTTCTATAGGGAGTGTTTTATGAAAGGCAACAGACACTCCCCTGGTCTTCTGGGCTGGGTTAGTGCTATGGAACCACCTATTGTAAGGTGACCAGATTTTTTAAATGAAATCCGGGGACATTTTATTTTTTTACTAGTAATGGTGGCAATTGGCAACTCTCTGCCCGTCGCTGCCCGCCTCACAGCCTGACAAGTCTTACTCTCCGGGCCCTGGCTACTACTGGGTGGGGAGCAGTGGAAGATCACTCCGCCAGGGAAGGCAAGGAGATAAGCAGGCAGGCGGCTGGCTGGGACTTGAGCCAAGGCAGAAGAACATGCAAGCATTGTGGAATGGGCATGCACCCGAAACTGAAGAAATATTCCCTCCGATCCGACCAGGACATGATCATCAGAAAGGGGGACAGATAATGAAAAAAATTCCACCCCTCTAAGCTAGTAGGAGCACTGACTGTCTATGAAATTGCCCCAGTCCCTGTTTAAATACAATCCGGGGACAAAACCGGGGACAGACTTGTTCCGGGGACAGTGTCCTCAATCAGGGGACTGTCCCCTGAAACCGGGGATGTCTGGTCACCCTAACCTATTGAAATATCTGTTGGAACAGGAAGGGGTGGAGGCGGAGCGAAAATGCGTCTCTTGAAGAAGAAGCACATTGACCAGGTGTTTGTGCATGTGATAAAGGATTTGACCTCTCTTGGAGGTAACATTAAGGCCATTGACATTATACGAACAGAATTGTAGCCTGGGGTGAGAGATCACTGTTTGGGCCATGATAGAGTGACAAGGAAGAGGAGGAGGGGGAGGGAAAGGGAAGGCCGGCGTAGGGCAATAGGGGTCAGAAAACAGTGGGGGAGGGAGAATGAAGAGGGGAGAAGTGGGTAGGAGATTGATCGGAAAGAGCACCTTGAGCTGCACCAGATTTTGAGTGTACTAGTTTTAGTAAATCTCCCCCTTATATGTACTACAATTCCCAAAGAGCTGAATGTGTCTGCACACAAATGTGTAGACCATCTAGGACGGTGAGCAGGAAAGGGTGGCTACGTTCACGTATAAAATGGGGGCATAGTGAATGATCAAAACCACCCTAAAACAGGAAGTCTGAAATTAGCAGAAAAAAAATTGCATTTGAGAGATGAAACAACGGAGTAGGCACAATTCTAATTATATTATACTTAAACATATTGCATGATTTTCTTAGTTTACTTTAATTAGCATCTTCTATCTCTGTATAGTAAGCCCTGTCTATAGTGACAGTGTACAGTACTAGGATTTTGCATTAGAGGTGCTACTTATTTCCAGTAGGGGGCAATAACAACCAGATGATGTAATTTCAGAAGCTGTATAACTTTCATCAGTTCCTATCCAAATGAATTTGTAGATTGCAGTTTTCATTTAAAAATAAGTTGTCTTCTCAAACTAATATTTTGTCTTGAATTTAGTACTGTTTTTCTTTTAACCAGCCCCGCTTGTGTTTTAATTTCCCAGAGGGTGATTTTAGGGATGGTGGGTAGGCATGCAGTTTGGGTTCACCACTACCCTGGTTTCATGGCAGATCCTGCAGGTTCAAAATTTGCAGTTCCAGCCAATTTATGTGCCAGTCCTTTGTCTGTAATCCAGTGCAAGGCTTTTGCACAATGGCCAGCAGGCTTTTAATGGCCTATTAGGGGGATTTTAAATATAACAGTGACCTTGCTATAAAAAAAGGCAGCCCAGTGTAGTATCTGTGCACTGAATCGTGTGTAGTTAGAGGATAGGGAAACTAAATATGAAGAGATTAGGGTCATTTAAAAAAAAAAAACTGTGCTTTAATTCTGATTGCTATTTCTTTATGTCATCATTCCATTTGCTGACTTTTTTTCTTATTATTTTTATTATTGGCTGTTTTTTTGTCTTTTTACATTTCTGGGCAGAGACCACTTTAAGCAGCTGTCTCTTTCATAGCAAAGCCTATTTTGTTTTCTATTGCTAGATTCCCCATAAAGCGGAGTTTCACCTGTTTAATCTGTTTAATACTTTTTTCGGAATTAGTTTTGTTTATTCGTATTGGAATCGATTCAAATTTTAAGTATTCAAATAGTTTTCAAATCAATTTTGAATAGTTTTCAAATTCAAATAGTTTTTGGAATCATTTTTGAATTTGAATAGTTTTCAAATTCAAATAGTTTTTGGAATCATTTTTGAATTTGAATAGTTTTCCATTTTCCAAAGAAAAGAAAATAGAATAGAAAATAAAGGAATGGAATAGAAAAAATAGAAAAGGATATAACAGAAAAGAAATTAATAGAATGAAATGTAATAGAAACGAATAGAATAGAATAGAATAAAACAAGAATATAGCCATCTTTTGAAATTTGAATAGAAAAAAATTGAAAAGAAAAGAATATAATTAAAAAAACAATAGAATAAGATAAAAATAATATAACCATTTCCCAAAATTCAAATAGCATCAATTTGAATAGAAAATAACAGAATAGTATATAAAACATAAAATAGAATAGAAAAAATATAACCATCTTTTTCTATTTGTGTATTCTATTCTATTATTTTCTATTCAGATTCTAATTTATTCAATTAAAATTTCGGGAGATGGTTATATTATGTTTATTCTATTGTGTTGTTTTTTCTATTCTGTTATTTTCTATTTTATTCTAATCTATTCCTTTCTATTTTATTCAAATGCATTCTATTTGAATTTTGGAAAATTATTATATTCTTTCTGTTCTATTGTTCTTTTTTAATTCTATTATTTTCTCTTCTATTGTAGTCTATTCTATTCTTTTTTTTCTATTCTATTCTTATCTATTCAAATTCAAATGTATTCTATTTGAAATTCGAATTTCTGAAGATGGTTATATTCTTTCTATGTTATTCTATTATTTTTATTATTATTATATTCTATTAATATCTATTCTATTCTATTCTTTTCTGTTTTATTATATTATATTGTTTTATTTTCTGTTATATTCTTTTCTATTCTAATATACTTTTTTTCTATTTTATTCCTTTATTTTCGATTCTATTTAATTCTCTTTGAAAAAAAGCTATTAGAATACGAGACATTTTCGTATTTAAATTTGAAAATTATTACAATGCAAAAACTTTTCGAATTCTAAGGCCACGTACACACGATCGAATATATCTGCTGAAACTGGTCCGACGGACCGTTTCAGCAGACATATCTGATCGTGTGTACTGGCTAGCGGACATGTTTTCCCAGCGGACAAATTTCAAAGCATGCTTTGAAATTTGTCCGCCGGAGACATGTCCGTCGGATATGTCCGCTGGTGAGTACACTCACCAGCGGACAGAAATCTCCGCGCATGCGTCGAATGGATTCGACGCATGCGTGGAAGTATTTTACTTCCTGGAATGGTGACGTGGCGGCGTCAACGTCACCGTCACGTCACTGCGTCCTCAGTCCGAGGGGATTTCAGCCCGATGAGACATGTCCGCTGGAAACGGTCTGTCGGACATGTTTGAGCGGACATGTCTCATCGTGTGTACGCGGCCTAAAAGTTTTTGAATTTGATTCGAAGACGATTTGAATTTCGTTATTTCAGATTTGTATAAATTCAGTACTCCCCTTCTTGTTGTGACCCGAAAAGCAACGTTTCAGACATCACTTCCGGGTCAAGCGATCTGTGATTTTCATTTCAAAATATTTAGGGATGGTTCACACCACAAAAACGCATTTCAGATCCGCTCCGGCTGCGTTTCTGCATGTGCGTTTTTAACGCGTTTTTGATGTGTTACGATGTGTTTTTGGTGCATTTTTGATGCGTTTCCAGGTGCTTTTTTCCCATGTTTTTTCCCCCACTATACTAGGGTCCAGTGCATTTTTGATATGTTCCAGCGCATTTTACTGCTTTATAGTACAGTTCAGTGCAGGTAAAATGCAGCATGTTCTACTTTTTTTTCTGAAAAGCCCTGGAACTGACTGCACTAGTGTAAACTATGCCATTGTAAACCATATAACCTACTTTCCATGCATTTTTGATGCAGAACAAAAACGCACTGGACTGCATGTGGTGTGAAGTGGCCCTCATTGGAGCACGTTCTCATTAAAGAGAACATGTCACCTAAAAAAAATCACATAGGGGACTTTTTGACCCCTATGTAATGAAAACAAAATGAGTAAAAATAAATAAATATATATAATATATATTTTTTTGCAAAAAAAATAAATAAAGTTACACCCAAGCACATAAATCCCCCCCACCCCCAATTTTTTTTGAGGACCCCCACATATACGCACATACGAATGTCAATGCATGCGTCAGGAGCGCCTACGTGTGAAAATGTCAATTGTGATACACGTTACATATCGCCACGCACACTGAAGTGAGCGCAATAACTCTAACAAAAGACCTCCGTCGTAATGCAAAACTAATACAAATAGTGGGCTTTTGAAGCGTCACCTATAGAAAATATAAAGCACTGAAGTTTGTCACCTTTTTACGGGTGCACACAAATTTAAGGTTGGACATGTTGGGTATCTATTAACTCGGTCCAACCTCATCTTTTATATTTTACCAAAAGTGTGGGTAATTTGTTGCATTTGTTTGCCCTAAAACTCACTTTGGTGTGTTTTTTAAAAAAAAAGAAGAATTGGCTGACCAAGGACCGGGCCATTTTTTGCGATTCGGCACTATGTCACTTTAACTGACAATTGCGCAGTCGTGCGTCGTTGCACCCAAACAAACTGACGTCCTTTTTTCCCCAGAAATAGAGCTTTCTTTTGATGGTATTTGATCACCTCTGCAGTTTTTATTTTTTGCGCTATAAACACAAAAAGAGCGACAATTTTGAAAAAAAAGCAATATTTTTTACTTTTTGCTATAATAAATATCCCCCAAAAAATATAAAAAAATATTTTTTTCCTCAATTTAGGCCGATATGCATTCTTCTACATATTTTTGGTAAAGAAAAAAACAATGGGCCAGATTCAGGTACATCTGCGCATTATTGGACCGGCGTAGCGCACCGCCTTTACATTAGACTGGTGCAATGTAGCGGCGCAATCACCCTATTCTTGTCGCTTTTACGCAGAAATTTGCGCCTGCGCAACGTTATTTCAGAGGCGCAAGGCGGAGTAATACAAATTGGGAAGGACGTGGGCGTGTTACATTGAAATGAGCCGTGACCCCATGCAAATGAAGGGCCGGCCGGCTCGCGCATACGCGCTTGAAGCAGACCATGGTCAGCACCTCTGTGCGCATGCTCACAACTCGGGAACGGCGCAATCAGTGAAATTGGAAGTGGACCCGGGCAACGTAATGAACTACGCAGACAGCATAAATAGACAGACACAAACGCACTTCCTTTGCAAAAGTACATCCCTTTGTATCCCTCCCTATACAGCAAGGTGCTTTTGTTCTGTTGTTTATTAGCGTTTGTTTGTTTGTTTGTGACGTATCTTTGAGATATTTGGGGACTGTTTTGCAGAGTGATTTTTGTCTTTTATGTGTTTTCTTTGTTGTTATTTTGTTTAAATTATATTTTTGCTGGGGCATTTTTTATTTTTGCTCGTCATTTTTTTTATTTTTTTTTGGTTCTGTTTGTGTATGATTTTGGAATGTGGGGGTGATATTCCTGCGGGAAAAGGGGTGTCACCCTCATTTGTGGTGGAGAAGTGAAACCCAGCGTGGCGTTGCTGCTCACAAGTCCTGCATGGTGGACTGGTGCCAATCCAATGTGATGAGGATGTGGGGTGTGTGTGCTAGGGACCACAGTGTTGTGCATGCATGCATTCTCATTGTGCCATGATTAATGTGTGTGTTTAACGTGCAAAGATGCATATGTGAGCTGGCATGAGATGGGGTCATGAGATGGGGTCCCAGTGCATATGCAGAGTCACCTTGAAGGGAAAAGACAGGAGGATGTTAGTAGTGCATGTGCCCCTTGTGATGTGTGCATCATGGGGGGAGGGGGGGAGGGGCAGTCATGCCTGCCACCCATGTCACTCACCAACCAGCCAGCTGTCCCCATACATGTTCTGTTCGCAATCTGTGGGGATGGGGCTCTGATTGGATATGTAGCTGTCATGGGTGTCATGGGTGGTGTCATGTGTTGGGCTGGTGATGTCCTCCTGTAAGGTTGTGGTTAATTCCAGGATGGCATGAGGGGTGAATCTGAAGATGCGAGACACCTCAGAATCACTCATGCCATAGATGTCTATGCGTGTGTGATATATCCTCTCCCGTGAAGAGTGAGGGGCTTGTATCAGATAAGAATATTGTATTAGATTAGATTAAATGGTAAAGTTTATATAAGCAAAAAAAAAGTTTAAAAAAATAAAAAATCCCGTGCCCTCCTCAGTGCCCTCCTCCTTCTTTGCTCATCTAAAGTCAGTAGTATAGCTATGTGCGACGATGCCCCTGGCATGTTGGCATACAGATTGTTGGGCAACACGTGTGACTGCTCTGCTCCTCACTAACAGTGTTGCTTTATCTGACATGTAGACGAATTTTGTAATTTTATACCAGCTTTTATATGGTCTAATTTTAGACAGAACATTTAGCTGTTGCGCACACCAACGTTCTTTTGTGGATCCCCGTAACTCCCTCATTAGCATATTTGAATAGCAAATCAATGGTTTGTCTAGCACAGTTTTGCGCGGACGGATGCGCCGGTCTAACGAAATTACGCTGGACAAAAAAAAATAGATTTCTTGCGTATCTCGTTTTGGGAGTGCCGTGCATCGAAACGCACGTGCACAATTGGACTTACGCCGGCGTAATCGCTCTGTGAATCTGGCCCAATAAGCGTAAATTGATTGGTTTGCGCAAAAGTTATAGCGTCTACAAAATAGGGGATAGTTTTATGGCATTTCATGGCATTTTTATTATTCTTTTTTTTTTTATGGTGGCGGTCTGCGATTTTTAGTGTGACTGTGATATTGCGGCTGACACATCAGACACTATTTTGGGCCATTGTCATTTATACAGCGATCAGTGCTATAAAAATGCACGGATTACTGTGTATATGACACTGGCAGGGAAGGGGTTAAGGAGAGGAAGAAGGGGTTAAGTGTTTCCTAGGGAGTGATTCTAATTGTGTTGGGGCTGGGCTACTAGTGGCTCTACAGTGATCACTGCTCCTGATGATAGGGAGCAGTAGATCACTGTCCTGTCACTAGGCAAAACAGGGAAATGCCTTGTTTAAATAGGCATCGCCCCGTTCTGCAGCTCCGTGACAGGATCGTGGGTCCCGTGGGCACAGTCACAGAGCTTGCATCGGCAGATTCAAAGCAACGTACAGGTACGTTTCTTTGTCTGCCCGTGTCATTCTGCTGACGTATATATACGTGAGGCTGTTGGCAAGTGGTTAAGAAGGCTGTAAACCCCCCCCCCAAAATAAACAGTGAGATGAAGGCATAATGAGCCAGTATGCATCGCTTACTAGCTCATTATGAAATACTTACCTTAGAACGAAGCTGTTGCAGTGGCGTCCGCACACCGCTGAATCAGCTTTTTTCCAGGTTCGCGGGCTCCAAAGCTGTGATTGGCCGGAGCTGCAATGATGTCACTCCCGCACATGCACGTGGGTGCCCCTGGTCGCAGGACAGGTCTCTTTAGCAACAGCACGATCGGCCGTTCCTTCTGTGCACTTGCTCTGATATTGACGGCGTATATAGTAAATATCTCCTAATTGGTGCAAGTTTAGAAGATATTATGGGGCTCCCAGGCAATAGATTATGGAGCCACACAGTACTGTATACACACACAAATACAGTATGCATATACACACAGCAAACATACACACAGAATACACAGTATGCACACACTGAAAAGGTACTGGAGAGGCGGGGCAGCTATAAACTTGGGATTTTTACACCAAAAGGATGTCGGTAAGGGACATTTCAGGGACAGATGTAAAAAAACACAGATTTTTACATACTGTCCCTGGTTTTACTGAGGCTGGCAACCCAGATGGGGGCCCCAAGTGGCATGGGGCTCTCGGGAAGTGTCGGAATGGTCAGTCCGCCCCTGCACAGGTCCCAGAAGACAGCAGGGACCAGTCGGATAGCGCAGCGTGAGTCGCAAATGCGCAGTAGGGAATCAGGAAGTGAAGCTGCAAGACTTCACTTCCTGATTCCCTAACCGAAGATAGGGACGATAGATCGGATTCGGGCGCTGACATCGTGGGCACCATTAAGACCCCATTCACACCTGGACGTTTTGTAGCTTGAAGCCTGAGGCTACAAAACGCTGGAGGGGAAAAAAATCAATTATTCTCTATGGCAGTGGTCTCAAAGTACCGGCCCGCGGGCCATTCGCAGCTCGCGGACCGGTTAAAAATGGCCCGCAGACAGGGCGGGGGGGGGGGTGCTGCGAAGTGGGGGGGGAGTAGATTTCCTTCACATGCAGAGTAGCGCAGGAAGCGTCTCTGTCATAAGTTCACTTCTCTGTCTCACGCTGAGGCTGCTCCCTGCCCCCCGGCGGCCCGCCCTCTCTTCTCGTCCAATCACATTTGCTTGTGAAATCACCTGGGATGGACGAGAAGAGAGGGGGGGAGCCGCTGGGGAGCGAGGAGCAGCCGCAGCGTGAGACAGAGAAGTGAACTTATGACAAACGCTTCCTGCGCTACTCTGCATGTGAAGAAAAAATACAACAAGTAAACGCTCACATGTACCCTGAAAATGCCCCATGTACCCTGAATGTGCCCCATGTACCCTGAATGTGCCCCCATGTACCCTGATTGTGCCCCCATGTACCCTGATTGTGCCCCATGTACCCTGATTGTGCCCCCATGTACCCTGATTGCGCCCCCATGTACCCTGATTGTGCCCCATGTACCCTGATTGTGCCCCCATGTACCCTGATTGCGCCCCCATGTACCCTGATTGTGCCCCATGTACCCTGATTGTGCCCCCATGTGCCCCATGTACCCTGATTGTGCCCCCATGTACCCTAATTGTGCCCCATGTACCCCGATTGTGCCCCCATGTACCCTGATTGTGCCCTCATGTGCCCCATGTACCCTGATGTGCCCCATGTACCCTGATTGTGCCCCATGTACCGTGGATGTGCCGCATGCACCCTAATGTGCCTTAATGTGCCCCATGCACCCTGATGTGCCTTAATGTGCCCCATGTACCCTGATGTGCCTTAATGCGCCCTATGTGCCCTGATTGTGCCCCATGTGCTCTGATGCGCCCCATGTACCCTGATGTGCCCTGATTGTGCCCCATGTGCTCTGATGCGCCACATGTACCCTGTTGTGCCCTGATTGTGCCCCATGTGCTCTGATGTGCCCCATGTACCCTGATATGGCTGATGTGCCGCATGTACCCTGATATGCCCCATGTGCTCTGATGTGCCCCATGAACCCTGAGGTGCCCCATGTACACTGGTGTGCTGGGCTCTGTACCCTGATGTGCTGTGTCCTGTACCCTGATGTGCCATGTGCCCTGTCCTGATGTGCTATGCCCTGATATGCCATGTGCCTTGTCCTGATGTGCCATGCCCTGTACCCTGATGTGGCCTGTTGTGCTGTGCTCTGATGTGCCCCATGTACCATGATATGGCTGATGTGCCGCATGTACCTTGATGTGCCCCATGCGCTCTGATGTGCCCCATGTACCCTGATGTGCTGGGCTCTGTACCCTGATGTGCTGTGTCCTATGCCCTGTACCCTGATGTGCCATGTGCCCTGTTCACACGAGGAGGAGGGGGGGAGCAGGGACGCGCTGATGTGCTATGCAGGGGAGGGAAGAGAGCCTGATATGTGTGGTGATAGAGGGATTAGGAGGATGTGTACCATGTGAAGTGTGGATTGGATTTTAAAACCTTTTCAAACTCTATCTTCTCCCCCTCCCAAAGTCCTGATGTGGCCTGTTGTGCTGTGCTCTAATGTGCTGTGCCCTGTACCCTGATGTGCTGGGCTCTGTACCCTGATGTGCTGGTATATGCTGTATATGATTGGCTGTACCCTGATGTGCGCTGTGCCCTGATGTGCTGGTATATGATGAGCTGTATATGATGGGCTGTGACCTGATGTGTTGTGCCCTGATGGTGAGTGGTCAGTGTGTAGTGTAGTGGTCAGTGGGGTGTGTAGTGGTCAGTGTGCAGTGTAGTGGTGAATGTAGTGGTCAGTGTGTAGTGTTCAGTGGTCAGCGTGCAGTGTAGTGGTCGGTGTGCAGTGTAGTGGACGGTGTGCAGTGTAGTGGTCAGGGTTAATAATGCATCCACTGACACCAGTGCTGGGGGTAAATAATGCGTTCGCTGACACGGTACTGTTTTTAAGTTTGTATGCGGCCCCCCATGGGATATGAAATATTGTCTTGTGGCCCTCAGGTAATTTGAGTTTGAGGCCCCTGCTCTATGGAGATGGTTTACATCTCCACTACAAAACGCCTGAAGCCAGAAGTTCAAAAACGCCTGAAGCTCAAACAAGTTCTGGGACTTTTTTTTGAGAGTATTTGGGCGTTTTACATTGGTGACCCTAGACCTGTACAAAATTGCGGTACAAAACGCCACTCTCAGGTGTTAGGCTGCATTCACACCTAGGCGACACGATACGCCGCGTACGCGGCTTATCTTGCCGCCTGTAGAATAAACTTTTTTTTTCTTCTTTCTTTAACATTGCGGTCTATGAGCGAACGCCAATGTCGCCTGAAAAAAGGGGTCCGGGACTTTTTTTCAGGCGACAGGCGTGGAGATGTGAGCAGTCTCCTTAGACCGCAATGTTATTTCTCATCTCGAGCGACAAGCGCGACGGGTGTCCGGCGTTTTGTCGCTCAGATGTGAATGGAGCCTTAATGAAACCTAAAAATAGGTAAAGTGTCCTTATTTTGAAAGTCAGCAGCTGCAGTATTTGTAGCTGCTAACTTAAAAAAAAAATCGGTGGATCTCCGCTAAGTGGTTAAACTGTGGTAAGTGCTCCTTGGAAGCAGTTAACAGCCTGTTTCCCGATGCCCGTGTACATAAGCAAAACATTCTAAGCCGTTACTGGGCTTATTTTACGAGACTCATTCATGTATTCCATGTAACAATCACATGACCCGTTCCCGCAGGCGCTGGGGCAGAACGAGGCTCGGAACGCACCAACATGGAACGCTTCCAGATATTCCCAGCTCAGAGAGCGCCGCGACCACGCCCATCCATTTTCCATCGCCCTAGGAGGCGCACATGCGTAGTGTTTCCCCTCTCCTGCTTCCAGCAGTGTGGTTGCTGTGGTACCGGGCGGAGTGCGGAAGGCGGAGACCACTCTGGACAGGCACCGGGAGAGCCGCTCAGTGACTCTGGGGACTCCACAGCTTGTACGGGCATGAGGGACCGACTGACCGAGCTGTCAGCGGTAAGTGCTTGCTGCTGCTTGGAGCGACATAAAGCGAATAACGGTCCTGCAATGGGCGGAAGGGGAGAAGGCTGTGTATTGAGTGTTTATGAGCCCTTTATTGCCAGGGGTGGGCAGTGTTCTGGGTCTTGTGTCTCCTCTATCCGTGATTTATCCTCTACTATACATGACATTGAGTAGTGGTGGGGCTGCCTGTGGCACTACAAGTCCCAGCATGTCTTACAGGCGCTTCACCCCAGAATCACACTGGAACAAAGTTCACTTTTCCTGTGCATTCTCCTAAAGTGACATTTGGCAGTCCATTCATTGAATAGACTGCAACTTACACAAAAAAAGTAGTCCATGCACTACATTAGAGAAACCTGCTGCACCAAATCGCATGGTGCTGTGGATAGTGGGTGCCCTCAAATGTACTGCGTTTGGAGTGCCATCAGCAATCTATTGGTGCCCACAGCAGATCTCAAAGACAGTAAACGGAAATGTGGGTGGAACGCGTGAACCGGCTCTTTGGGTCACCATACATCTTTATGCCCGACTGTACAATCTTTGTATGACCAACTTTAGGTTTTCCATGAGGACCTACCTTATCGATCTAATCAGGTTGGCCCTTGCACTAGGTAGTTGTTGGTAGATGTAAGGGAGATCATACAATCAGATTGTAATGTGTGTGGTGAGTTTTCGGGGTTACCCGGCATGGTTTGCGTCCTCCTTGTCTGTTGATATGGCCTGGCGTCCTGCAAAAAATGTTGCAGCTGCATTTGTAAAGCTTGTTTCATACCGATGCATTCTTTTTGTAGTGTCCAGAACACACAACACTGGTATAGCCCGGTTAATATTTGGTCATTTTGACATGCGATTTAACATGTCAAATTGCCAGCAATGGCACTGTCCGAATCGGTGCAACATTGACTTTGCAGGGCCGCACCGATTCTCCAAAGTAGTAGTAGATGTCTCGGAAATCGCTCCTGAAGTCCGACTGAAATGCAGGTTTGAAATCGTATGAGTTCAGCGGAACTTGCCCGATTCCCAACCCACCTTTAGTATGAACCCAGGCTAAAAGTTGTTTCCTATGGGTCTCGTTCACATCCTATGCGTTTTCTGCAGTGTATGCACCTTTAGAAAAGGTGTAGGGACTTTTTTTTATTCTTAAAGGGTGTGGCTTTTGGATCCATGAACTTTAATGGAAGTGCATCAAAAACACAACCTCCTCCTACAGGTAAAAAAGAAGCATGGAAAGTAGGGGCCAACTGATTATTGGGGGCCGATATTTTCATTTTTCAAATCAATATCGGTCAGAAAGTTACCGGTTTATTACTGATATTGGATAGATTCCCTTACCCCGCACAGCGCATGCTGCTGTCTCTGCCAATCTGTCAGCGGGGCAGCAGAGAGATGACATCATCTCTCACTGCCCACCTCACATCTCCGCTATTCCACCCCTACGTGGCAAGTGACGAGCTGCAACCTGGGTGGTAGTGGCAAGTGACGAGCTGCAACCTGGGTGGTAGTGGCAAGTGACGAGCTGCAACCTGGGTGGTAGTGGCAAGTGACGAGCTGCAACCTGGGTGGTAGTGGCAAGTGACGAGCTGCAACCTGGGTGGTAGTGGCAAGTGACGGTAATGCACAGAATATCGGCACCTGATACCGGTTTTCGGACTGAAAAGTGACTGAAAAGTCGGTATCGGCCCTGAAAATGATATTGCTTGACCCATAATGGAAAGCACACATTCAGTTCTGAACCTAGTCTAAGTGGACTTCCAGTGTAATTGTTATGTTGGATGAGGAGAGCGTTGAGAATGGCGGTGTTGTACATTACATTGTTACTTTTTGTAGAATCGGATAACATATCCAGCAATACAGTTGAATATTGTAATGGCAAATAATAGCAAGTCACTTGCTATGGTGGCATTTGTGTGTTGTTCCTGGGCTCCAGTCTCTGTGTCCATAAAACAGATGCGTTTTGCCCTTTTTCAAGAGATAGTTGTAGGTCTCTATAGCTATGCCCTGAAAAGGACGAAACGCATCACAGGTGTTCTCTGCAGGTGAGGACCAAGAGCTGAAGCTATCTTTTATACATCTCATTCACATTTATGCAACAGGCAGTTTGTGTCTGTGTGCAGATGGTCCCCTTGCCACATGTCACAGCAGCGCATTATGCCATGCTGTAGTGAAGGGTTTGACAGATTTGCTTGGAAACTAGGAGCCAGCTAACAAAGTTAGGAGCCAGAACCGCACCCCGTCCTGCCGAGCTCGTGCACAGAAGCGAACGCATACGTAAGTAGCGCCCGCATATATAAGCGGTGTTCAAACCACACATGTAAGGTATTCCTGCGAT